>JAYKYS010000010.1:2555333-3194166 GCA_036924285.1 Asterella californica | reverse complement strand
CACAGTACTTTGCGTTTCAGGGAGTACAAGTGCGGGAGAAAACTTGACAATAACCATTGATGATTAAGCTTGCACCTCTTTGATTCAGATTCAGTGATAATGCAGGCTTTCTAGCGATACGATGCGCAGTCACTTGATGACACTCGACGAGTGTAAACAAGTGGTGGCTCTTTTTCACTTTACTTATGAACGCTTTGGACGGTTGAGAATTTCGCCGCCGCCCATTAATCGAGGCTTTATTGCACTCTACTGATTTTCCGTCACCTTTGTGCAGTACTGCAGATATACTGTCGTCCGTACTTCAGATATACTGTTTTGTTTAGTGTACATACTCAGATAGTAGTGTGCGTGCAGAAACACGTGAGTAATTGAGTAATTTGGGTAATATTTTTAATTTAAGTAAATTCAAATCATTTAAATAACGAATAAAAACAAATGTAGTACATTTAGATTTTGGTGAATTTAAAATATTATTAAAAGAGTGTCTTGTATACATACAAAAATCCATAATCGAATTTGGAATTAGAATTAGAACAATATTTTTGTAACAAACAGAAGTAACCGTCACTCCGAACTCTGGTTAGATAGTAACCGACCACGTACTCGCAGTCCAGAGAGCACGGATAACTTTTGGCTATTCGTGCAACTGATAGACTCTAATTTAGATCGTTACTTTTGACTTTGAATATCTATTACCATAAAAGAACTGTCGGGAATTTCCCATTTTGTTAAACAGAATTGTGAAGCACGGCTGGAAACAGAGCAAATGTTTCAAACTGTCGTTTTAAATCGCGTACCTTTAGTTTGGATGGGAAGGTACTTCCTTCAGAAATCATGCAAAATCATCATTAATAATCGCTAATTCTGGTGTCTGCGTAAGTAACTTGTTTACCAAATAGCTAAAAGAAAAATGTTCTGATATTCTCGAGTCTTAACATTTGGATTTCGCTTCTTCGGAAAGGCTCTCTTGTTTTGGTTCGCACCTAGCGAAAAATATATAAGTACTTGAGGTACACACAGCAATTGACAGCAGAGAGTATAATCTCAATTGAATACTCGACACTATAATTATTTCCGTGAAGATAAGAATGACGATAAATATGCATCCCAAACAGCGTAACCAAGGATAATCGAGAAAGGGACAAGTGGGATATGAAGGAGAAAATAAACAGACTGGTTTCGTTCCCAGGGTGAAATGGACTCGGAGATTATTTGAGAATATTCTTTGATTTTTTTCTTCACGTGTGTTGTGATGTTCTTGATTAGGTTAAACAAAATTATACATGTTAGATAAAAATACTAGAGTAAGTTAAAGCTAAGTTATTTTTTATAAATATTAATTATTACTAAAATCACAAGCTGCATGTGAATCTAAAGAGCACCTATAATTAGAACATGATTTGTCACGATGCAGAAACCATGAGACCAGTCCTTGCTCTAAAGTAATCATTTAGTTATGGTGATATTAATTTATTACCTAACCCTTCCAATGAGAAAGGTTAGGCAATATATTAAACCTGCCACCTTCTCCATAAGGTGATTATGCAGGCTTGCCTACCTAAACTGACGAATAACAATGCGTTTGTCCACTGGACTGAATTACTCCGAAATAAACAGGATTAAATTGGTTTAGACGAAATTGTGAAAGGAGACGAAAGAAGTTTTGAGTCAGCAGCAAGCAATTGTATGACGAAGACAAGATTCTAACCAAGCCAGGCTAGATAGTAAGTGGTAGAATTTTAACCACGCTGTGGCGTGGTGGAAAGTAGGTTAGTTGGAGTTTCTCTCTCTCGGGTGGAGGGCAAGGAAGATAAAGAAAGAGAAAGAGGAGTTCCGAGCGAGAGTACGGTGCAGTAGCTTTGATGCTCGGCAGACCGACCTGTTGGAACTACGGTATGCTGTAACATGGTGGAAAGAAGGGCAGTCATCTCTGCCATGGTGGGGTAGGGCAAAAGAAAGGTTGGTACTCATACTATGGTGGCCCCTCTTCACTCTACTACAGTCAAACCTCGTTGTAGTCCGCCACTTGGTGATCTTGTGTTTTTTGTGATTATAACGCTTTGTAATTGTAAATTTATAGTCACTTTATTGAACAAAAGATGTAAAATGCACTTATACATATATAATCACTTCAATGAAAGAAATTTGGACTAAATGTTTCGCAGGAACCTTACCAGAAACACAGTTTCCAGATACGGACACGAACGATACGGTCGGGAGATACTACCTATCTTGTTTCTTTTTTACGGGAAAAGTCACCCGTTCTTGTGTTTGTGGGCGAGACATTACTTTTTGCCATATGGACTGCGATTATCAAGTACGTGAGCGACTTCAATCTAACCAGAGCTTGAAATGATAGTTATTTTGCTTTCCACAAAAGCATTGTTTTTGTAGTGAAAGTATGAAACGGGAAGACATTTGCAATGTCGAATTGACTGGGAGCTTGATATTCTTCACAGAGTTTGAGTTATAGCGAGTCCAAAGAAGGATGGGTAGACTCAAATATCGTTCTTGTATAGTGACATTTCGAGGATAATTTTTCTAAGTTGTTTTCTTTGAGGTAGTGTATATATATGATAAGATATATGAGGAGGGTCCTAGTGGATGCTTTGCAGAAGAGAGTGGAGACGTTTTCTTCGTCCGTTAGCAGAGATGTTACATATGTGATTCAGTTCATGGAGACTCGGGTTTCTTTACTTGAGAAGGTTGTGCAACTTACTAGACATATTGTTTCAAGAGTTTCTCTCTCTGTCCATGTTTTAGTGGTCTTCGCATTGATCTCACCGGGAGGGTTTGTCTCACTTGTCTGTATGTTATCTTCTCTCAAAAGAACCTTATGATCATAGTAATATATAAATCTCTGAAGGGAGTGGTTTAAGTGGATAAACCATGAAATACATTGTTTATGAACATGAAACGTTTATGTTTTTTCGTTAGTATTAAGCTATTTACTATCAATACAGCTTCGTGTCTAAACTGAGTTTAAATAGTGGCATATCAAATTTCAAGTGAAAAAACTGGTTTATTAATTTTCTGAACCTAGACAGTGGTGTACGAGAAAAGATCGATGGTTTCTATAATATAAACCACTTGAAAATACAAAGAGAAAAACCATAATAGTTTATGTATCCAGAAACTTAGCATAGAATCAAATAGAAA
This sequence comes from Asterella californica, assembly GCA_036924285.1. NCBI lineage: Eukaryota > Viridiplantae > Streptophyta > Marchantiopsida > Marchantiales > Aytoniaceae > Asterella > Asterella californica. Next base: position 3,191,007 of record JAYKYS010000010.1, on the reverse strand, counting down.
GTAATCCTTGGTCAGAAGGAATTCTCGTAATATTTATGCACCACTTCCGTAGATGGTACGTAAATATTTACGTTAACGAACGTTCGCATCTAAGCTCGTAGATTCATGGTTGAATTTTAGTTTAAACTGTCAATAATGTCAATGACAAATTTGATAAGAGCCATCTAATAAAATATAATTTTAAATTGTGTGTATTTCTTGGACAAAACTTAATCTTTGTCGTCAAAATTAAGAACACAATTATACAAGAAAGACATCTCCATGTAGTGTCAAGAACTATTGTCACTGTGCTATGGAAGTTCATCTATTCAGCTTCATTAGACTTGCATGGCGGTGATTCTATCCCGAGATTGACGTCTCAACCCTTACCCCGTAAAAATGAGAAAGGGATAGTAGGGGGTCTCAAACCATAGCCCGTCAGATTGAAAACGGAAATAGGGTTCGTAGATGTAACTTGCTTATGTCAAAGTTGTAAGAGAAAATGACGGCAGGTTTGAATGGAGTCTGTAAACGAGTTTATGTCTGTGAGAGTTTTCATGACCCTCCTCGGAACTTCAACTGAAATTGTCATAAACTGTTTAGTTATGGCACTTACGTCAAGTGACATAAGTTTGTTACAGGGTACCTCAAGAGGTACCCTGTAACGTTTACATCAGATTGCCATGACGCGGATTACAGAAACTGACGTCCAGGGTCACGATTGAAGTTTGAGACCCCCTAGTAGTACAACTCAAACTTAGCTTTTATGGGGAACTCCCAAAACTTTTTATAGGTTTCTGTTGTAAATTTTACAACGTAGTACGTACAAATGTACAAGTCATTATATTGTATGTTCATAAACGACGTCTCTTGAACGCTATTGAGAAAAATAAAATCTAATTATTTTTTAAAAATAAAAATAAAAAATATAGTTACTATAGACCTTCTGCAATCCCTCTGCAATCCCTGACAAAACCTTACCTTTTATAGGGAAAGGTTTTGAGAGTCCGTAAGAACCTATGCAAACAGGACTTATTGCTATTGATTCTATGCAAGGGCGGCGCCGCCCTTGCATAGAATCAATACACTTTAAACCCATATGCCTCAAAAGTAAAACAATGTCAAAGCTTGTAAAAATTTACATTTACGTTTGATCGAAAAAATTCCCACGACTGTGACAACTGGAGACGTATCACAACAGACCGATTAGGCCACTCACACCTTTTCCCATACCCCAAAATTTAGGTAGTCCAGATGAGAAAATGTACGTCTAAACTTTGCTTTCATCTTTGTGAAAGATTGTAGAACATCTGATATAATTCGATCCGGTTCTTTTCGATGGATTTCATTTACGAACATACATAACATACGTCTAGCGAAATATACCACGTCACTAGACGTATGTCTATAAAATATATATACCACCTTTGGAAGTAGTAAGTAAAATTTACAACAGAAACCTATAAGAGTTTTATGGAAGTTAGGTAAAAGTAAAAAGTATATTTGAAGATTAAATCCTAGGATCGTTACGGGATACCTCTCCAGAGGTACCCGTTTTGTTCACTTCAAAAACGGCTTTGACGGTAACATATTACAGGGTGCAGCTTGAGATGCATTTATTACCACTTATAGCTCCAACGTTGATCCCCGTCTCAGATCCGTTCTCAGAATTATGGCTTTGACACTCACTATTGAATATACTGAGTACATACGGTTTGTTAAGTTTGCAAATACCTTACCTTGAGGTTAAATTCGGCATTTTTTGCCGAATATTTATTTTTTCTTATTCAGAACCCAAGAGTGAAAATAAATAAAAACTCGGTAAACGTCGGATATTTTCTGTTAATCTTCAGAAATTTATTTATTTTGTATATTTCATTCATTGTTCATGCAGATATACCACAACTTTGATAGTTTGTATTCTTTGAGAAATTGGCATTCTACTCATGTAATTTTTAAAAATTATTTACTTGAAATTTTTGTAATTAGTCTCGGTCGAATAATTTTTGTAATCCCATGGTTGCCATAAGTAAAGATAGGGAAATGGAGCCAAACTAAGCGCAAACGAAAGACTTCAAGTAGATATAATGAACTTAATAATAACAACTTTAACTGAGGAACAAGGTGTTTTTTACACAGTATTTTGCTCTAAAGAGGTATACATATTAGCAGATATCCAAGTCTTTAGTTTATAACCAAACTCTTCCTAGCGAAAAGGTTTGGTAATATATTAAAGATATTCTTTTAAAAAAGAATTTGCATTCCCTAGCTGGCCACTTGAATGGAGTGATCCTGAGTGTTTCTCGATGATTTTATTAGGTCTTTTACAAAATTCATTGTGATTTCATTAGTTCACAAAACTTGTACAAATTTGTTGGGCAAACATCACATGTGTATCAAAGATGTATGTTTGGCTTGTTTCTATACTGCCATGTCCCATGTACTCATTATATTCCCCAAGGAACGTATGTGTTTATATTAGAGAATAAATTTTGACGGTTTCTAGACTTCTGTATATTGATGTATATAGTAATAATTTCATTATTAATTAAAATTATATTTTTGAGGTAGATTTCCACCAAAAAAATAGTTACATTTACATCCGATTAAATGTTTGTCTTTTATGCTTCCCCGCTCCAGAGAAAGATAGCTTTGGATGCATATTTCGCTCATTTGGGTGCGTGGATTACCCCAATAAGTATCCCAATCGCTTTGCTCGCTTATAAAGAAAACTATGAATATTATATAGAAACTCTATACTAAACTGTATGGGAAATATATGTCTCTGTATGTGTTAAATGATAACCACCTAGAGTACGTGCAGATCCAGACAAAACCCATAGAGCAAGGGAGTACACACTCGCTTCCGAAACTACAAATGCGAGAGCTTGGTCTAAAATATGCCATCTTCCGTCTTCAGCATGAAGTTTCTTCAGTTATCAGAACCATCAGTTAACTGATGGTTCCATTGATCTACATAGCAGCTTTTTGTTTGACTAGCGGACCAATACGAAAGTTGAACTTTACCCGACCCTTTTTTATTGAACCTAAAATTCCCTCTCAAAGAAGACAGTTTTTGATTTCAAATTCGAAGTGTTACGAGATACTGCGAGATCACCATGTACCTTTATCACTATCGTAACCGTGTGCTGTTTTCATCTTATGTAAGTACATGTGAATTAATTTACGATCAAAACTGTTACAGTCAGAAAGATGAAAGTCACGGGCCACTTCTGCGGGTATCTCCGGGAGGTACCCGCGACTGAAATGGCTGTTGTCCGTAAATACAGCCCGCGGATACACGAATAATCCTGACGGCCAGTAACTTTGACACCCCCTAATGTCTTCATCCAACTTTCAACTGACAATAGACGGTTTTGCTAGTCATCTTGTCATGTCAGTTTGTGTTTTAGAGTTCATAATTGTGACGTGTATCAGAGATTTACTATACAAATTATATGGATGATGTTTTTTCCTAGAGTTCTCTATGAACTTTAGGCATTGATATAATAATGAACCTTAACATGAGACAATGATAGATAAGAGAGCTGCTGCAAGTCAAAGGTCTGATCAAGACATGATCTGATACGAGGGGTCTGATCAAACTAGACTTTTGTACTGGGAGACTGATAAGCAAAAAGCTACTCTACAAAGAAGCTAGCGCGATCCACAAAAGCAATTTTAAGCAATGTCACCTTTTGTACACTAGTCTTATGTAACACTTTTGATTTACCTACATGTGATATTTAAAAAACAGTTTACTACTTTAGGACGAAAGGTTGTAAAACTTAGCCACGATTTTCTCTTCACCTTCTGGTGCTGAGGTGTTTCGACCTTTGGGTCCCTTTTCTCGCCTTGATAGGGTCTTCCCATCCGTTTGGTATTCTTTGCGTCGCTTCTGTTGTGATTTAAATGATGGTGGACGGACTAGGAAAGGAAGGGGAAATCAACAGAACAGTGCAGATTGTCAAGACGCAGGCAACTTTGAGTCACAGAATCCGTAGCTCGAAGGCCTCTTAATTAACCTCGTCCAGACGGCGGAACTCAAGGACTTGCTTTTCATCTCAGAGGAGCACACCATCACCATCAAGGGCACTATTCTTGATCGAGAAGAATACTTAGTTTAGTCAAGAGTCAAGTTTACTGTCTTAAAAACTTAATGATTGACAGAATGACTGACGAGACGATGAAGTGAATTAGCGAGGGTAGCATCCGAGTTCGAATTCTGACGATAGAGGACTTGGCTGCTATGGAGGAGGCAGACAGGGACATGCAGCCCTAGATCCTTGATGTGAGGTCTTGATGCAGTTTATGCAGAAAGTTAGGGATAGGAAGGGAATTCTAAATTTATGTGGAACGGGAATGCGCCGGAATTTCGGTGAGCAGGTCGTGTAGAATATACCTCTTGATAAAGTGGTCACCAGGCCAAGTGGCAGGCGCTAGAAGCGCAGGAGATTGCTCGCTCCGGAGAGCGGCAAAGCAGCATACACGCGTTGCAAGGTTGATAACGCGGAGAAGACAACTCTTGCGGATCATGAAGGCCGGACCTACATCGAGTGGCAGTGCATGGCGGAACCTGCAACGAGGAGTGCGAATGCCAGCATACTAGGATCAGTAGGATTGGATCGACGAAGGTCTCCTTGGAAGTTCGCAGCTCTTGCTGCATAGTCCAGAAAAGAAATGAGTTCACTTCTCGTTGATTGGTGCTCCGTGACTCCTGTCGCTTGTTGCTTCTTCGACAGGTGTCGCTTTGAGGTCGCCATTTGTCTTCTTGACCTCGTTGCTGGGTGTCAACTCCCCGACAAACCTTTTAATCGACGAAGGCGCAATCGTTCGGTCCTTTCCTCTGCAAGGACTTTGTTGGGATAGGTTTTTGGCAGAGAGTGACCGACTTAGCGAGCGAGCGAGGGGGAAGGGTGAGTGATATTTGATGATGAGCGCCAGAACATATAATTTTCTGGTATTGCTTCGGCTAGGCGTGTAGTACCTAAGATGAAGTAGTAAGAAGAAAAAGAAAAAGGGTTCCCCCAGCAGCTTCAATTGGTTGGAGTTTCTCTGTCTAGCAGGGCTTGAAAGCGACGACTTTGCCGACGACCAGCTAGAGGGATGGTCGGGAAGGAAAGCCGGGATGGAAAAGGAGACGTAGGAGGAACAATTGTGTCCTTGGGGCTGCCGGAAAAGTGGTGTGACGTGTGGGTGTGCAGATGAGCGAGAGGTTAGCTTTCGCGGGTGGAAAGAAGCACGACTACGCTTACCCGCCTGCAGGAGTTTGCCACCGTCGGTCAACCTTAAACTGCCCTAGTAATTTTAAATAGAGAGTAATCGTGTCCTGGATCTCAGCGCCAGCATAGGTTGTTGTTTGGTGGAGTGGGAGAGGCTACAGAAGGCCTCAACTCAGGAGCCTCGCAACGCGCGGACTAGGAGGAGGTCGTTGGTTTCGTTTGAGGCGTGGTAATAGTGAGAGTATTCGTTGCCGATCGGCGACAATCCTGCAGAAGTTGGTTTATGTTTTGGTGGTGTGGTGTGATATTTCGGTACATCTTCGAAGGACGCGATGGGCAGTGCCGATGGTGACGAAGCAGCTGGGAAGATTCGCGGCTCGACAGTCTGAACTGGTTTGGGGAGCGGAGGTGAGGGGAGGAAAATGAACAACGACAGTTACAGAACTGTGTACAGTTAGGACCCGGAATTACTTGGGAATAGCAGCATATTGTTTCTGGTTTCTAGAGTCCTGTCAAAACTTCAAGCGAAGATGAGGAATCTCTGGGCTCGGCAAATTCGCCCTGCAATTGTCCTCGCTTCTTTCATTATATTTTTCGTTCTGGTTCGACCCCAGGTACGCACATCATCGGAACTGATCGCTCCTGCGAGACCTCACTATTTGGGGCGGAATCTGCTTTCAAAAGTGTATTCTGCAGGGCTCGACGGGGATTCAGAGCTTCAGGTCAAGGATCAGTTCGACCGGCAGGGGTCTAATTCCAGGAGTGTACTTACTACTTTACTTGTAGATAAGGAAGAGGAGGTTGATAGGTTATCCGAGTCGCCTGTCTCCGTGATTGTTAGCGGCGGACAGGAGGAACAAGAATCTAGTCGAAATGAAAGTCAGAGACTTAACAAGTGGGTGGAGCGAACTCCTCCTCGTGTGCTTTGCGGGAATGTGAGGGAGCATTTGGGCTATCGCGATGAATGCGAGTATGTGAAGGCGGATCCCGAATGTCGCTCTGGAACCCTAGTCGAGTATACCCGGTTTTTCTTCTGTACCTGTAAGGGCGCTCCGGAGTTAGGCTATGTCGGTCTTGCTATCTGGTTAGTTATCCTGTTTTACATGCTGGGAAACCAAGCTGCGGATTTCTTCTGCTGCTCAATCGAGAAGCTCTCGACACTTCTTCATCTGCCTCCAACTTTGGCGGGGGTCACCCTCCTTCCTCTCGGGAATGGAGCTCCGGACGTGTTTGCAAGTATCGCCGCGTTTGTGGGAGCCGGCCAAGGACAAGTTGGACTCAATTCGGTGCTGGGCGGAGCAACATTCGTGACTTCTGTAGTGGCCGGATCTGCCAGTTTGGTGGTGGCTTCATCTGGTGTGCATGTTGACCTTGATAAGCGTTGCTTTCTCCGGGATATTGGATTCTACTTGTTCACTCTTGCCGTGCTGACCACCATTTTGTTCCGGGGCGAGATCCACTTTTGGGGAGCTCTTGGGTATATCTCCATCTACGGAGCTTATGCAGTCACAGTAGCAGCAGTGGAGTTTCTCAAATCTCATGGTCACAAACTAGTTCAGTGGCACGCTCTTCAGCCCCTTCTGCAAGGTACATATTCCTTGATTCACGCCTTTTGATATACTTGTTCTTTGTCATGTTCGAAGTACTCTTTGCACTAGTTTCTCTGGAAGAAAGTTCAACCAGATATCAGCAAACCCAGAAATGAGTCTGTCGTTTGAGAAAATTTTGAGAGAGTAGTACACCGTTGTCATCCCTACCATAGAGAGGTTTGGTGAGGGTAGAAACTTTGTTTCTGCCGTCGTAGGCATCGTAGTAACAGACAGTTTGTCCCTGCTGTTTGAAGGTCGAGCTTATTCCTCCCTAAGTGATGATGAACCGGGACATGGTGGTCCTGGGGGTCCATACTCGGAGTTGTTTGACACCCGGAGGGGTTTTTCCTCTGCAGTGGAGACGTCTTTACCACAGTGGCGATGGGCACCGCACGTAGCAATTTACTCCCAGACCAGCAACCTTCAAGCTGAACTGGAAAGGGCAGACGCTGATGGGGAGCGTACTCTCTGGGGCAATCACGAGCAGCAAGCAGCTGAAGTGGCGAAATGGTACTCTCCACAAGGACTCATCTTGTATATCACAGAGTGGCCTCTCACTTTTCCCAGGCGCCTCACAACTCCATTGGTAGAAGATGGGCGGTGGTCGAAGTTTTATGCAGTTTCCAGCGCCACTCTAGCTCCTTCGTTATTGGCTATGGTTTGGGACGGGAAGGACGGTGGCCCTTTGGGCAGTGCTTGGAAAGAGTACATTGTTGCTGGGGGAATCGGACTCGTTCTGGGTGGACTCGCCTTCTTTACTACTCAAAAGGAGCATCCTCCGAGGAGATACTTGTTTCCTTGGGTCCTGGGTGGGTTTGTAATGAGCATTGTCTGGTTCTATATCATTGCTAACGAGCTTGTAGCAGCTCTGGTCGCCTTGGGAGTAATCATGGAGATCGATTCTGCTATTCTGGGTCTCACGGTGCTGGCTTGGGGAAACTCCATCGGGGACCTAATGTCTAATCTTGCTTTCGTCCTTCACGGAGGGGATGGAGTTCAGATTGCGTTTTCTGGCTGCTACGCCGGACCTATGTTCAACACTCTGATGGGCATCGGCTTGTCGCTTGCTCTGGCGAGCTGGAAAACTTACCCGGAAAACTTTCAGATACCAGAAGATCCGAGCATTTTCTTCACTTTAGCTTTCTTAGTTGCTGGGTTGGTTTGGGCTTTCATCGTGCTGCCATCACGCGGAATGCAGCCTACGAAGATCCTTGGGGTTGGTCTCCTGGGTCTCTACGCCGGATTCCTTACTCTGCGTGTAGCTCTTACTTTGGGATTATCCGTTGTTTTGGATGACCTTTTCACCAGCTAACAGGTTAAATAGAGACATAATGATAAAATGTCATTCGCCAGTATGCTGCTCGCCGTATCTCCTGGGTGTAAATATTTGGAGCAAGCAGTACCACCGACGGCCTTTTACACGAACGTTGCAACTCCACATAACGAGACGATGGGTTCTTAGGAGCATGCGAACATAGTGCACTGATGAGGAATGCTGGGAAATCTTAAATGCGTGCAATTCCCTTATGAAACTCTGGTTAACGACCTTGCGCTAGTAAAATGGTTTACATGCTCGACTGGACGAGGTCCCTGTTCTTGTAGAGAAACAGGTATCACTAGCAGGAAAAGGAGCCCAAAGCTTTTCACCAAGTGGTAAGCTCAGATTTTTTCCTTCGTGAATATAGCTCATCTTTACACGGATATGTACATCAGGGTAGTCTCAAAAGATATCCTTCCCTTCTGGCTTAGAATGAGAAGAATAGCTATAGAATTGGCGCTCCGGTTGTATCTGTAGATACATCGCTGTTGCAGGATTCAAAGTAGGCTGCTTAGTTTACTCTCCACTAGGGCCTTCAGAATCTGTACAATGATGTCTTAGAGATTTGATACCTGGTCTGTAAAGTTGGCCCTTGTTGTACATTTTCCTCAGCTTCATCGCTGAGTGGAGGATATTGACCGACGTTTTCTCCCCAGATTTTTGAGTGTGTTATACAGAACGGAACGTATGCTGGTTGGGTACTTCTGGCTTTAGAAAAGTTGGAGAGTGGTCTGTGATGTCAGTTTCGATTCCGTAAAACTGGTCCTCAGTTCTCTTGTTACAGTGGATTGGCCTCCGAGAAAGTTCTGAAGAAACTATTTTAGGCAAAATCGTTCTCATACATTTGGGATTTGAGTCTCTACCTAATTGCAGTGACTTTTTCGTCCCATGTGTTTCGAGTTTCCAGTCTGTATCCTGACTCAAATTCGTATATGGGATTTTCCGTGGTTGGCCTGAAAAGCTGAGGAACTGTGTTTGAGTCCTACAACAATAGAAAGTTTTGGAGTAGGATTCTGCAACTCAGCTATTGAAGATGAGTGAATTTCTGTTCCCCTGTCAGTGGGAAACCTGTCAGAGATTTGGGTTCTCTGTTGGGTACCAACAACGAAACGACGATACAGAAAAGGAAGATGTAGACAGCGAACATCTTTGCATGTGCCAAGATGCTACATCGAAGGATGAGTTAATGAAACTCCAGAGAAAACGAGGGAGGGGGGATGGGCATTCCTCCAAAATGACAAAATGGCCTGCTGTAATCCAATGTTACAGTTACTTTCCTCTGCAGCTACAATTGTGGTCGTGGTTTTCGCAAGTATTGCTGTCACCAGCTCCTGCGACTCACCATGCAACTATGGAAGCGCCTACCCGGAATGAGTTGTTGTATCCCGCAGCGAATAAATATCTGGATGATCGCCAGCAAGGGACATATATTCTAAGACGGTGCGTTTAATCTTGTAAATATAAGGTCGGTACGTTCACCTCCTTATATACCTGATATATACCTTGTCAGATGTACGAGTTCCACTCTAATTGGAAATTGGATTAAAAACCTAGAGCTGGATTCAGGACGACAGACGAACTGAAAAGAGAAAAGAGAACGCGAAACTAGCTCACCCTTTGAAACCAAGAGAGCAAATAGGTGGTGACAGAGCGAAACTATTTTGTAACAGAAACTTCGTGGCAAGTAAGGCATGATTCCGTTCCTACCAGATCAGAAGAAGGAGAGCAAGAAGAGGAAAACCGCGACGCAATGAATTACCAACGGATGGAAAGACCCCATCAACCTTTACAATGGAAAGAGGGACCCTAAGGGCCAAGCAACCAACGCCCAAAAGGGAGGAAGAACATTGGGCCCTCCGCTATTACGCTATCAGTAGTTCTAATGTCTCTTATTGCTCTTAAAATTCACACAGAGGTAAATCAAAATTCTTGTATAGAACCGTTGCATATGAAATACCATCGTTTATTGCAATTATTTGTTTGTGGATAATTTTTGCTAAAATATTACACACCGGTAAATCAAAATTCTTATATATAATAGGTGCACATAAGCATACAACATGTGTATATGAAGTAGTATTTTTTATTGCAATTGTTTTCTTATATAATAGGTGCACATAAGCATACAACATGTGTATATGAAGTAGTACTTTTTATTGCAATTGTTTTCTTGTGGATCACGTCTGTTAAAATATCTCACACTGATAAATCAAAATTCTTATATATAATAGATGTACATGAAATAACATCACTTACTGCAATTATTCTCTTGTGGATCACGCCTGCTAAAATTCTCTGTAGAGCAATAAAAACTCTCTATCTAACAAACGTAAGTGCAAAAACAAGAGCAAGAAGGAGAATGAAACTTTTGAGAAATGTCAGTGAGCCTCTGGACCCACCCCACACAAGTGGTGTGAAATGGACAAAGTGTGTTCTGATAGGTACGGCACACACGCTGGGACAAGCGAAAGATGGGCTGTGGGACTCCGTCACAGCTCAAGTCAGCTCGTCAACGTTACATACATCCCCTTCACTTTCACCTTCAGGTAAGTTGAAGTTTTGTCTTACCAGTTAGCTACAGTACTTCCTGTCATAAACCTTGCTTTGCCAGCAGTCGCTAACTTCATAGTACCTTCGAGTAACTAGTCCCTTCACAAAATATCCTTTATAGTACCGACGCAGTAAAATGGTTCGGAGTGGCGCACTTCTGTCTCCGCGTGAAGCAAGATTGTTACTTCACGTGCATCTATTGTAGAGAAGTTTTGATTTAGCGGTGTAAAAATTTTGATTCATCGATGATATGAGTGATATTATAAAAACGATAAACGACTCTAGTGCTACTGATAGCGAGATTTAGCCCCGATGTTCTTCGCCCTTCGGGTCCTTCTTTCCCTCTTGTAAGGCTTGATGGGGTCTTTCCGTCCGTTGGCTATTCATTGCGTCGCGTTCCTCACGAGACTACTACTGTCTTCACCTCTCTGCGCGTTAGTCTGTCAGAAACTTATTCACAGAAGCTTCGACGCGTAACGTAGTGACTGATATCACTTTCTTGTGGCGCAAGGCGAGACATCGGGGACTGCTTTTGGTAACGGCAGTCCGATCTAAGCTCAACAAGTGTTACTATTCATCAAGAGGGTAGTTGACATGTGGTCACAAGCAGATCTCTCATGGCGGTCGACAGCCGAGCTGTATCATCAATCTAGAAATGATATCTTATCGATCTAGTTATATATGTAAACCGTTTCTTGGAGATTGGACATGTTTGGTCTACGTATGCTTACAGCCTTTCCGAGGCTACAGTACAGTGCACCGATTAGCAAACGTCGAAGGTCTGCTAGAAATTTGTTTGATCACACCCTCCACCGGTTTGTTATGCTTGATCACGCCCCCTCTTAATGAAGTATAGCTCGATCACACTCATCACTAGCTATCCATATAGTTTGATCACACTCATCACTAGCTATCCATTGTAAAACCAGCCACTTTCAACATGTCAACTTTCCGAGCGTGTATTGTCTAACCAGACTTTGTTGTTGAAAAGATATGAATGGTTGAAGTATTTAGTCACGGTAGAAAGTTATAACATGATGAAGGACATGGTACAAACTATAATTAATTAGATCCTTGGTAGCCAGTCAAGCGTGTGAGCAAGCAATACATCGCTAAGAAGAGTATGATCAATCATAACAAATCTCTGAAGGTCTGCTTACATTGCTGTTTTCTATAGCTACTTGCGTTTGCCTTTTTTTTGCAGTAGCAGCAACTGTAATTATAGTACCCTTTTTTCTTTAGTGAACTTTGTACTATCGTTCAGTAAGCAACTGGGACTACGAGGATGTCCACGGTCGGAGTATATGTTTATCAACTGCGATCGATTCATGTTGTATTGCAAGAGAAATGGATCAACATGAACACAGAGTACAATGTCACACTGAATCCAAGCCGCAAGATGGTGTGTGTATAGGATAATCCACTTCCCGAGTGGATTATCTTATACACAGTGGGGTTATGCTGCCGGGAAGTGGAATACATTGCTTAAATCACGTGTTAAATTTCTCACTGAAGTACGGGAATCACGCTCGCTACTCGTTGCGTTATGCTGGCTGTCCGTGGCATTACGCTTGCAGACAGAAATTTCAGCAAGTGTTTAAAGCAAGTGTATCAGTTTTAGACTGTTAAAACCTTTCTCATGCTCTTAAGGATTGAAATGCCATTATGAGTTACCTTTAATTCTGTACTCTGCACTAGCGAATACAAGTGTGAAAAAGAAGACTCCTGTTTCTTATAAAAAGATGAGTGCAAAAATTGTGACCGCCACTAAGGGCCCTTGCGGCGCTAATTGTTTAGAGTGCTGAACTGAAAGGTTCTTTAGAAGTCTTTAATATGTATCCTGTCACTAGAAGATATTGGTTTTTATGTTCTAACAACGTGGACGAGAGAAAGGAGGGTGTCCTTATCTACTTCATTTCTAAGTCGTTTTAGCGCAAGAATGTCGACAAGGAGCTACGGTGCTATGCGTTAGCATTTAATCCGGATCTAATTTAATTCTTTTTCACTTTTTTTCATCACTATGTCCGTACTTTTTTTTACTTAACCATCCATTACACGACAAAAACCTCGTTCTTTTCAGTTCATTTACAATTCTTTTTCTCTCTCATAATTGTGCTGTTCGTTCCATCTTCCCCTCCATCACTTAACCATCCATTACACGATAAGAATCTCTCTTTTCTTTCCGTTTTTCACAATCAAAGTATAGCTATGCTAAAGCATAGCAAAAAACTAAAGACCACGCTTCCAATGGAAATGAACATCTATTCATTAGTTATCTATCTGAATCTATTTCTTTTTTTTCTCTTTTCAGTTTTCACAACAATTCGATCTGCTCATTTTTGCTATTTCTTCTCTCTTTTTGTTGGTTACGAAAACGTTACGAAAGTGAATGGATGGTTCTCAATGATTCCATCCGTTCGTTTCGTTACATGACACAAGTTCTCTCTTTCTTTCGATTTTCATAATCGACATATTGCTATTCTAAAGCATAGCAATAATGAACCCTCTCTCTTATGTAAACATGTTATGCTCACACGACACGCTCTCCAAAACTCATGTCAAACAATATCCAAAAAGGTCACATATTCTCAAAGTGTTTTAAGTTGTACAAGTGTTAAATTATTTTATCTCTCGTAATCCGCGCAGTTAATGTCTCAATTCTAACTTAACACAAAGTAATTTAGACTCAAGAAAGAACGAGATGAGCAAACATGACATTGTTTAATGTGCTTGTGTTATTATCTAACATGCTTGTTTGAACTTCGAACCTTCTTCATGTTCGCTACATGGTCCTTCTTGAAGTATGCATATTCACTTCTTCTAAGATAGAAGAGTAAAATATAATAAAATATAATATTATTTCTATTAGGTAAAAATCAAATAGTTAACTGATAATAATATCTCTATTTTGTAGTTTCAGAAATCTATTTTGAACACTCTGTTCTCTATAGATTATGTTTGAAAATTTACATGAGATTTTGTTATAATTCTCATTTTAATATTTTTCTAATAATTTATATATAGTTTACATGTAACATTCACATATATTCTAAATGAATAAGTAAAAATATATATTCTAAATAATAAATAGATTATTCTGATTTAGAAAATCATTTTCTATTAATTTCAAATTAATACACTTGTCCTCTTCATGATCTGTGTTCACCACGGCACTTTGGATGCATAATCGCTTCCTTGACGATATGGCTTGAGTGGTTGAGATTCTCAATACAATACGAAGTCAAGGTCAAATGTTTTAAAATTCTTTTGGCCGCAAGCTGGAGGGGTGCCTGCAAGGCAAAACGTCTTTCCTTGCAGTTCAGAGCTCAAGAAACGCCTAAGATTTTCACCTAACCATCCCTTTTCTTTAAAGGTAAAACAAGAGCTTATTCATTGAAGATAAGAGAGCCTTTGGAGTTTATAATGGCGATAGAAGATTTTATTGTGAGGAGGTCTTTGAAGCACTTGAAGGGATTGATATGTTGTATTTTGTTACCATTTTTGGTATAGTGATTTTTTAAAGTAAATGAAAGTGAATTTTAAGCAGTTGTTGTGCTCTAAAGCTGACTTCAAACCATAATCCTTTGTAATGCGTAGGTTGGTGATCAAAGATTCTACGTGTATGTTGTCGTGTTGTGGTACGGCTCTTGGGTGAAATTCTGATAGAACTTAAGATGTGTTTCTTATCTATGTTTCGTGAATCTTATCGCGTAACACGTCGAATGATGTGATGAGTGTGACAATCACGATTATCTGTTTAATTAATCGTACGGTAGTGAATCGTGTCAAATCAGCAATATGTGTGCGTTCACTTCAGTAGTCATTGTCATTGAATTTGAATATAAAATGGTGGGTCGAGGATTCATGAGGTATTTTCTTTTAGCGGGTGATTCGTGATGATTTCTCAATGGTCTACATGGATGAGTGAAGAACTGCAAGAGTGATGGTTATGGATGGAAGTTTGATATCATCTTTAGATCTTCTTTTCTTGAATCCATTCCACATCAAGTTTCATTGCATCCACGGCGGCCACTATCAACAGCGGTTAGTTTTGTGATGATGAATTCATAGAGAACTGATGAACTTATCGCTTCCGGTTATCCTTCTGAGTGTTACATACGGAGATACTTGAGAACTGACGAAGAATTGATCTCAACTATCCACCCAACATTCATTTCAACGTCTAGGTCGATATTTGATGTCATTGTAGGTCAAAGATCAATCATGGAGCATGGATCCTGAGGAACTCTGGGGAAGAGTATTTCAACAGAGTGATAGCTTCACTATTTCTTTTTCTCGTATTTTCATTGTAGATCATTTTCAAGATGTAATACTGACTCTATATTAATCGGTGACTCAATTGTCTCATTCTAGTTGAGCGCTTCTGCGTATTTATTTTCCACATAGAATCTTTCAACATGTCTCAAGAATTTTATGATTTCTTCTAGTCTTATTGGTGTCTAGTGTTTCCTTGGGTGATCCACTCATTCTAGTGGAAAAGATAAAATTAGAGCTCTTTTTGCTCTCATTGGTCTATTTTTGAACCAATGGTGTTTTAGCTATTTCTCACGATCTTTTCTATGATTTCGGATGGCTTCGTATTTCCATTCGAGCAAAGAAGGATATGGTTGGAAAGCTCTCGGCCAGGACTACAATCTAGGCTAAAGAATCGAGGATTTCACAGAGGATTGAGAGCACTATGATTTATTAAGTAGAGGGGGTGAAATTTATATCCATTGTTATATTTTTGGTTGTTTCTAGAGATTTGTGATCATTTTTTAGGAGCTGTGAGTTGGGTCGGAGAGCTGATGATGAGTTGGTCGTTTTGATATCAAGTACCGATTGAATTTGAATGGTGATGACGTGACATGAAAGATATTGTGAACTGTGCCAGTAATGAGATTTTGGCTATTTCTTGAGTTCAAGATCAAATTTGAGTGAAGCTTTCCAAGGTTGAGGAATGCTTTATCATTAAGATATATATAAAGTTTTATCTTGAATGATCGAATATGTTATTCAATGTTATATTAAAGCTCTTAAGTTAGCACATATTAGGGTTTGATCCATATTTGAGAGTTGAATTGATATTTCGATCTGCAAAATTTTTAAGATAAGAGTGAAAGGTCCAATAAAGTTTCTTGTGAACTTTGATCATCATTGGTCAATCGATTTGGAAGAATTGTGGTCTCAAAGTTTGGAGAAGCTTTTGTTATTAACGAGTTCGGGTTTAAGTCATATATGTTGTCATCTTTTGGTTCTTTTCGAGCAATTGTGGAAGACTTTGCTGCTGAAACTGTCATACCAACATACGAGTCGACATTGTGAAGGTGTGTGGGTGATTTCAACTCTATGTGGCGAAGGAGCAAAGAGTCGCGTTGAATCAAACGTGGTTGTTTGGATTTTCAGAGCTGCCAAGTATCTTCATGGTTGGTGCTATGTTGTGAACTGAGTATTGCCTTAAGACGTGTATGCTTTAGCTTGCTGGAATGCTTAGGAGATTAGGGAGCACAACAAGTTGTACTAGGACTTGATTAGTTTACAAATATGTTTGAGCGGCACTAGAGCATCTATCGGTTGTAATAGACAAAGTTGTGACAATTGGATTGACGAGTAGTCGTTGGAAAGTTGTTAAGTCATGCTTCCAATGATGTAGAGTTACTTTCAGTTAAATAGTACAGAGCTAAGCATTTCAGATAGAGTACATAAGGATCCATTTGTAATGCAATTTTCTACAACTTATACATATCCTTTGGATCATAGCAAGCTTTAATCTTGAATCGAGAGAGTACAAGGTCATTTCTGCTAGAAGATTAGATAGAGAAACATTTGGGTTGAAATATCGAGATTTAGAATCAATCTACTGAAACCACGTACCTCTACACAGCCATATACCCAGTGTATTCTTGGACAGGCTGACACTTGAGGTCTAAAGCCAAATAGTTTATATTCCGTTTGGAAGGACTCTAGATTCCATGTAGATACATGTCTATTAAAATGTTCTATCATGAGCTTCCAAGCATCTCGAGCTCTAGTACATTCTACTAAGCAATATATTTCAATCTCATTTTCTTGACACTATACACATTCGTCCGAATGGTCAAATTTTACCACTCTTGTACATACCATTGACGTTCTAGAAACCATCTTATATAAGAATTATCTATTTTTCTTATCAAGAATTGAATCATGGATATATGGATAAGCACAAGAGCGATAGTACTATCATTTTTATTAACACAAAGTCTTGGACTGTGTGTGTGAAAGTACTTATTTGATGGCTTGCACTATAAAAGATGTTTTGCAAAGACCTAAAATCTCCTTATGAGAGATTGTTAAAAGAGTCTTATATAGCTGGTCATCTTCCCAAATCCTCTTCTACTGGAATTGCAAATCCTCTTCTACGTTGATTTTCAAAAAAAGATGGGAAAAATAAATTGAAAATTTATTGATCCATTACACTATTATGCACAGACTACAAGATCAATGCAAAGGTGTTGGTAGAGCGTATGAAAATAATAATTCCAGACATACTCCGTGAAGACCAAACTGATTTGTACCAGAACTTCATATAAGCTTCAATATAAATATATTTCTGAATGACATTTATAATACACATCACAAAGAGGATGGGCATTCTTAGTAGATAACGAGAAGGCATATGATTTAGTTGATAGATTTTTCTCGAAAAGAATCTCATCCAAATGAATTTTTGGACTAACTTCTTACGGTGGTTAGAGGTGCTCCATTCTAACTCATGCTCTGGGATTTTAGTTAATGATTTCTTATCAGAAATATTTGAGATACAAAGAGGAGTAAGACAAAGTTGTCTGCGGGGTCTTCTTTTCTTCATGCGTGCAATAGAATCTTTAGCATGTAATATTAGAACTTCACATGTTCAAGGCTTAAAGCTACCACACAATGTACAGTTGCTCTATAATGAGTACGTAGATGACACAACATGTTATCTAGAGAACTTAGAGAATATCAAAATAATTCAATCTATATCTGATGATTTTGAGATTGTATCAGATCTCAAAGTGAATAAAGAAAAATCAACAATAATCCCATTTGGATATTCTATATCGATCCCAAAACCGATTAACTGTCCGTACAAATGACTATCAGAGAGAGAATCTGAGAGACTGTTGAGAATTTATGATTGACAAGAAATATGACCCAAATGATACATGGAAGGTTGTATTAAATGGATTAGCTGCTACTTTTTTGAGATGAAAACTAAAAAAACTGTATATCTTGGATAGAGTAACTGTCGCTAAATCTTATAATGCTTCAAAAATTTGGTTTGGAACCTCGCAAGTCCTTCACAAAAGACTCTCCAAAAGATCCAAGCTATGCTTTGGAGCTTTATTTAGACAAATCAAATAAAAGAAACTGAAAGAAATAAAAAAAACTCTTATGATTTTTTAAGTGGAGGTCTTTGAGTTTTAGATTCTTGCACACAAATCAAAATTCTTCAAAATGGATCACAAAATTTCTAATGAATTATTCTAAGAACTTGACAAGTCTTCCTCGATATTTTCTCTTATCTACTTGCCTAAAAGATCTCATACTAGTTGGAGATTTAACAGTAGCTTCTCTAATACAATCTGCTAGATTGGAAAGTTTTCCTCAAAGCTTGACTTGGAAGCATAGTTGTGGCTCCATCGTCTATGGATTTCCGATACTTAAAGATGAAACCATTCTGGTTTAATCAATTTATTAAAGATGACAAACTGGTACACTTAAGATAGACCAACAATTGATGGAAAAGAATATTCTTTTTGTCCATCAACTCCTCCAAGAAGTCACAAGAAAGTATTTTCACAGTTTAAAACTGAATATCTTAACTAAACAATTTGGCATCCAAACAGCTAAACGTCTAATTTCATGTAACTGACATCTGGTTTTAATGTAGAAAACCAAGCTATCATGCCCTCTTAACTCATGGGCTATTTGTAATCATCTTGCAATAATTGAAAAATCTCAAATATTGTACAAAATTGTTGAAGATATCTCGTAAATATTCGGTAGAACAATATCAAGCCGTCTATTCCAGAGGTCTTTCCATTTTGTAACTTTCTAATTGCATGATCAAGCTCAGAATCAGAGATTGGCCATTCTAGTGAGTCTCTCTGATTTTGTGTTAGGTGATTATGAATACATAGGTCTTGGAGTCTTGAGTCATTATTGAACTTTCAGACTTCTCTTTTGAGAGAATACAATTTAGAGTAAAAAAATGATGTTTCACTTAAGATACTATATACAGTATTTTTTATTTTATCATTTTCAGAAATGACTTTGTTAATTATCATTCAAGCCATTTGTACTTTGGTCAGATTGGAGAAAAATTTAAGAGTTTTTCTCCTAATAATTGGTTACTCAGTTAAACTTTAGTTGTGAAGTTTCAAACGAGTTACTATAGTAACTATCTAACTTATATTTTAAAGAGATGATATTTTCTTTCCCCAAGTCAAAGTCAATGGTTCTGGTCAACGGTTCAGCCTCAATGTGTGTTTCTGTCTACGCCAGAAAGTAGATAACGTCGCATCAGGGCAACAAAGAACTGTGCAGAGTGACTCATCCATACTGCATGACGCTGTGGTTGAAGACACGCACAATTTCTTGGCCGGAGCAGCAGTTATTGACACTCGACGTTGCGACGTTGCGAGCCCGGCCGAACGAGCAGAGACGTTGGCTTCTGTATTCTTCCGGTGTGCAGGTTTGGCCGACCGGCACCGGAAGAAGAGAGCTTCCAGCAGACCACGGTGAGAAATGAAGTCTATCCAGTACTGTAGACAAGTGTATACCATGTAGCAGAGGAGACCCAGTAGGACTCACGCAGTGTGACTGCGTAGACTGCAGACGTCCGTACCTTCCACCATGTTAGTGGAATAAAAGTAAAACGCGAGTTGCAATGAATAGCCAACGGATGGAAATACCCCATCAAGCC
Organism: Asterella californica; assembly: GCA_036924285.1. NCBI lineage: Eukaryota > Viridiplantae > Streptophyta > Marchantiopsida > Marchantiales > Aytoniaceae > Asterella > Asterella californica. The sequence continues at coordinate 3,171,399 of JAYKYS010000010.1, read as the reverse complement.
TAACAAAGGAAAGAAAGACCCGAAGGACTAAGCAACTAACTCCCCGAAGGGTAGAACACCGGAGCTAAACTTGCTATTAGGGAATGTCAAAGTTAAAAGAATATACTCTCTTACGGACAAAAGAATATTTATCATAACTCGAGGACGATCATTCAATAGAGCCGTCAGCGTCCAACATTGACAAGTACCCACATTTATGGTCGCGAGTAATTAGAGGAGCCTGTCAAAGTTAGCCGTGGTTCACTAACAGTACTTGTCATTCAAATACGTGTAAATTCATCTTTAATGCTGGAGAACTCCAGCATTGAAGATGCGTTGAGAACTTCAGCATTGAAGGTGCGTGAAGTAGTGGCAGTAGTGGCAGTGGTGGGAGGATTCACGCTCAAAGATGAGTGATACATGTGAGAGGAAGAGCTGTAACTCAGAAAAATTGAAATCGCATACAAACAGTTGCGAGAGTTGTGAAAGATCAAACCAAAGATAACCAGTAGAGGAGGATCATAGAGTGATATGGCTCCGAAGACGATAGACTCTTTGAAGAGAACTCGTATTCGTCTAAATGGTGATGATTACGAGAAGATTGTTGTCTATATCGAGGACGAGGAGAAGCATCACTTCATGGAGCGGGTCGGAAAACAAAAGTAGGTGCAGGAAAGTGTTTGAGTAAAGCAACAGCTTTTGGAATTATGACGGCACAGCTTTCAAGAAAGAATGGATTTCCTGTTGTTATAGACGTAGAACTGAAAAAACGGTTCGAGAGATATGTGGATATGTACAAAAAAGCTAAAGAGATTCAAGACGGCACAAGAGGAGGTCTTACGGAAGATGAAGTGATTAGAGGTTTGATATTGGAGGAGAAATTGGATGAAAATGTCCTCATTATTTTAGAATGAATGCAGTTTTTGGTAGCCGAGCAAACATCGATCCTCCCGATTTATATTCTATATCATCAGAAGAAGAAGTCTTGGGTTATGACTCTCAATTTCAAGTTGAGAGTACACTTCCTCGATATGAGACTGAGAGTACACTGCCCCGGTATGAAAAAATAGACGAAGATATGGATATCTCTTAGTACGGATATAAAGCTTTCCATGAAGAAAATCCAAATGTGGCAGAAAGACACATGAATGATGAGGAGGAAGAAGAAGATATTCACGGTGAAACGAAGAGAGAAACTAACTGTCTCTGATGCTGCTCAGTCTGCACAGGAGACGTCTCGAAATCATAAAGCCAATCGTAATGTAAAAGTGGGAGTTTTGAAATTATACGAAGAAAGTATCCGAGAAAAAGTTCAATATAGAAAGGTGTATGTAGAATATCGTATGGCTTCATTGAAAGAAAAGAAAAGAGCTCAGGAAAGTCATGAGAGGGAGGAAAGTAGAAAGAGACACACGTCTCTGTTACTTGAGTTGCATAAAGCATGAAAATCTTTTGAAAAAATAAAAGAAATTATCAAGAAACTCGATACTATGTAATTTTCATAGATAAGGAGTAAATTTGTATGTTTATGAAAAGTTGTGTATCTTACGTTTTTCTGTAGATGTGTTAACACTGATTACGTTTAGGGTGTAGTGTGTTCGCGTTTAAGTTGGAGTCTGTTCTCGTGAGAGAGGTATGTATTCTTATGCTCGTGTTTAAGGTGATAGTTTCGTGTGATTCTCGATCACGAGGAGAACCTGGACGCCACGAGAGGAGAAGCTGGACGCCGAGAGAGAGCATTTCGCAGAGAGCATTTCACAACGCAAGGAGTCGCTTTGAGAGCATTTCCTAGTGCGGTCGATCGAGCTCAGTTCAGTACGACCGATCGAGCTCAGTGCGGTTCAAAGTGCGGTCGATCGAGCTTGGCTCAGTGCGGTTCGTTTCAACATTATTATCGCTCAGTGCGGTTCATTTCAACTTTATTATCGCTCAGTGCGGTTCGAAGTAAAGAGAATCACTCTCCGCACTCAGCGCGACCTGCAAATATCACTCAGTGCGGTTCGTATCGCTCAATGCGACCTGCAAACCGCATTGAGATAGTCATTTCAATGCGATTAGTGAGGATCACACTCATTGCGGTTCGCATCACTCAACACGATCTGAAAACCGCATTGAGCATAGTCATTTCAATGCGATCCGTGAGGATCGCACTCAGTGTGGTTTAGAGTTTACAGGCACACAAAGATTAGGTGTAGGTAGGCTCAGATCATGTTTAAGATTTGATAGATTGTAATTTCGTGTGGTGGCTTTGTTGTTTAAGATGGCCACTCAAGAAAAAGTGCAGCCGAAGCGAACACCTAAGGAAGAAGGACCGTATTATATATTCTTCTCTTCACACGACGATGAAGAGTCTCGGATTAAGTGGGGGTGGATGGAGAAAGATGATATACAGAGTGCAGTCAGCGGAATTGACGAAGAAGCCTTAGATCAGCTAGGCTTGCTTATATAAATGTTTTTCGATTTTACACCGCCTGATGTAAGTAACTCTTATCTTAGTTTATGCTTATTTTAATTTTTTTTGTTTTGTTTTGGTCTTGGTACACGAGTATTGCATGTGATATGTTGTATGTTTTGACTTTATGATTGTTTGTGTAAGGTTACATAATTATTGAGTCCTACGACGTGGAGACTTCAATTTCTATCATCGGAGAAGAGAAGATTTCACTGAACGTTGATTTACTACGAGAAGCGTTTGTGATACCAACTGGCATTGTTGATATGCCTCCTTTTGTAAGACATGTCCGAATATCAGATTGATTTTCAGATTATGATAAAGTCGAGAAGAGGTATTTCGCAAGAGAGTGTACTTATCCAGAATGGATTTCAGTTTTCCAGTGTCTTAACGCGGTATTTCTTACGAGGAAAAGACCTAAGATAGTCACCGGTCAACTTGCATTGTTCGTCAAATCCAAAGTCGAGGAAATGGATGTAGATTACGACTTTGCACAACTCATGGTGGATAATTTGGAAGGAGAGATCTTACGTATCCAAAAACACATGAAACAGGCAAGAAAGCTTGGACTTTGGAGACTTTTGTCGGAATAGTTTTGACTCATGTGTTCATTCATCTCAGTCTGTCATGACTAGAAACTATCCATGTTCCAAACATCATTCGTCACCAAGTTGTAGTTCAGCATCATGGACAAAAAGAAGGTAAAAATCTGTTTTTCACCATTCTGTTTGTACATTCTATTTCAACATTATGTTTGTTCTGTTATTGCATAGCTCTTTCTTGGTCGCACTGATCGAGTCTCAGGGCCGCACTGATCGAGTCTCATGGTCTCAGTGTGATTACGGGTCACCCAGTGTCATGGACTACACTGAGGAGTCTCAGTGCGGTTAGGGGTCGCTCAGTGCGACTGTGGACCGCACTGAGACCTCTTAGTGCGACCCTGGAAGTCTCAGTATGACTGTTGACCGCACTGAGGAGTCTCAGTGTGGCCATGGGTCGCTCAGTGTCATGTAGTGCGACTAAACCCCTCAGTGCGACTCTGGATCGCACTGAGGGGTCTTAATGCGGTCATGGGTTGTTCGCACTTAGACCATGGACCTCAGTGCGACTATGGACCACACTGAGGGGTTGCACTGATATCAGATTTTGCTCGAACAGTGCGATAGAGTCTTGTCGATCTCTGTGATTTCATAATCTGTGGAACCTTAACGAGTATTTTTCGACTCTTTGCAGCGAGATTGTCTCTTACAGGAGAGAAAGATGCAGCACGACTGACAAGGACACGAGAGATAGAGGAGTTGGACAGACGTCTAACCACGAAAAGAAAAGAAGAAGCGGAAATGGAAAGAAAGATTGTGGAAGCAAAGAAGGAAGAGTCTGAGATGAAAGAGCGAGTTTCCGTCCAAGAGGCGGTGTTAACTCGGATACGCGAGGAGGTGTCCGGACTGAGAGCGGAGGCTTCGCGTGTCCAAGCTTCTGAAAGTTTTTTTCCCCACTTGGTGGATCCTAGCATTTGCAGGAAGAAAACTTTAATAATGGACTTGAATAGAATGTTAATAAAAGTAGGTCGCAATAACATGGGACTCCAGGGGGCTAAAGAAAGAGGATACAAGGTAGAGATGTTCCTGAAGACTCCTCTTTGTTATGTAGTTCGAAAAGACGTGAGAGAGTTCATGGAAGCATGTTCCAGCGAGTTTCATCTTATGATCTGGACCTCACGGACTCAGACTACTGTAACGCCATCCTCCGTGATATGGAACGGAAGAGTATCTTCCTCATGGAGTCACGTCTGGTCAAGTAAGTGATAATTCAAATTTTGTTTTGCTTGTATTGATCATATATGTTTTATTTGAGTTATCTGAAACATGTTTTGTCTTATTTTTCTCTTTTGCAGGTGTGCAAAGTATGGACACAAAACATGTGCGTGAGATTCAAAACGATACGAGAAGCTGCCACAGAGAATTATCTCTACTTGAAAGACTTTGCACTATGCTTTTAATCTATGTATCCAAGATTGTCTTTTGATAGATGATTCACCCGAGAAAAACATCACCAATCACTCATTTAGCGCACTTCATCCTCCTTCATTCTCTCCGCACTCAACTGATCTAGACCGAGATGATTACTTGTTAAGTGTTCTTTTGCCCTGGTTGAGAGGATGAGGAAATAATACATGGAAAACTCCCGTGTATGTTCAAGCTAGGTACTCGTAAGCTTTCGCACGAGATCCCTTTCCTGCGTTGAAGAAGTATTGGGATGATGTCACCCGAGAAGATACTGAGATAACATGGAGATCTTTATCAGTCGGACTACAATTAGAGTTTATCAGAAAACTTAAAAGTACTCCTTGAGAAAGGATTCCTTTTATGTAGTACAGACAGGATTCCTTTTTATGTAATACATGCTGATCTTTTCTTCGTGTCCTCAGGGGCTTTGTAACTTTGAACGATAAAGAAGTGGTTTAAATAACTGAGGATCATTCTATTCTCTTTGTTTAATGTGCAATCTCTTCTCTTGGTATGTTATGTTAATGTGCAATGTCTTCTCTTGGGTTTAGTTAATGTTGGTATGTTAGTGTGTGATCATAAGGAGAATGTGTTATTCTGCAGTAGTTTTAGTGCGACTTGCATCTCACTGAGGTGGTGTCAGTGTAACAAGTCGCAGTGAGGTTATCGCGTATCGCAATTAAGGTTTAGTTTAGAGTTTAGGGTTGAGGAAGTTTAAGATCACACTGGGCGTCTCAGTGCAACTCGGATTGCACTGGGACTGTATTTACTCGACTCAGTCGCATTGAGACCACCTCAGTGCGATGCGATTAATGGTCTCTCTCCCAGTACGACGCAAGTCACACTGGGACTGTATTTACTCGACTTAGTCGCATTGAGATCATCTCAGTGCGATGCGATTAATGGTCTCTCTTTCCCAGTGTGACTCGCATCGCACTGGGACTATTTACTCGACTCAGTCGCATTGAGACCACCTTAGTGCGACTCACGTCGCACTGGGACTGTATTTACTCGTACCAGTCACACAGATATGGTCTCAATGCAATGCAATTAATAGTCTGGTGCGATCCGATATCGCACTCCGCTTAATCGATATCGAACATAGTGTGATCCGGTATCGCACTCAGCTTAATCAGTATCATTTAGAGATCTGTTTTAATTCGCGCTACACTAACATAGTGCGATCCGGTATCGCACTCTCAATAATCGATATCGCATTGAGATCCGTTTTAAATCGCACTCAGATGGACTCATACCACCACACACCCTGAATACAAGTGCGATCTCTTCGTCGTATTGAACTTTGCGAGAGAAAAGATATCCCACTAGAAGGTATAAACTTTCGTTGATAACACTAACATTCAGGCACAGCATTGATACTTTTCCGAGAGAAAAGGTGACACTATCTCTTATACACTTTGGTGAAGTACATAACTCTCCTTCTTAGCGAGAAAAGAGATCATACTACACTGGACGAAATCAGAGAAAACAGATCATACAACAGATATAAACTTTAATGAAAGAAAAGAGATCACCGAGATATCGCAATGAAATAGCTATGATTTTTATTACGGTTTAAATAAAACTCCTCTCGGATTTCTGTTCCGTCGAAGACAAACAGACATAACTCGCGTTCTTTGTTGTATCCCCGAGGTCGTGTTAGCTCCGCTGTATCTAGGAGGTATTTCTGTATCTCTTTCTGCCTCTATAATTAATTCTCCATGGTCTTCTGTCCACTCGTCTTGATTTCTGCTTAGAAAATTATGTAACATAGCGCAACATCCGACCCATTTGACTAGAAATCGGTTCTCAGATCTATTTTTCAGTTGTGTTCTCACTTGTTTTAAAGAGTGCCATCTCGATTTCAGTATACCAATACAGTGCTCATTTGCAACTCTTGCGTGTGCTAAGCAGGTATTGAAATCTTGCTTCTCCTTATCTCCAGTGGTCATCCTGAAAGAAGGAACGAGGTGAAGCATAAGAGAGTATCCAAAATCTCCAAGTAAATACTGATCAGTATCAAATAAAGGACTGGCACTGTCCATATGTTTCCAAAGAAAAGACTTTCGCAAACATGTGATATCTTGATAGCTCCCAAGCATACCTTAGAATAAAAAGAAAATCCTTTTTCTGTGACAACATAAAACTTGTGTATTTATCGAGTAATTGCATTTCTTGTCATAATATGTTTCCCCATCATATCTAGGTCTTTGTGGTAAAGGTAACAAGGTACCATCTATCAACCTTATACATCTTGGAAATCCTTTCGCTGCGAAGCTTCAGAGTTTACCTTCCTCTCCTATCGATTCGGTCATCGTATTGATCTTTTCAGAGTCGCCTCCAGAGCATTCATCACTCTTTGAGTATATAGAACCATCGTTCCATGTCCTATACCCCACATGAACATAAACCGTCCAAGTGCAGCACCATTCCTGTCATGTCCAAATCGATCGAGTGTAACAGCAACCTGTAATGACACAAGAGCTTGTTTCACACGAGCTCTATTGTGAAAAATAGGATGTTCTTCAACCAAAGCTACCAAAGTAGCAAAACTTCTCCGATCCATCCTTGTGAGTTGACGGAAAGCATCAGCAGGAAGATTTTCAAAATAATTCTGAAAAAAATCTTGACTCTTGAAGAACGTAAACTGTTGCGGTCTTTCTAAGTAGCACAAAGTTGATAGAATCCTGTAGAGCTCTAAGAATTCATCATCCGAATCATCATCGTCCTCACTAGAGCTAGTGAAGTTCTCACTCTCTCTACTCTCGGGTCTTCTCCTCTCATCCCCAATGAAAAATTCGCTCTACGACCTCTTTGGCATTTTCCTCTCATCTTCACCCGAATCGCTTGAACAATCGGAGCTAGATGATGCTAACATCATCCGCATCTCTAAACTTTCTTCCAAATTTGGTAACAATTCTTTTCTCGCAGAAACACGAGGCATGGTGAGATGATGAGATCGCTCACTTCGAGTGTTACGGCGATGTTGAAACGATACATGCTGAAAGGCTCTCAGACGCTAAAGGAGCAACAACTTTTGCTAGACCGCGATGCTGAAACGAAACGCTCTCAAGCTCTAAAGGTGCTGCGTGTGGAGTTTCTTTTCATTTTGAAATAAAAAACAGGATTTTAAATGCTTTCTAGTAAACATGTACTACTCAAAGCATTTAGTAACCATGTACTTCCCAACATATTTATTTCACGGCCAAAACTAGAACGGGCAATGAAAAAACAGCCGCGGCTAGTTTCTACGGGTACCTCAAGAGGTACCTGCAGTCGAAATGATCGTTATCCGGAACTCATGCACGCGGAGAGCAGAATAATCACCACGGCTATTAACTTTGACACCCCTTATTAGTAGTTGTAAAGTCGTCTATCGTCTTTATAATATCAGACACATATAAGTCAGATCTCATGCATACAACAAGTGCACATGAAGTACATCTCCTACTGCAATTGCTCTCCGGTGGACCGCGCCTGCCAACGCTCTCAATAGAGCAATGAAAACTCGCTGTCTAAAAAACATAGTGCAAAAAGAAAGAGAAAGTAGTACCTTTGACGCCTCTCATGGTAGGCTCTAGCACAATCTCAAAAGAAAACGTCAAACTCCAACTGTGGATCCTGTATATTTTCAAGACTAAAGAGATGAAGCGATGTCTCACCTGCATATCTTTATACTTGGTCACCTTAGTTGCTGTCGCCACGCCTGCAGCCCATCCTGAGAGCTGGATGATCACTTTTGTCGTCACTGAGTCTCGTGTCGGATCTGTGATAACCACATTTGTCACTGAGATCTGATCTTCCTTCATCATGTACATGTCAACTCTTACTGATCCTTCCGTTTGAAAGATATACCAATGTTCTCTTCACGTCATGTAATAACTCTCTCGTGCTAAGACAAACACGCCGTTCCTGATGACATCATGGGTGGCTATCCGCTCTCCACCGTGAGGTCAGCGAGCAAAGTGTCGATACGAGATGTCGAACGAGACACCGCACTCGTAGATGGATAGTGTCGAAGCAACAGATTGGACGAAGCCTAGGTGGAACCTCATCGCTGTAGAGAAGATAATAAAAGTAGAACAAAAGCTGTGATAATGTTCAAACGCGTTTGTCTTACCGCATCATCTACTGTGTTCATTTACTTGTCCTCGAGACACACGAAAGTTGGCAGCTTTTTGTTTGATCAGTCCCAGTATGATCGTACCTTTGTTACCAAAGCATGTCTTGATTAGACCTCTGACTTGCAGCAGAACGTCTTGCCAGTCATCATCCCATGTTAAAATTCATTAAACCCTAAATGAATCTGCGAAGTTAATAGTGAACTCTAAAAGAAAATATAATCTATATAATTTGTACCACTCATCTTTGGTACACACCAGAAATATAAACTCATATATCAAACATATAAACTGGAGAGTCGAAAACACAAATTGATGAGACATGATGATTGGCAAAACCGGCTACTTCCAGTCAAGGGTCTAATCAAGACAAGCTTCAATAAGAGCAGTCTGATAGAACTTCACTTTCGTACGGAGAGATTGATCGAGCAAAAAGTTGGCTCGTTCCGTAACTTTCGCTGCAACTGACGACCTTGAGCCACAGCCGACGGACCGACTACGGTACTCCGAAGAGTCGTATTCACGACATGGTGTCTTAACTGACACGGCATGTGTAGTATGTACAGTACGGACGGAATTAGCCCAACCTACAATAGAAACGCCACTGTTTTCACTGAGTGCTTTTTCTCAAGGCCATTTTACTGTCTGGATGCGACTCACGTCACGACTCACGACCGAGAAACGAGTCACCAAAACGTCAGCTTTCGAATGAGACTGATATCACTCATAGCGTGATAGCGTAGCGAGTGCGCGAATTACTCGGATGGAATAAATGTCGATTGACGGCATGTACCACCGTCCGGTTGATTCCAACTTCCAAGTCGCCGACGGAACCTATGCCTAACATAGTAACGCATACCGGCAACAGTCGGCCCTGGTGATGTGTTCCGCTTCAAGAGTAAGAGTTTGGATGATAAGTAGAAAATGTATATAATTTACAAATAAACTATTATAATCTAAATTATTTTAAATATTAAAATATTACAATCGATAGAGAATTGAGACGATTGAACGTGTTGGATTTAGAAGTTTATGGTTAGGTTTTTCTATGCGTTAGAATAGCTATTTGTCTACTGTGAAGAATCGGAAAGAAGGATATCATTTTTTTCATGTATTTTGTCATATTTATATGCAATTAAATAATAAAAAGCGAACGAAATAACCATGAAAATTAAAGAAAAATTAGATTAGATCTTAATTAATCACTAATGCATAGTCACTCAATTACATTGCAAGCGTAACTCCTTGTTACATTTGTTCAATCTCTTTGCCAACGTTAGTTCTGTGTGACCCCTGAATTCTAGGATGTACTCAAAAGCTTTCTGATAAATTTTTGTTTAATCAACTAAACATGTTCTTAAACCAAATCTCTAATTATCATTCTATCATTATTCACATGACTTTACTTGAAGCATAGTGCCAGAAACATAACCCTTTAAAAGATAACATTCTCTTATGTTGGTAACATATACTCGAAAGTATCGCTTATCCACTTGGATAGATTTTTTTCGTTTCAACAACAATTAGCCGATAGTTTTTTTGTTGAGAGTCGGTTTTTTGTAAAGTTCTCCTCTTAATCCTCAAGTATGACGACAAGTAGCTCCGTTTTCAATGGAATTGTGAGGGCTATGCGTTAGAGATTTTCGTGATCTATCTCATTTTATTTTATTTTTCGGTTTTCAAAACGACTACATCAGTCTGTTCTCGTTGTTTTCTTTATCCATCTTGCTTGCACCATGACTCTATCCGTCCGTTTCGCTAGATGACATAAAGTTCTCTCCCTTTTCTAGTTTTCACAGTCAAAGTGTAGCTATACTACCGCATAGCCACAAGTGTTCTTGGTGATCCAGAATATTTTATTTTGGAGGTTTGCTTCAAAATTGAGAAATTTAACCGTTATGCAGAAAATAATTTTGGTGACTACTTTTAAACTTAATTCCATTTTGGAATCTGTGAAATAAAAAATCCAACTAAAACTATTCACTAGCTGTACAAGTTATGATTCATCTCAATACAAACATTTACTAATGACAAAGAAATGTGAAAATGAAATTTTTTAGGTTTCTGGGAGAAAAAAGAATCTTTTTTTAGAACCAAGAAACACCACAATGAAGAAAGAATATTCTCTTTTATGCTTTTATACTCCTAGTCGGGGTTTAAATCAAGCGATTTCGCTCCTCAACTGATGGACTTCGGACTGTCAAAGACATTCAGTAGGAATCCAGAACTGTAATTTTCTTTCCACTTACAATTTTTCTGTATTAAGAAAGTACACTAATCAGCTAATTTCTGGACAGACCATTTTCAGACTAAAACAGCCAACTAGTAATTTAACAAATTGAAATTTTTAGCTCTAGACTAGAACTTCACGTTTATATGATTCATCAATTCGATTTCAGTTATGAACTTGATGAACAAAAATTTACAAGAATTAAACTTATTACTTCCGATAATACCATGATGGTGCTTCACAAATATCGACTTTATTTCTAACTCTTATAAAAGATTAGCATACTTTTAATAGCAATGTTCAACTATGTCTATGTTTCGGGAGAAATTTCGATGTGAAATTTACTTAAGAAAGAAGAAAGAATTAAATGTATTTACAAAGAAAAGAATGTTTCCTTTTTTCTTCCCCATGTACTTTAGATTAGAGAGACTTACTGATACACTGTTGATATATATATTACTGTTTTGTTCCAAGAAACCACTAAGACTTCTTTTCCGTATTTGAAATGGATACTCAAAAGTTTATTGTGGAGCGAATCACATCGTGTAACTATGTGAGAACTTTGATTCTCACATAAATCTTTACATCATTGATTTTGTTCTCGTAAGCAAATTTTATCAACAAAACTATTTTAGATCTAACGGTGAAATTTCTCCTGGTTACCAGGAATTTTAATTTTTCTTGCCAACGAGTCAATTTTTTCCCTTTTGGTTAACGCTTGTTGGCTACCCATCCGCCTGTAGCCGGGGCGCCGTGGGGTCGAGTCCTCCTGGCGGGGGACTCAAGCTGTACAAGGACAGCAGCCTTGTACAGCAGCGTGTGGTCGAGTTCTCCTGGCGGGAGGACTCATACGGCTACAGAAAGCCCTACAGCGAAAAGAGGCCTAAAAGAAAAACCAAATAAAAGAAAAAAACGTTTTTTGGCAACCTTATGCGTCCATAGACGAAGTGGCGTGGGATCGAGTCCTACTGCTGGGAGATCTAATGCTATGCAAGGGCAGCAGCTCACGGCTGCAATAAGCCCCATAGTGAAAGAAGCCTATAAGAATTATATATAAATAACGGGAATATTTATACGGGCAATTGGTGTTTAAATGTTAAAACGAGTTCAATAATGCGATATGACTTAAGATTCTAGCCGTTGTAGAGAACATTGAGTTTTTTGAGGGTTTCAACTTTGCACTATTTGAACATTGAGTTTTTGCGGCAACAGTCGGCCGCTAAAGTCGGGAGTCGTGAAAAGAAAGTACTGTTTTGGTTCAATCTTCTGTATGAACATTAAAATCCGGCGTACTTTTACAGACGGCTGAAAACCAGTAAGTTGGATGTATGTAACTGCAATTTTCTCACCCGAAATGAATGCTATTTTAACTTGATCTTACGCACAACATTTTTGCACCATTCGGTCATACATCATGGTAGTCTCCCGGTCACCATTCGACTTATGTCTTCTATGGATAGTACGTCTTTTTATTTTGATTAATAGTAATTAAAATGATGATGTAGCATCATTTTTATTACTTTCATACTGTATCGATCGATTGTTTATACAAATCTTGAAACACACGATGTGGAGGAAGAGTTGTCATTCTCGAATTTGACGAAATCTGATACGAATATGGATATCTCAAGCTTGTCGCAGAATGAATTGACATTGCTCCAAACAAACTATGAGAAGTCATGGCACATGTTGATTCAAATCTCATTGTGAGGATAGCAATAAGATCTAATATGTCAGTCTCAACTCATGCAAGTGCGACACAACAAGCGTTGAATTATTACAGCGAGAACTTTCACGAGGTTTCCAATGTGACAGTCTCAACTCCTTGAAGCGCAATATAGCAAAAGAACAACCACTACATGAGGAAGATTTTTTGCTTGGTTCTTATGAGATAGTGTCAACTTGCAAAAATTCATGATACAGCGAGCATGGGGATTGCCACTCTTCTTCGCCTCCCACTGCAATCACCACGCTACAAACCATGAGCTTGAGTGAGACTCGCACATCTAATTCATGCAAATATAGTAGAATTTACGTGATCGATAATTTACATAAATGGTGTTATTATATCATTTTAGATCAATAAATATAAAATAATGATATCGTACCATCATTTAGATACTATAACACAATACACCGACAATAAAAATGATGCTTCAGCATCATTTTAAGTACAGAGAAGTTAAAGAGAACTTTGTATGAGTCTGGGTCGCGCTTGTGACTCAGATATCACAATTAATTTTCTTTTCATTCTGATACTCAAAATAATTACACAACGTAGCAGATATTCCATTGCAAAAATAAACAAATAAATTCTTGGTTAAGCAGAAGTCGTAATTGTTTTCCGCGGGTGTAAAATGTTTATGAAAGGTTACTAACTTTGACACCCTAAACCCTAATCCTTCGCAATGCCTCTCCTTCAAGAATCCGTCCAACGTTTATCCGTTAGACCGTACTGATGATAACACTGCATTGCTTGTACAATGACTCTCCAAGCTATCCACTTCAAATTCTCTCATAAAGACTTCGATTCCTTGATCGCAACGTTCAATCGTATCCCTAGCCACCTTGCGCTCTCCTGCGGAAATGGATAGAAGAATTCTACTCACTTATCGACCATTCTGAATTCATCTTTTCTCTCCCAGTTCCATTACCGAAAGAATATACTTTACACCGGCAATCTGGAATTCCAGCCAGCATAAATACAAAGACAGCCGGTATTGTCCGAGCCCTGAGTAATAGAAAGCAAGAGATGACCCACAAGCATTTGGTAAAAGATCATCCCCGACAATAAAAGAGTCCAGACTACCGGAGGAAGAAAAGTTATATTGCAAACACATACAAAAGAATTCACATACAGTCGAATCTCGTTATAATCATATCCAATATGGTAATAAATACGATATAAGTACACTTTCTTTTGGAATTGATAATTACTATGTGATAGAATAGCTATATTTTGATAGTGAAAATAAAAAAGGAAGGTAAGAACTTTTTGTCATGTAGCAAAACGAAAAGATGGAGTTGTAATGAAAACTAGCAAGTGAAAAGAAATAGCGGGACCGGACGGTTCGAGTCGTTGTGAAAACTAGAAAAAAAGAAGAAAAAAGTAAGTTGTGGGTGCCTCTAGAGTTATCCGTAGAAAACATCTGTGGACTCTTGTCCGCAGCCGTAACACTCTCCTACGGCAAACGAGTATTTCCCAAAGATTCTAGCTTTGACACGCTTTAATGGACACTTGTTTGACACGCTTTAATGGACTCAAGTGTCCAAGAGACGTGAGACATGACCACCGGACTAGCTAGAGGTCACTCCTTTATCTTTTTTCATGTTTCTATTTATTGTTGCTAGCTATACATCGTTTTGTGAAAAGCGAAGGAAGAGGGGTATTCGTTGTCGTGTAGAGTATTTTGTTATATTGAAAGACGGTTGAGAAAAGAGAAGTACGGAAGGAGTAGTTGTGAAGCCTGGAAAGGAGAAGAGATTTATATCCGGATAAATCGCTACTACATAGTCATGCAATTCCCTTGCAAGCATAACACTTTGTTTTAGTTGTTTTATAATAATTATTTTTTTATCTAAAATATAGAGATCAATTTAGCAGTGGTAATAACGGAATCACCCAATTACCTCTGATTCACTTGATTTCTAAGTTGGTTATGAGTGCATCAAGACCAAGATATGGTCTTTGTTACTTTGAGTTTGATAGGAACTTTCATCCAATAACGACAATGAATGGAAGTTGTTTATGAGAAGACAATCGATTTATTAGATCGATAGATCTTCTCTCTTAATTAACTTTGTCTTATAGCCTAAGAGCAATGATTGAGATCTGCTAGATCATGCTGCATTGTGCATACTTTTCGAACATATGAGTGTTAGTTGCATCCTGGCAAGATCTATATTGGTAGACTCAGTATAGATCTTGCCATATTGAGTCTACTAGTGTATACGCAACTATTGTATAGTTGCTGGTGTAATCACTAGTGTCACATTTATCAAGAATTTATGAACTGCCGTGTACTAGACTTTTTGCTAGTTATACATCGGTTGGAAAACTGGAAAAGAAGGCATTTTTGTCTTGTCACATTATACTACTGTTAGAAAAAAGCGCGATGTGAAACTAGAAAGGAATGAGATTTAGATCTCGATAAATCACGAACATTATTTCACAATTCCATTACAAGCGTAGCTCTTTATCATAGTTGTACGTCGATTGTGAAAACCTGAAAAGAAAAGAAGCAATTTTGTATGTAACATATTTTGTTGTATTAGCATACGATTAAGACGAGAAAAGGACGAATAGAGTTGATGTGGAACTAGAGAAGAGAGACGAAGGAGTTTAGCTCGACAAGACCGCTAAGGCATAGCCTCACACTTTTGCAAGGATAACTGCTTGTTGCTATGCATTAGCATAGCTATATGTTGACTGTGAAGACAACAAGAACCAGACGGTAATAGCAAACGGTTAAGAAAAGAAAAGGATGGAAGAGTGGTTATGAAATCGAAAACAGAGAGGGATATAGATCCGGATAAATGGCTAACATATAGTACGCAACCGTAAGTGCTTGTTGCTATGCTTCAGCATAGCTGAGAGTCTCTGCCCACTAGTAGTTTATTATGCTTAGCAGACGATGTCAGACAGGATTAGTAATAAGGCTACCTTTCTCACTAGCACATTTTCATTTATCAATATGGATATTCGACCGAATATAGCATCTCCACGATTTTGGACCAAGGTTACCTCCATCCCAACCTTTCCAGTCTTTTTGCTGATACAACTTGATGGTCTTTCACGTGGATGATTTAGACTGGCTGTGGACCTTGAGCTTACTCCCATTGCGCACGAACAGAAGAGAGCATTCGTGTGCGATGATTCTGAAAAACGAGAGAGGAAGTGGAGATTTCTTTTGCGTGTAACATACATTTAAGTGACGACAGGGAGGATTGGACGGGCAGAACTGTTGTGAAAATGTGAAAAGAATGGAGTTAAATCCGAATAAATCATTAACGAATAGCCCCACAGTTATGTTGCAAGTGACTTGTTTACTACTTGTTTACATTGTTTCGAAAAAGCACGAAGACGTGAAGGCTAAGCGATACCTTCTCTTCTCTATAGATTAGATTAGCAAGAGGTTAACTCTACTCATATTAATTGCCCTGCCGTGAATGGAAACAATAACATATCGTTATTTCCCACTTCATTTACCTCTTCCTTTCACAGCTAAATGCCGTTTGCCCGCATTCATTCGGAAGCAGATGTCACGTCTGTTGATGGTGAAAGTCTTTGATGCATCACACTCGACATTGTATCGTCACTACAGTAGATTGGATTGGAAAGATTCTGTGGATTCTGGAATTACTATCTCTACGGATATTGTTACGATCACCACATGTAGATCATGAGACCGCTCTGCTCTAAATGATATTCACTGCACATTACCGGGTTGAACTTTATTCTTGAGTCGCGGGGAAGTTACGACTTCGGCCAGGAGTTGGCGGACGTTTCTTACTTGCTTTTCACTGGTTTCGGTAGTAGCGAAGTTTACTACTCAAGGAAATGATTCCCAAGTTTCAGAGACGACAGAAAATAGTACTGTCATTTCACAAGGCCCCCTTTAGCGATCCAAGGTTCTATACGAAGTTATCCTACGTCGTTTCACCGTCCTGTCGTTTACTTTGACACCCCCTTTGTTCCGGTTGTCCTTCACCTCAACTTTCCCGATTCTCTTTGCAACTTATATTTATATCATAGGACTGATCGGGGATCAATCGACGTTATTTGCGACAGTATCTGGTTGATATCCAATATGAACAAACTGCTTGCATTCGACATGGAATTTGTTGTTTGTACAGGATCATCGTGAGGTTCAACAGTGGATAATGGCTTTGGTTATTGATTCACACGTTCTTGTGCGGGCTAACGGGGCGTCTGGGGGTAGCTTCTCTTGATGATTACAACGTATGTCGGTCTACGATCCCTGGGGCCCTCTGGAGTCTGGGCTATGGCGCATACTTGGGGGAAGCTGGGTCTGGTCTGGGTCTGGGTCTGGTGGGGTTAGCTGCGCGGTGGTCCTCACTTGGTCGCCGAGCTGTGAAGTTGAACGTGTTCAGCCAAGTTACAACCACTTCAGCGCCTTGAAAAGTAAAATTGAGCAAAGATACCGTAACTCCAGCAGCTACCCAACCAACTGTCATTAAAGATCAGACCAGATCCGATAAATTTGATCAGAACACAAGTGCATTAGCTTTTGCCAGAACGCGCACACTTTGCGTTCGACGGAGAGTACATACGTCAAGGGTTGCTCACTGGATCAGAGAGCATAGTGTACATAACTTACTCGTTACGTGGTTAAAACCTCTAGCTGACGGACGTGTAATCTACAAAACACTCTTGTCCAATCCAATGTGCTCCACTATCCGAGCAGCACAGAGCAGAATCTACTTCTACTCTGTCTGAAACCTACCTATCCACCTGAGTACTATACACTATACACTACAAAAGAATCTCTTACACGTGCATACATATTTATCCACTGGAGGTTTGACTCAATACTTACAGTCCGATCGCTGTTCCGTTAGGAACGCGCTACTTCTAGTTTCGTGGTCTTAAGTTTCGATTCTTGATGAGAACCAGATATTCGACTGCCACCCAAGCAAAACTTAACAGGTTACGCTGACGTGTGTCATCCGAGCCCAAGTTTTCTTTATCCTTCTCATACCACTTCGAATGATAAGTCACGTGGTACCAAGCAGATGCTTTAGCCTCCAAAAGTTTATGCCGAGTGGCAACTCTTTCCTCGTAGACTTCTGGCTCGTCACCTTTCTGACCTTCCTCACAAGTATAATTCCTAAACAAGTTGAGATACTCTTTGTGTAGAGTCAAGTAAGCAAATTTGACTCTCTCTCTTATGTCACCTAACCTGCGGTATGTGGGTGTTGAGCCAAGAATGACTAGGCCCGTGACAACCTGCCCCTCTTCAGTAATGTTGAATTGGCTCATGATAGCCCGCAGCTTCTGGTCATACACCTGCTTGTGGACCCACGCCTCTTCTACAAATGCTTCGAAGCCACTTACCTCGAGATCCGAATCGTAGGTAGGCTGAAACACGTCGTTGGAGAAAACAACATCATCCTTCGGGAGAATGTTCTGAACCTTCCGGTACAAGACACCAAGAATTTTCTGAGATTTATAAGTTTTGCCATCGTCTTTCCCCATGAAGTCAGGGTACTGTTTCGGCTTCAAGTCGTTAGGCATAACTGCTGGCTTTCCCGTCTTGGGATAATCTACTGCTTTGGCTGCTAACTCAGCCAGTAGCAAACAGTCTGGATCCAAAGCCCCACGATCGCTGGCGTCTGCATGGACCACATGAGCATTGCAGATCCTCCCTAAACTGTCGTTAACCATGTGCTTGGCAAAGAAATCAACGACATGCTGCAGAAACACCACAAGCTGTTTCAGCAAGATCCGAGCAATAATACTTGCTGAGCTGACCCGATTAAAGCTAGGCAATCCTTAAATCTGACTAACCTGTATATAGAAAAACAGCAAGAGTTGAAGGTAACAAACTGAATTCTCGAGGGGTTGCAAATATTTCAGACATCACAAACCAGTTCACTCAAAACGCAGCACAGCTGACGGTATCTGGCGAAAAAGAGACCAAAGTCGCCACTACCAAAGAACAAATACCATACATATATATCCGTGAGCTTACCTCCGTTCTGACTGCATGCTTCGTAGTGTTCGCGGGAAGAGAACTGTACTCCATTGGCTCGCAACTTGAACCACTGGGTGGAATAAACCTCTCATCCCAGGAGACAAAGTAGATATCTCCATCTAAGTCACTCCCAGAAGCCTCGTTGGGGTGAGGCCTGGGTCCATTTTTTGGAAATACCAAGCAGTCCACCAGGTGATGAAGTGCAGGAACATCGGTAGCTTCCAGAACACGGATGTCACCTGGATGCATGCAAGGATTCTTGGTCATAATAACTTTCCCGATGATAATGGAACATGTACTCTGGCCTTTACCATAAATGTCGACCTTCGCTGGAGT
Organism: Asterella californica; assembly: GCA_036924285.1. NCBI lineage: Eukaryota > Viridiplantae > Streptophyta > Marchantiopsida > Marchantiales > Aytoniaceae > Asterella > Asterella californica. The sequence goes on along the minus strand of JAYKYS010000010.1, from coordinate 3,152,557 downwards.
GGAAACTTTTATAAAGCACTGACCATATTCAAGAGTCCCTGTTTCGTCCAAACAACCCAGAAGCCACCTGCCCTTAGGAACAAAAATCTTCGTTTTCTGAACCAGTTCCTGTATGTGGCCAGCCCTGGTTGCAACCAAAATAGATCTTAAGTGGGGCTCGTCTTGTGGACCGAATCCTGCACACAGCATTCTCAAAGGGGTGCTGTACAGCTCCCCTGAGCAGGTAGTCATCAGCACGGAGTACGCCAAGTGTCTATCATTTATCATGCGATTCAGCGTGTCCACCATGGTGTCCTGAAGTTCAATGAAGATGTTGTTCTTAACTTTCAAGGCCGTCAGCAGCGTGATAATCTGTCGATTCAAAAAGCATGGTAAGAACCTTGCCCAAGTAACTATCTCCAGCTGGCAGTGCCTCGATATAAACTTTTTCATACTCTCCCGTAGTGCAAGCTTCATATGTGGACCTCCATCTACAGGCCACACAGCAACGACCCCCTTGTAGCCAGCATATCGAATCTGGTACGCAGCAGGAGGGTTATCTTCCAACTTCAACATCTTCGCAACCTCGGGGGCAAATGTGGGACAGATTTTCCCACATCCATCCGAAAAATTGTACTTGTTCCTAATTACGTCCTCTAACTGCCCTACCTGGTACGTTGGAACTCTCAATGTACTATAGGTCGACGAGAAACACTGCCCCATCCTTGCAGCATACTTGGCCACATTACCTCCAGGAAATGTGCCCATCCAATTACGAATATCATCCACATGCACATCGTTCCCACCAGCAAAGAACCATGCTGAATTGTCCCTCAGCTGATTGGGTGAAAAAGCCAGAAACACGTAGTGTCTGCCACATAACCGAAATCCTTTGTTCATAACTGATACGACTCTTCTGTAAATGGCTGTGCGGATGTTCACTCCTGAACCTGTCAATGTGCGGACTATGGGAGCAATCTGAACCGACAAAGCTCCCGATCCAATTAACTGTAAATTCTCGTCCGCAAAGGAAACTCTTAAGAATCTGTCAGACAGTGCACTGTAGTGTCTCAGAACTCTATTCGAAAGCTCAATCTCAGGAGGCATGCAAAGTGCTCTGGTTGGAGTGATGATGATTCTACGAACTGTCATATTGGCATCGGTCACGTTGAGCTGCACAGATCGGAACTGCAGAGTCAATGCCCAGTCGATGATACGCTGGAGCACCTTTGTAGCATCGTACACCTTCCTTTTATAGGAGGTGAGCATGAGACGAAGAGCGTGCATAGTGATATGCACAGGTGTAGTATCAGGTCGCAGCAACCGGACAAAGCCAGGATTCAGGGAGCTCTCGTGAACAATATTGTGATGAACAAGCGCATTAACCAGGAACATAACATCAAAAGGGATGCCCTTACGGTTTGGCACGGTGTAGAAACAGTGGATTGATTGTGCACGTTGCTCAGACGTCGACTCAGGAATCGGTAGAAACCCAGTCTGCACCTTCTTCTGCGGGACCAGCCCAAGGCTGGAGAAATATGCCACCGCTTTTTTGAAAGCGGTACACTGTCGTGGTTGCACGCTGATTCGGCAGTCAAGACCTCTCCCAACGCTTTTGCTGGGCGTGATCACGTCCACAGCTCGAATCCATGGATCTTCATCGTCCACTAGCTGAGATGAACCGTGACAGTACTCATAAACATCATCCTCAGCAGTGCGATAGAAGATGCAAGGAGGTGACCAGAGCTGGACCAAAAGTTCGAGCTCCAAATCTGAAAATGATGACTGAATCTGTTGTACAAGTCTCACTTCTCCCATTCTTATCTCCAGCATCATATCACAGGAAGTGGTTTCACCCCTGCCACCATTAGGTTCGATGGACTCGCGGTAGAAAATTCTCATCCTCCTTACATCAGGTTCAATGCGCAGGGTCAGTCCTTGTCTGGGGCCTTCCCAACTCACCAGCATGATGTTCGAGTCTACCAGAGAACCGAACCCTAGTTTCACATTCACGAGCGTAATATTGGCCGGGGATTTGAGAGAGTTGTATCCTCTACGACCCAATCTGTCATCCATTCGAGCCACCAGAGGAAGCTCCTTGAAAGTGAGACGTTTCTTGTCTGCCAATTTGCAAGCTTCCTTCGCCACTGCTGGAGACTCAAAGTGAACGAAAGCATGAGGGGGAACACTGCCAGAGACATTTTTCACCTTACATTTCAGCACGAGCCCAACTCTGAGCTCAAGAAATTCAGCCAACTGTTGGGAGGTCACATCCGGAGGAAAGTTTCCAAAGGAGACCTGCGTGACCTGCGTGGGCTCCATCTGTGCAGCCTCCCAACCACCCAAAACTGCAGGAGCAAGAGATGGGAATTTCTTCTGTCACGCAGCAGAACATCAATTCTTCCCCCGACTGCTGCACACATCATTGTAAATGTGGCAAGCATGAACAGGCTGGGCGAATCAATCTGAGGAAGGGTGACGACAAACTCTTTAGACTAGAATCCACTGACCTTTCTTCCAAGCTTACAATCTATTCTATACCATACACTTTCGCCTCGTGGATTACTCAACCAAGCCCAGTAAGCCAGCCAGCGCAATCAGACTTCTGGATAACCATGTCTGCTTCACATCCAATTGAGTTTGCTGATTCCGAGCGTGCAGACACACTCAGATAACCTCTGCATCCTGCCTCTAAATGGAGAACGGACTTAGAGTAGGTCCGGCATCGTACAGACAAAACCACTCACACAAGGGCTTAACACTTTACAGACCGAAGAAAGCTTCTATAAAGCTACGGTTAAAACTAGCAGCTATAGCCGGTACTGGTCCCAAGTGGCAGCAGAATTGTATACATGACTCCATCCATCGCTCAATAAAAATTTTAATCGTCCGGGTCTATCTGGAGGTCGTGCAAATGATGTTAATGCATCCATCCACTCTAAAGCTTGTTTTGGGCTGAAACTATCGGGGGAAGGACTTGAAATGACAGCGATTCTCAGTCCCCAGTGCGCGTTGATCGCATCCGCCGTCCTACAGCTGAAACAATTTTCTTGGCTACACTCATAACGCCTCATACAGCGGACACTGACAACCTACGAAAGATGAACATTACCTGAAATCACCAACTTACGCGCTTCGTAAGATCCCAGCAGACACTACGTGAATCGTCCGGCATGAATGTAAGCGTTAGCCCTAACGAAGTTCGAATCACCCGCCGCATTGTACATCGTTCAGGTTCAAGTGGTGAATTTTTCCTACGGAGATTGTTCCTCCAGCCACAGCTTTGGCTCCATCTTGAAAGCCCAACCACGACATAAATCTCTCGCAGGGGCATCGCCCCATCTTCTTGGAGCTCCCCTGAGCTCCGGCTCTAACAGAAAGAAAGATCGGAAGCGCCGCCCTCACTTCACCCACTGTCATGACCAGCTCCCAAAACCTCGTATATTCAGGAAACATCAGTGCACCGGCCCGTCATCGATCCCCGACAAAAGTTCTAGCCTTGCGTGATCAAAATCACCTGAATCTCACGTGACTCTCAGTTCTAACGCAAGTTCTTTTTCCCCTCATCGAGGCAGGAAATTCACGAGCAATCGGCCATAACGGTGACTAGAATTGCGTAAGATCTTCAAGTGCGAGAACGATCCGCATCAAGATCGCCCATGACCACAATAGACAGTGAGACAGAGGTGCCGAGATAAGATACTCCATCTAGTGCATAGCCGGAATCCCGTAGTCAAGATGGTTTCCCCTAATACCCCACCTTCCAGGAGGGGTATTCGGGGAAAACGAAATTACGACCTGAACGATGACATTTCTCTTAATACTCGGTTGAATTTGATACTCAGGCGCCGCGGCGGCGGCAGACACGATCAGTTCGAGAGCGATTCAAGCCGCCAATTCTGTGTCAATGCGCCGAACTTCTTGTTAATTCCAGCAAGATTGAAGTGCCATCACCACAGGGAACACCAAAGTTCCACAGCTGCAGCACTGCAAGAAGATGCTTTAAATATCACAACTCACTTTCAACAAGAAACCGCATAACAACTTCCACCCAACGACCAAATCTCGCTTCCGGCTGTAGTAAGAGTCAGAACCAGAAATCCTCCTCCTCCTCCTCACCACCCCCACAATAACCGTCAGCCGGATCAGAATTCTCCTAGGCAAATCATCACGACCCAATTGTTCGAGGCTACAGTAGCGTTGTTGCTGCTGCTCCTCACGGCCCACACTCCCAATCACGCTGCCGCTGCTCGTTACTAACTCCCAATGCTGCTGCTGATGGCGTTGTACTGCGATGTAATCCACTTCTACAGGCGGTCCGATAAATAGGGGGCGGGCCAAAGAATAAAGAGGCTTCTGCTTGAAGCTCCTGAAGTGGGGCCTAGGATTGCCGCTGCCTCGTTATATACGTAGTCTGCTCCTGAAATACGTATGTGTGCCAGGAAAAATGCAGGCCTCAGATGATTACTCTGTATAGTAACTGATTCGGAGAATAGCAAAGCGGAAAGGAATCATCAGCGTGAAGGAATTGAGTATCATTGCAGTTGATGGACGCCTGGAAGATGACGCGGACCCCACTCTTCCCCATGTGGGCCCCACAAGAAGACCTACTTCGGGGATCGCTTCACTTCTGGCCGGGAAGTTCCAGCTGAAGTTCTCCAGTCTCTCCGGCTGGAAGCTCGCCCGCCCGCCCGCCCTCCCTCGTCCTGTTTTCTATCGGACCCATCTCCCAATCATCCCATGGCGCCGACATCAACCATGAGGAAGGAAGGGGTTTAAGCGTTGCGGACGTTTTATTGCGGCCGCCTCCGCTGTTCCTCTCCTCTTCCTTACCCTTCTGTCGGAGGGGCTCATCGGGAAACAAACAGGGTGGTCGTCTGGCGAGTGACAGAGTTATGATAAAGGGTTTAGGCGTACAGGTCGAAGGAATTCAAAAGTAGGGTTGAGGAAGGGAAGGGAGAGAGGAAGTGGAAGAAAATTTTAGCCTGGTAGGAGAGTTTTGGTCGCTGTTTAGGCAGAACGAGAGGGAAGGGAATTGATCGGTTGGAATTTAAGATTTCCGGGGCAGAGGAGGAGAAGGAGGTGGCAGGAGGAACTTTTGCTTGATACGCAGGAGTACGGCAAGATGGGGAAGCATAAATCGAAGACGACGGGAAAAGGGAGGTTGGATCGGTTTTACTATTTGGCCAAAGAGCAGGGGTTTAGATCTCGAGCTGCGTTCAAGCTCGTGCAGCTCGATCGGAAATATCACTTCCTCTCTAGTGCGCATTCGGTGCTTGATTTGTGTGCTGCACCAGGAGGATGGATGCAAGTGTGTGCCAAGCATATGCCTGTGGGGAGTCTGATCGTGGGTGTGGATTTGGTGCCCATCAGAGCAATTCGAGGTGCTCACACGCTCGTTCAGGATATCACTACCTCTCAGTGCAGAGCTGCCATTAAAAAGTTGTTGAAAGAACAGGGGCATAATGTCATCCAGGTTGTTCTCCACGATGGGTCGCCCAATGTCGGGGGAGCCTGGACCAGTGAAGCGACTTCGCAGGTATGGGACTGAACTTTAAAGGAGATTTTCAGCAGACATTAAGGGTTTGCGCGAAATTTTTCCTTGAGACAAACCTTAGGGTTTATTGCAGGGTTTTAGAATTTGTCATGAAATCTGACATTTTGTTCGGCGTTTGGACAGTCTGCGTTGGTTCTGGACTCCCTGAAACTAGCAACAGAATTTCTAGCACCAGGAGGGACGTTTGTCAGCAAGGTGGGAATACGCTGTCGTTGTTGTTTACCTCAGTTTGCTTGAGAATTTTAGTTGTGATCGTAGAATTTGATTTTGTAATGGTGTAAATAGAATCTTGAAGTACAGCAAAGGTACTACAGCAGTTTATATGATGTGTTGTCGGAGGACTGTGGTAAACCAACCTGCGTGGTGCGTTTTCTTTCCAGGTCTTTCGTTCCCAGGATTATACTGCTCTGCTATACGCCTTCAAGCAGGTTGGTTTCTCTTTCAAATTGGAAATTCTCTGTTCTACTCGTCCGTTTCGCACATTCGCAAGACTGCCCGATCTGTTGTCGTTCTCTGTGAGGGAAGACGATTGTAGCTTAACATCTAACTTAAACCTTGATCCTTAACCCTAGATTGGTTTTCCTTTAACGTGTGACTGAAGTTTCCCATGTTAGGAAGGAACTAGATATGAAGATCAGCAAATGAAGGATCCTTGTGACACAATTAGTTTTATTTGTGACAAATGCTTCGCATTTTGCTTACAGCTTTTCGAGAAGGTGGAGGTAACGAAGCCCGTGGCCAGTCGTGCAACTTCCGCTGAGATATACGTTGTTGGTTTGAAGTATAAGGCCCCTGCCAAAATTGATCCTCGACTCTTGGATCATCGTCATTTATTTAAGGAGGTCGAGGAGCCAACAAAGGTACGGAATATGCATATTCTTGCGGATATGTGCGTGCAGGCTGCTCGCCTTAGTCCCGTCAATCACTCTTCGTTGTTATGGTAGCCACGACTTCTCAGTGATCCCACATTGAGATCTGCAGACTTTTGTTACTTTTAAGTGCGCGAGGGGAAGATCGCAAAACCTGCCTGAACGCTGAAAGGGGCAATCTGTTGTGTTGTTCTCAGGTGGTTGATGTCCTCAGGGGTACGAAGCAGAAACGTCATCGAGATGGGTAAGTTTATCTCTGATGTCTAGAGTTCGTTTCAGTTGCTAATTTTGAACGTCCTTAGCTTGCAACTTGCTTCAGGTGAAGTTATGATAGGTGTTTGGGTACTGCCTACCAAATAATATCGTGCTTAGAAGCTCCTTACGCTTCTGCACTGCAGCGAAATGTTGAGTAGTGGTAAGAGGAGATGGACGATTCTCCTCAGTCACTTATAAATTGCCAAAGTTATTGCTGGCTTGCAGTTACGAGGAGGGTGTCACGACCTTGCGGAAGGAGGTTCCTGCATACGAGTTCGTGTGGACGGAGAAGCCTTTGGAGTTGTTGGGAACAATTACATCCATCTCTTTCTCGAATGAAGAGAGCAAGGCTATTAGTGACCATCCTCTCACTACCGAGGAGGTAAGTCTTCATATTTGAGTTGGGGGTATTGCACTTGTGACCTGAGCACTATCCGCGAAGTCCGCCTCATTCTTCTGTCCCCTCCCGTCTAACATTCTCTATGTTTTCCATTTGTGCAGATCAAAACCTTGTGTGGGGATCTCCGTGTGATCGGTAAACAAGACTTCAAGCTGCTTCTGAAGTAAGTATAACTGGCTCGCTTGAAAACGATGTTCGTCAAATGTCAGATTGCTCGTCAGTATGCTGCTCTATAGTTTCCACCCACTTTCACCTTAAAGGATAGACTGTAGCATCTTATCCGAGAGGCGGATTCGTGCGGGAATTCAGGTGGCGTTTGAAAGTTCGTGATGCCCTGAAAGAACTAGATGAAGATGAAGAAAAGACTAAGCCTGACGATGGGATGGAGGCAGCACCGAAAGTAGACGAGGACGAAAAGCTGCTCGCTGAGATGGAGGAGCTCAAACAACATATGGAAGCCAAGAAGAAGAAAATTAAAAAGCTAGCTGCTAAACGCAAAGCAAAGGTTTGTCGCAGTGGTTGAAGTCAGTCTGTGCAATTTGCATTCTCTTGTCATCTGATTCGCTGGGAAGCCTCGCCGCAAATCACTGAAAGCGTTTATCACTTCTTATGATTGAGTGCAGATGAAGGCTCGCACCACCACAGGGATGCAAGTTGATGTAATGGAGGACCAGGACATGTATGGTGATGACGATTTGTTTGCGTTAGCTGCCATTAAGGTAAAGTGCTACGATTCCTCTTGTGTTTTGGTTGCAGTTTAAAAAAATAAATACGTTACTCTTGCCTCCTGCCCTCGTGTAATTTTGGTGTTGGTTGCTTTGAACCTGTGGGTTCGATCATCTTTGTCCGTTTGAGGACTATGAAGATAGATGAGTGTGGAACACAACTACGAAAGGTTTAGCTTCGGTGGAGTCCAGCCTGTGGGATGATTGGTAATTTTGCCTGCTACTGGAATTTCAGGCGAAAAAGGATTTGGCTCGTGTCGAAGCTGCTTCATCAGACGAGGACGAGGCAGACGTGTACGTGAGTGACGATGAGGACATGCTCAATACCATTCCTGGGGAACAAGAAGATAGCGACGTGGATCCCGATGAAGAGAGGGCAAAGTAAGTATCCTAACAAAGAGCTCGATACCAGGTTCCTTTCAGAGATGCTTTGGTAAATCAGGAAGGCTTCACCTTAATAGCGCACTAGTGTTAGGCCCGTCAGAGATGACTGTAAATCGGGTGACAGATGTCTGTTGCTTTACCTTCGGTGCCTTCAGGTATGATGCTGAATTAGATAAGGCTCTAGAGGAAGCATATGAACGGTACGTCAAGGACACAGATGGGAGCTCCAAACGCAGGAGGCGAGCGAGGCTTAATAACGACGACGATGTGGCTGAATTGTTTAAGGTGTGTTTCTTGTTTGTTCTTCTGCTCTTCGTGTCGAGTCTTACTTTCGGCTCTTTCGCTTAATCTTAATGGAGGTGTGGCTCATCTAGGAGTGACCGCACATACTGTGGCTTTCAGGAGCAGCCTGCGTACCTTCTAGCTGTATACACCGTACGGGCAAGTTGACAGTATTGAACGTATATATGGCTTCGTAGGATGCAAATACTTCTAACACACATAATCGATTTCGTTTGTCACACTTGCCGATTTTTGATGTACGAATCTCAGGAAGGGGAGGAGCGAGAATTTGTTGGACAAGGCCGGAAGGTTAGAGACGAGGATAGGAATCCTTTATTGGTGCCGCTTGTTGAGAAGGTAAGGCCATCAAAGGAGCAGGTGGCGCAGCAGTGGTTCAGTCAAGATATCTTCAGTGATTTTAGGGAACCGGAAGACGAGAATGGCGCAACGCCGGCTGACAAGACGCCTGTCAAGAAACGTAAATGGGAGGAGAAGAACCAGGTTGCTGAGAGAGAAAATGGAGTTGTCAAGAGTGTGAATGGCATTGCTAAGAGCACAGACGGGGTAACTGACGAAGGTGCTGAGCCAAGACTAGAATCTGAGAAGAATGAAGATGACTTTGAGGTGGTCCCAATGGAAGCAAGTCGTTCTAGTGATTCGTCCTCCGACGAGGAGTCAGATCTCGACGACAACGCAAAAGCTGAAACTCTGGCCTATGCCAAGAAGATGCTGACGAAGAAAAGTCGGGAGTCCATCCTCGACGATGCCTACAACCGATATATGTACGATGACGACAGCTTACCCCGATGGTTTGCAGATGATGAAAAGAAGCATTCTGTACCTCAGAAACCCGTAACAAAGGAGGACGTCGAAGCAATGAAGGCCCAATTCAAGGCTATCAATGCAAGACCGGTGAAGAAGGTGGCCGAGGCCAAAGCGAGGAAGAAGAGGAGAACACTGAAAAAGATGGAGCAAGTAAGGCAGAAGGCCACAGCAATCGCAGATCAAGAAGATATCTCATCTGGTTCGAAGTCAAAGATGTTGGAGAGGTTATACAACAAGGCCAAGGCCAGTGCTAAGAAGCCAAAGAAAGAGGTAGTTGTAGCCAAGAAAGGTGTAGGGGCCAAGGGCGGTGCGGGACGTGTAGTTGTCGACCGACGGATGAAGAAAGATATGCGTGCGCGGGGAACCGGCAAACCTGGAAAGAAGGGAGGTAAGGGAAGTAAGGGAAGTAAGGGAGGTAAGGCAGGTGGAGCAGGCAAGGGCTTCTCTGGCGGCAAGAAATCCAAGAGGGGCCCAAAGCCTCCCAAGGGCTAAACACTTGTACGAGGTTTTCTTACTCGAAATGAAATTCTTTGCGGAAAATTCCGAATGATCATAATAATCGTAGAGTGCTTCCATAATCTTTTGTCTTCCTTAAATATGTCGCTTCCTGTGATGATCCTGCTCATACCTTCTAGCTTTGTGGGTGATTCTCAACTAAGACCTACAGTCCACAAGGCTGCATGGGTTGGTGACTTAGTTCGTTTAGTCACGGATGTGCCTCCCTCTAAGTCATTCCGGTTGTTGGGAGTCCTCTTGCCCCATCCGGTTTGAATCTTTAGTCTCAAATTAGTCTTCAGTTATTCTACTGTATTCATCTCAAAACAAGGAATATGTGACATATCCTTGACCAGCACTGGCACCAGACATGAAGTTTTTGTCGTCTTTTTCTTCGGGCAAAAATGTAAGAGCCCTTGCCGGTCCACTGACCAGAGCCCCGCCAGCAGTCGCCGACCACTTTCAGACTAGACGTCGATCGCTTCTGCTATTCTTCCCTAAATATCAACAGAATGAGAGCTGTGCAAGGTACAAGGAATATGTGACATATCCTTGTGTTGAGTAAATTGCTTGAACATGCATGGAAACAATTGTGCTTAACCTGGGGTTGTTGCACTTTGCTTGGACGGGAGTTTGACGGATTGAGGGAGTGACAATCGTACATTCCATTCTCCACTTAGTACCGAACTGATGATACGACGCCTTTACAAGAAAGTAATATGGGAATGGTCTGCCATTCTCGCAGTAAGTTGGCACTAAAAGTAGCGAAATTACTCGTAACCTCATGCCCACAACTCTTTCGTTTCTCACGGAGCAATTCCAATCTAACACGCTGTCATTGTCTGCAAGAAGATGGGTCAGAGGTAGTAGGGATTTTCAAACCTCGACCTAAAATAAGTGAAGGTGGGGCCCCACCATCATCATACTTCCTCCGGCCCTGATGTTAGGGATTACATCCGATCCCTATCTCGGTACCTCACCTGCTGTCAACGATTGTACACTCCGATCGAGCAAGAATAACAGTTTAGGGTCCGCTTCTCCAATGGGGAATGGACAATGAATTGAAAAAGTGGAGCTGTGAAGGATATCCCGAGTGAGTCCCATATCCCTGTCCGGTTCCACATCTGTCAAACAGCGACGTCAACAAAGCAAGGCAAATGAGCCAGACAGCAAAGATGATTCTGCTGTGGGAAACCATTGCCATCCTTCAGCGGGAAAGTCAGTTGGGTCCGCCATGTCTGAACGGACACTGTTGCCTACAAGTACATGCGATCTTGCTGCGGGGCGCCATATAACTAACTTCAATACTATTAGGGTCACTCATACCTTTTTCCATAAAGAAATTTACAGGGTTCACGCGAGAATACGTAAGTCTAAATTTTCAGGCTTTGTCAGGGATTGCAAAAAGGGATTGCAAAAAGTGTGTAATAATTAGATTCTTTTAAAATGATGAGGAAAGAGGATACCATACTTCTTCGCATAAAGAAGATTTGTAACAGAATACTACCAAGATAATCGTGCCATGGGAGCGTTGGAAAGATGGAGTATACGCATGAATCATCACATGAGTCATTTCAGATCGCAAGTAAATGACTACATAGTAGAGAGGTTTGTCATTGGGTACAAACCTCTCATGTCGTACATGGCATGGAGCAGATCTCTCATCACAACATCAAATTTCATGAAGCGGCATACAAAAAGGACTACTCCAAAATTTTCAGACTGTAGATTCAATCCAAATGACACTAATGAAGTTGTGGGACCTCAAGCAAAAAGGGAGTGTGCAAGAGTGCATGGAAAAATTATGAGATCTAAAAGTGATCATTATCGATATGAGTCTCGCTGAAGCTCTTGATGCATTCAAGAGAGGACTAAAGGATAACATTCGACAAGAGGTGATGGTTAACAATCTTCACACCGTGGAAGCCGTCATTGGAGACGTCTTACAAATTGCAGGAGCCATTGGAGCAACTCGTACTCATGCAAGAGAGATGATTACACATACAAACCATCAATACGGTCCTACACATATGAAGCTTAAGGACCTGCGATTTCGTGAAGGTTACCCACGTCCATTCAATGGTGAAAATCAAGGAGGTCGTCTTAGAGAACCACCAAAAAGAGAAGGCGCGTCAAGGACAACGGGACCCGATCAACTAATAAACTATGATCAACTAAAATTGTGACAGATTTGGTCATATTGTTGCTCAATGTCGCATTCTTTTTCCTCCTAACTGAGCAAGTAGACCACCAAACCGTCGACTTTTGAATCAACTTTATGGAGGAGAAGGAGATGATGCATACGAGAACGAGCCTCGAGAAAATGAAGATCATCAATAGGCTCACCTCGCAGTCATATTGAATTCTTGTAGGAGGAAGAAGAATGACGAGGAAAGAAATAAACGAGTGAAAGAAAATAGAATGAAGAGGATGAACACTCAACGCATTATAGCAGATGGAGAACTAGAAGGAGTCAAAGTACGAGTGCTGATTGATCTAGGTGTTACAGAAAACTTATTATTTTGTTCTGTTGCTATGAAACTTGGGTTAGTGTTAGAAAACAATAAAAACGAATTGCCAAACAGACAAACTGAAACCATTAAGACATTACCTAGAGAGGTGGAGTTCTCAGTGGGTCAGTACAAGGAGAACACTGAATAGAGAGTGATTTAGTTGGTTATGATGTCATCTTGGGAATGTCCAGGATGAAACAATATAATTCTATGGTGGATTGGAGAAGAAAGATTATGAAGAGCAGTGAGTGGAAGATATTTGAAAATAGAGTGAGATTTCATGATAGAAATTTACCTCTTTATGTAATAGGTTCGACAACCTTTCATCATAATGATGTAAGTTTTTTTGGTTCAATAAGAGATGTTCAAGATTCTAAAACTAGAGTATTCATTCTTGACGACTTCAAAAATGTGCTAGAGGAATACATGGATATTTTCTCAAATGATCTTTCTTTAAGATTATCTCCTAGAAGACGAGTGGATCATGAAAACAAAGAGACAAGTGATGCTTCAACAAGTAGCAAGTCAGCTAATCGAGGTCATGGAGGTGAGGAGAGGCTAGATAAGATGTTTGCTCAAGAGGTTGAACATGTTGAACTAGTCGATGGTTATGCTACTATTGAAGTCAATGATAAAGACGTTAAGCATCTTGAAGAGAAGCCATCTTTGACAGTCACTTTAAGCAAGGACAATGAGCTCGGGCTACTATTGAGACGTAGATACAACTTGGAGGTCTTGCTGAACCTATACCTACCCTTGTTAATCACAGATCAGAAATCAATATCATCTCGTAGGAAGTCTATGAAGAAAGAGAAGTGACCGATCATGATACACCATGATTAGGTACTATGTACGATCAACAACTAGAAGGATGAGTTGTTTGGAGCTTGTCCTAACATGCGTGTAAAGATTGGAGATATAGAGATAGATCAACACTTCTTTATACAATCATCTACTACGTACCTTGTTATTCTAAAGCAACCTTACATCACGACAGTTTGGATGGAGACGAAAGTGATGAACGACGGGTCATACTATGCTAGAATACATAATCCTGATGATAAACATTCTATGTAGTTTTTAACTATGCACACAAATCATGAGAGGAATCGATAGAGTTTAAGAGACTCTCTAGCACGATGAAGTAGAGGTTTTCAAGTTCCACTCATGTAAGTCGAGATAACATAGGTTTTGGAACTTATTGTTGTTATTTCATTTGAACGACCAAGGAAGTCATTGAATTTTGATGTGTATAGTGTACAAAGATGACAGTCTTGTTTGTCAAGGTTTGATCTTGATGGGTGGAGTCAGAGAATGAGAGTTGAAGATCTAGAAGAAAGTTCAAAAAATGGATGGTGAGACAGATGTCAGAACTACTGAATACTAGAGTTCTAGAGGGTGGTTACACAATTTCTGATATATTTGAAGAGTTTGTAGTACAATCATTGTAAGCTGATTATTGGAGAAATAAGACGATATGATCGTGATCTAATCACTCCTGACGAGTATTCACTCCCGGGTAGTGTATGAGAAGATCACCACGTACATGTAGGTCCTTCCCCACCCGAGGTTGAAAAGTATCAATGGAGAAGATGTAAGTTGTTGGTGTGCACTTCCTCAAGAGATATGGTACACACGAAGTACAAATCTGTAAGGAAGAGGTGAAGCTTGTAGCTATTCATCTACATGTTGACACACATCGACAAGTGGAGTTAGTAGGAACTGAATCCATTCTGTGAAAAAATAGACAGGTAGGTCATCAATTTACTGAGGGGACGGTGCGAGAACTTTAGATAGGAGGAGGTGACTTTTTGATAGAGACTGAGAAGGGAGTCTTCGAGCAGATGATAGAAAGTCATGGTAAAGCGTTTTCTTTTATGACAGAAGAAATTGATTGTGTGAACCTTAAGGTTATTACACATATGATTATTTTCACATTTCTTCATGTACCTTGGGATCTGAAACTTATTTCAGTTTCTCGTGCCTTGCTGCCTAAGCTCATTGACTTATTGAAGGAAAAAATGCGGATGAGGATACTAGAACCATCTATGGGCCCATACTCTAGCTGATGATTCATGGTATCCAGAAGTCGAGAACCTTGCATTTCATTCCGAACTTACAAACTGTGAATAACGTGATCATTTGTAACACTAGGACGAGTCTAATTGTTGATGATGTGATAAAGGTATTTGCAGAGGGAGTCATTTACTCGAAAGGAGACATGCACTCTGGTTATGATCAGTTCCAGCTGGCTATTGAGAGTAGTGATCTGATTTTTTCCAAACGCATTCAGGAGATACAATTTATGGGCAGATAATAGTTACGTCCAATGACTGTAAATTTTACGTACCACCTCTGGAGGTGGTACATAAAGTTTATAGCCGACAACTGTAAAATGTTATACGGGAGTTACATGAGTTCCCTAAAAGCTAGGTTTGAATGACCCTATTAGTTGGAGTGATCTTACTATGTCTCTTAGGTTTGGGAAGTCCTACTATGCTCCCTTTCAACATTGAGTGTGAGATAACACACATTTGTCAACCCAAAGCTATGTATCAAATCTAATAGTGTAAAATCTGTATCAAATCTAATAGTGTAAAATTTTTAGTGAAGAATACTATGAAGAGATTATCTCATCGTTTATTTTGTTTGTTGTACTCATGATCATTCAACATTTCTGTGTGATTATCTTGATCTTTTATTGAGAGAAAGAAGTCGCTTAGATTGACCAGAACTTCAAGAAGAATTATAAGATATTAGTTCACTTCAACACGCATCAACTGCTACTAGAAGGTACGCATATTTTTTAGAAGAAATGCTCTCGTGTCACGACTCTCAGTCTCAAGATCAAGCATAAAACTGAACCCTAGTGGACTCGTGCTAGGTTATGAACACTATGAGTAAGACTTAATGACTTGGTCGAGAAGTCGAGAACAGATGAATCCTAAGTGGTTCTATGGACCTATGTTGAAACGTTGGGTTAGGACATAGGGATCCGTCCCAAGATCACCCCAGACGAATGTTGACGTAAAGAGGTAATTTTAAAAATGAACCGAAATGCAAGTTTGAAACATGAGTCAGAGATGTGGGTCGGGACGCTGGTCCAAACCACAAGGTCTCAATCTGGGACAATACCACAGCTTTTCAGAAAATTGCCAAGTGTTAGAGCTCTCGCAACATTTGGGTCGTGGACGGAGCTTCAGATAAGATCTCAAGGCGAGTAAGGAATCCCTGGAAAAGTCTCGACGAGAGCTTTCTAGAGATATGTTGAACTCCTCTAATCGACGTCGGAGCTGAAAATTATGCTGATCTTGTGATCGGATTGTGATATAATTTTCAAAGATCAAAGAGACGGACGAGGCCGGCGATCCCCAGAAGTATATATGAGGAAGGATCGATGCCTGGGTGGGCTAGGACAAGTCATCTGACCCTAGAGTTCGACGACGGATCTTGGGAACATTAGACGATGGTTGGCAAACACCAAGACGCATTCCGATCCAGACTTTGACATTTGGACTTATGAACAACCCAATAGCTAGAGCAAGACTAGGAAACGAGACGACGGGTTAGACCACCATTTGGGAGCCTGGACCCAGACGGACATCACGGACAGTTGGACCGCTAGATGTGCTGGAGGTGCCGTTTAGGACCTTGCTTATTTTGCCACCTTTAATAAATCCATTTCATCAAAAAATAGCTGATGTAACAGTTCTATAAACATATCCAGTCCATTAAAAGTGGTTGAGTAATGAGGTCCAAACAGGAATTAGTATGAAGTATGTCCGTTTACACTAATTAGTATTCCACATCAGTCCAGAACTCATTGTAATTATGATGAATAATGTAGTAATCTTCTGATAACTAGTCTTACATCTTGATATTGTATGTACTTCAGTTTGTTTTAGTCCTATATCATCAAGTTGAGCTTCACAGAGTAAATTTTGGAGAATCCAGGTGGTGCTCATATATTTTTTATTTTTCAATTTTACCATCTTTTATTTATTTCTGATTTTATGATAATAGAGATAGTGGAGAATAAAGGAGATGAGAAATTAAATTTTCTAAGAAATACTTAGAAAATATTGATTTCAAGTAAGATGGATTTTCTTTCTGAAGACTTTAGAGCAGTTAGAACGTTTGGAAAGTAAGCATCCGAAAGTTGTGAAAGAAGTCAACATCTGAAAGTTTACTGCAACAACAAGAAGCTATGAAATTAAGAGAGGTTGTCTTAAACAGTGACCATGTTAGCACCGGGAAATAGATCGAGGACAAAATCTTCAATGCAGCTGACCGCATTTCAAGAATAGAAAGTCAATCTATTATATTCAGGGACTGAGGTGTAAGTCCACTTAGCTTTGGTTATTTAAAGAAAGAGGAAAACATTACATGAATTTGAGACCAAACTATTCTATCTAGAGATAGAGGTGCAAATCTCACTCATCTTTGGTTATTTAGAGAAGGAGTGAGTCCACGACTACAAGTTTCAGAAATTCATCCTCCAAGGCTGTAAGGTCCAAAGCATGTGATTATCAGCTAGTTGTTATTGAGATGAGTATAATTCGAATAATAATTCGAGGGATATCATGTGACCTGGTTAAAGATAACCTCATCTAATCCATGTCTAGCCAATAGTATGACAGATCTCGATCTAAATAAGATGTAGAGATCAAGCTCCAGGAACTCAGCATACGAGAGGTTAAACTCCAATCACGTGATCACATGTGTCAAAGGTCCCAGATTAGTTTTTCTCTTTCATGGTAAGCTATTTTGAAGCACCACTTGGTAGTGTAGGAAGAGAGATTCTAGATTTCAGTTGTTTTAATAGTGACAGCACATTGACAGTGTCATCTCCTGACCTTTGTGGTTGTGGTTCATAGTCCTTGGTGTGCGTTGTCGTCAAGGATAAGCAGGGTACGAGAGAGAAAATATAGAAAGTGGATTAGTTCTTGCGAGAAATGGACTCAAAGATAATTTTAGGATTATCTTCAAACTTTTTCTTCATCTTGTCTTCTGATATTTTTGTTTAGGTTCTACAGATATATATATATATATTATAAAAAATCTATAATATATAATAAAATAATTTTATAAATTAAGTGTCCCAAAAGCCACCAGTTGCATCTAGATCCAGAATGAACCCATAAGCACAACGTCACAGCATTCGCTTCTGAAACAGTAACACCGAGTTTTTGCTCTTAATCAAACATTAATTTATTGTGATATTAATTTATTACCTAACCCTTCTCAATGGAACGGTTAGGTAATAAATTAATGGAGAGAGTGAATATGCATGGTTCCAAATAGATTAACTGCATAAGTTGTATACACAGCGAGCAATAAAACCTGTGAGAGAGGACGGATGAAAAAATCTTGCCCAAATACTTCCAAAGGGAAGGGTTTGGTGATATTTGCATAGTGAGGAGTAGATGACCGAAGTGCAAGTTAGATCTAACAGTAGTGCGCCGTACTGTTAGAGACAGCTCTTAGTCCCAGACAAACTTCCTGTCAGATGGTTTGTTGTAGGGATTTACCTCAATCCGGATCGTTCAAACAGGTAGACAGTCTTGGAATCCTTCTCTTTGTCCCGTCCCTCTTTAGCCGCGTGTATGAGTCGGCGACTTCTGAACAGGGAATTTAAATTAGAAGGTTCTACTCTGGACCAAGAGAAAGAGAGAAGCTTTAAAAGATCTTTCTTTTCTAATACTCGTAGTGAATGTATGATATGTATGATATTAATCGCATTGATATCAACTGTGCATTCCCTATCCATTATGTGGTCGGACCAGTTTTCAAATCCTTTAGCGTTCGCAGTTCCAATTTGATACAACACCCCATTATGCCGAACTCTACTCGGGGCTAAATTTGCAGTCACATGCGACCAGTGTGACGCAGCTCAAGGAAACTGAGTTAAACCCCCTGTGTGGGTATAAAAGCCAGAAGGGACTTCTTTTTTCCCTCACACTTAGTCCCGTTGTAGAGGTTCAATAAACCCGTAACTTCATGTTTACATTTCTCACTCAACTGTAATCAGCTTGCTTTTGGAGGTGAATTACAAAATGAGCTGGTCAAGAGCTTTGATTTGAGTCATTTTTCAAAGATTTCATTCTCAGATGAAAGATCTATCTATGAAAAGCATCCTGCTATTAACAGTTAAATTTTTGGTGTCTGAAAGGTCCTTACGTTATCAGGAGTACTCACAGGGTCACTCACAGGGACACCGGGGTTTATAAGTAATTCTTTCCTCTTTTAATAATATAGGCAATTCATGACATGATTTCAGTCGTACACGTTCCGTACGGTACTAAGTAGTTAACTGTGCTGTGGAGGATAATACTTGATAACTCACACAGCTACATACCGCTACGTGAGTTGTGCGCGTAAATGTTCTCTGATGATTGACTTGCGCTGGAGTATCTCCTTGCTGTGAAGGTCGGCAGGACTTCAAACAAGGGTAATAACGGGTGAGTTGAAAAAGTAACCAGTAAAAGCCCAAAGGAAACATGGACTGCTCTCGCATTCAGGACGATCAAACGAAACTGTGTCAGTCATTCACTGGAGAATTCAGTCACAAGCTGGCAACGAAAAGACCTGGAAGATGATCTTAGAACATAACATCCCATTCTGTAGTGCACCAACCTGCTATATTTAAAGATCCAAGCGCTTGACAACTTTTTGATTGACTGCTTGAGCTTATTATTTCAATCGTTTCAAGCTCTTGACAATCTCCTTCAGATCTGGACCATTTTGCCACGGAGCAAATTGGGTCACTATCTTCTCTAGCTTGGACAAATCGTCCGCAATATCAGAGAATTTACCCCTGTTCCTTGGCTGGGGTAAAGCGATGAGCACTCGGTTCACATCTTCGTTCACCTCGATATCATAAACCTCCACAAAATACTACACAGCACAAACCCAACAGATTCAGTACTCCACGTACAAATTGCACTTAAGACCTTTCCAGTTCAGATTAAACTACTCTATCACTCCCCGGAGGTAAAGCCGTTATCAAGCTCGGTCAATTTATAAAACAAAACACAAAGAGCAGGTGTTCTTTCTGTCCGTGTGACCTGACTGCCTCACGTACTTCTAAGCGGATGAAGGACACCGGAAGTGGGAAGACAAAAGCAGATAAAGTGGCCTGCTCTAAGAACCACACCTTTTTCAATTGGGCCACATATGTGACGTGATGCGCAGTTGCCCTTGACACCACGTTTATAATCAACACACCACCTTCGATAAGGGCACCTCGAGCCGCAACTAAGAATTTATCTTCTATAAACTCTTGAGGCGGGCAACTCAAGCCCGAACTGAAGATTAGACGTTACCACTTGTTAGTTCAGTGGAGGCATCGACATATCACTACAAGCAATGCGAGGAAGTCCTCCAGTTGTTAGCAATGTGGATAGTTCAACACAATTAAAATCCAGACCAAGCACTGGAGTTTCATATGCAACATAAACGTATATCCACAGACCACACAACAAACAGAAATGCCAACGCGCTCAAACGGAATCAGTCCGGGACTCACCTTGGATCTTCAGAATCTGCATCAACTATGAGTATATGAAGTCTGGAATTTGTGCTGGTGTCTGGAGAATTCTGTCTAGGCTTGTCAACGTCATTCAAGTCCAGCTTGTTGAGATTCAGATCAGAAACAGAAGCTGTACACTCTTCATTGTTCGTCTGCGTACCAGAGTCGTGGTCTCTGGATGTTTCATTACTGATGCCTTCAGATAGGGACCTTTGAGCATCCTCAACACCATCTTCGGAGCTCGAAGACGCTGCTGCATTGGCTATGTCTTGCACATAGTCTATACCATCTCCGATCACGAGCTGGAACACGTTAGATAACATTTCATCTTAGCAAGGTATCCAGGAGAAGACCAGACACGGCCCTCAGATTGCAATGTTTCATGATAGAGTATCAAATTCGTAATAAACGGCGTGAATCCTAACTGAAACGTGATTTTACAATAAGAGGACATTCATGAGGTTGTCCAGAGATCGAGGTATAACATTTTGAGAGATTTATGAGTCAGATAACGAACCTTCATCCGTTCGTTTTCGATGAAGCCAAAGTGTTTCTTTGCAACATCACCAACAACTGGATCCAACTCCACGATCTGTGAGAATACGAATCTGTATCAGATACCAGTTCCAGTTTAAAGACTGGGTCAACCATGTACCTGCATATTGATCGTCTAACAGTTACCTTGATGCCATCAAATGGTAGATGGTTGTGCACGAACATGGGCAGAAGCCCAGCTCCAAGCCCTACGATGACGCATCTTATCTGATAGCAAGAGCATTTAAAAGGCCCAAAGAATCAGGAACACAGAGCACTCAATGGTACGGCAAAGAGAAATCCCAGTGATAAGTTGTAGACACCAGTTGAAACCAAACCACAGCCAAATATTATATTGCAAATTAAAAACAAGCTACAATGCCGATGTTGCTACATTTGTTTCACATAAAGGCATTGACAAATAAAGTGTATTTCCGTCTCTGTGGACAGGAGCGCGATGAAAGAACTACCCGTACACCTTAAGGTAACGCGTTAAGTTAATACCCAGAGACGACCTTGACAACGGAAGTAAGCAACAAATATACCACGTACCTGCTCCTCTGAAGCTAGCCAATCCTCCAAATTGTTAGCGACTAATATAAGTGCTGCAATCATCCCTCCATGATATGGACTAGCCAAATAGCTATGATCGACTCTCAGCTCCTCAACTGCCACAAAGTCCAGTAAATTTTGGCATAATAGCTTCACTCAATCCATTTAGACAAACAAGTCGGAAAACGTAATTAGAACATGCAGTTAGATTGCACAAACAGAAAAGCAAGCAATCTGCATGAGCTGCAAGCAGCAGCTTGCGGTTAATCGTGGAGTACAGGCATTACACATAGACCTGCATAAATTGACCGCTATATCTGGACGTCCAAATCTTACCTAGCTTATGAGTAGGAATTCCCTCTTTTGCACCTTTACTCTTCTTCTTATTAGCATGCTTACGACCTGTCCCACCCACGTTCTTCCCTTTGTCTTCAATCTTAGGTGCACTTTTCACTCTGATCAAAAGTGCTTCAGACTGGATCAGATTCGGATTTCTTCTAAAGATCAGACGACGAAAGCACTCTTCAGACGATTTACTGCTGCTCGTCTTCTCTTCTGACAGAACCACGTCTTCAACAAGCATGGCTCCGGTGAGAGGTGACAAAACCTGTCGCAAATACGAAGTTTAGAGTCTTGACTTCTGACACATTCACAAGTTAACCAGCCAGTCAAACAAGTACGAGGGCGAATCTAGTAGTGCTGTTTCTGAAGAGTCCAAATCATCCAGTACTACTGAACTTACTTGCTGATGCGTACTGCTATGGTGTCACGGTGAGATCCCAGAATTAACCACGTACAGTTAAGCCAATCCGTGACTTTAAAAGCTAGAAAGATACATCGCAAGTAAAAAACTGGAAAGGACATGTCTAAATCTGTCAACCTTTTGATCATGAAGCATGAAAATCCAACGCCCTACGGGCAGAGCCTTTGTGACCTGATGTGACCTTGGCTTGAGGCCCCTTTCTATTAAACTAGGACATAACCCCGATTCACTTACTTCGTCCCGAATATTCCGACTCGAAATCCCGTCACCTTGTGTCATGTATCTGCACACCAGAGCAAATGCAACCTTAGTTTTCCTCTATTACAAATTCTTCAAATCCCGACCAGTCCTGCCTCCTGCCCTATGAAGCCTCCCCAATAGCAAATTTCGGGAAGTATTATTCACAATACTTGAATAGCAGCACACAGTTTGAGCGTCCCATAGCTGCAAGTGTATCACAAGACGACGTATATTCCTACACCGAGAACGGCAGATTTTCATCAAGGACCACGCTCTCGCACTGGAGTAGCCCGCAAATAACCCGTTGAATCAAAAGACGTATCAAAAGAAGACATGCAAGGTACAAGATTTGCAAGAGGCAAGGTGTTAACTTACGGTACATTGGTACTTTCTCTACAGTCCAAAGGGAGTAAGCACTTGACCAGCGGCGATAAATCATCCTGAAATTTCCAAAATCAAAACCATAATTTACTTCCGACAAATAGTTGCAAGCAAAATATGAGATAAATTCCTTTCATTCCGAGCAAGGGCACAAAAGGCTGCATTTAGTTCCTCACCGTCCCTCTAACCATGCAGGGCCCAAATTGAAAACCCAAGGAACTAGAATCAACGGAACATAAAACTGAATTCTTACCTTCACGTCGAGAATGTTGTCGACATACTGGTTTGGATCCAAGGAAACCTGCAATTTTTGGACATGATGATTAGACCGAGAAAATTAACATTACCTGAAGAGATGAATTCACGAACAAGCGATTTTCAAATGATTAACGGTAGTGTAGTTCTACCAGTATGAGCCGACCTGCTTTCGTACTCTCCGCTACCTGCCACTGCCCTTCCACGGACGAGAACAGCCACTCGTGTGCCCTGCCCTGATCCATGACGTAGCGGGAACGCAAACATTAACCATAAGAGTTCACACATCCACCGTTTATGTTTGCTTTAAGAAAGTACGCATCTTCTTAAAAGTACGTTATCTTCTCTCTAGTTTTAGCTAGTGTAGACTTAGAGTAAAAGATAAAGTTCAGTTGGAGTCAATAACTAGTCTCAGCAGCCCGATGTTGCAACCCTGAACCCTTTCATCCCCAGAGTAAGAAAAAATGCTTATCTTGCTTGTTCAACTGACCTATATTTCATGCATTGACTAACAAGTCCCACCGGCATTTCCACATTCCAGTTCTCACAGACAGCATCTACTGTTATCATTGGTATAAACTTCACTAGGTTACTGTAAGGTCTCGACCATAGTCGATATCCAAGAGAAACATCAAACGGGAAGAGACATTTGGACAGTAATCACCTTAGGCACCAAGAAAACAGCACACCGATACTCAGGCTGAATATCCTCCTTTGCATCCATGATTACAGCTGTATACGTAAAGTTTGAACGATGACTCCCCAAGTTCATTATCATTCGGCGACCGGGATGTAAACTTTCATACGAGTCTCTAGGATTAACTTCAGGACTTCTAGGTGCTTTAGCTTCACAAAGTCCTTGACTTCGCAGCATATTTTCCTTATCCACGGCTTGGACAACATCATCCACCTGTAAGAGTTACACATCGGATAGCATAAATTTCAAGTGAACATCACCACAGTACCCCCTGAAAATTCTCCTTATCAGTGAGAGCTCAACCCGGTCACAGAACTACGACTTAAACCATCAAGTTCCTCTGTTACAAACAAAGCAAACTTGTAGCCAAGATACATGTTTACAAAGGTCTCCATAGACCTGTATTGCTTCCAACAGACTTCTAGACCGTGTCAGAACGGAAACACGTTGCCATTGACTACTCACTTGAAACTTGTTCGATGCTCCTTGCCAACTTAAGTCCAACGATACAAGAGGCAATTTTGCCCGGGTCTCTTTTCTAGCAATGACTATAAACGGTTGCAGGCTTGACGATGAAGAACCGGACACCTGAAAAACGTGAACACTGAGGTGCCAACCTTCCCTGAATGTCTGTAGCAGTAACTCTGCAGAGAAAAACAAGATGGTTAAAGCTACAAATTATACCCGAAGATAAACTTGGCTTCACCCGCGTCTGAGGACCCCTTCTGCAAGAGCACTTGAGGAAACTAAGGACTAACGGAAACATCTGATAGTTCATGACGGTATTCTTACCTATCACATGTTGTTGAGCCAGAGTAATCACGACCAACCTGCCATTAGGTCTTAAAACACGCTTGACCTGTGAAAAAATCGGGAAAAGCATGTAAATTAACGGCTTGTTTTATACTTCGCTACACACTACACAAAGCGTGATCACGTAATACGGTTAAACCTTACTAAGATGTATCAGAGACCTCGGAAAGAAGCGCCACGCCTGCTGTTGCTTCATCTTCCGGCTCTCCAAGGATTGCATCAAGCCCTCCCTTGTCAACCACCAGGTCAAATGATGCATCTGCAAACTGCCCTTGACCAAAGAAACGCCAAAAATTAAATATGGTTTTAACGCAGAAAGAACAGAAGTACTCTACCTATCCGAGGACTCCTTAACAATATTATCCGACACAATCATTCTGATAATCAGGTAAAAGTTGGGGTGAGCATGCCAAAAGTTGGGATAACAGGCAGGGTGTTCACGAAAGGGGAGTTCCACATCCAGAGGAGCCGATGAATCATCTTGATATGTTCAGTAGACCAAACCACGTATAATTCCGTTCTATATGCCGAGCCAAACCACTACAGGAAGAATCAAGCACGAAGTTTGGTTACTACAAGAAACCATGGGACAGAATTGCATTCTGAAGCCTCCTAACTGTATTTCCTTTCAGCCTGGACTGGTCACGGCTACATAGGCCGTACATTGAGCTGTTCTTCTCGCTATACCATAAACTTGTGGCAGAAAATTGATAGAATATTTCCCGGATCGTGGACCTATGCTTGTTGATTGCCCTGATACAGATAGTTTTA
This sequence comes from Asterella californica, assembly GCA_036924285.1. NCBI lineage: Eukaryota > Viridiplantae > Streptophyta > Marchantiopsida > Marchantiales > Aytoniaceae > Asterella > Asterella californica. Next base: position 3,127,736 of record JAYKYS010000010.1, on the reverse strand, counting down.
TGACAATTGGTGCACTCTCTTCTCTTTCGCCGTTGTTAAGATTACTAAATCATTCTCTCGTTGCTTTCGGGAAATGTGCTCTTTGCTACAGTTCAAAAAACTGTGCCCTCTGGTAATACAGTTCGAATTTGAAGGTTTTGATCCTTGTGCACTTTTAGACCTGAGTTTTCTCTTATGCAGTAGAATATCACAAGCATAAATCTGCCAGCATTGCATACTGTACATGTCGTCTATGCTGCGCTTACACACGAGCTGGAGCAACCTCTGGGAATGTGGCTCTGTGCGACACTTTCTGTGTCCCCTGGTTAGACTCATTCTCCAACTTAGAACACGCTAGCAAACAATCGTGGCTGAAAATGCGGCGAAGAATCGTTTGAGCTTATCCCTAGTGACAAGAATGTCCGCGTAACCACAAAAATCAAAGCGCAGGAGGGAAGAAGGTCTCTGGAAGCTACAAGGGCGTATCCGAGAAGTAGTCCAGCTACAGCCTCGAGCTCACTTGAAGATACAAGAAACACTCAATCCAATTCTAGCGGCAGCCAAAAATTCAATGGTTTCACTCAGAGGTTGAATGTGCGTGAGCTTCGCTTCACTGGACATCTCTCTTACTCCTGATACAAACTAAACTAATGAAATCCACGTAGCCGTCCTGACGCACAGCGTGCACTGAAGAGCAGCCAAGTTGAACGAAAACGCGAAGAAGACACAGGTTCTTTGTTTGTGAACTACCGGGAGAAGCGACATCTGCTTGAAATGCTGAACTAAACAAGGCGAGGAAAATGGTAGAGACTGGCACCTGCATATGCGTCATGTCCATAACAAGCCAGCGCATCCGAGGGCGCGATCGGACGTGCTGACGCAACATCTCGGAGATGACCACACGAGAAAAATCGATATTCGTGATATCAGTAAACCCAGCATCGTACATGTCAGCGGACAGAGTCGAATTACCGCATCCTGGAACCAGAATTTTCTCACTCGAATTGGCCCCGCATTGCGCCATAAAGACCTGGGCAAGGTCCTTCCATTCACCATACCACTCAAACGGCTTTCCACCCCTCGCCTTAAAAAACGCATCCCAATACTTAGCACTCGAGAATTCTTTCAAATCCTTCGGCAGAGGGACTCCCGTGCCCATCTTCTCCTACCGCTAGTTAACAAATTCCACAATGACTTCCGCAGCGCCGCAGTTTCTCCTCCAAATCCACACTCAATGACCTCTACTTTTCCGGATTCTCCACCTTCATCTAAACCCGGACAGATGTCTCTTAAACCTCCGATTCTTTCTTCTTCTCCTTATTCTCCTTCTCCATCTCCTCCCCGTCCCCGTCCCCGTCACTTCCACGCCACCACAAAGAAGCGGCAGCCATCCAGTGAACAATCCCTCCCTGCTGTGACGCTCTTCTCCTCCGCTACAATTCATACATTTCCACTCACATCGCGCCGTGCGTGTGTGGTAGCAGTTTCCGTAGCCGGTTCTGAGAACCCATGCGAGCGACGAACGGCACGGGTTCAATCCGGCTGCAATCTAACAAGAAAGACAAGCAATGGCAGATCTATTATTACTTATCTCAGTTTATTATTTATTATTCACTTTGTACCATGCGCGACATTAGAAACACGGCAGTAATTACAATCTGGAAGTTTTCAAACGCCCAGATAAGACAGGGCTCTGCGGGACGGCAGAAGGATGGAAAAACTGGCTGCCGCTTCAAACAGGCAGTGGACGGACGGGTACAGACTTATCCCGGAGTCAGCCGGCTGGTCCCCTGCGGCGCCGGTTTTAGAGCGACCTTCTGCACTTAGCATAGTTGATTCAGCGTCATGTACTGTTACATAACGCAAAAGCTTTTACCGATTTCAAACAACGATCTAGTTACACACACAGTTACTGCAAGAAGGCGTAACTAGGTCATTCGTTTACACAATATCGGGAACCCTTGTGATTGTATAACACATACACTGCGGCTCGTACCACTAACAAGCTGCTGCGGCACTTCTAAAGCGGTGCTGCGGCTAGGGGAGAACGCTGAAGAATAATCGGGGGCAACAAGGGAACCCGTAACGAGCGCACCCAAGCATCGATCAACGAGAGAACTTGCAACGACCTCTAGCAACCGAGCCTCGACCTCCAAGGACTGTACCAAGCGATGAGCAGCAAGCGATCACGATTCCGCGAACCGAGCAAGCGACGTACAGACTCCAGAGGAGTTACAAATTCAAATCTGAGATTCCGTCGACCGTCGTCAGCGTACAGACACATGCACGTCGCGACGGAGCTACGCGATACACAAGCTGGGCACAGTTTGGGCGTTAGACTATAGTTCGTAGACGGCTCGCAGTTCACTGACGAGCCTACGAGTACAGCGGAAGCCACGGGAGGGAGTGGTTAAACCACAAGTACTGGTATATTAGCTGTGGGGCCTCCACTGCTTATCATTCTTAATCATTATTAAGTAAATTCGATTCTGGCGGGACTCGTAAGATTTACGTTACATTGTCACGATATTAGATATTAGTTGGGCACTTAATGTATTTGCCAGGGTATTGAAATGACCAGCATACGATAAGCTTCAAAATGAGATCATGATACTATCGTTCTGATACCAAACTGCTGAGAAAAAGTCTTTAGAAGCGATGATGAATGATAGTTTTGGAAAAAGAATATTTTTTTTTTAATTTTGAATTGTTCTACTCCATAATAATTTTTGTTACAATGACCATGTCGCACTCTACAATGATATTTCTAATGTCAAAAAATGCCAACTAGTATACAGTCTGATTGAAAATCGTCGATCGGGTAGGATGACCGCTAGTTTGTTCAGATGCCGGTATTATTTATTTACGCCGGCAAAAAAAAATTCCAGATCGGGGTCAGGCACTAACCATTCCTGGCTAGCCACTAGATGACATCTAGCCAGTGGCCAGAAGACTAGTCTGGCGATTGAATGAGAAGCAACGACTACTATCACGATTTTCGTGATGTTAAAGATAAGAAAATATATAGTTTTAATCTCGCATTATGAATCCGGAGCACTTGTACCCATAAGACATTTTTCTCCAGGTTTGCTTTCAAAGAATTAAGAAATTTAACCGTTATATTGAAAATGCTTCTGGTTATTATGTCTTCATCTCAACTTTAAATCTCTCAAATAAAAAATCAAATCAAGCTATTCATCAGCTTAACAAGTTAGGATTCATTTCAAAACAAACTAGTTAGTATTGAGAAAGAAATGTTAAGACGAAGATTTCTTATCTCTTGGAACAGAAGAGAATATTTTTTCATACTCAAAGAACACTGTGAAAAAGAAAAGAAAAAAGACACATGTTTTTATACTCATACTCCAGTTATTTATTTGGTCGACTCTTGCACACATCTTATTAGTTAGAAGAGCTGGTGCGCCAGAGTCATACTTGGTCAGACCTCCAACCGAAGGGTACAGTAGTGTCACCGTTTCGCAAAGTAATGCAGTCTAGAGCGTGCGATGTTAATGCAGGTTTAGTCCCGTTAAAGTCAGTTTAGATAGTCGTTGACGACGACTGTGACTCACGTTTTTGACCGGTTACGATAGTCGTTGACGACGACTGTGACTGCATTTCCGACAAGGACTGAGCCAGAGACCACAACCGTGAAGATAGAAACTAGGAAGGTTACACTACGTACCGCGTGAGCCTACTACCATGAGAATTCAGAATCAGGCTACCACTGTATTTCAAAATCTGACAACGTTCCGCGCGAAGAACGTTCATTCACATTTCCTACAGGAAGTTCATTCACGTTACAGCCCCAACCCACATTCATTCGCGTGATCTTCTCAGCCGAGGTATTAGCACGACGATGAACTTCGAGAACCTCGAGAAGGATGAAGGTTACAGATGAAGGAGATTAGTACGAGGGACTGAGTTCGTCGATCATTTGGGTACTGCCGTTGTGACCAGCCGAGGGATAGAGTGAGTTCTGCCTGATTCATCGAGTCTATTGTGAGGATTCTGCGTACTGTGTGTTAGGCATTCATTGAGTGTCACAGGTGCTGGACCGTTGGACTAGCGTTCGTTCTGCCGCGTTCATCGTGTCTATTGAGACAATTCTGTTAGGCTGAGATCGAGTGTCACAGGTGCTGGCCGGTGTGAGCGGAGCAAGATGAGCAATACTATGAGGTGAACGCACCGTGTTTGAGTCGAACTCTTATTCGAAGTCTTATGTTGTATTGTTTGCGATTGACTGATTGTCATGGAAAGAGTATGTTGCGGTCGATGTAACAAGAACCAGCCATTAGTAAGCTTTACACGGACCCGCAAAGGCCACAACCCTTTAGACTTAGTAATATTCAAAACTTGTAACGAATGTTACAGTACAGCTGCGGGGAGAGATGGTAACACAGCAGAGTTCGATGAAGATGAGGATCCTTCATTCTTAGTCACTATGGAGTGCGAGCTTTCAGAAATGTTAGACGTTGTGAAAGAATGTTTTCATGGTGAAGAAACCGATGACTGTATCATTTTCTTCTAAATGAACGTTCGTCTGACTGATGAATTGTGCACCATTGAATTTACGAGTTGGAATTCAGAGAATGCTTCTGTTGCACTGACTTATTGGCTTAAGACGTATGTCATTCTAGACATGGAACTTGCCTCTAGATATTACTGGGACTGTAGAAACCCGCGAGTGAGCAAAAAATAGACGTCGTTGTACAAAACCAGTTTGTGGTGTGCATCTCGTTTTGATAGGATCACTTATAAGACCCAAGAGATTACTTCTAGTTCACAGAGGGTGCAAGAAAAGAAAAAGAAAATTGAGAGATTCGAATGTGGAGGAACTGTACGTATTTCTGTAGACACAGAGCAGAAATTGATGCTTGTGACGTGCCAGCATTTGTTGGTTCATACGAAGCCAACGTACAAACTCAAGCATTTTCCTGCTGCCGCTGTCACCTTTTTAGAAGGGATTGTGAATTTAAACATCCGCAAACCAGAGGTGTACCGAATGTTGTGCGACAGAGGCATTATTAACCCTTTGAGCATAACGAGAGCACAGGTAAATTTCTGGATATCAGAGATCGAGTCGAAACAATATCTACGTGACATAGACGATCAAGTGAATTCTGCCTCTTTGTTGATTCAAAGCTCAAATTTTGCTTCTAAGAAGTTTATTCAAGTGTTGTATGATCGAACCGATAGCTATATAGCATTTGTCTTCTGCACACCATTTTTTGAGCAGGTTAGAGCTGTACATGAGATTGTGATAGACTCGACGTTCAAAACTAACTCCATGCGTTTTGAGTTATTCGTGATAGCTGCAAACCTGGGTGGATTCGACGTTCCGTTATCATATTGTTTCTACCTCCGGACAAGCGATGGTAAGAAAATTTGCGGGATTGATTCTGAACAGTATCGTAAAACCGTGTTGATCTCATGGTTTGTTGCTCTCAGGGATAGAGGTTTGCGATCGGCTTTTGCTCTCACAGATAAAGATACTGGTCAGATCGCTGCTTTACGTGCAAGTTTTGTCCCAATGTATATCCAATTATGCCTAAAGCATGCTCAAGCAAGCATTGATGTGAAATGCATGTCATTAGGTAAAGCTAATAGCTCTTATGCAGAAGTTGAGGTCTCTACTGTATTTCCATTCATAGACCCTTTATGGGTACCTAACTCAGTGCAAGGAGCTGAAAATGTGGTTTCGATAACATCTCGTCGGGAGCTTATCAACTTATTCACAAGGCACTACAATTTCTCGCCGCTCATTCCGAACACTGCAGGTGAGTTTCTGAACAACAAAGCTCTGCATTTTTATGCGGTTAGGGAGATGTACAACTGGTGTAAGATGCAGAACCTTGTGCTTTTATAGGGTTATCTGTGGAGGGAGTGGTACTCTCCTTCGAAGTGGGAGCTCTTCAGTCGAGCATCGAAACCGCTCTTAAGTTTGTCAAGGACAACAAATATAGTCGAGAGTCATTGGAGGAAGTTGAAACATGATACAAGTATGCGTTAAATCGGCCTCGTCTCGATAGGTTAACTTTAGTGGTTGCAGAGAGCCTAGTGGGTGATATGCAGACTCAGTTACAACAAGTGATTAATGCTCGAGTCCACCCTTCGTGGTGAAAAAAATTCAGAGTGACATGGCATAAACTCACCACCCACCATGTAGCTGGCAACTACCACACTGATGTACACAAGTGGACGTGCTCATGCCCTGCGTTCCTCAATTCCGCTTATTTGATATGCAAGCATGTAATCCTGTTATATGGTGAAACCTTCGTATCTGCCCCTACATTTGATGTGACATTCCGGCGTTGTACTTACCCACTGTATTGCTTTGATAGTGACTGCTCATTTTTTGAACGTGAAGTAGTCCCTGTTGCTCTCAACCCGTGGTCAGGGTTTAATGTTGATCTCAATATACTTGATCTGCCAGCTGTTCAAGTGCAGGGTGCTATGGATGAGAACACACTCGATGATGATTATGAAGATCCTTCTGAGAGAAGGACAGATGGAGCGGATCCGACTGCTGTTCATGCCCCTTCTAGAGAGTCTTTTTCTCGTCGACTGAACGTCACTGTAGCTTATATAAACGAGATGCTTGATCTCGAGGGAGATAATGCGTTGTTTATGAGAGAACTAGACAAGCCTTTTGTTGTACTGGAACGAAAAGCAAAACAATGTATTCAGAGGTTGCAGTCACGGCACCAACAACCTACGTGGGAGTCGTCTGGACCTTCACTATACTTGCGCTAATTTGCATTTTTTTTACAGTTTGCATTTGCATCAGCATGTTTGTTTCTTTGTGCAGGCCGCCTGGATGATTAGCTGTTCACTCTGGATTGCCGGTTGAGTCTGAAGTGAAGGTAGTGATCAGTTCGAAGTTCAGTATCGTTTCTGAAGTGAAGGCAGTGATCAGCTCAAAGTTTAGTATCGTTGAGTATCGTTTCTGAATAGTATATACTGAACTTTACGAGATATACGAGTTTGGCTCTAAGCGCTTCACCATTGGTCGCTTCGTCTGCACGGAGAGTCTTCCAGGCACGGAGATGAGCATGGAGCTCTGCAGTACACTACTCTCTGCAGGAAGACTCTTGTTAATGCTGTTAGCATTAATGTTTATGTAACTTTATTAAGAATGAATAGGAATGCACGGAGACGAGCATGGAGCTCTTCCTTCCTTTCGTAGACTCTTCTTCGTTAATGCTGTTAGCATTAATGTTGTTTATCTATCTTTTTTAATAATTAACGAGTGGCTCCTTTCAACGGCTTTGCTTCCAGAGTTCCGTCTCAGTTTATTCATGTGTTTGTGGATGCTACAGTGTATCTTAAGATGCTACAGTGTATCTTTCAATTGTCTAGAGCAGATAGTCTAGAGCAGATAGTCTAACCGAAGATTTGATGGACACTGCCACACGGCAGATTAGAGGTGTGTTGTCCACACCTCTCGACAGAGAAACTAATCCAAAGACTCTGAGAGGCTTATCTAGAGGCAGATGCAAGTTCTTCAAGCATCTTCAAGTCCAACGCAGCAATAGTCCCTCGTACAACTGGTGAATGGGGTCTAACAGACCCCAATACTATATTACGTGTTCTGTGTTACCGAGGCGATGACCAGGCTCCTAAATACTTGAAGAAAACATTCTTACTTCCGAAAAAGCTTTCGAGAGAGAAGTAGGAGTAAATGTAGTATAACCAGTAGTATGTAGTATTGTTGTTTTAGGACCAGGCCTGTTGTAGGTGGCGTCTTCTCCATTATGTAGTTGGGGGATAGTCCATATCAGATTCTTCACTCTTGTACAGTTTGATTGAGTTGTAAATGCCCGCTCTGTATTAGCAGTTAATCTCTTAACAGTAAGGTCAGTAAGTGTCACAGTAACCGAGAAGCTACACAAGGTTACGATGCCTAAGGCGAGTATAGAGACTTCGGCTAAAAACTCCTTCACGCCCTGTTTGGAATCCCTGCTCATGTTCTTCACCGCAATTTCCCTACCACTGTCACGAAGGACCTCACGATACACATTCCCGAAACCACCTTCACCAAGTTTCGACTGCTCGCTGAAATTATCTGTTACTTTGCTAAGCTCTTTGTAGCGACTTTCAATTGCTCGGTAAACACCGGTGGTTTGCTGTGGTTTCACCAGTTTCTACAGTTCTCATGATCACAATCTTTTCATTACTTCAGGAACAATTACAGTCGGTTTGTGACACCCTAAACCATATTTGCACTCTCCTTGTTGTGCCGGAAGATTAGCATACAGAGTTGAGCTATGAAAATGCACCAACGACTGAAACCAAATACGCACCTTACAGTTGCACAGTAAGTCACACAGTATAAGACAACAGAATGCAAACAGCTCTTTTTATTACATTCAAAACATTACAGATTGGCGAGTAAACTCCATAGTGTTTGAGTACTTCAATGCCACATAAGACAAATCACCAAAGCAACTATCGTAACGGGGACAATAAACGAGAGAGATCCTACAAAATAACCTTGATAAAAGTCTGCAGATCTCATGCCCTTCACAACGCCGTTCACCTCTACATTCGACGCTGTCTTTTGAGAGTAATCCATATCCGGAAGCTCATGCTCATGCTCATTCACTGAACTAATGCTCACTCTGGAGCCGGTGGTGCAAGTATGACTACAAGAGGTTATACTACAGGCGATCGGATTAAACAGTGTGCAACCTGTACTTATACATGGCTCGAATCGTTCGATCCGAATATATTTCTCATCATACGTCTTCTGTATCACAGCAGTCAATGTTGTCATCCACATATGTCCAAGGAGTTTATCGAGGACATTAGTATCCTTCTGTTCTTCTTCTAACAAACTGAACTCTTCGGCCGACATTCCAACAAAATCTGCTGCAGCATCCCAAGCCACGGCCCAACTCTCCGCTGACTCGTCCGCTAGGAACAACCGTAATCTAAAGCACCTTTTAGTACTTGAACAAGCCTTGTGACATTTTCTGCAGTACTCGCGAATAGCGCTGAGCTTCTTACCACACCTTCCGCAGCCGTCATAAGTTCGAAACGCATTTTTATCATAAGCTTGTACATAAACTCTTAATCGAAAAGTCTTGCTCTGCTTCCCAATCTCTAGCCACTGTACTACCCATCGCAAATGAGCACTCGACTTTCGATACTCAACAGATTCCATCGGAATGATAGTGGAAGAACTGGTGCAACGCTGCTGTCTCCAAGACTCACTCGACGACGAACGCACTCCACTCCATGAACGCACTTGCCTCACAGTCCACGCTTCTGTCCACTGCATTAACAGTATTGCTCCAGTGAACGAACCAGCAAACCACCAATCCGAACGATAGCGAAATAGACGTAATAAACTTTGGGATGAAGACGTTGAAGTCTTTATGAACACTCGCGAACTCCCTCAATGAACGCCTTTGACGAAAACGCCGTCGACTTCCCTTCCTCGACCTCGGCTGGTACTCTTCTGCTAATCCCTGCAGCACCTGGTCAGCAACGGCAGCTTACGAATGATCGCTCATCGCGCTAATCAGTTCATCGCGCTAATCTCCTTCATCTGTAACCTGCATCCTTCTCCAAGTTCTCTAAGTTCATCGTCGTGCTAATACCTCGGCTGAGAAGATCACGCGGATGGATGTGGACTGGGGTTGTAACTCAAATGAACGCGGTTGGTCACGCGAATGAACTTCCCTTCGACAATAGGAAATGTGAATGAACGTTCTTCGCGCGGAACGCTGTCAAAATACAGTGGTAGCCAGAAAGCGGATAGGCTCCCGCGGTACGCAGTGTAACCTATCATGGTAGTAGACAAACGCGGTAAGACAATGTCTGCCTTCACGGTTGTGGTCTCTGGCTCAGTCCTTGTCAGAAATGCAGTCACAGTCGTCGTCAACGACTATCGTAACCGGTCGGAAACGTGAGTCACAGTCGTCATCAACGACTATCTAAACTGACTTTAACGGGACTAAACCTGCATTAACATCACACGCTCTAGACTGCATTACTTTGCAAAACGGTGACACTACTGTACCCTTCCTCCAACCTCGCATAGACAGTTCATGATTTTCACGGTGGGAGAATGCTTGACGTGGAGCAGTGAAGTGTACGTGTCCTACTGGTGACATGGTCGAGGATATAGTTGAGTGCCAAATCTAATGCCAATTTTTCTCCTGCGCACGTACAGACATGACAGTGATCATAGCAAGAAAACCCAGCGCAGTCCAAATTACCTAGAGGTGCGAAGTACAACAGCTGAAACGAGTAATGAGGAGAAAAAGCAAGTAACAAGGGCATGGAGTGCAAATCGATTTGATATTGCGAGTCCCAGTAGCAAGGGCAGGGAGTGCAAATTGATTATGACGGTGCCATTAGCAAAAAACACCGACATCTACTCTGTCACTTGTCATCTTCTTCGAAATTGATGTCAATTTTGCTACCACCCTTGGTTAAACTCACTCCTCGATATGCTGTTCAGCATTATGTCCTTCACAAAGATATGCAATGAAATCATGGACGACATTGCTCTGAACACGAAAGGGATGCTTCACAGTTCGACGCTACAGAATTTTGAATATGTCACTCACATGCCACGCCATGCTTCACGGAACTTGTTTAACTTTGTAAAATTCAATCACGTCACTAGACGCACCTTACGTTACTGTCCTGACAACTCCGACTCCACCATTTTCCACTTCGGAGTTATTGTCACAATGTCAGTCTACTACGGATTGAGGGCCTGACCAAGTATTGACTTGGACGTAATGGCCCTTCTAAGAGCTGCTCTGCACTCATAGTTTCAGAACTGCGGAGAGGCTGTTCACGCGTGCGAGTTAGGGTTGGTAATAAACGTAGAGTCCAGACTGCTCGCATTTTCAGTTTCATGAATAAGGTTGGAGCGAAATCGTACAGCGGCCCGCATTTTGGGAGAAGGTTTCAGAACAGGTCCTTTTCGCGGAACTCCTTGCAGTTTCGGACGCCACACGGACGAAGACTGCCATGTGGATATGCGTCCCATCCAGCTCAGTCAGTGGAAGCGCGGGAGAGCGGGAGATTTTGGGTGTATAGAACTTCGCGTCGTGAGAACCTGTAGGCAAGAGAGGCGAGGGTCGAGGACAGTGAGGAAGAAAGAAGGCGGGAGGTGAGAGAGGCTTCGCGAGATGACAGGGTGCATCGATTTCTTGTTTTCCGAGGCGAGGTGGTAGAGTGCATGATCCCGAGTTTGTATACACATTTTCTAGCTTTTTTCCGCAAAGTGATACAGTACATGACCCCGATTTGTATAGTCGCTTTCGCTCTGTTGTTGTGGTGTGGGCGGCTGTTTCTGTGGATGTTTGAAAGACAGGGTGCAATGGCACTTCGACGATCCGTCATGGAAATCTTTGCAAATACAAACACTCCTATTGATAGCGAGATTGTGGCTGAGTTGAATCATGACTCGGTGAGCCCAGACAGCCAAGTCCCAGCCCAGGAGACAGGCCGAGAGTATCCGAATCTGCGAGAGGTGATGGGATCTTGCCTGGATAATGCTGTGCCGATGGACGAGCAGACATTTGAGGCTGTAATGCGAGATCGCCCACCCATCCCTAGACGATCCTCTTCTGTTCCTGGAATAGAGACTCTTGATGCCAGTAACCCACGAGAGGTGATGGGTTCTTCGTTGGAGAATGTTGTGCCGATAGACGAAGGCACATTCGAAGTGTTAATGCGTGAACGGCCATCCATCCTCAGGCGCAGATCGAGCTCTCTCCCACGAACTGAGACTCCAGAAGCTGAATCTCAACCTTCTTCTCCTGCCGCAGGTAACTCTCATAGAGGTAGGTTTACATGGCAGGATTGGCAGACCTTAGTGTTGATCGAAGCGAAGAAATTAGAGTGGGGAGAAGCTTCTGCTAATAACAGTCGGGAGAATATGCAGAACGCTGAGTTGAAACTGCGCAGGATACAGCAGTTTTTGCGTGCAAGAGACATAGATGTCACTACGAGCCAGATAAAAACAAAGTGGGAGAATCATATTTCCAACTTCAAGAAAGTTCGAGACAATGACAAGCTTTCTGGGAGTGCCCCTTATGCTGCAATGGATCATTTCGAAAGAAAGGAGAAGAAACTTCCTATTGATTTCCTTCTCCATCACATACCTCTGATCGAGTCCTGATATCGCCAGCGATCGTCGATGACTCCGCCTTGCATGGCAGAGTCAATGGCACCTAGCTCTAACACTGGACCTCCTCTTGTACCCGGCCCTCATCCTGTTGCTCAACAGGAGTCGGAAGTTCGAAATGAAACATCATCCAAAACCGAGGCGGGTAGTCGACATAACTCTGGAAAAAGGAAGAGGTCGCAGAATCGAGCCGGTTCAGCACTGAATGATACTCTTAGCTCCTTCTCTACCGAAATTGTGTTTGTTGAGAAACAAAAATTAGAATTTGCTAGAGAAGCAGAGAAGTCTAGGGCAGAGAGTCTGAACGTTCGTTCGGATAAAATAGTCTCAGTGTTAGATAAGATGGCTTCAGCTCTGATGGACATTGGGTCTGTTTTGAACAGCCACAGACTGTAGTTTCTTCAGTCTGACCTGTCCACAGTTTTGCAGTACAGTTGTGGGCGCTCAGCTTCGACCCGTCCAGAGTTTTGCCCTTCAATTTTATGAGCTAAGCTTCTTGCGGACGTTTGCTGTTCACTTGTAGGAGCTCAGCTTGAAGGATGTCGGATGTAACAGGTTTCGTCTGAATTCGAGGCCTCGATGTTAACTTTATGTCTTTTATAATACAAATCTGCTTATTTTCTGCACTGGGTATAGCTCTTCCTTGGGTTCACATCGAGTTGTGGGGTGGTTTATCTGTGCAGATATCGATCACATCATTCAAGCTGTTATCAGTGCTGTTCTTGTGGCTGTAAAGATGGTTGTCTTATTCTTGTGTACAATGGATGAAGATGGAGAAGACGAGCAAGTGATGCTTGCCTCCGATGCTGTGCAAGACTCATTAATGTGAATTGTGTCGATGGCTAATCAACTGGTGGCTGCACATCAGGTGGAAGTCGACAGCTGCAAGTGGTGGGTAAAGCCAAGATCCCTGATATGGTTCGACTATTACTTGTGGTGTAGCTATGATGACAATCGTTGGATAAGAACTCTACGCATGCCTAAGCACATGTTCCTAACCATAGTGGATATGCTGAGTCCACATATTAAAAAACAAGACACTCGTTATAGAAAAGCCGTCCCGGTGGAGGTCAGGGTGGGTGTAGCCCTTCTCAGGCTTTCGACTGGAATGAATCATTTCCATGTAGATGAGCGTTTCGGCATAGGTGAGTCAACTTCTGCCGAAGTTTTCCAAGAAGTTATCATGGCTGTCAATGCTGTCATGGCACCCAAGTATATTCGATGGCCCACTGCCTCGGAAATGGAGAGGGTATCCGTTGGGTTCGCAAGAAAAGTTGGGCTTCCTAATTGTCATGGAGCCATTGATGGTTCACATATAAAGATAAGAGCTCCTCCTTCGTCTTTGTATCCTGTCGAATATTACAACAGAAAACAGTATCACTCTATCGTCCTGTAATGTGTGTGTGATAGTGATGGTCGGTTCCTTGACGTAAGCTGTGGGAGGACAGGGTCCTACCACGACTCTAGAGTTCTTCGCAACTCAAGTGTACAGAGTTTCGCTGTAGTATCGCAGCCACGAGGAGTGTATAAACGAGGAGTTAAACGAGTTTCGCTTAAACAAAACAGCCACGAGGAGTGTATAAACTTTCGTTAGAACTTCGCAGCCACGACGACTGTATATGGCGTGGCTGTAAGGGGTTATCGCCCTGAACTGAAGTAAAGCATCTGTTTTCGGCTTTCGTTAGAACTTCGCAGCCACGACGACTGTATATGGCGTGGCTGTAAGGGATTATCGGCCTGAACTGAAGTAAAGCATCTGTTTTCGGCTTTCGTTAGAACTTCGCAGCCATGACGACTGTATATGGCGTGGCTGTAAGGGATTATCGGCCTGAGCTGAAATAAAGCATCTGTTTTCGTTCGACCTCTGAATTCGAGTTTCAGAATAAAAGTTCACCTGACTTTTCATATCAGAGGTTTTCGGTGAACTTTGTTTTTTCCTTGCGAAGTTATCTTTAAGGAGCATGTGAATTCGAGATTCTCCTATAAATTTTCACTTCATCAAACTCTATCAATCACATCGGTAAACTACTTGTTGACCTTGCGAAGTTTTCTTCAGTTTTATGGAGGGTGAAGGTAAGGAGCTCGCACTCGGAAAGCGGTAAGGAGCTCGCTATCGGCCTAGCAGTAAGGAATTCGAGTCTCGGAAAGCGATAAGGAGCTCGCTATCGGCCTAGCAGTAAAGAATTCGAGTCTCTTCCAGCGGTAAGGAGCTCGCACTCGGAAAGCTAAAAGAAGCTCGCTATCGGCCTAGCAGTAAGGAATTCGAATCTCGAAAAGCGGTAAGGAGCTCGCTATCGGCCTAGCAGTAAGGAGCTCGCTATCAGAAATCGTTAAGGAGTCACCATCAACATATTTTCCCACGTACACGAGTCCTTATACACGTCGTCTCTACACATGGCACACTTTAGCCACTTTGGCGCGTTTGTTTGTACCAACACTCGAATTTATTGCCCTAAACTGCAGACTACAGTGCGGAGACAAACGTCGAAACTGCGCCCTCCTCGATGAAAATGCGGAGGATCGGCGAAACCAAAGTGCGCCGTAAATATCGGAAACTGCGAGAGGAAATGGGACTGAAACTGTAGGTGCAGAGCAGCTCTAAGTAATAAGATGTGCGCAAAAGTCCGACCAAGTAAATAACTGATTCATACTCTGGGTTTTAAATCTATGTTCAAACTGCAAAGAAGATCTATCAGGTTGATCTGAGTAGTTGTGATTATGTTTAGTTTTCGTAAATTTTATAAAATTTTGTTTAAAAATCACAATTTATTAATTAAGTAATACTAACCATAATTTATTAAATATCTTAACCGATATCCATTGGCAACAAATATTTATCGTAAATAAAACTACTACAAAATATGAAAGAAGAAAGGCCTTATATATCTATAATCCTTTGCGTATTCATAATGTCAACACCGTTCAGTACTTCCTGATGCGAAATTGGTTTCGAAACTCTTTACAATTCATTTCGGTGACACTGACAAGTTCAGTACTTCCGATGCGCGTCAAACTACTAATCAATTCAAGTTTTTTAAGGCTCGAGATTTTACGATACTTTTTGTTTAGTTTATTTTCTCAGAATATCGAATTACGTTCGCTTTGGTCCAACTATGTTTGATTACTTAAGCGTGAAACAATGTAACACTACGTGTATTTGTCTTGACACTGGCTAGTAAAGTAACTAAAATATGCATGTAGAGTTAAGAGAAGTTTTGTTCGCTTTTTGTTATAAAAAGAAGTAAATGTTATGTGAAAATTCTATATTAAATGATTATTACTTATCTATAAATAGTGAATAACAACTGTATCTAAAGTTATGAGACAGTAAAACATAATCCACAAAGTGAAAGTGGACAAACTTACCCAAAATTACAAGCGCTAGAAGTTGCTAACAAACATATATTATCTAGACATAATTTATTACCCTACCGAGAGTAAGATAATAAATTTGTATATTTGACTACTCCACTAAAAGATAGATGAGCAGAGGATAGAGGAGGTGAATAATATGCAAGGAAGTCTCATATCAACCTTAATGTGGTAACAGTAGATGGTTCATACAATTCACACTCCAATGGAACTTTCAGAAAATGTGATCGTAGCCACAATCATCTTTCCAACTTGTCAGCTTCATCGTGCCATGATGACATCATCCAGTCCTCAACGTTCTTATCCACACACCCTTTCCAATTATTTATTTGACGAGGCTCAAACACCATACTTAATACTTGGTCGGATCTTTTCCGAAGTAGACTATGGATCACCTCCATGTTATGCTCGCGGTGACCACTTGGACACTGCAGGGATGACGGAGACGAGTTTAATCTATGACCCAAAAAATTCATGCCAAAGTGATGAGATCGTAAAGAGACAGGAGACTGATGGAGATAAACGATTTGAGTCAGCATCGAGACGTGACGCTCGAGTTGAGGAGTAGACGATCGAGAGCAAGAGCAAAGACCGCTGAATAATACTGAATTCTAGTGCAAAGCATACACTTTTGCAGTTCGACGCGTAGCAAAATGCTGATCAGTTGAAAACATTTTTGGTAGAGTAATCAGCCATTATCACCAATTCTTCTAACCCGTTATGTCTTCCGTACTTCGCTTACCACTAGCTTCCAGCCTAAAAGCTTCTTATCTTCGAGCATCATATTGTATGCCATTGTCAATACATTGTGACATGTATGCTATCATTGCCAACATAAACATTACTTTCATCCATGTTACATCCACAGACAACATATCAATCGATTCTAGACAACATGAATCGATTGTATTATACAGTCAGTAAAAGACGATCAAGTATTGAGTATGGCACTGAGGTCTGATCAAGTCCAAAACATGACACATGAGCTTGGTTAAGTAAATATATGCATCCTAACTATAATTTTGACCCTACGAAAGAAAAAACCAAAAGAAAGAACTGAAAAATCTTCAAGCATCATTGGACCGGACATAACAATGCGGGTGCAATGGAGATGTTAATGAAAGTTCTAAAAGTATTAATGAGAAAACATTCAATACTTATAAATAAAAATATATTTATATTTTATCTAAAGAATTACATGTCGAATCTTTTGGAGAGAAACCATAAAGAATGTGGATTGAGACACGTTTCAAGAACTATATGACTGAGCTGCAGTCCTGTCAAGAAACAATTTATGTACTAGGTTTATTTTATCACCAAACCTTTCTCGTCGGAAGGATTAGGCGATAAACTTGGAAGAGGTGAATATGCAATGAAGCAAACATAAATAACCGTACCCTTTCCAAAATGCAATTTTTCTCCACTCTTTGTAAAATCCTCGCGAGCTTTTGAACGTAAATGCAGTGCTCCATCCTCATCACGCTCGAACTGGGAGAACAAGCGACGCAACGAATAGCCAACGGATGAGAAGACCTCATCAAGCTTCACAAGAGAAAGAAGACATCGAAAGATCAAACAACTATCATCACGAAGAGAAGAAGAACACCGGGACTAAACACCGCTATTAGTAGCTCTAAGGTCACATATTGTCTCTATAATATCACACAGGGTAAGTCAAAACTCTTGCATACAACAGGTGCACATGAAGTAGCATCGTCTACCGCAATTGCTCTCTTGTGGATCGCACCTGCTAAAACTCTATGTAGAACAATGAAAACTCGATGTCTAAGAACATAGTGCAAAAAGAAAGAGAAAATGATATCCGTGGCGTCTCTCATGGTAGGCTCTGACACAGTCTCGAAATAAAACGTCGAACGTCAAAGCTTTATATCTCCAAGACTAAGGAGATGAAGCGATGTTCCACATACATACCCTTATACTTGGTCACTTCCGCTGCTGCCGCCACGCCTACAGCCCATCATGGAGAATGGGTGATCATTTGTGTCGTCAATGAGTCCCGTGTCGGAGCCGTGACAACTATATCTGTCACTGAGATCTGATCCTCGCTCATCATGTACAAGTCAGCTCTCACTGATCTTCTCGTCTGAAGACATATCAATGTTCTCTCCATGTCATATAACTGCTCTCCCATGTTAAGACAAACACGAGGTCCATTGATGACATCGGGAGTATCTATCCGCTCTGCACCGTGAGGACAACGAGCAAGGAATGCCGAAGCAACAAGCTGGACCAAGCCTAGGCGGAACCTAATCGATATAAAGAAGATATTCGGTGCGAGTCAAAATGCTCTATTGTAAAGTTGAGTTGTGAGTCACGAACTTACATCTTTGTCCGAACAAGAACGGAGTTGAACTTTAGGATCTCTTGAGATGGAAAGATCCACTAAGAACACATGAATAACATATTGGAAGTGGTGTAGCTCAAACTTAGAGATCTGCAACTGCTATGCTTCCTTTTTTTTCGATACTTTTCCTCAATCACGAGGTACCGGACCGTAGTGCGGTATAACTTTCCGCAATTATCCTTTGCATAATTCGCTGCATTCACGTCGTGAGATTCCGCGTCAGCGGCTCCGTCCGTGTTAGACTTTATGCTTATCGTCTTTTGGATCTTTTCACGGATAATTCCCCGGCCGGTGAAGGGAACCGGTGAGACCGAATCTAAATCGATGAAGGATACAAAATCCTCTGTGTCCGAGCTTCACATTACCTTCTATTGCCAAGCACTTATACCGGTCCACTGGAATAGTGCGGCAGTCCAGTCTTTTGTGTGCGGCACCAAATGCGGCTCTAAAAAGACGGAGCCAAGCCGCACTTCGGAAAACTGGTCGCAAAGCCACGATGTGAACCCAGCTTAGCAGAGTCATTGATGATGTTGCTTCACTCATGTCTCGAGGACCGGGTCTTTGACATTTGACATTGACATTTTGACGAATTTAAACTCTCTACCCTCAACTTCCCACTTTGAATGGATTGAGTGGCCATCTGATCACCCCACTAATCGCTCCGTCCTCTGTCCATTAACTCGATGATCACGGGCTCCCGTTCAACGTGAGCAAGCAATGCACATGGAGCTCTTAAAGACCTCGTTCTTTTCAGCTGAACTATAGACGAATACATCGGGAATCTCTAAAGCTCTAGTTCATCATCTTGATAGTTAGGCAATACCTGTAACTTGATGAGGCCTCCTCGGGGAGCGTCTGCATAACCAAGCTCCCTAGCAAAATCATTGGCTTGAAACGGACAACACGGAAAAAACAACCAGCGTCAACTGACCTGAGTCTGCATATCTGTGAGGTCATTTGAGTTGCGCGGCTCTGCGCCTTACAGCTGCGCAGAGTGATCGATCAAGATCAAGAAAAGAAGGATTGGGTGGAGATTCTACTGGTTGATCAGGAGGAAGGGAAAGGAAGCGAGTGAGAGTGATGCATGGCAGGAAGCGACTGCCGATCGGGCAGACGACCGAGAAGGGCAAGGATCAGACCAGGACCGATAATTTGAAGAAACTTCTTTCGGAATTTTTTCGAAATCACCATGAGAGATGGTAATGCTCTGTGTGAGGCTTTTCAATTCAAGGGTTTGTCAATCGATGAGCGTCTAGGAAAGTTATGTTCAAAAATATCAGAATTTTCCTCGACCTCTAACTTCAGATTTTATTTCGAATGCGATGACAGTTATACGAAAGAGGCGCTGAAGCAGAATGCGCAGTTGTTGGAGCTCAATCCCGAGGTTTATACAGCATGGAATTATCGAAAACTTGCCGTGCGACATCTGTTCCAGTTGGAGACCGACGGGGCTGCACGGAAAGACATGCTTGATGAGGAGCTCCAGCTGGTATCTCAGGCAGAGCTTTTGTGTATACTCTGTTTTTAACTCTGTTTTTTACCTCGCACGATGCTGCCGAATTAGACCACAGAAGATAAGGGCGTTGGGTAGTCCATTATCCACGTACGGTGAATCCAGATGCAACGAAAGTTACGAGGCCTACTGCTGCTCATAGCAGAGCCTGGTGGTATCTTCTCAGTTAACGTGTGCTTCTGTTTGTGCGTTTTGCGTTGGGCGCGGTGATGATCAAGGGCAGGTGGAGAGAGCACTGCAATCCAATGTGAAATCGTACGGAGCTTGGTACCACCGTAAATGGGTTATTGACTTTGGATTATCTTCTTTGGATCACGAATTTATGCTACTTAACAGGCTTCTGAAGATAGACTGCAGAAATTTTCACGGATGGAACTATAGAAGGTGAGTTTAGTCAAAATGTCAATGTCAAATGTCGAGCATATAGAGATTAGGTGCTTTCTGTGAATGTAAATGCTCACCGTGTGTCTTGCACACAACGAGCTGATTGAGTGCGAATTTCCAACTATTTGAGAAATTCTGCATGAGCTTCTTATCTGCTGGTTAAATTCACCATTTCGTTGTTTAGTCTGCAGTATTGCTGGCCTTATGGTAGAAGAATGTTGTTGAATAGTTCGACGTTAGAAACACGTTTTCTCCTCTTTATTTGGTCTATATTCGCCTTCGTGTTCTGCTGGTTTTCACTAACTTATTGATGATCATATCTGTACATTTGCATGAATCTGTACACTGTTCAGTACATGGATATTGAGTTGTCCGCGTTCCTTCCTCATTTTATTGCTAAGAACAAGAGATAGAATTTGGCTTCTGCAACCCCAACTCTTTTGGCTTCTATTTTAACACACTCTTTAACACCCGATTTCCACACCTCGGCAGTT
The DNA here is from genome assembly GCA_036924285.1 of Asterella californica. Taxonomy (NCBI): domain Eukaryota; kingdom Viridiplantae; phylum Streptophyta; class Marchantiopsida; order Marchantiales; family Aytoniaceae; genus Asterella; species Asterella californica. The sequence goes on along the minus strand of JAYKYS010000010.1, from coordinate 3,107,472 downwards.
TCGCCGTGAAGACGACAGGGATGACAGCAGAGCGAGAGTTGGAGTATGCAACAGAGAAAATTAACGAGAATTTTAGCAATTATTCGGCTTGGCATTATCGCAGGTAAAGTCATTCGAGGGCAAGAGTTATGACTTAAGCCAGTCACAAACGATATTTGGATCTGATGTAAAGATAACTGCTTGTGACGTGTATTTGTCGTACCTTATCTCACTTCAGAAGTCATCATACAGAGCTTGGACAATTTTAACGTCTACGTTTTGGGCCTTCACCAGCATTTGTGTATGCTGAGAGATGTGTCTGGCTGCCCTGCAGTACACTTTTGTCCCGCTTGATAAGGGGTGAAAGGAGTAAAAAGGACATTCTGGAAGAAGAGTACAAGCTTGTGAACCAAGCCTATTTCACAGAACCTGATGATCAGTCTGCTTGGTTTTACAACACGTGGCTCTTGGGGGAGACGAACTCTGATTCTGGCCTCCATGTGGTAGGGTCGTGGCCAGAAAATGGCTCCAGTATTTCTTCTGATGCCCAGGAAGGAGCTGTGTCAGTGACTGTGAAATACAACACCCCTGTAAATTTTGAACACAGTTTCACATCCCATGCTTTGCCACTCGTTATTTCCCTCAATAAGGTGGTTCCCGATATAGAAGCAACGGTTCGATCTGAGCCAGAAATGTCGCATTTGAGTGAAATACAGTGGAGGCCAGTGTCTGGTTTGCAGGCGCCTTCAAAGACTTGGTTAGCAGACTTGCCGATTCCAGTCACTTCTGTAAGAGAGTACACAATTTTCGTGGAAGTATCGTCTTCCACGGCAGGTCAAAAGATTCCTATCAGTTTCAAGTTAGAAGTTACGAATCACGGTACAACCGGTTATCACTCAGATCCAATCAGCAGAAGTAATGTCGATCCGAGATCTTTCTCCTGGCCAGGAAAAGAGTCATCACCAGAGGAGGTAGAAGCGGAAATGAAGCTTAAGATTGAGCGGATGAATCTCGATGCTTCGACTGCTGAACCTGGCTTGATCCAGCAAGATCCTTGTGTGGTGAAGCGTGAGAGCTGGCAGGAGAAGCTTTTGGAGGAGCAGGTTGAGGTTCTACGTGAGCTCCTAGAACTGGAAAACAACAGGTTCGGACCACCTATTGTTTTCTGCAGTTGGAATTACACAGACTCGAATGTAACTGCTTTGTTGTGACAGGGAGCAGGAAAGGTCTTGAATATTAGTTGGTCCTTCGAGAAAACAAGTGAAAGATTGGAAATGATGTCGTTCCCTTCTCTTCCCTTACATTATGGCTTTTGATAGTATCCTCAACCCACGAGTTAGCTGAAAGTTTTGACAATGCTTACCTTTGGTAATGTGGACTACGCAGCAAATGGCCTCTTTTAACACTTGCTCGAGTATTGGTCGCACATGGTGCTAGCTGTTTCACAAACGAAAGCTTGAAGTTGTTTAAACTTTTGCCGAACATCGACCCAGACCATGCAGACTACTATAAGGCACAATACAGCAGCCTATATGTTGAGAAGGTCAGCTTTGTTTTGCATTAAGCGATTACGTGGCATCATTTCTTGTCGTTAAATAGAAAAATTTAGTTTCTGTAGACCTCGTTCTAACATGGATCTGTAAACCCCCAATGCAGATTACAAGTAGTCCAGAGAGTTTGAGAAAACTCTGGGTGGACGTGGAAGGAAGTTTGTCCGCTGGTTGGCTTGGATGGAATGGACTATCGTTGAATGATTTTAGATCTGTTGAGAGACTTCTCTGGGTACAGAGACTTGACCTAAGTCATAATCAGCTACGCAACCTTGATGGTGAGTTGTTCTCTTATTATTCTGTCTTGCTTGAACTTTTCCCGTAAGCACGCGTTGTTTCATTCGACGCCGTGCTTCAGTATTATTCTGCCCATCGATTACTGCTTGATTTTATTATTTGCCAGCTTTCACTCGAGGATATCTACAAAACTTAAGGATTCAAGCTTATCAGCTATCTAACATTGTTGTGGTCACAGGTTTGGAAGCGTTGCAGCTATTAACAGCCTTAGACGTTAGCCACAATAAGTTACCAAGTGTAACTTCGCTCGCGCCTCTGCGTTTGATACGCCGTCTTCAGTGTCTCAACGTCTCCGACAATGAAATAGGGAGTCATCCGATAGACTTCTCTAGGTACTCGTTTCCCACGATTTTGACGAATCAGGTCCATGACTCCTCGTTTGGAGACAGCAGGATGAACGTCGAAGGGTACTGGAACGTACAAGCCGTTTTTGGTGGTATGGACTTGAGAGTACTGGAAATTGCCGGCAATATTGCAGCTACTTGCAAAAAGTTTAGAGAATCGGTACTGAAAGCACTTTCCTCGTTGGAACTTCTTGACGGAGTAGATGTACAGCACTAGGTTCTGGTTATTGCTGCCGATGACGTCAGTACATATTATTGAATCGTGTAGTGATAGACTTCGTTGTGGACTTTAGGCTGAAAACATGTGCTCTTGTTCTGAAGAGAAGAAATTAGCCACCTTTAAACTGAGTCACTTTGTAACTCAGTTCATACGACCACCACAACCTTGTTGACTTCACTTTTATCATGAGCATGCAGGAAGGTTGCTTTTCATCGTCCAGATCTGAATGTTTCTCATAGATACTAGATACTTGGAAAGAGTAGACTGCGAATTGATTGTCAACGGCACAAGAACAGCCTTCTCAGATCACCATGATAGGGCCGGTTTCTTGTTTTATATCATAAACATCTCTGCAGTAAGTACCAGGACTTTGTGGGCCATTAGGGCCAGTCAATCCTTGGCCCTAAAGGATTCTCGTAAAACCTTTTGTAAGTGTTGGAAGTAAATATTTATATCAATGGACGTTCCCATAAGTGTGATCTCTTGCACATCCTAGAAAACTTCTAGACACGGTGTGACATTCACTTCTGCTTCTTACTTTAATTTTGTAGTTTTTGTTATGGGGTGCAACACTCAAGACTTTTGGGTTTTTACTTGTAATTTATGTAACATGGTGTTGAGTACATAGACATTGTTACATAACATATATTGCAATCAGACCAAACTATATGTAAACACAATTTATATACTACAAATGTCATAATTCATAATACATATTCAAATGTTATCATAATTAATGTCAACAAAAATGTCACCAGATAACATAAAAATCATTCTAGTCAATTCAAATTCATTCTATGTATTATAAAATGAAAGTTATATTTATTCTGTTTCATCTATTATAGCAAGAACTTGAAAGTTCAACTCAAAACAAATGAGCTTACAAGTTTTATTTTGCAATATGTTCGTTAAAGGGATTTGAATCAAGAATATCTCGTAACAACGTTTAGGACCTTAACAAGATTAACTATCACGCACTCTGCTAATTAACATAGTTATTACACTTGACGTGATAGTTGTCGTGCGCACACTTCGTTACACAACTTATATCATTGTTAAATCAAACGACACATAAACACAACATACATATACATACCCAAGTGTGTCACAATTGTCCTCATAGATGATGGTTCGGTCTTGGTAATTTTATATAGTCATATATCTCAACTACGTGATATGCACTTTCGTGAGTACAAAAGATCAAGAGCTAAGAAAGTACAGTAGAACATTATTACAAAACCATGTGCGACATATATAGGTTTTAAAAATATATATGAAATAATGTTAGAATCTAATAAAAATTATTAAAAATTTATTGACCAAAAAAATATTTATAACAAAAAATTACTAAAAGAGCTCATAAATTTAAAAAGAATAATTTAAAGAGATAATCTAACTAATCATAGGTATAATATGAGTGATATATCATATTTGACTTGTAGGTTTTATGCTTGTAACAAGTGATTTTTTTATGAGATATCATCTTTGATTTTAATAATTTTCTCTTAGTATGAATGCATATAGTGACACATCTACAAATTTAGCACTAAAATTTAGAAAATAATATCTATTAATTTTATAAAAACTAAACTCATATTATTTAGAAAGTTACAATAATTAATTTAATAATTAGTTTTATTTGAAAGAGGTGATAAAATCTTTAAATTATATAATAAAGATCTTAATATTTTTCTAAAATAATCTTTATAATATAATATAATACGAAAAAATGAAATGTCACACATAATATATACAACAAATGTTCATTTTCCTCCCAGATCAAGAGATCGATTGCTACGTTGCTCCAAGGTTAATTGTTTATCGTAATCCATATCACATGAAGTCAAATCAACCAACTCGTTATATACAATTGAACACATCCATCATCTTGGAGGAGTGGAGTCAAACATGAAATGTGCCATCTTCTCGAACAATCATCATGGAATAACATGCTAGTTGCTCTACTAAGAGATCCTTACAACACGCATCTCAAGCAGACTCATACTACTACTAAGCTTGGATGCATTGTGCAATTGATGTTTGAAAGATGACACGATGTACAATTACGCACACAATCCTTCAAAACAACACCATCATGATTTTAACATGAAAACCTCAAAAGATAACACCTCGTGCACACATAAGATAATGCACCTTACGGTAACATCCAAGGTCGTCGATTCAATCTGCTACAAATAAACATAACGGTCATGAGACACTTGCATATGGACGATCGCTAGTTGGAGGAGTTGCGGTATGCATATCGCAACTTGTTTCAATGTTGAACAATTGTAAAGTTCTCAAACTTTATCGGCATAACTTTCTGAAACACATGCGCACGTTGAAAACATGCTCTCATCCACATATTTGAGTCATCATGGTCCAAATCCTCAACAAAATCACAAAAATTGACCGCAAGTAAATTTGGTTCTCAAACATATAGCAGAAAGTACGATGAAAAAGATGTCGATGATGCTTGTCGATTAAATTGATATCTTATAACCAACCACAGTAATTGAAGATCCTTGTCTCATAAATGAGCATTTTGCAAACCATTCTAGCATAATCCTCTTTTTATTGTTTGAACAACTCTTTCTATCAAACCATCTACCTCAAGATGATCTCAAGATGTAGTACAATGATCAATCATTGTTGATCACATAAAGTCTGAAACTCACCTAGAAACTTTGTGTCTTGATCAATTAGCACCAAATCGACTAGAGCACCAAAATGACAAAGCACTCGATTGAAGAATGCATAATTGTTCCTTCACTCACCTTGTCTGATAATGTTATCAACTCAAACCACTTAGAGAAATGCTCCACCATAACTAATACATATCAATGATGACTTATATTCAATGATAAAGATCTCATAAAATCCAGATTCCAATGATAACTCAATCTAATAATAGATCAGAGGTGTCAATGTTGAATGACGTTCGTACTCGATCACAAACGATACATCGTCTAACAAACTGTTACACATCGATGTGCATACCGCGCTATCAATATTGTCCTTGGAGTAAGTTATACATACGCTCCATTCCAAAATATCTCAACTCATCATGGGCATGCCGCATTAGTTGTGTTCTTTGTGATGGGTGCAGTACTACATGCACTCTTCCATCCTCGCACATCTTAAGTATGTGTCTTCTTTTTTGTCGGAACCACTTGGTTTGTTGGAGGACACGACCTTGCTCTTTAGCACTTACATTGTCCACCATTACGTCGATACAAAGATATCTCATAACCATCGCACCCTTGTGAATATCCGTTAGTCAGTAAAACCATAATCATCCTTAGGTAGGAGGACTCATTGTCTACACTCTGACTTGAGAGATATAACAAAGTCATCCAAAGTCAACATATACAAGGTAGAGGTATGCCAACTCGACACAACCTCCTCATCTATCTCACCATACCAACAAACCTCTGTTGCATCTCGCTGACTCGTGCATGAATTTTGACTCAAACCGTCTGCATCACGATTGACCATCTTCGGTCTGTGTATGACATATAAATCATATTCTTGCAAAATAAAAGCCTATTGTGCAAGCTTCTTCCTAAACTTGTTAGACTTCATTAATCATTTGAGGGTTGATGATAGTGATGAGAGTAAAAAGGTACACAAATAAGTAACATTTGAAGTATGTCATAACCCACACTGCAGCCAAACACTCATCCTCTTGCAAATTATAATTAACCTCTGTAGAATTGTTGAAACGACTAGCGTACATCACCACAACTTCTTTTCCTCATCATCTTTTTGTGTAAGCATTGCCCCAAGTCCTAACATACTCGAGTTAGTGTAAAGTTAGAACAGACACTCCTTAACGTGTCTCCTCAAGATGAGAGCGAATGTGAATTTATCCTTGAGCTCTATAAGAGCTCGCTCTTGCTCATCTCTTCACTGCCACTCTTGGTCCATCTTTGTCAGCTTGGTTAGAGCTTTCGCAATTCCACTAAGCATTTTGACACACTGTCGATAGAAATTGCCAGTCCAAAGAATGCACGGACTCGACTAACATCTAGAGGACGTAGAATGCGTGAAATTACCTCCACCTTTACTGTTGTACTCCAAGACACCCTTCATAGATTGTGACCAAGATACTCCACTTGTTCTTGGAAGAACCTACACTTCTCAAGATGCAACTTCAATCCAAATTTGGAAACATTTTTACATAAGTTTAATCTTGTATTTAATATTGTAAATTAGTATTGAAAGCTACATTAATCGAGAGTCGAAATTCGTTTACTAGACATCGCATTGTTAGCACCTGCGGGTTATAAAGACTTAGCTTCTTTAGGTCAATTTGTAAGACTTGAAAAGATGGATACTGGTGAGAATATAAAGACTATGGAGATTTTTATTAATGAAAATCCTACGAAATTTTCTAACTTTGCGCTCTCAATTGCTCAAATATCACTTGTAAATGTTTCTTCTGCTCCTCCATCGTAATACTGTATACTAGAAAATCATCAATGTAACACTAAGTAAAATCTTGTCCTGCAAAGATCTTGTCCATAACTCTTTGGAACTCACAAGGGCATTTCTCAATTCAAATGATAAGAATCGTCATTGATACAAACAATCCATACCGTGAGGATTGAATCTCATAACGTTGTCTTGATCTTGTCCTCCTCACTAACTGGTAATTGATGATACTCTGCTCAAAGATCCAATGAACTGAAGACATTTGCCTGCCCAACTGCATCAGCAACCTCCTCAAACGTAAGCATGGCATACCTATCCAACTTCGTCCGTCAACTGATAAGTCGATAATCTCCACATATCCACCTATCCATAGAATCATCTTACATATCTTTCTTGGCTAACATAACCGCGGTAGATGCATATTGTCCATGTGAATGTTCTTCATTCTCCATGTCTTCAGCAACCCAAGCTCCACCAAAGTCTTGAGTCTTGCTTTGGATAAAGACTCTCTTCATATCATTATACATGTAAGGACGTTGAAAGATTAGCGTATCAGTAGCTAACTCAAATTCGTATACTCGCCCCCTTCAAGATACTATCAGATGATAGACCTCTATCTCGAGCTGGACCACCTAAGTCTCTCTGAGCTCCTTCTCGTCCTCGATCCGTACTTGTCATCGAGGCTTTCTTTTGTCATAACTTTTAATCGAGATTAAAACATCGACCGATAGTATGATCACATCGATGACAATTATAACATTACCTTTTGCACCTCTTGAGACGTCATAGGACTCTCATGTCCATCACTCTCCATCTAGACACACTCTCTTGTGATAGTTATCACCACAAGTCCAACTGTTGATATCGACTTGTTGTTGATCAGAGAACGAAGACAGTGGTTCATTTTATCCTCCAGACGCTCCTTAGGTCTATGGAGGTGCACTGTAATCTTATAAACCATGTTATTGTGACGTATGTTACCCTCAAGAAGAGATAGATGCACCTTGTGTGATACATCTCTATTAAATTCAGCAATCAACACTTTCTCTTCCACCATGTTGAGCTATATCTTCTCAGTCAAACCAAATACAACGACAAGTACAAATAATGATGTCGTCTGTAACAGAGTCGCATCTCAGACTCTCCGTCGCAACTCTTGGTACAGTATCTCATATCATAACTAAAATACTTGCATCTTTGTCACGTCAGGTGTGACATTGATCAATCGTCTCATGCGAGTGTAAGCCTCGCATAGACACTCTCCAGTCTTTCGTTGGAACTCTTGAAGTCACATAAACTTCTCAGTCCATACACTTTGACAATTCTTTCATGAACTTTGGAAGAATTGAACCACAAGGTTAAACCATGGTGGTGTCTCGATGATATTGTCACTTTCTACACTACTATTGGAAGCTCTTGCTGTTACATTAGAATTTGATGTTGTAATGTCTCCTCCGAAGTTCACTAGTTAATTTTGTTAAACATAGATGTAAGTAAATTATGATATTTTTAATTCAAAAAAGGAAAATTTTAAAACTCATTTTTGTAAAAAATAGAGTATTTTATATATTATTATGAATTTTTAAAACAAAACGCAGTTCTGAAAAATTCAAAAGTGATATTTTTAGTTCAAAATACCTCTTTTTATATTTAAATAGAAAAATAAAGTATAATATTCAATTTACGATTTGACTTGTAATTGATATGGAAAAATATGTCTAAGTGAACTTCCCGAGGATACCTCTTGGAACCAAGCCAATAGTGATAGAAACATAATTAGAGGACCTATGTTATCTTCACTCAATCTCCACGTCATAGTGTCCCCTAAACTCATGATAGTCGTCCATGGACTATCTCTTCAAGTGCTAAAACAACCACTTCCACTCTATGAAAGATGTAAACAATTGCGAGTTTCACATCTGTTGTATGTCGCACCAACTATCAGACTCTTGGATGAAGTCATCAATCTCAATCATACTCACTGTACTCAATTATCGTCTGTGATCCTCTATAACCCAATAGATTGTGTTCGTGTCTCACAACAACACAATGGTTGATACTTAACTCCACTAGATATAAACCCACCACTTACTACAAAAGAATTTTTTTCTAGACTGCTTGAGAACTCTGTGATGACAAAACCTCGTGCTAACCGTGAACAAACTACTCAAACCAGTGCAGCGAAAATCCAATACCGCGTGTAAACAACCAACCTTTTTGTGCGCATATTGACTTAACATATCCTTTACTAGGATGGATACTGATGACGTGTACATGTCATCACCACACGAACTCTTCCGGTTTGTTGGTCCGCAAGTGTAACCTCACCATAAGAAAAACAAAGATAGTCTAACTTTCAGCAATTCCAATCTCACTATAGATAGCATCGTATATTTAGTTATTGGAAAATTTTTAAATATTTCTTTGAGATGAGTGGCGTAGTATGCAACCTCTAATCGAATGAAAAATACAAAAAAGAACGAGAAACACTTTTAGGATGCAACACTAATAGCTTTCAGGTATAACACACAACATACAACAATTATGCATATGAAATTCAGATTGAATAGTGCTGGAGTGTTAGATCGAATGAATGAACCTTCACCCTCATCCACACGGGAAATTTCAAACATACATTGGGTCGATTTTACAAGAGTTACATCCTCTCTCACAAACAGGCTCACAAAAACTTTACAGAATATCTCTAGAGACACCTCATTAAATCATATGATGTAAAAGTTTTCAGACGTTGGGTTTTTTCTTTTTATAAGTCAGATTTGAAGTACATACATTACTTCACTTCACTTGGCACCTATCGTAATAATAAACGGCAAGACTATAAAAGACTCTAAAATAGTCTTGCCGTGACCTTATCTTGGATTCTCAAGATTTTTGTCCTTCCATTCCTTGCAAATTTATTTTTTGGACGCTTTATAAAGCAGTTTCAAACATCGACCGTGAAGATATCCCTTAGAGAAAGAGGAGATGGTCTGTGAAGATTTACAGCCGCTTCCGTCCCAAGTCGTAATTCTCTAGTATCCATTGCATTTCGAAATCGTGACTAGTCCCATGATTTGACAACGTTTGACACTTCAGCTTACGGCTTATAACCACTGGACGTTTCTCTATTTTACGGCCGATGTTCAGACCCCCTATACCACCATGTGATTAACCCATGAAGTGGTCAGCAATGGTCCCCGTTGTAGGTTGTGAGACCCGCTCTTCTCTCCTCGCTTTCATGCTAAGACGCGTGAGTGTTGACGTGATGACTCTAGCAGTTTCCAGGTCCGAGTTTGAGGTATTTCCACGTCGAACGGGGCCTTTGTTTTATGTGTGGCTTCTTAACTCGTAACGCCTTGTCTGCCTCGGGACTGGCAGGCGGAAAGCAGGACCGCGCCAGAGAGACAGTCTTCTTCTCAGGTAACAACAGGTCCTTTCTGCCGTCCGCCAGATCCATATGGTCTTCTCCGCGCATACTGAATAAGACAGATATCCGTGACGACTACTCTACTATACAACTTTGTCAGTGGACTTTTTTAAGTGTGGTATCTTATCGAACCAGCTATACTAAAGAAATTTAACTAGTGAAAAGTCTGTCAAAATATCAAGCTTCGGCGAGCCCAACTTCCAAGTTGCTCTCCCGCTCACATTACTAAGACTACGTACCACATGCCCACCAATTGCTGCCAACTCAAAAGCTTTGCACTGTACTCCTCATACGTCTCAAATAAAGGTGAAATCTTAAACATGGGCGGAAAATTATACCTTCAACCCCAACCTTTTAAAGGAGCCAAATCCTCCATTCTCACTCGACTCGTGTGGATGCTGCCATCCACGCATTTTGGCTAGGCTGATCTGCTACTCATCAGCATTAAATCTAACAAAACTGAATGTTTTCCTCACTTCTTCTCTGGGGAGATAGAGAACAAACTCCATAAATTAGATTCTGCTCTTCGACCTGATGTAACCACAAGTCGTGCTCAACCTTCAGAAAGGTACAGGAGATTGGAACATGTGGGGAAGTGCAGCTCAGGGTTGACGGATTCGAGACAAGATCACTGATCAACGATCTCCCTTGAACAAGAATTGCTCAACCACCACCCCAAACGAGGCGTAGATCACTTTACTCTGTCCCCAACGGTCTAATTTCGGATTTTTACCTTGGCTCCTGTCAGATCCCTATCATCCCTGCACATCTACAGAACTTATCCTCGCTCTTTCAGATCTGTCCACTGGATGTTCTCCAGTGCAACTCTGATGGCTGAGTAACTGCTTCTCTAGTCCAATTTGGATTTGTCATTCGTCCTTCTTCGTGTACGAGTCAAGTGCCTGGAGGCGTTCAACAAGGGGTGGATGAGAGTAGTGAAACGCAGAGTACCAAGGATCTGTGTTCATTGCTGAAAGGTTCTCTTCCTGCAAGAGTAAGTTCAACATTCAGTGCTCGAAGAAAGTTGTGCTTCCTGCATGCGGTACTGAAATTCTCTACTCTCAACTTTCCACTTTGAATTTGATCATCTGCTCAGCCCACTAATCGCTCGGTCATTTGTCCATTAATCCGATGGTAACGGATTAATGGACAACGTGAGAAACCCTGGCAAACAATGCACATGGAGCTCCTAAAGACCTCGTTCTTTTCAGCTGCGCTGTAGACAAATACATCGGGAAGTCTCTAAAGCTCTAGTTCATCATCTTTATAGTTAGGCCATACCTGTAACTTGATGAGGCCTCCCCGGAGAGCGTCTGCATAACCAAGCTTCCTAGCAAAATCATCGGCCTGAAACGGAGAACACGAAACCAACAACCGGCATCAACTGATCTGAGTCCACATGAACCACTCGGAACTTCTGCGTATTGCTCACATTTAACGCTGCACTACAGCGAGAGGCCGACGACGAGATCTGTCTCCAGTAACTGGTATCGAGCAACCTTGACCGTGATAGGACCTCGCGAACATATTTCCACCGACACCCTTACAGTACAAGGGAGCGAAACTAGAAAGGCGGCAGTAGACTGACCTGAAACTCAAATGCCCGACTGACCAGGTTGAGGCCAAAGTTTACAAGATGTCGCAGCGGCATGATCGTATGCTGTATATTTCCAACCATCCACAGAGGGAATTAATAATTAATTAAACAAGCAAAATATACAAAGGTCCAGCTTATATCCTGCGTGAGGCCACAAGAACGTATCTCTCTGGACAAACCTAAATGAATCACAACCGACGTATTGAAGAACTAAAAAAACTTTCTTTATTTTGACAGTGGTCAAACAGCTCATCCCTTATGATCAACGCCAGAAACGACATGTCAAAATTTTAGACGACCAAAACAAACGGGAGGAGAGGGGAATGGACCTGGAACAGAATAAGGCCAATCAGTACGGGTTGAGTTGAGAAGCCAAAACTTCGGAACAGGTCCGTTGAGTTGCGAATCAAAGTGTACCCCCCAAATTGCAACAACGTAAGCACCTGTCACGTACGAAGTAACGTCAAAATACCCCGTCAGCGAGTTTGAATCTCACACTATGTGTCTATTTGACACGATCGATCAATGAACAACAAGTGATGGGACACTACGGAGCTAAAAGGTAAGGAACTCCTCCGTCTTCTGATGGTGTACATATTGGTACACGGGTAAAGCAGATTTCGGAGAAAACAGTAACTTTCCCCGCACACTTAGGTAACCCCCAAATAGTTGGAACCCATGCAAGTACAAAATATATATACTCCGAGTGCATGAAATGAGAAGGCAAACCAAGATCATTAGAACTCGTACTATGCTTATTTTTGTGTATCTAAGGTCGCATTCATTTCGACCTGTATTAAGTCAATGTGAGGTCGGATGAGTACCTGCATGGCTACAAAGGAGTACATTGTATGACTAAGCTTCCAGTGGCCAAGTTCATGCGCAAGAACTGCCACGACCTCTTCCTCCTTGCACTGCATATTTACGTCGCTCTCGTCAGCCTCAAATCTAGGTTTTCAAGCAGCGACTTGTAAAACTGTCCTACCACGTTGATAACCAGTATTCTAAGGCTCCGCGTTTCTCAGACTGTAAGTACCCTCCCGTAAGAGTCAAACATACCGCCTACAATGAAGCTCTAGACCTCTTACTATGCTGCACTGCACCTTCACGTTGCATAGAAGAGAAGAACTCTCCTACTTGTACTCTTAAAGGAGACTGACAAGGAGTCAGTGCTCGAGTACCTGTTGAATAAGCGTATCATAAAGCACAATGCGCTTGCTGTTGAAAAATCCATACATGTATGCCTGCAGAACAGATTTAACCCCCATCAGATGGACCCAAGCCAACATATACACCTCTATCCAATCCTTGTATACAGCAAGGTTACACAAAGGAAAACTAAAAAGCTCAGCTTTCAGTTCACAACGAGAAAAGGGTCAACCTACATTGCTGTGAGCCGATCTTGTGGAACCATCGATAACAAACAACTTCTTCAAAGGAAACTTTAGGGACGACGCCAGCTTCTCAATTTTTTCTCTCAGCTCTCCTTCCGGTAGCTGTACAGATTTTCCGAGCAGGATCCAAGTGTTAGCTACTCGCACTGCATCGCATCTTAGGAGCTAACATGACTCACAGCTTCAACCACTTGCCTAGCACAATCCCTGCTGAGTTGTCTTTGAAAGCAAATATATGGCGGGCAATGTACTTAAGCACTTAGCTTCTCTCTATCACCCATATGGCTAATCTGGAGAACTTACTGGAGTAAACTTGTTGAAAAGTGGCGCAATAAGAACAGGGAAAATGGTCATCATTCCAAGTGACAAAACCAGCATGAATCCCCACAAGTAAAGAGCAAGGTACGGACCTCCTTTCTGAAGAATAAAGCAGAACCAAAAGTTAGCGATACACAAGTCAGATGCTCTCATTATGATGTAAGCAACGGAGAAATCAGGAGTACGAAAAGTTGGTGTTATGTGTACAGATACCTGAACCAGGACGATGATGGCAGAAACAATTGGTGGGCCAAGTACTACCATCAACAGCATCCCAAGCAACATATCCTTGAAAAAGAGCCAAACCGTTTGCTGTGGGATGCAAACAGGAAAATTTTAGTGCGGAGATCAACTCATGCCCCCACGACTACATCTGCGTTACTTGTCTCCACGAGATGATCAAACGTGAACTTCTCTGCCATGATATCACAGCACGATTACCTACCTAGATCTTCAACAAAAAAGTATGAGAAACTTACAAGTTCTCCTTAGCAGAGCGAAACCATGCAGAGAGCGTAAGGAATTAAGTCACCTTGTTAAAGCCATGGCGTGACTCAATCACAAATGTAAAGTACAGTGAGAACGGTAACTCCACCACCTGTTAGGACCATAACATTTGCCTTAATAAAACAGCTTCACCATTCTCGTCTCGGAAAGAGGAAAATGTATAAAGCTTTACTCCTGTCACAGTAATCACAGGACATTGAGATCCAAGTTGAATAAGAGCTCAGCGATAAACCTGTGTCCATATTGTCGTCACACCGAGAAAGGCCAACGTGCGCAGAATCTCGTTTTCTGGGTTGAAACCCATGCTCTCTAGCGCCACTCCACATATCTGCTAGAACCACGTAAATCAACCTACTTGATAACGTTATCCCTAATCTAAATTTCATAGAGGATGTACAACAAAATTAAGGTAGATGTTAGTACATGAGTAGAGCAGAAGGAATCAGACTACGCTCACACACTTAACGTAACCTCCAAAACCCAGAGAACCGAATGAAGTACATATACTGGCACGTCCTAGTGAAGTACATATATTCATACGTCGAGAATGGCAGATTTTATCAAGGACCACTCTCTAATACAGAGGTAGATACGGGGCCAAGTACACAGTAAGTAGCAAACAGGGGCCGAATGTGCGCTTAACTGACGAGTGGAGTTAGCAAATTATCTGTAACCGAAGGGTGTGCCGATAGGAATGTGTAGCACGAAGCACGTTTCGCAGGATACAGATGCAATGCAACGGAGAAAGATGCAAGGTGATTGATTCTAACAACATCAGGTGCGGAACCGAACGAACTGTAATTGCACTGAAAGAGCAGGAGTAAAACTGAACGATAGTGCAGTAAATGAAGAATCGCGAGAAATAGAATGAGATAGCCAAGAACCCGAACATATATACCGATTGCCGAAACAAGGCAAAACATAGATACAGATAGCCAAAAGAGCCTCGCGCAGGAGAGAGTTTATCTTCATACGTCGCGCAGGAGAGAGTTTATTGAAGTGAGTTGAGGTGCAAAGATTTAGCGAGTGAATACTGGGAGAAGACAGACTGAGATAGTAAAAGAAGAACATATTTTTGCCAGTCCATCACTGATGCATTTAGGTACTGAGTAAGTGTACACTCAAGAACCTAATTACCACAATATACAAGTCCTAGTGAAGTACATATACTCATACGTCGAGAATGGCATATTTTATCAAGGAACACTCACTAGTACAGAGGTAAATACGGGGCCAAGTACACAGTAAGTAGCTAATAGGGGCCGAATGTGCGCGAAACTGTCAAGTGGAGTTAGCGAGTTATTTGTAACCGAAGGGTGTGTCCTAGTGAAGTACATAGTAAGTAGCAAAGGTGGGGTGTGAATGTGCGCTAACTTTAAACATGACGGTAGCACAAAATTAACGTATACAACATATCCATGCTGTAGATGTATATACACTTCAATTCATCTGATGGTCTAGAAAAGCGAAAATATGTCCAAGTTCAGGGAGTCTTTGCACGGGTTTATTTCGCCTTCGCTGAGATTCCATGAAGGGACATGAAGGGACACATTAGGAGTCCCCCAAACCTTACCTTTCCTCTGCCCGCTGTGTCATACATGTCAGCTCTCACGTGTAACAAGAGTTTTGTTTCACATCGATTTGGTGCAGTGCGGTGGGAGTGACTCCCTAACATTTCTCATTAATGCATAAAACTTCGGTACACATGGGAAGGCAGAATGTTGCACCTGCCAAAAATATGGTAGCATCCCCAACGACAAGATTACTCCTTCCTCTAAGATGTTGAATGCTGAATGTACAAAATGGAAACGGCTGCGCACATCGCAGACAAGTATAAATCTTAGTACAGGTTCCGTTTCTATCAGGTGTCGACCACTTCTTCTTGTGATTTGTTAGTATTTGACATCATCAGGAGAGACAGAAGTAAAGGCAAGAGACAGAGGATCACAGGATAGACTTTCAGACGAAATCTTTCGCTGCAACTGGTGAACTGAAGGTGCTTCTTGTTCAAAGAATGAACTTTCCAGCTTCCCTTTGCTCCGTATGATAGCGGAAGAGTGAAGTGATCTCGTGCAAGTAATAAAAATGCAGATGCCGAGAGATGAGAGATGAGAATCATTATTATTCACAAATGAATAAACATAATGCATTCATGATTAGGACGAGACAGTATCGTGGATCAGCTAAGCTGGTAGAACGAGACATCAAAAACATACGAGAAGAGTTACATAAGTCCATACGCCCAAAAGCTATGTGAAAAGTTACAGTCATAGCAATACTAGAAATATCAAGGATAATAAGACTTTAGAGAAGATAAAATCACCGAAAATACATTGTGTTTTGCCGGAAAAGACTAATACCTCTTATCTAGACTGTAAGAACGGGCCCTTCCAAACTTCTCGTCGCTAACGACTCCCTTCAGAGTAGCGGGTAGAGTGGGAAGCTCCAAAACTTTGTGCTGGCGAATGTCCAGGTATGTTTCAAAGAAGTACATGAATATCATGAAACCTGTATCAGAAGCAGGACTATTAGATCTTACATCCAATACATATGATACAGAATCCACTGAGGACTTGAGCCCCTCTGTAACAGTGCACAGACAGGAAGGAAGAAGGTAGGAGAAACTATATACGCTAAACAAGTCCATGAATCGACGCAAGACACTGGAGAAATAGGTTTGCTTGCCGTAATTTTACATGTCAGAATTCGCCACGTATTCCAAAACGCGCAAAATAGAAAGTTACAAATAAACCGGGTCCAACAATCAGTGCGTTATCTCAGAGCATCCACTCAAGTTTCCAGCTGTTCAAGCCCAATACAATCCAACTTCTGTCTTTGCTAGGTCCAAAGGCCAGAGACTGTGAGGGATTCCATGCAGTAACTAAAATCTCAGGTCAACCTACGATCAAGATTTGTGTAGCTCAGAGACCACTACATTTTTCCGATACAAGCACTAATTAACTGCTGTTATTTACGATAGGATGTGTCCTGATAAAATTCAAGAGCAGGTGGAGCTTCTGTACTGATTCCCAGCAGTACCGTGACAAATGTACCCTTCGTATTCCAACCGGAGATCAGATAGTCACAGACTTATGGACGAGCACACGCGTTTCAAGAAACGTACCAATAACGGCTTCCACGTAAGGGAAGCCTGAGTAAGAAGAAGAAGGCAACAAGGGCTCCGTCATTGCCTCGGCAGCAGTCAAGTTCGCGCTCGATTCCATGTCGTTCTTCCTCCTGCCACCCAAATAAATTCTCCCTACGGTTTCTCCGGCCCGCGCTCTCAGCCCCAACTCCAGATTCAAACAAGAAACAAGTTTCAATTTCAATGCTAACTACTCCTCTTTCCGTCCGCTTCGAGCAGCGATTGCAGATGTCCAAAATATATCTCGTTTCAACTAATCTCTTAATCTCTTCTCCTCTTCTTTCTCTAATCTCCAAGTATCCAATTGACAAGACTATCACTCAACGACCGCCTCTTGCTTTTCCAATTCCTCACGTCCGCCACCAGTCCCCACTCTTCTCAGCCCTCAACCCTCAACCCTCAACCCACCTCACCTCCAGTCACCAAGTGCTACGCAGGCAGTCAGCCCTCAACCCTCCCCTCACCTCACCTCCAGTCACCAAGTGTTACGCAGGCAGTCAGCCCTCAACCCTCCCCTCACCTCACCTCCAGTCACCAAGTGCTACGCAGGCAGTCAGCCAGACGCAGCTTATTCATTCATGTGATGGGATTTCCTCTTTTCCCTTCCTAGTTTAGTTTATACATTATTCAGCAGCCTATCAACGCGAAGAGCTTCGCATACAAACTTCTTCACGATTATAAAGATATTATTTTTCTCCTAGAAAAGAGAAATAATATTTTAGGGTAAACTTCTCGCCTATGTCACATTCAACTAATACGTATCTGATGCGTGCTGTTCTACGCCTTTATCATGTCGTCTTCAATAAGTGTTATCAGCGGTTTGACAGATTCCTCAAACCCTGATGCTGTCGTCACTGGCAGGTCATCATCTGACCTTCAAAGGTTTGCTTACGACTTCAAGGAAAAACGCGACGCAATGAATGAATACCAAACGGATGGGAAGACCCCTCAAGCCGGACAAGGGTTTGCTTACGGCTTCAAACGCTCTGTACCGGTTACAGTTTCGTGACGGCGGTTTATACGATCAGAGATATCTCCGTTTCTTCTCGTTGCCAACGGCCGGGAAAGTCCGATGAATAGTGTCGACGTCACCGGCAGCTTTTCACTTTCCCGACAGTCGCAGATTCTAACGGGGTATTTTGATGAGCTTATGTAACTTAAACTGTTTTGTTTTCTTTTGCTCTTTTTATCAAACCGACAATAGAGAGATTGTGGTTTATTAAATCGCCTGTAGATTGTCAAACTAACGGAACAGAGAAATTAATGACATATCAAATTCCAGACATTAAAACTGTGAATAAATACTGGTTTATCAACTTCGGGACCTAAGCTGAGATATCCATCCGAACCGAGACATTGATGTACGGGAAAATGATCGATGGTTTATCAGATATAATCCACGTAAATAACAAAGAAAACAAAGAGTAGAAATGGTTTATGTATGTCATACAAAAAGTGTGTCCGCCTTTTGATGCAAAACGCCCGAAACTTTCGTTTTCGGAAACGAAACGTGTGAAGGAAAAATCATCTGATAGGAAATAGGGAAAGTTGAAAAAGAAAATTTGAAAGACAAATACCGAGCGACGAACTTATCCGTCGGAGCGCTAAAACTTTGTTCCGCGGTCAATGCGGAAAATCGCCGGTTTTCGCAGAAAGTTCCCGGATTCCGCCCGTTGGCTGTACGACTGTGGAAACAGTCACGGTTCCACGTCTTCGTTATTCCCGTTCTAATTACGGATTTGTCAAGACTCAAGGCCAGTGTAGTCATTCGGTTAATTACTTGGTCACACTTCTCAAAGCGTTTTCTCACTTGGTGACAACCTTCAGATTTCAGGTTTCTCTTGTTCACACCCCCTAATGTTCTCTGTAATCTGCGTGACGTGAAATGTTCACTGGACTCTTCATTCAGTTCAGTACAAACTCGAGATAACTCGCAATAATGTCATGCGTAACGTGGATGAATGACAATATACAACCATTCATGATATTCACATCCGGATCCTTGAATGATGAATCACTAACATTCAATGTCGATGATGCGAGCCGACTGAATGACAATAGCGTATCCGTCGATAGATTCATCAAGGTTACTCCTTTACCGATATAGACTACTCTATTTTCGTTGATGTAATAAAAATATATTGTCATTCAAAAGATAATTGTATATCTCTGAATGACATTACAATGCTATTCATGTTCTAATGTTTAAACTGGTCCTCTGAATGGCATTTAACCACTATTCAAAAAACAACCGTATAACAATTGATCTGAATGACATTATATTGCTATTTAGACCTATTTTATGAATGACATTATGTCATTTTTCAATGTAAAATCTATAAGAGTTGACTTGATCTGACTCTACTGCAACCACCTTAGGATAACCCTCTAGATTATTAAATTTTATGTACTCATGCTCTTTCTTCTCCTTCAGATTCACATGTGCTCTTCTCGTGCGCTCGCTCATGCAGTAATCACCACCACAGAGTGTGCTAGATAGCAACGTCAAGTTTCCAATGCCCTCTACTCAAAACTTGGTCCAGCGAGGACTCCACATCACGTATGTGAGAGGGAGCATGATCGGGAGTGTGACCAACAGAAACTTGAAACCTGAGCGGTGTGACAAAGTGAGAAGACGCTTTGAGGAGTGTGATCAAGTAATAATCATGTAGCGACTTGGTCCTATATGTTATGGGACTGAGGTTTAGTGAGCTACATCATCGAGTCTCTGATCACCGTCACCGCTAGTCAAGCGGTTGAAGCTACCGTGGTAGCTATCTTGTTTTCATCGGATGGTGTACTATAGTCTTTTGTCAAATAGATATATGTTACTAGTTAACCTATAAATCAATACAGAATTTGAAGTCTTTTGTAGCAAATCTTTCAACCTTGTCGACAAATGAAACTTCTCCTTCATACTCTGCATGGCATGCCTATACCTCTACTTGGTTACGCATCAAATATATTTGTCATCTTACATTCATTTGCAGAAAATCACACAAACTTACGCTCTAAACTTGATAACCCTCTCTCTTTCTCCACCTGGTCGAAAGAGGATCCTTGATATGTGCTGGTAAAAAGCAAACCTCCAAACTTTGCAACCCTAGTATGTGTCTTGGTACCCAAAGTCAAACGTGGGTATACTCTTGTCGATGTCCCTGAAAGGGCAGATAGGTACACTATATAGTAAGCATCAAGGGTGTGTGTGTGTGAGATCATATGGCAATGTAGCCATAGCAATAAAGACTAATTTGCAAATACTAGATTTTTTGTAGTTTTGTAATTTTTTTCTTAATCTGAAGTAAATTAAGGCTCGGTTGTATATAGTTTATAGTCGATTAGTTTTACTCCCAAATTTAGATTTTATAGTAAGAATGACTATTGCACATGTCAGATTGTCAGTTCTCACTAAATTGGAATAACAATATTCATGAAATTAACCGCTTTGTAGAGAGTACACTTCGGAAGCATTTTTGGGTTTTTTGCTGAGCCTATACTCTTGAGATCAACAAGTGTCAGTTTATATTACTGAGTGGATGTTAATATTCCGTGATTGCTGCGGTGGAAGCATGTGGCGTCACTTACGTTCCTTTGCATGCGTATTCTAATTTCAAACGTTTCAACATTCAAATGTAAATGTTTTCTCTTCTGTTTAAAAAAAAAACATGTTCCGGCAGTACCAAATACCTATGTTTGTGGAGTGAAAATCTATGTGTTACCAAGCCTTCTAATCTGCTCCAGATTTATAGAAATTTTGATACACTACTAAGAGCAAAAACCCTTAGTCAGCTTGGAGACACATAGGTTTTTCACTCAACAAACATGGAGTACTTGATGTTGGGTGGAACTATATATATTATTTCTAATTTTAGATATCATGTGAGTGAAGATGTAATTTTCTATATTTTATGTCTATCGTTGACATGTGTTAACATAGAAGTTACCGGCTTTTCAAACCACCAAAAACTCTTAGTTGGGTTGAATTCATTGTTCTTGTAACCACCATCTGTACTACTCCAATAAGGGAGTAACAAGAAATTAAAGTTCTAGCACCGAGAACTCCAATAGATCTAAAATTATCCAAAATAACTCTTTAGTTAATTTCGACCAAATGCATTTTTTCTCTAATCTAAAATCTAAAATCACTGTTTGAAACTCTAAGTCAAGTTGATCTAGTAACCCTAGTTGTCCGAAGCTTTATACCTCGATAAGAAAATAATTTGTCATAAGTTTTCTCGACCTCAAATTAAGAAGTAGCGCAAATGAGGTCATTAAAAAGTCATTTTCGATGGTTTGTCAAGACGAACAAGCTTGACAATCACGACTTTGTCGATCTCAACTTTTTTTCCTTTTAACAGAAATGAACTATTTGTTTTTTCAATAATATATTTTTATGTATTTGAATTTACATTTTAAGTTTCTGAGATCAACAGCTGAGAAGCGTAGAGAATAGCTCACCATCTTTGTTTTCATAACATCAAAATGATTTTGAGCAATAAAGAGAGTATGAGATTTCATATTATGAAAACTTGCGAGTCACTATGAAATGAAAAATTTGAGGATGAGAGTTTATGAGCTTTACATTATCACGTTTTAGTTTAATGATGTGCGACCGCCAAAGTCATCACATGTGATCTTTGAATAAGAAATGTATCCAGACACATGTTATAGGTTGATCGTGTGACATTTGTCGAGTTTGAGAGACTAAGAGTGGTTCATGGATCAAACCATAGAGATTCACATATTCATTATTGTCCCAGTTTACCTTATAGGCTCAGTTCTAATCCAACCTACTCTTGATCAAACTTCACCAAGAAAATCGTGTAATCTTTCGACATCCGGATCTCAAAATTCTCCTAAACTTTTCTCTAAGATACAACTTTTATATTTTTCACAAGCACTATGCTAGATCCAAGATCACCTCCAAATTCTGCCACATGTGCATATGCATATCATCACAAGATATCCATGCAGCATGTCACGTGCCATGCATGCACAATGTCACACCAACATTTCTATCCACTTCTACACATGGTCTTCCAGTCGGCATGTAACATGTAACATGTAAAATCTCGATCAACTCTCAGTAAAACATGAAATTTTCAGAATATTCTTGATGTGGACAATTAGAATTAGAATTTGATTTCTAACTCTTGTGGAATGTTAAATAATTACGTTGAGGTTTTGATGGACAATTTTTATCTGAAGTACAATTATTTATTCTGCTCAATCAAGAAAAAGAATACTTGTTCGGTAGTTTACGTAACTCTCGACTATCGAGAGTTTTTTCTCTTAAGTCAATAATCTACTCTCGATGATCGAGAGTAGATTATTTTCTCTAGCCTCGTTAATTATCATAGTTACTTCTATGAGAAAACAAAAAATGCATACATGCATTGTTAAGTGAGAATGTTTTCTGATGCCGAAGATAATTCTTGAATGTCAACTAACAAATAATATACTCTCAATGATCTATTATTTACTTATTTCTCCTAACCTCGTTACTCAACCATGAAAGTGGAGTAAACATCAACTGCCAGACTGACCAACTCTCGGGTTTGAAAGTTTACTTATTTCCTCCAGCTTCGTTACTCATCCACAAACGATGAGATAAACATCAGTTGTCAGATTTGAGCTACTTCGGAGTTCGATCGATTCTCTAACAATACTCCAAGGTTCACATGCACTTCCAACTAAGACTTTTTGAACTATCTGTTTTTTATTTTACACCTATGGATGTCTTGATCATTGACTGTAGAATACAGACTAAAATTACATTCATAAGACTGTCAATATCAAGACTATCAACTATTCAAATATTTTTCATTGAGAGTTTACTTGTTGTATGTTACATTTTACATGACGAATGGACAACTCCAATTCTACATCAGTCCAATCAACGTCGTCCACATCACTCTAAATGTCATGTCATGCTTATCCACAATAGTGTCATCTCATTGTCACTTCCAGCTCATCATAAATTATCACGTCAACTACGTATCATAATGTATCGACACCATGTTTACATGTACAGACCCTTGTTAGTGCTATGTCATCTGTTGATGTCACACCAACGAAATGCAACTAGTAATGTCAAATCAACAAAATACACATATCATGTCACATTGGCACCTCTGATCACTGACAAGTCATCACTTGGTTTGTCATGTCAGTAGTAATGTCAAATCATCAATTTGTAAACTCCACATAATTTTTATATCTTCATTTTATTTACGATGATTCAAAAGAACAAAAGTATGTCTACTCGACGAGACCTACACAATGGTGATGTCAAAAACTTGTTTGAAGCAAGTTGGAAAAATTTCACCTCTAGAACCACGGTTTCTCATCTTAGTCGGTCCACGATATGACATCGAGCAGTTATTTTTATTTTGTTTTGTAAATTTTTATGTCTTATATGTCATAAACTATCAGACCATGGATAGAATGGTTTACAAAGAAATTACATCACTGATCGTTGCCGATAAATCTTTACTTTTTATAACTGTTGATAATTTCTCTAGTTGATTTATTTGCACGTTGTGCATTGATAGATTCTCTGTCAATGACTGAAAATTAAAAATTATGTCCATAAACCCCAATTTAATTCTTATTTTACCAGAATGAAACACCCTATCATGGCATGTCAAAAATAACACTCAAAAATTCTCGATGATGCAAGATCGCACGTAGTATCACCATAAATATTTTTATGGAAAGTTGCCTTACATAGCTTCATCTGGCGGGGTCTTTCTATCCGTTGGCTGTTTATTGCGTCGCGTGTTTCTCATAGCTTCATCTGGCGGAGTCCGCTTTGCAAAGCGAGATACATCCAGAAAACCTCACTTTGCTGAGCGAGGAAAGATAGTTTCAAATGGTCACACTCACTATATTGAAAATTTAATTTTAAACGTACTTAGGTCTGTTCTGTTTTTAATGAATATAAATTAAGGTCATTTGATTAATTTAAACTCTAGATTTTTTACTAAATACTCTAATAAAAATACACTATTATCTCGATTACATTACGTCGTGAAAAGAAACTGTGACTAATGTCACAATTAGATCAAATATCAAGATTAGTCGAGTCATTGACAAAAACTAGCTGACCGCAAGTCTTGCCTGTTAGTATTACCATTACCAATTGAAGATAGGTGTCCGAAGTGGTTTAGCCTACCGTCCTCGCTAAGAGAAAAGTAGTGAGTTCAATCTCTTGTGAGCACGGTTGGAAATGCATGCGCTTGCAAATTATTAATGGAGCTTCTGGTCCGAGTCCCACTGTGGTGGACTCACATGGACAGTCCCATGATCCGTGAAGATCCCAAGGACAGATAACAACATTTACCATTTCTTTAGTTTGACACCCCCTATTATCGAAGGATATAAACAACCATGCTCAATATATTTGTACTCTATTACAGTTATGATTTGAAGTAACCAAATTCAAGTTCATGTCTTTAGCTTTCTACTAAAGTTATGAGGCCATGGAATGAACGCACCCAAGTGAACTGAATGACTCGATGCATCTGGCTCGAGAAAGATCGACAACGGTAATCACTTACGTAATCAAGCAACCGTTCGAAAGAAGCAAGTTTGTCGACTGTTCACTTCGTATCGTGTAATTTCCTATCATCCGGAAATTGGCTTTATCAAACCCCGAGTAGGTTCTGTGAGCTTGATCATACCTCTTTTAACGATGTATTGCTTGAACAAACCCTGACTGGCTATTGTTTGTTAAACCAGTCACTTTGTGATGTTATTCAGATGTGAGATTGCACATATTACAGAAATGAGAATATGGATAATCTAACGTGACTTTAACGTTAAATACTTTGAATTACAGTGATACTAAAATGATGAACCAAAGATAAAATGACTGGTTATATTGTCAATAACCTGTCACGGGTATGATCAAGCAACCAAACCTTACGACGGGTATGATCAAGCGCAACGATCGTATTGGCAAGAAATGGCTTGATCATACCCCTCTTAACGTTTGGTTGCTTGATCATACCCTCAACCTGCCATCGTCCGTCCGACCGGTATCTCGCGATCTACATGACCATGTCACTGCCAGCGAAACAGTTTGTTTCCTTAACTGTTTCGCTCCTTACCTGCCTGTTTCGCTTCGTGATGCAGCGATTCAGCATCGCTTCGAAACTGTTTCGCTCTTTACCTACTTGTTTCGCCTCGTGGTGCAGCGATTCATGTTGAATCGCTACTTCAAGTCGCGACGAATATCCATACAGCGCCTCCCAGAAATCATGACAGAGGTAAAATTGGAGAGCAAGTGCGGCCAGGACTGCACCGGGCAGTACCTTGGTTTGGGAGAACGAGCTCACGTGTCGGACTACTCCGAAATCTGCAAGAAGCAATCCGGAATCTCGAGTTGAAACTCCTCGAGTTCCAGAAACTCCTCTCAGTGCGAAGAATGACCGAGATCCTTGCCATCGAGATCCACGTCATCGCGATCCAGATTTCGGAGCTGAAACGTCTCGAGTTTCAAAAACTCCTCTCAGTGCGAAAAATGACCGGGGTCCCTGCCATCGCGATCTACGTCATCGGGATCGATGTCATCAACAAAATATTCAAGCTGGCAGTGTAGAATGACATGGATTAGTATACCGGCCAGACGGTCGATAGCAGGTTGGGGATATGATCAACAACCAAACGTTAAGAAGAGTATGATCAAGCGACCGTACTGGGGTATGATCAAGCTTGCAGCTGGGTGAAGGGCTGATCGGAACGAGTGGCTTGCAACAAAAGGAAGAGCAGAGATCCTCACATACTGCAGC
Organism: Asterella californica; assembly: GCA_036924285.1. NCBI lineage: Eukaryota > Viridiplantae > Streptophyta > Marchantiopsida > Marchantiales > Aytoniaceae > Asterella > Asterella californica. The sequence goes on along the minus strand of JAYKYS010000010.1, from coordinate 3,081,462 downwards.
TGCACGCTGGAGTTGGGTTGACGTCTGTTGTCATCTGCAACCTGTGAGTACGAGTAAAGGAGTACTCGCCAGACATCATGATACTGATAAATTTTCAGTCAAAAGAGTTGCAGCGCAATCAAACAACGGTGTGAGAGAAAGGTGAGTTCGGATCCTGATCTTGGCGTCGTGATAGATAAAGAGTTGCGGGTATTGGGGGTATGATCAAGCCAATTTCTGCCTATCACCGTATTTGGACATGACAAGTATCGTATGACAGCACCTGCAATGTTTTCTGAACTGACGTGATGCATCAAAGTCCTAAGCGTTATCTCTCCTCTTTGCCCTGATAATGACACGTCTCGAGCGTGCGAAACAGAACAGGTGAGTGAAACTCGAGAAAAGAAAAGAATATTTAAATGACATAAGCTGATATCGACTGAAGGTGATAGTATAATGCGAAGGGTGTGAGTTCAGGATTGACAAGTCTAGGGTTCGAATTTCGAATTGAATTTATCTTCTCCTGTGTGCGACCGCAAGCCACTTACTTAGAATACTTGGTAAAAGCGGACTTAAGATACTTGGTAAAACTGCACAAAAGCTAAATCTGGTTTAAGATTTGACAAAAAAACCGAGCAGTGCTATCGGGCAATGTCCACTCACGCGTGTCAGCGCGCTGGGTCAAAGTTGCCAGACGGATCCATCTGTAAAAGCAACAGGAAACAGAATTCTAGTGGCGTTTGAACTTTTCTACATCAAACCTGGACAGGATAAAGCCCATCCCGTAGTAGAAACCTTTCTTTCCTGCGTGGCCCCACCCTCTCGGTCCTTGCCACGCGAGTATCGGTAAGCTTTGATCACTTAGCCCACCCACAAGCTAGAGAATATAACATCGTCAAAAAGGTTTGCGCGCTGCACAGCAACCAGAAGACCTGGACAACATTCAACGCACATTACAGTCCCACACTCCCAACGCTGTGCAAAGCATAAGTTGTTCTTGCATGTCTCATAGATATTTCGTCCGATTCAATACAGGATTGCCCGACGGAAGGAGAGTACGACTGAGTTCATGAGCTCAACACTAGAGTATGAGTTCAGCCAAACTCGTGTATGAAGTTCTGCTAAACGTTGTGGCATGGAAGGAAAGTGGAAGGACCAGGAAACGAGGAAGTCACCAGTCAAACAGGCCATGAACAATACCCTAGACAGCGATGTCTAGGGTATTGTTCAAAGCTCAAAGCGGTTTTGCTTGTAAACTCCACACACAAGTCCCATAATCCGGAATTTTTCCAAAGTAGCAGAGAGACCACGGACAAAGAACCTTGGATGAAAGTTCCCGTAGATTGCCGTTTAAAACCAACCCAAAATATTCCATCGTTGACAAGACAAGGGGTGCTGCACCAACCTACAAAACCTGTTCCCAGCACCGTCACACAGACGTGCAGTGATGTGAACTACTAAAGACCTAGCTAACGGATTGCACTGGACGGTCTCAACTTCTGTCTACGCTAAGCAACAGTCAATTTATCCGAAGGTTCTACGCAATACCCAGGTTGAGTTCGAAGCTTCTTTAGAGGTCAGGCTACGGATCTAAGCCTGGTAAACTGCTCAACAAAAACATCAAGGTACAGTACAGGTTACCGACCAAGAAGTAAATGTGTGTTCAATGACTATAGACAAATGGACAAGTGGCGAAACTACTCATCTGTTGTGAAGAAGCCACATTTGTCCGGCTCTTTTCATTATATTACAATGACTGCCACCCCAGAATCTTTCTAATCATGTGGGATGGTAACAATCTTTCAAGCACAACTCATCCAACATCACGTCAAAAATAGCACCCACAGTAGTCCTAATGGAACTCGGGGGCGAAGGAAGTAGAAGGATAATCACAGGGAAGTGAAAGGATGGATGGAAGGAGAATTCTCTTCGTAAAGAAGATGGCGACGGAAAGGAAGAACAAGATTTAAGTAGTCGAAGGCAACGGTTGCAGTTTCTTCAAGGCATTAACTACTTCTTTCATCGTAGGCCTGATTGATAGAGAGTCCACTGTACAAAGCACCGCCAGCTTCAAGGTCTCCAATAATGTATCCTCCGGCCCTTGCTCCCACAGACCCACAGTGAAGACCTCGTGCGCGCGTCCTTGACGGATTAGAAGACAAGCCCAACTCACGATGTTGAAGCTATCCCCGAATTCAAAAAAGCAAGGGTCCCCCAAAGCTCGCTTGTTAGAGAGAAGCTCCAGCAAAACCACCCCGTAGCTGTACACATCAGCCTTGTCAGTGACGCGGCAAGTCATCGCGTATTCTGGAGCAACATATCCAAAAGTTCCAGCCACATCTGTGGTGGCGTGAGTTTCAGACGTCCCTAGGAGCCGTGCCAGTCCGAAATCTGAAAGGTGTGCGTTCAGATTGTCATCCAGAAGAATGTTGCTGGGCTTAATGTCACGGTGAAGCACCCTCGGCACGCATTCATCATGCAAGTAAGCGAGCGCTTCTGAAATTCTCAAAGCGATATTGTGTCGTATATGCCAATCCATGTCCCCCCTCGAACTGTGGATGAGAGTCTCCAGATTTCCTTGCGGAAAGTAGTTGTATATCAGAAACATCTCATCCTGACTAGCATGGTATCCTATGAGCGTGACAAGGTTGGGATGTCGTATTCTCCCGAGAGTTCGAATCTCCGTGTCAAACTGCTGCACGCCCTGAAACCTCCCTATGGCAAGTCTTTTAACTGCCACCAAAATCCCTGGCCTCAATTCAGCCTTGTATGTTGCGCCAAAACCACCATTCCCTATCAGGTTGTCGATGCTGAAGTTACCTGTCGCCCTAACAACACTCTCGTATGTCATGTGACAGGGAATAGTCATGAAGGTAACTACCTCTTTCCGACCTGGAGTTGGACAGTGACTGGTAGGGCTCCGTTGCCTCGTGCACTGAAAAAGGATACCCAAGACCAACAAAACCAATGCGATGGCGCAACCTGATGTTATAGCAGCAATGAGTATCGAACTGAACTTTCTACTTTCTACTTGGACCAGTCCCGGCGGCAATTTGGAGGGCAGCGGTAACGGGGACTCCGAGTGCGCACTGTTGTTCAAGACATACACACCAGGGGAGTAAAGAGCTCGTCTAGACCAGTTTCTGTTATCCTCACAGCCTCGAACCATTGGATTCCCGGTGAACCTTCCACTAAGGCAAAGGTCCACGTTCCCCAACCGTGGTATCGAACCCGAAAAATTGTTGAAGGAGAAGTTTATATCCACTACGGAAGAGAGACTGGAGAGGCAGGCAGGAATTACTCCAGCAAACCTATTTCTGTTGAGATAGAGCTTCTGGAGCTGTCCCAGGGAGAAAAGATTCTCTGGTAGTGAACCACTAAAATTGTTTTGGGACAAGTCTAAAATTCTGAGACTTCTGAGGTGACCCAAAGCAGACGGCAGTGACCCCCTAAATTTGTTCTGTGCTAGTAAAAGCACCTTCAGAGACTGGAGCTTACCGAGATCATCCGGTAGACTACCTTGGAAAAAGTTCCGTGTTAAGTCAAGGTACGTAAGTTTCTTCAACTCCCCCAACTCCTGTGGAATCTCCCCGGAAAGAAAATTTCTAGCAGCCAAAAATTCCACCAAAGACCTGCAGCTCCCAAGCACCGCAGATGGAAGAAGTCCTGTAAGCATGTTGTCACTCAAGTCCAAGGCAAGCCCTCCCACTTCCTTACAAACTTCAAAAAGAAGAGGAGAAAGAGTCCCTGTCAACTGATTTCCTGCGACTGAAAACGAGTATAGGGATTCCCTGTGCGAGATGCTCATTCCCAACACGGACAGCGGAATCAGGCCAGTAAACATGTTGAAACTCCAGTCGTGAACAACTTTTGTCTGACAACTCCTTGGTGACTGAACACTGCGCACCAACGGTACGTCGTGAAAGTACTGATTGCAGGTCAGTAACTCGCGGTTAAGAGTATCTCTCAGTAAAAGGGACCAAGTGACGAGATTGAAAATGCCCTTGCGAGTGAGGGGCTTCTCACACTTGAGAGAAGAAACTTCAGGTAGTCTTCCAGACAACATGTTCCTGCTGACATTGAAAAAGACCATGCATTTAACCGCTATTTTTGATGGAAACCTCCCCGTTAACTGGTTAGAGCTCACATCGAAATAGGTAAGTCCCTTACAGTTGCTCAGTCCTTCAGGCAGCTCTCCATGTAATCCATTCTGCGCCAAATTTAACATCTCCAAATTCCCACAAGCACCCCATTCTCTCGGGAAAGGGCCGCTCAAGCCTGCATGAGGAGCCCAAAGAACACGCAGACCTGGGAGTGACGAGAGTGCCTGCGGAAGCGGACCTTCGAAGCGATTGTTCTCCCCTGTACCTACTCTAACTGTACTGCTCGACGAAGAATCTGGAGTATCCGAGATACACGCACTCTGGTTCGACAGAACCAGAACCTCAAGCCGCCGACACTCTGCTAACTGAGAAGGAATGTGTCCACTCAAATCATTGAAGGCAACCTGCAAGTAAGTCAACATGGACAGCCGTCCAAGTTCCGCCGGGATTACCCCTGAAAACCTGTTAGAGTTGAGAATGAGCCATCTTAATCTACCACAGTTGCCTAGCTCGGAAGGGATTCTACCCGTGAAACTATTGTTGGAAAGGTCCAGGAAAATCAACTTGCACTCTGAATAAGTCAGCTCCACCGGAATGGTGCCAACAAGTCGATTGGAAGAGAGAGCCAGCAATTCCAGTTGTTGTAAGCTCCCGAGAAACCGAGGAAGATTTCCCGAGAACTCATTTCCAGAAAGACTAATACCGCGGAGCTTGCTGCAAGAAGAAAGTTCGGCAGGTATATGTCCTTCAAATCCATTGTTAATGAGGTTAAGAACTTGCAAATTCTGCAATCGCCCAACCTCCCTTGGAAGTTCTCCGTTCAAAGAGTTGGACTGGAGGTCAAGCGTCTGCAAGAACTCTAGATTACCCAACTCCCTAGGAACTCCTCCTGTTATGTTGTTATGAATGATAGACAGAACCCTCAACTCCGAAAGATTTCCGATAGCAGGAGAGAGTGTACCCGACAAAGCGCACCGCACCGAATCTGCAACCTCACCCTGCGTCCTAACAAAGAGCCTACTCCTAGAACTTCGCATGGCAGATCCATCTCTGCCAGAAACTAAAGGCGACGTTCGAGTAGTACCACTGACAGTAGAATTCGCAGGTGCTTTGACCGCTCTCGAGTTCGGCCTAGAAGACGCCCTATTTCGTGCGCCGGGTTCGGCCTGCCTTCCATCAATGGTCAAACTTATCACCCGCAGAGAACTAAGGTTGCAGGTTACTCCCCTCCAGTTACAAGGATGAGAGCTTGCTTCGCTCCAGTCGGATAAAACACTGCAATAGTCTTGAGTAATCCCTTTCTTGAACTCCAGAAGGTGTAATCCATCACTAGAAAGGGCTCGTCCGAGGTGGAGCTGAGTTACCAGTAACACGAGGTATACGAAGTAGACGAAGTAGCTGGCTGAAAGTTGTCGCGTAGCTGTTGATCTAGCTCTTGCAGTCCTCGTTTCTCCAACCACCCTATTTGCTGCAAAAGTCATTGCCTCTCAACTCCTCTCTCGGCTCCTGAACTGAGCCTTTGAAGAATGCTGACTCCAAGGCAGCATAAGGGCTAAAAGAGGAGAAATGCGCGCATAAGGCCAAAACCCGTACACTCACGGTAGCGAAGCAGCACCGCCCCTCCACCACCGCGTTACACTCAAAACCTCTTCATGGCAGGCGACAACGAGACACCAAGAAAGTCCCTAGCCATGAGGAGATCCGTCAGGACCGAAGGAAAACGCACGACCGCGACAGCAGCAAGCTTTGAACTAGCCTCCCAGGGCTACCTCTCATTTTCCTCCTCGACAATCGTCTCTTTCAGACTTCCACTCGCTAGCTATGTCTCCCTGCGTCCACTTCTCGTGCATTCCTTACAACTCTCATCCCCCGTAAGCCAACAACACGCGAGCCCTTCCGGTCCAAGAGCTTACTTGACGCTCCGGTACCCTCCGCCTTCGCAGAAGCCGCTGCCGGATCCTTGTCTGGCAAACTCAAGGGACCTTCCCGCCTGGAAACCGAACCTTCCTATCCACCTGTTACTCCTGCATCTACCTCTACTGCAACACCTCCTCGTGCGCACTCCCGACGCTTCTACCTGTCACCCTAACACGCATAAACCTCCTTGCCTCCCCGCTTTTCCTGATATCACACACATATCCGGAACAACCGTATCCTTTTCAACAAGGAAAGGTACAAGAACAACGGGCACCTTCTCTTCTACTTCCCTAACTCCCTTCTCCTCTCGCTCCGCAATCCTGCGACCTATCCCAGTGTTCGCCCTCGTAACTCGTTAGCAGACTACAGCAACAAACCAAACTCCCCTTCGATCACATAAAAATCTCTTAGCCTGCTAATAGCTCCCCTTCGTTATGAACACTGCGAGAGATCAAGCTCGTCGCGAGCCTGAAAACCTTCATATCTACACCGGTAGGAACGCCCGCGAGCTCCAACGGGCCTGGCACATCGACCAACCACCACAGCGCGGAGCGCAGGCAGCTATGAAGTCGCCGTGGAAAGCTCACAACATGAAATCACCTGCAGCAGAAGCACCTGTGCTAGGTCGCGCCTCGTCGTCCCGTTCTACTCACTATTTCTTCTCCAGACAAAGCTTCCTTACTACATTCGGTGCCCTTGGAGTTCCGGACAATCTCGACACACACATACGCACAGAATGGGCTGCTGTTGCGTCCCCTCAACTGCTGGCCTCGGGTGGCTCATCTCCGATGCGGAGGCTGGCGGCTTCGCTTCACTTCTTCTGGGGCCAGCCTCCTCTCCCGGTCCCTCCGTCCCAGGTTGGGAAGTAGGCTGGTAACAGCGACTCGAGCTTGGCTGCCAGTCCCCTCCTTCAATTCCCTTGTCGGAGGACGTTCACACCCAACGGACTCGACTGCTTCTCCTCCAGCGCTGGATAGATCTTTTTGGGTTCTCGGTAAATTACCGACGACAGATAGTAATTGCCGGTTTGTTTTCTCACTCGGTGTCCGTCCTGGTTTGTCCATATCTGTTATTTCCAGTAGGAAAAAGGCGGCAAATTCTTCCCTAACCGGCAATCGAAACATTTAGCCGGCAGAATATACAAAGGTACAATACTGTCCGAGCGCTGCTCGACAGTGTCCTCCGGGCCCGGCTTGCTGCTTTCTGGAGTTCTCCTTGTCATGTTTCTCCAGTGATTCTTCCTATGATCCTTCTGCTTACGCCGGAAGCTCATCTTACAAGAAGTATCTTCTTCATATCGTAGTTTTGTCTTGGGGTCGCTTTCTTCCCTGGACGCTTCTTTCCTGTGTTTTCAACGTTGAGAGTCTTCGGTCAAAGCATGAGAGCTACTGGTTTTATGGAAACGAAGCGAGCGTGTGGGAATCCCGCAAAGTAAGGTGTTTCCGTGCGTGTAACTACTCTCTGACTATATTTAGACATCGCCCTTGGTTTCTTTATCCGGGGTTGCGTATTCTGTATCAAGTATAAACAGAGGTTAAGTTATTCAACGAAGCGAAGAGAACGGGGGACGCGATGAAGAACGAACGGATGGGAAGATCCGATTAACCGGAACAAGAGCAAAGAGGGACCCGAAAGACCAGCGGACAACACCATGAATGGTGAAGAGAAAATAGGGGCTAAGAGGACTTTTGCACCCCCAGTTTCAAAACTGCAGAAGCATAGTTCGCGCTATTGTGTTAGAGGTGGTAATAAACGGATGTTCCAGACTCCGCTCAGTTTTACTTTTGCGAATAGAATTATATATTTTTTTTCGTATTTTGAAAAAGAATAGTGATCGGATGTTTCTGAGTTTTAAGTTTACAGTTTTGTCCCAGACAGATGCGAGAGCTATCCCTGCTGACCACCTCCACATCAGCAAGTCCGGTAGAGAAGAAAGAAGGAGAACTCGACATGAAGTAGAGCTGAGCCATGAGAGCTGCATTGTTTTCTCGAGCTGATGGACGCGAAGTGCTTTGAAGTTTGAGGACCGCTGAGTTGAAAGTTCCAAAGCAACAATCAGCTACTCACATATAGTTGAGAGACTTGCAATTTTGTGTTTTGTTCAGACAATTCAGAAGAACGCAAATGTTTTAGTTTTTTCATGACACCAATTTGCTGTCTAGTACTTCTCATGGTTGTGATTTGTGGTCTGGTTGTTTTTTAATTGTACGGCAGATCAGGCGCGATGGCTCTTCGTCGATCTATGATAGAAATTTTTGAAAATGTTGATACTCCCGTGGATGCTGAATATTTCGTGGACTTTAATCAAGATTATGTGAGCTCAAGTAGCCAAGTGCCCGCTCAAGATGCTCCGATAAATTGCACTAATTTGCGAGATGTGATAGAATCTTTGTTTGAAAATGCAGTTCCTTTGGATTAGCAGCATTCGATGCATTTATGCGGATCAAACTTGCACTTCTGAGATGTCATTCAGTTTCTATCTCAAGTTCTGAATCACTTGAAACCGATTTCACAACCTTCCTCTCTTATCTCAAGTAACTCCCAAAGAAGTAGGTTTATGTGACAAGATTAGCATACGATAGTATTGATCAAAGCGAAGAAAGTAGAGTGGGAGGAAGCAGTAGGCAACTCGAGTCGAGATAACATGCAGTTCGTTGAATTAAACTACGTAAAATTCAGACTACATTACGGACGAAAGACATAGAGATAGGCACAACCCAGATCAAAACCAAGTGAGAAAACCATATTTCAAACTTCAAGAAGGTTGGTGACCATAACAAGCTTTCAAGCAATGCCTCGTATCCAATGATAGATGTACAAAAGAGAAAAGAGTTGAAGTTTCCACTTGACTTTATTCTGCACGATTATGATTTGATTGATTCGTGGTACCGTCAATGATCATCCATGACTCCGTCTTGTATGACAAAGTCTATGGCACCTAGCAATGTTGCTGGAACTATGCCTGAGCCGAACCTCAGCTCTAGTCCTACAGACAATCAGGATTCTGCAGTTCGAAATGCTTCTTCTACGGATAATGAAGCTAGAAGTAGACATAACTCAAGGAAGAGAAAAAGACCTCAAAATATATCTTCATCTGCTCTAAAAGATACTCTCAATTCTTTTTCCATTGACATTATTCACGTGGAAAAACAAAAACTCAACTTTGTAAGCGAGACTGAGAAAATCATAACTAAAAATGCGAACCAGCGATCTGATAAGATAATTTCGGTGTTAGATAAGATGGCTATTGCTCTCATGGATATTGACTCGGCTCTGAATAACCATCAGAACTAAGCTGTAGTGGAGGGTTAAGCCTACTTTCTAGAGTACTCTTTTTGAACTAGAATCCTGAATGTATATATCAAAGTACTTTATTGAGTTTCAAATGTTTCTTGAGACATTTCAACTTTATGGGTGTCATTTTTCTATATATCAAGAAGCTAGAGTAATTTTGAGTTTATCAAAACTCATGTTTACTACGTATCAAGTAAAAGTTGAAAAATTTGAGTTTTTCAAGATCTTCTTTATTGTGTATCATGTATAGCCTGAGTAATTTTGAGTTTATCATAGCGCTTTAAACCCCCGCTCTCCATATTCAGGGTCGGGGTTACCCCAGACTCCTCATTGTTTGATGTGCGTGGATGTGAAAGATGGACCTCTGGGTTACCCATAGCAAATTACGTCTTTTCATAATGTTTAAGGATGACCTCCGTTGTTGATGTGGTAGGTAGTGTTAGAAAGTGACTGGAAAGCGCTACACTTTTGCAAAACAAACTTGATTTTTATCTAAGCATTATCAGAACCCAATTTGTTAAATTCTCAGTTTTTCTGTGTTACAGATTTTGGAGAGGGGTTTTGAATTCAAAAAAGAATTGAAGAGAAATATTCCATCTAGTACTCTTTTATACCCTCAATGGAGGTTCAAGCTAAATGATTTTGAGTTTTTCAGATTTCAATTGCATGTGTTGTGTATTGCTCTCTGAAATGATGTGCAAACGTAGTCAGATTATGAAGATTGTGATTGTTGCTGTTCTAGTGACAGTCAAGATGGTTATCACTTTCATGACATGTGTGGACGAAGATGAGGATCAACCTCTCTTCGTCTTATAAGAGCTTGAAGATAGTTAAATTCAAGTTGTCTCCATTGCTCATCATATTATCTTTGCACACGAGGTGGAATTCTCAATCTTGTTGTGGTCGATAAAATCCATGTCGTTCATTTGGTTTGACTATTATTTGTGATCAAGTTATGATGATGACGGATTGAGAAAAACTGTACGCATGTCAAAATATTGTTTTTTACGCATTGTGTACTCATTGTACGAACTGTTGAATTCTCGCAATCAGAAAAAAGACATCCGATATAGAAAAGCAATCCTAGTAGATGTGAGAGTTGAAACTACACTCCTGAGACTTGCAATCGGTATGAACCACTTCCGTGTTGGAGAGCATTTTGGGATAGGGGAGTCAACCTCTGTTGAGGTATTTCATGAAGTTGTCTTAGCTATAAACTTTATCATGGTCTCTTTGTCTGTTCAATGATCTTTTGTCACAAAGATGGAGAGTGTGAGTCTCGAGTTTTTCATAAAAGCATGATTCTTTAATTGTCAAAGAGCCATCGATGAGACACACATCAAGATTAAAACCTCTCATTATAACCTTTACCTCATTGAGTATTATAAAGGAAACAATATCACTCCATTGTGTTATAGTGTGTGTGTTTTACAATGTGTGTATCACATCCAAGTTACCGACGGGTGATTCTTGGATGTAAGATATGGGAGAACATGTTCATGTCACGATGCGAGAGTTTCGAGGAACTCATCTGTGTATAGCAACGTTCGAGATTGTAAAGTTCTCACTGAGTCGATAGTCACACAACCTCATGATTTCAACATAACCCTTACATCCTTGGAGATTCTAGTTATATTATGGAGCGTTGGCTTATATCACCTTACAACTTGAGACAGCAATAGACACAAGTGCAAAGAGTGTTTACTGAAAGATAAATAAAGAGACATATTTGCACTGAGCAAGTCTTTGGTGTCTTCAGAGGACGGTGGTAGATCCTCTCAGTTGGGATAAGCAGTATGGTCTTATGGACAGCCGAGGTTGTAAAAGCTTGTTGTGTTTTACATAACTATCTTGTAGAAAATAGAGTACTTGTGGATAGATATGTTACAGATGAATCCATGATGCGAGCTGTACGAGGGATTAATGCTCCAAGGCCTTGAGACACAAGTAACCTTGTTTGAGAAGCGATAGCTGAATTCCTGACCATCGACTGAAGCTTGTTTGAGGTGAGCAAACATTCATTTTCTTCAGAGCAAGCTTCATGTGCAGTTTACATGTACAATCGAGTAGTTCTTTCTATTTCGAGTATGCTTGAGATGCAAACGATAGGTTTCATGTGCTCTTCTAGGATTTTCATTTCTGCAGAGTAGGCTTTATGTGCAATTGAGAGTTTTTTATTACTCATCTGGTGCTTTAGGTGTAGTCGAGCGATTTGTTTTTCCAACGAGAGTTTATTTTTCCTCGCTACTTACGAGTTGATAACAGACAAAATACTCATCTAATATTTCTTCGGCTAAATACTAATGTACTTTTTATCAAAGTTCATTTTTTTCTTATGTTCCACTGTACTTGGATCGATAGAAGTTCACAATGTATGAGAAATACACATTATTTCTCTTTGCTCCTGGTCAATGTACCACCTTGAAGTGAGTTTGTTGCTACTTGCCTGAAATTACATAACTTCTTCTAATGTGGTTCTCAATTCAACTTAACTATGTTTCTCTTATGCTACTAATTCACTACATCCGTGGGCCGAATTTTCTTCCCAGTTGTTTTTCCCACATTTCTCTCGATTCATACATGTTAAAATCAATTCGTGTGTCACGTTCGATCATGAAAAGTATCACCAATAAGTGTTTGGATCGCGCTCATGATTACGTTCAAGCAGCAAACTTTTATAGGTTCAAAAGAGACATTATAGCAAACTTGAGATTGCAAGATTATCACTTTCACGTTTTCAACAAATTTACGAGTTGGTATGGTCAGACGATATTTCGTCTTGTTCTGCAGATCTTTGTGCAAGCAAATTTTCCTACTCGTTTGGTAGAGAAATTCCGCGTCCACCATGAGTCATTTCTAAGAGATACACTTCGCAATTTCATAAAAAAATTGTAATTTTTTTGGAATTTCAGCAGTCTTGTTTTTCACTCATTTCTTTTCTTCTTGTGTGTGACTGCAAAGTCTATAGATTCTTGTGATAACTCCAATAGCAACGCCTCTTCTCTATCTATCCAACGACTCACGGTACCATGGTAGCTAATCTTCCCACTAACGCTATGTGAGTCCTCTTTGATATACGAACGTTGGGTGATTCGAGAGGGTTAATTTTTTAGATCAAGTGTTTCAAGGTAGATGCAACTCAAGCAGAGTTCCCTACATGGTTTGGTACATGCGTAGAGTGGCATGGCGAAGTTGAGCATATGACTGAACCGATTCCTTGCAGAGATCTCTCAAGTCTCACAATGTGTATAGTTGCTTCATATGAGAAGATTGGTCATCTACTCAATCGAGAAACAGTCAGAGTGTAACTATTGTTCATGTTCACGGTGGAGATAATATATTTTATCAATGAGTCTCTGTTAGAAGTTATAATTATGAAATTCACATGTTCTCCACACTATGTTGGCTGTGATTAGAAATGCGTTTAGTCGTATAATCTCACATAGACTTACACATATCATCTTTGTAGACTATTGTGAAGTTGGTGATGTTTAGACTAAAGCTCTCCTGCACATAAACACCTTAATCTGCTTTATAAATGTTTTGATTTTATCGATAACGTAATAACGTAACAGTACTTTCATCTGAGCGTCTCACTATGCATAAATTACTCACAATACTCTGTGTATTTTGGCTCTTCGTCACTTTAAGTCTCATGCTTTCTTGCAAACACATTCAATTTCTCTCGAAGGTAATGTAGTCCAACGATAATGAACACATGTCTATTGTTCTCTCGCGAGTGTCGATAGGTTGCGTGGCATCATAGCAAACTTCCGCGTGGCATCTCAACGTGTACTGCACACGCCATGTATAGTACTTCACTCAAAATTGCAGAAGCAATGCATAGAAAAAGGACGAGTAAAAGTAAAATTATGAAAGATTATCTTCTGTTCGAGAGTCCTCTCGCAGTAACCAAAATGTAGGAAACTACAAGATATGCATTTCAGAAACTATAGGTGCAAAATATCACTAAGCCTCGTAACGGATTAATTGTTCTACTATCACTTCCAACATATCATATCATGATAAGTAAAATTTTTTACAAATTCATATTCTAATATCACTTCCAACATATCATAACATGATAAGTCAAGAATTCTACATATCATCAATGTGCAAGAGAATGCATAGTCTATTGCAATTGTTTTCTTGTGGATCGATATTACTTCTTGTTGCTTAGAAACTCCAAGAGGAACAATCTGCTCGGATCGAGCTCTTTCTTCATCTCTTTTTTCTTCTTTTCACTCTCTTTTTCTTTGATCTCCTAGTTATTCTATACACAATGATTCTTCTAAACACAAAAATATATTAAGTATATTTATCACAAAAAATCAATCCGCCCTAACTTTTCTCTGAGATGTTGACATGAATACACCATCAAAAGTCCTAAGTCGTGATGCTGGACCTAAAACCATCATTTCTACTGCTGTAGTAGGGGAATAACATGAATTGAAAGTTTCAAATACCAAAATCTCAAAAAATCTTAGAATAACTTTTCATTTAATTTCCATCAGATCCAATTTTCTCTCTACTATTTGATTGGGAGCTATCATTGAAAACCTTAGGTGGATTTGAATATAACGATCATAGAGATGCAAAATTTTATGCTCCGATAAAAATAATAATTTATTAAGAAGACTTCTTTACCTCAAATTGACAAGTAACACTAATGATGTCAAACAATAACAATTTCAAGCAAAATTTTAAGATGAACAAGATTGCCAATCCATAGTTTGGACGATGACGATCTTTCGAGTCTCAGTTGCTTTCCATCACTCTTCGTACATTCTAATTTGCATGATTGTCTTCTTGCAATGATGTACTGTTGTAAGACGAGGCTCTAGAGTGAACTCAACTCGAATGTCTCTTGGAGGTGCATTCCCATGCTTTATATAGTGAGATAGAGGAATACAAGATAAGGTTCATGTTAATGCTAATTACCCAAAATGAGCACACAGATCGCTAACATGGTTTACATGCAGTCTTAGATCTGAAACTCCAAAACAACATCTAAAGGTTTTAGAAGGAGCCAAACAAGATCTCGTTGGAATGCTCTCGAAGATTACAAACCAAAGCATTTAAGGTGTGCCTTAAGCTTTATTTCTATCATCTCATTTTTTTGTAAAAAACATCATTTGGACCCTTGAATTCCTGTTCGGTGATCTTTCGGCCCTCTTGCCTGTTAGTAGAAGTATTCTTTTGCTGCATCTATTCTCAGACAGATTTTGACATAATTGATTGTTATACAATAGATTTTTACCAAACCACTTTTCATCTCTAATCGGTAAGTATAACTCTACTTATTACAACATAGATAAACAAAGAAGTTTTTTTTGTTGTACGTGGTTCTTGAAGGTGATCCGTGTGAAAACCATCTCATTATAACAGAATGTCAAAATGTTTACTATTATGGGAGGACGATTGAAGATATTATCAACCTTCTAAGCTTGTGTTCATTGGTTGGACTCTTGTACAATCTTTGATAGAACTAAGTTAGTGAATTAGCTCTCTTTCTAGTTGTTCGTGTCTTTTAATTTTACTACTTGAAATGATCATCTTTAAAAAAAAAATTTGTTTATAGTTCTTGCACAATGCTGCTAATAACACATCTTGTACTAATGTTTGCTCCTTTAGTATTGCATTTTGTGTGCTTTGTTATAGTAGTTATGTAACTATGTTGTATTTTGGTGAGTTTTCAGATTTATACAGATTATAGTTGTTTCAAACTATTAATGTTTTGAACTGTGATCTGCTCAACATATGGATATGTGTGTTTGCTCCTGCAGAAAAGAATATATCATGTGATGAACATAAACTTTGGTTTTCTAAACAAATTTTTCATCGAAAAAGATATGCTCTATATCATCTGAAAGTTTTACATGTCAAGAAGTCCATAGATTTAATATTATTTCAAGCAATTACTATGTAAACATATTCTTTACATCTTTACATATCTTATATTATTTGTATTAATGCAATAATTATCATTTCACTTCTGTGAATCATTTGTACTTTCGGGTTTGAATCTCAAGACGGTGTAAAGGAGAAATGATAAATTGCATGAAAATATAGAATGTACTATAGATGTTATTTCGTTTATTGTCTTATACATCTTTTTTTGGCTTTATTCTCACATATTCATTATCTTGTTTCATGTTCAACTGAAACGTTCACTCCATGTTTCAAGTTGCTCCGATGCTTTCTATTTTTTCCTCATGAATAATATTTTTTCAACAATGTGAGAATTGACGTCATTTGATTGACACTCAGAGAATCTGTAAGCTTTTAATCAAATAGTCGATGTTATTCATCCAGAAACTGTTTGAACCTTATGCCAACAATTTATTCATTAATATGATTATTTGAGAGAGGAAAATAGATATAAATTGTATTGTGATGATGCTAAATCACAACTAGTATATTTGATGATCGTCATCTTTTTGTATAGAAACTTATGGAAAGTGCGTACAAAATTGTACTACTCTTCTAATCTCAATTTTGAAAGAAAGTATGTCATTCATCAGAGAAACTGATTACTTACATGTCTTGTGATACGAACTAGCACAAACATCATCGATAATAGTTTTCATATTGTTCCATCTGACAAGCAAAAGTTTACAATTTTCATTATAGGACTACAACATTGGAGCTTGGAGGTGTAGCCCGAGGAGTACACTTGGAGATATTCTCAACCACATGTCTCATGTTGCTATCAGACCTATTTGCAGTTAAAAGTGATGTCAATAAGATCTTGATGCAGAAATGTGTGTTGCATGGACGTATGTGAAAAATTACTTTTACACATATCTTGGATTCCGAAAGATATTATACAATACTACGTGTTGAAGGAGAAATTGTCTTTAAAGTTACATTGTTTGGAAGTAGTACATCAAAAAAGTTTAGAGAAATGTCTGCATACTTGTTTCCCTGATGAGATGTTGGGTTTAGCTTTACTTTAGTTCCTTAAAGTTGTGTATAATTTTGGAGCTTACAACATACCTATAGAACAAGAAGACATGTTGATTTTTTATTCGAGATGTCAAATATATTCATTTTATTTTACATACTTCATTGTATATGTTACATGGACGTTCTTAGTTTTTTCTAACCTGGCAGTGATCTAGAATGAGCATTCTATAATTATAATGTAAGAGATTTTTCTAGAGCTCAAACACTACGATATAATATACTTTTGCGGTGATCTTTTACATGACATTCAATATAGAGAAAAACAATCAATATTGATTACTACAAAAAATTAATAGTGATTTATATGACTGTGAACCGTACAACATGAATAGTTCTCCACACTTTTCAAGATACGAAAATGTAGAAAAGCTTATATATATTTATGTTTAAATGTGCTAGTTCAAATGGACACACCCTTCCGTTACAAACATGGGATACTCCATACTACAAGTTAAAGCATATTTTGCCTTTGTTTACAATTTATTATGTAATTTGATTGGTTATTTGTGGATCAGAGCACACAAATAAATAAATAATAGATAGAGTGTGGTAGAGTGTGGTCTTTGTAAAATATTTCATTCCCGTTGTACAAATACATGTTCCACTCATGTTCATTTTCATCCCTCTTTGGGTTTGACTTGACATGTTTGATTGAACTCACAAGATTTTGTGTTGTTAGCTTTTAAGTATACTCGAAATCAGGTCAGATGTTGAGTACAAAGCAAAGAGTATAACATCTAGTTTTGTAAAGTACAACATGTCGTTGAGATTTATGACATGTTGTGTGCTCCTAAAGTTTGTGTAGACTTGTCTTATAGAAATCAAGTGAAGATAAAATGGTATAGCGAGTGTTTGAACCACTTTGGTACCTTGAAACTTGTCTTTCATGTACAGAATCATAAGAGATGTGATAGTTCAATAGGTCAAGCTGATAGTGTTAATGTGTTGTTTCAAAAGCCAATACTTTCTCTTCACTACATGTACCGACTCCACTATATTATCTTCATGCATATGGTTTCACTCGTATACAGAAATCTATGACCTGATTCCACAAAAAAGAAAATCAGTGTATGTGGTTACTACGTATTTTCCCAAAAAACCTTGATATCAAATGTTATATTTTAATCAAGACTCTAACGAGTACAATATTTAAATAAATAAGTGAAAATATTCCATCCGGAGTTGAGGACTGACAGATGACATGATTGCATTCAGAACCTTCAGTATAAAATAGATGGTTTAATAGAAACAATAATTGTGCATAGCTCGAGCACATATGCCTCTCTATGTAATATTTATAATTATTACCCGATAAAGCACAATTGTATCTTAAATGTCTTTTCAATGACAGCTCTTTAAAAAGAAGGTGATATTTTCATGCACAAAATGAACATTTATTATCTTTATATTTGTTTCAAGTACATGTAAATTGGGTTCACCAAGTCATCGTATTGCGTTGTCTCAATGCTCTATGAGTAACTCAAGGCTATATAGACATAAATTGGCTTGATCATACCCCCAAGTAGGTTCTGTGAGCTTGATCATACCCCTCTTAACGTTCGGTTGCTTCATCATACCCCTGACGGGTTATTTACAGTAGAACCAGTCATTTTATCTTTTGGTTCATCATTTTAGTACTTTCAACCTTGACTAAATATCACTGTAAGTCAAAATATTAAACATTACGCGTTATGAGGGGTATGATCAAGCTCACAGAACCTACTGGAGGTGTGATCAAGCCAATTTCTTCTATATAGACGTCGTACGTACGATACAACCTTGAGTGCGAGTATTTGTAAGAAATATCTTTTAGAAATTAACCTGCCAACTTATGGTTTTACTAACCTAAGAGATAGTGTGTGAGTTGGTCGTAATTTATAATTGTCCACTTAGTGTATGTAAAAACTTGATAATCGTCGACTTAATGACTGCCAATCAGTTCTGGCTACTAGAGGTCTAGAGAGCAACATCTTTACAAGTAGGGGATTATTTTTGCTAATGCAGTGAAGAAATATAAGTTTTGAAAGAAACATGCTTATTACTCTCATATGTATAAGAGATAATGTTAAAGAGCAAAATATAAACCTGCATATGGGTTGTGGCTACTAAGATGGCAGGTCTCCTCAGATAAATATGCAGATACTTTAATTTAGGACCAAATCATTTTTAGTAGAAAGGTTAGGTAATAAACTAAAACAAAGTTAAAGTAAACATTATTACTTGTTCAGTCAAAACGTTTATGGTGGCCTCAAGAAATCTGCATTTACATGTTTACAGCGGTCCTCGGCTATATGTAGACCATGCAAGAGCAACATATATGCATTATTTGAATTAGAAGGTTTGAAGTTATAGTTTGACTACTGCAACTATTCTAAACTTTTGAGAAGAGAACACGATTTCTTCCAGAAAAAGAAATTATACAAGGCTTTGTTGCAATTCCTCGCAGATAATTTTGTCCCATTACCTCTTATTTTCTCTTATTTGTGAACAAACTTCCGTGAGGAATAAATTACCACCCCTAAAATTTGAATTTTGACCAGCTTGTGTCCCATTATTTATTGTTTTCTCTTGTTTATAAGTAAACTTCCGTCAAGAATACATTATCATCAGTAAGAGATTGAATTCTGACAAAATAATATGCATGCAAGATCAACTCCGAAGAACTTTTGCCCGTTTGTTATTATCAACAAAATATATAAATATTGAATGTGTGTTTGAGCGCTCTTTGCGTACATAGGTATGTTTGCATATATTTTCTAATGTGTCTTTATTGCATATTCACTGTTTTATCTTTTGTTGTTTGTTTTATTATCTAATTTGTTTTTGGAAAAAGTTATATAATAAATTAAAACTGGAAAAATAGGATGTGTTCAGGATCATCCTCTCAGATACGTAATTTCCAGAGTGAGTTTGTATGATAAGCATGCATAGTCACCCTCTTTCGAGTTTGGAAGAGAAAGAAATGCATGTTCGTTTAATTTAATACTTAACCCTTCTTGCCGGAAGGATTACGTATTAAATTAAACGCCTGAGTAAAGTAGTATATTCATGAGTACAGCCTCCCTGTCTTGTACCTTCTGAAGCGAGAGAAACGACTCAATACTTATGGTTTTTCTCCTGCTCTCACCGTGTTTCCAAGCATGGGTTAACAAATGACTTTTATAGAATTATGTAATTCTTTACATCTACTTAATATATATTTTTCATTTAATATTTATATATTTTCTTGATAACAATAAACGAACAGAAGTTCTCCGGGGTTATACCTAGATCTTCCTGCACTCTATGGGTCCAGTTATCACTTAACATTTAATTGGTTTTTTTCAATTGAAACATATTTTTCACTTAATATTTATAACTTTTCCGCAAAAGTTTCCCCAAAGTTATTATTTGGAAATCAAGTTTGAATTCTCGGTCAGCTTCAGCGAAGAAAAAGGATATTGTTATGTGTTATTTCTGGTTACCTTTTATTTCTCTTTTAATCCATCCGGTTACAAATAGGATGTATCAAGTCGATTATAGTTCTCAAGAGGGATACACAATACACTGACCGTCGCAGCCAATTTTATATATTTTCTCATGTTCGTCTCATTCCGTCGCGTAACTCGATGCTTGTGGATCCTTTTCACTGTATGCCGGTCATCATCTGAAGCCTTCGGCTCAAGCTAAAGCTACCGTATCCGACTGTCGACCATGCTGTACCCAAAACTGGAGAAATGCCCTTCTTGCTTTGTCTTTCATATCCGAGCGGGGCAGAAATTTACTTGACCGCACCCTTGCAACGTTCTACCAGACTTGACCTCACCACTCTTAACTTTATATTGCTTGACGCCACCCTTGAAAAGGTATCGACCGTCCAGGTAGTCATGTTGAGTTAGTTTACATATAAGACGTCCATATCGATAGCCCCTATCACGTGAGACAATTTGCGATTAAATACTTACAAGAATCGGTGTCTTCTTTTATTATTAATTTAAATAAAAATTTCTATTTTTCAAACCGAATCTTTGTAATACAAACAAAAAACGACACGAGAGTTCTCAGGGTAGGATTCAGCCGTAAGATTTTAGTTCACATAAGCTCATTATCCTCGAAATCTTGCGGAGTCCTGATTAGAGAGCTTTTAGCTCCGTAGACTTGAGCGACCATTGGCAGAACTAGAACTGCACAGTCCATGCCTACTGCCCACTCCTCCTCGAAATGAATATTTGATTATCTTGAAACTCATCTGAACTCATAACTATTCTCGTTAAAGAATCATTTTCTGTGATTGATAGTGAAAATCTGTAACAGACGTGACTTGATAGATTATTGTGTTGGTCCTCAGTGGCTACGTATGCTATGTGAGAATCTCGTTAGAAGTTAGGCTGAATGGGCACCCCGAGCTTGATTTCAAAGCCTCAATGATAGAATCTATGGAGGGTCAAATTCATATATTATATCGCTCGTAATGATATCGATTTAAGAAACATGAAGATGATGGAATCTGGAGCTTGGAACAGAGATATGCAAGCATAGTACAGTAGTCTCCCGCTTAAGTACGCAACTTGAACCTATGCGGTTTGTGCGTACTTAACCGGTAGGTGCGTACTTTAGATTTGCCACTCCCCAATTGCTTGCGTTTTGCTACAATGTCGAAGAAATCAAACGGAAAGCGTCCAATGAGCATCAACGCTGCGAAATCATCTCGAAGCTAAGCAAAATGAATGCTTCGAGTAAAAGGGCTCCAGCTCGAGAGTACAGCGTTAGTGATGGCGCGATCCGGAAGGTGTGAGACAACCGGGAGGTGATCCTGGAACGGTCTGCCTTGTTGTCTGAAGAAGCTAAAGGAGGACATTTTGAGCTTCCGTTGGACGATTTATTGAGCTTGAAGACATGCTTACATCTGGATTGACAGCATGCGTCGTACCAAACTGCCTGTCCCGTCATCTCTCGTCATAGCCAAAGCGAAAAGCATTACTTCCAGTCTTTTCATTTCAAAATCTGATTTTAAGACATCTTGGCAATGGTTAAGTCGATTCAGAGCGCGCCGTGGATTGCAAAAGATGCTCCTTCACGAGAGAGGGAGCAGAAATCAACAAGAACGATCCGGAATTACTGACAGCTTTAGAAGAGCTTTACGGGATTATCGTGCAATATGACACAGAAAATGTCTACAATACAAAGCCAAACGCAAAAACTTCAAAACTTACCAAATCGATTCATGACATGTTCAACTAATAAATCTTGAACCCTAATTTTTTTGTCAAAAAATATGTACTTAACCGGGATGCGTACTTAAACGGGTGCGTACTTAAGCGGGAGGTTACTGTACACGAATGAACTATAATATATCGACTGGATAATTTAAGCTTCAGAGAAAATCGATCACGTCGATTATTCGATATAAGTAAACACACCAAAGATAAAATTCGAGTCTGAATAGTATAGTATCAGAGCTGATAATAGCTGTCACAACTGAATAGTCTAGGGGTTGTAAACGACATTTATGCCACAATAACTAAACAATTGTGAGAAAAGTTGATTCTATGGAAAAAATTAAGTTCACGACGAACATCCACATTGTACGAAACCTAAAGAGAACGGTTCAAAACACAGAAATTGGCTTGATCATACCCCTAGTAAGTTCTGTGAGCTTGATCATACCCCTCTTAACGATGTTTGGCTTGATCATACCCCTCTTAACGATGTTTGGCCTGTAAAACCAGTCACTTTGTGATGTTATTCAGATATGAGACTGCACATATTAAAGGAATGAGAATATGGATAGTCTAACGCGTCTTTAATGTCAAATATTTTGAATTACAGTGATATTTAGTCGAGGTTGAAAGTACCAAAATGATGAACCAAAAGATAAAATGACTGGTTCGACTGTCAATAGTCCGACAGGGGTATGATCAAGCAACCAAATGTTAAGAGGGGTATGATCAAGCTCACGGAACCTACTGGGGGGTATGATCAAGCCAAATTCTGGTTCAAAACGTGAATCTTTAACTTCACATGGTATTGGTATGCTGACATATAATTCCAACATGTCGACTGATCGACAAACGACCTTCTGGACGGGTCAATATCCTATCACGGGTAGAGTCAAGCAAAACAAAGTTAAGAAGAGTGGGCCAATTTCGGTCGAACGTTACAGGGGTGCAGTCAAGTAAATTTTGCCGAGCGGGGCCATGCACCGACGTGAGTGCTTCTCCACCGCGTGAAGAGTTTATCTTACTTTACTGCGGTCCAGTCGTACATGGTTCAGTATCCCGTTACAGTACAGTTGAAGGGCAGCATGAACTGCGTACGTACGTAGGAGCTTTTCAAAAGCAAGGTCGCACACTGCAGCGGTGCAGTAGTGAGGAAAGCTGGGACCGAGAGTTTCAGCGAGGGAGAGAAAGAGAGCAGCGCTTGAGGTCCACGTAAAAGAACGAACGAAACAGACGAACAAATGATCGGCAGACTAGTTGCTCGATCGCAGGACAACGAGTTTATTTCACGGACGTAAGAATCACAAGCTTTTTATGTTGATCCCACCCAAGGAGAAGTTTGGTTTCCGGAGACCTAAAGAATAATCGTGTGAGGACTCGAGATTATTTTTGAAGAGTTTCTGCAGTAAGATCTTGCTTGGGAGAAGATTTTTGGCAGTCGTAAGGAGGAAGAAGAGTTATGTCGTCAAGCAGTGGATTGACTTTTAAGCTGCATCCACTCGTAATAGTCAATATTTCAGATCATCATACGCGAGTGAAGGCGCAGAGTGAGGTCGGAAGTGGTCGCCCGCCGAGAGTTTTTGGTTGTGTTTTGGGTGTGCAGACAGGGCGTACTGTGGAAATTTTCAATAGCTTTGAGCTGAAATATGATTCTTCTCTCGAGGGCTTGGATCGGCAGTTTCTGGAGACCAAGCAGGAACAATGTGAGCGCATGTTTGCCCTCTTTTATATCTTTTCTTCAGTTCGTGTCATTCCATCGCCTATTTGATGCTTGTGTACTTTTTTCATTGTATGCCAGTCATCAGCTGAAGCCTTGGGCTCAAGCTATCCGACTGCCGACATTCTGATTATTAAATGGTAATGGAGCGAAATTCCCAAGGGGCTTGGTCGTTCTGCTTATCGAATTGTTCCCTAAGAGTTGCTCACTGCACTCTAAACCCCAGTTTTGAAGACCGGGGAGCATTGCCCATGATTTAACAGACGTCGTCGAACGAAAATTTCAGTTTCTTGGTTACATTGGATTGGGATTTGTGGATAAAAAAGATGATAGTTCTGTTGAAGCTCTGAGCTGCATCAAATTTTTTGAGTTGGATGTGAACTGGAAATATCCGTAGCGGTCGAAACTGTCAAGGTCAATACACCTACTCGCTGAATTACCTTCTTGGCACTTCGGCGGGTTGAAGCTTAACTTATCTCTGCTGGAGAAAGCTATGTCGATTCTTCAAACATTTTACTCTTACAAGACGAGGTTTGCTGTCTGATCGGAGTATTCCATCTACCTGTGCGTGCAGACAAGAAAGTCTTCCCAAAATATGATGTGCTGGGCTGGTACTCCACCGGAAGCGATGTCCAAGACACCGACATGCTTATTCATAAAGCTGTTAGTATTTTCACTGGCAAACGCTGTTGTTTTGGGCATCTGAGCTTTAAAAGAGGATCAGCTTGCCTCAAATTAGCTTTCATACTAGGACAAACGACGCGGTGTTTGTTTCAGACCTTGGCACGAAATTGTCAGGCCTAATGGAGTAAGAGGGGTCGAACTTGGACTTTGGTCTGCAGTCCGTGTGAATTTAGAACTATTTCGGAGCAACGAGTTGGGCATCTGCTGAAATGAGCTAGGGTTCTACTTTGAAGTTTTCTTGAGAGTAGAAGATTAGGTTCAGTGTGCTCATGATCTGACCTGAAGAGAGGTTAGGGTACATGTTAGCTGCTTCATGTCCACGTATTCCTACTCGTAAATTCCACGTAGTACGAGAACGTCGCGTTAATACTGAACCTCTTGATCAACTTTATGTTTTCTTTTGTGGTTGCAGTTGATGGATATCAACGAAAGTCCAATCTACATTCTTCTCAATCCTACTATCAACCATGCCCAGAAAGATTTGCCAATTACGTTGTACGAAAGCGGTACGTTCGAAGGATGTGGGATGGTTTGTATGTATAAGGTCGACGTCATAGGTATCGAGGCCAGTTCAAAGAAATCATGCGTTTAGTGTCCTTTCTTGAGTTCAGCCTTTGTACTAAGCGCATGAAGACATGTTTATACAAGATATCCTTTTAACAACTTATTCCTTGGTAAGCGTTTGCCCTCAGACGAGCTGCTTGTATCTTTGTCGACAAATTGCTTCTGTAAACTCAGTTTGACCTGCAGCTGAACTTATCTGTTCCGCTTATATGCAGAATTGCACGTTATTGAAGGAGTCCCGTCACTAATTTTTGTGAATTCGAGTTACACAATCGAGGTATTTTTTATGCTTGGCACTCAGTTTCAGTTAACTCGCGACTTTCAGATGTCAAAGGTTTCGTTTTGGTGTTCTCAGTAACGTCAGAATTTCATTTTACTGTAAGATGTTCCGATCTTTCAGGCTTTCCTCCGCGGTGTATTTACCACCGCGGTCTTGCCAGCGGCGTAGAGAGTGCATGTAGATGATTTTAGTCAAACAAGTTGCCGGAACGCAGGCATGAGGCGTTTGGAAAGAATACTTAATAGTCACTTGGGAATTACTTCGCACGTCGTAGTTGTACGTTTCGATTTTCTATCAGTTGAGCATATGTAGGTCTTTTTGATGGTGCTCAACTGCAGGTTGTTTGACCCGATTCTCTGGTTCGGAGCTGTTGTAAATTGGTCCTGAAACGTTGTTGCTGCAGACAGTTGAGGCTGAGAGGATTTCTGTCGATCATGTTGCTCATATCAAGCCCTCAGACGGAAGCACTGCTGCCACGCAATGTAAGCACGTTGTCAATTGTGAAGCTGCAAGGGATTGCGTCTCCTATATCTGTCAGACTCTGCTAACTCATGTACCAACATATACATCTGTCAGGATCTTTGCTTCGGAGACTAGTACTTTTAACTGATTTCTTCCTTCGATTACAGTGGCAGCCCATTTGACAGGCATGCACAGTGCTATCAAGATGCTCAACAGCCGTGTCAAAGTTTTACACCATCACTTGGTTTCTATACAGAAAGGTAAGGATGGAGACGCCCTTTTTTGCCGCTATTTACTGAGAAACAGTCAACTGCAGTGACGTCCTACCGCAAAATTAAATCTAGACTGCACATAGTTGTGCAGTCTAGATTTAACTCGAAACCAGTGCAGAGCAGAGCCTGTCTTTCCTGTTCAGAGTCAAATCTGTACTTGACCTGTGGTTTCTTGCCTGAATGATTGTTGCAGGAGACGTTCCATATGAGCACTCACTGTTGCGTCAAATTTCGAGTCTCGTGAGAAGACTACCAGCGATAGATTCACCGAAGTTTCAGGATGACTTTCTGATGGTGAGTCTTAGTGGTGCCGCTTTTCCGTTGTATTATGCGCCTTATACTGTCTATGTGGTACGTGCCCTGTGGATGCGAGCGGAGTTCCTTTGATGTCTCTGAAGTATAAAGGAACTTCTCTGTATCTCAAAATTTCCGTCGAATGATCAAGTCCGTTGCTTGATGCTTAACTGTCCAGAATATTTTGGTTGATATATACTTCCTTCGGAGGTTTCCAAAGAAGCCTTGTTCAGTACGGGTGCCAGCTAGCTGAAGATAGTGGCTCGGTATTTCATTAAGGAATGTGATTGTCAGTGGGAGTGATAGTGTCGCGTTAATTATCATTGGAGGTCAACGAGAGAAGCTTAGGATGTTGTTAGCAGTTTGTATGGTTTATGCACCATGCAAAATGGTAAGGTTTCTGAAGTTGTAACTATGGCATAGTGATAACCGTATCGTTGAGTTTCTCATAGTCGTGTATACGTTCCAGTAAATCTCAACACACGTTGTATGTTTTTGCTTCTTGTGGAACTTCTTGTACGATACCTGTTAACAGTTGTAGTTGTAGTTACTGTGGGTATGTTAAGAGATTATTTGCGCTGAATATGTGACCAGCTCCAGAATGTTGATTTTCTTGACAACAATCATGGGTGGTGCTTGTCCTTAGGAATACAATGACACGCTTCTCATGACTTACTTGGCGACTATCACGAAGTGTTCAAGGTGCGTAGAAGTCGGCTAGTTACCTTCTCTTGGGCAACCTTGATTCAGTAGCAGGAGGTTGTTAGATCTCTGTAAAGGAAATTGCAGTTGCAGTTTAGCATTGGAAGGAGAAGCGAGCGGATAGGTGGCAGTCCTTAGTGGCTGTTCCATCGACAGTGGCTTACCGATGTTTGCGTTTTGACTAGCAGCACAATTAATGAGCTGGTTGACAAGTTCAACGTAGCCTATGACAAGCAAAGCAGAAGAGGAGGAGGGCGATCAACGTTCATCTGAACGATTTTCTCCGAAAGTGAGAGGGAGGTCGATGCGGTTAAATTATACACACAACGAACGATCAAAGTAAATCGCACAATCATATCAGTCTCGCGCCCACAAGGGAGCAGTGATTTTAGGTTTTCTCGTGTTTCGGTGGTCCATCTGCAGTTACGCGGCTTCGTAAGCTTTTTGTGTACATTCATTTGTCTCTCTAAGCTCATGTTCAGCAAGCTAGCCAGCTTTTTCCTGCAAACTTGTAATGGCTTAATTGTGGGCTCGTGACAGTTGCTGTGTGCCGTAAGTCTTGAAGCCTTGGAAACCGTTTCATTGAGGCTGGAAGATCTGTGTGTCATACGAATGATGCACTGGCACTTTTCCCATGTCAAATCGCCCCCGAAACTGACGAAGTACTGCAGCCCAGATAGATCAGCTAGAGTGAGAGTTTCCTGTCAGCAGCTGGGCTGCTTTGCAGACAGAGAGGCTGGTTTCACTGTACAGCAACACGAGTTTCTGAAGATAATTTTGCAGATGTTGCTTTGGTGGATAAATATCATGAACGAAGTTTTTTTTCTGGAGTCATCAGTAATCTTAGTTTTAGTCGTCTTTCTGCTGCCTTTGACAAATCCAACTTGGACAACTCATTCGTTTAGAGTGTCAAATGACATGTGTAAACCCCGTTACAAGCCTGTTACCCCTCACGTAGTGTATCACGGAAGTATTGAGCCCTTAAGGATGGCCTCTTCAAGTGCTGTTGATGTACATTTTCATCAGTAATACCGTACCTATCGGGGACATCCGAGAGCATGCGCATGATGTGCACTCGGTGCTCATATATCCCTTAAGCCATGCGTATGTGAATTGCGTATACAGTATTTGCCGTGCTTTTCTCTTCTCTCGTGAGGTGACGTATATGGTTGTCATGGATTAGGTGACTACATGAGTGTTGCGTTTAGGTTGCGGGCTGAATCTGCCAGCGCATGCTTGTTATGTACTGGTGCAGTTAAGTGTAAGCCTTCAGGATGAAATGAATCTCATCTGGAGTTCTGTCAGTCCTGCTCTACTCTCTAGCCATGGAACCCCTTTCTCTAGTTGGTGGAGAGCGTTGTCATAACCATTGAAAGAAAGAAAATGCTGTTGGGTTTTGGCCACATCGTCGTCTGCGCATCGGTACCTTCTTAGTCGCCTCAGTACCTCAAGCTTTCCATGAAGAAATCAAGCCTGTCAAAGGGAAGGAAATCAAAGAGTGTGTCAGTACCATACTTGTATCCGCATGTCCGTAAAATGTCAGTGGCAAGTCTCCCAACGTTAGGGTCAGAGGCCTCAGTCCTGTGGCACCCAAGCTCTAAACATAACAGTCCACACTTCACTGTACTATCATCCCTGTTTCACATCCAAACACCTCCATCTGTAGAGGACGAAAGGGTTCTTCCCTAGACTCTTCCTCCCTGTTGCCACCAAGCGAACATGTTTAGTGTCTGTGACCAGGAAGATGCATGGCTTCTGATAATCAGTAGACAAGGTACGCTCAGAGACTTGACGGGTTGGTCAGACAAGCTATGCTGAGACGCTTGACGGGTTGGTCAGCCAGTTGAGAAACGAATATGCGGAAGTAAACTTAAAAAGTACAAGTAATGAAATTGTGTTCTCCATTTCATCTGTTCTTTTACGCAAAGAGAAGCGAGTTAGGCCCGTGACACCACCCAGAACTCTTCGGTCTAAGGCTTTAATGTAGCCGGGTGCTGCTGCCCTTACACAGGCTGAACACAAAATGTAACAAAATAGTTCACATAGACTTTAAAAACCTTTTTCATTCTTGTGTTTAAATTTCATTCTCACAATATAAGCTTCTCTGTTACTTCTTTTATACTTTATCTTGATAGATCAAAGATTAAACCACAACGTTGTAACTGCTTATTCTTCTTAGTGTGTCTTTGAGTAGACAAAAGATCTATTGAATCGACAGAAAACGATCTTATATATAAGATAATTCATTTTCTTTCACTTTTTTTCTTAGATGGACCGAAGGTGACCATCTAAATGAACTTAAACAGAAGACGATTGAATCAACATGCATAGACTTGCAAAAAGATAAAATAACATATACAAACTAATTTAAGTTATATTTGGCTAGAAAAAACCCAAGGTTGTCTTCCCAGTAAAGTTAGTAAGTACTTATACGTATGCTATACTGAAAGGATCTTCAAACAGGTAACCCATACTTAAAACAAAATTACAGATAACAGAGTAGCAGATGAAGCTCCCACCCAACAAATTTAAGTCAATTGATGACAAAATCTTTATTTTTCACTCTTAGAACATTTTCGATGATTTCACAGTAACTTACATGTGGAGTTACAACTTCAATTTCACAATTTTCTTGTTAGATCAATATTCCATACCTCTCCATGTCCATATCACGAGTTTTGATTCTTCTATGGACATACTAAGGAAGTTTATGCTAGAATCTCTGCGGTCATATTTGATATAAAATTACCTAGTGATGAATAATAAAAGGACGGGACACCCTCTTAAACCTAAGAAGAAGAAAAAATAAAACCAAAAGCCAAACACATATCACCCCGAAGGGTGAAGAGAAAACTGAGACTAAACCTCATAATCATTCGTTCTAATATCGTATATCGCTCCTAAAATATCATCATAAGGTAAATCAAATTACAGACATTCGTGTACAAAAGGTGACGTTGCTTATTACGATCGACATTCTCTTGTAAACTGTTTCAACAAAAACTCTCTGTAAAATACTGAAAATATACTACCTAAAGTATATAATATAAAAAGTAGAAAAATGATCCTCTTAGACACACACAATGATAAACTCTAGCCCAATCTGAACAAAATAATAAAACACTGAAGCAAAAACAATCAATGTGTTCAAAATGTCCCTCCTGCAACCTGTACTTGATCACCTTTGCCACAGCCACACTTACTCTCTTCCCCATATATGAAAACGTCTTGGACGGTATGCACCTCCAGACTTTTGCACAACAGATTCTTGTTTTTCTCTGAGAATTCACTCACAAGATAGAATTAGGTATTTAACGTGTGAAAGTTATATCCCTGTACGAGAGGTGAGATTATTTCTACTCGCTCACGTTCTCTACAGAGTGCAGAGGAAGCTTACACAAGAAGACAATCATCAAAGTCACGCTGTATTTCATAACTTATCTCGCCTCTCACAATATAATGAGCTTATCATCCCAGCACAGTGCTCACGACCCAGATACGTAATAAGAGCAAGGGGAAGAAAGACTCTGTCACCATAAATCAAACCAGACTCTCAGGCACAGTCTAGATCCGCCACCCTCACATGCTCTTCGTGCTTCACTACTGGCCCCGTCTGATCACTCTCTCCGGTATGACGTGACTGCTTTTTCAAGACATTTCGATGGTCTTTCATGTCTGTTACGTTCCATGGTCACAACCACGTTCAGGTATATGCATGTTACTAGGGTTTACAAGAGGCGAGTTCCGTTTTGTCAAAAACCTAAATCCCGTCGCTATGGGTTACGAGAGGCGAGTTCTAATTTTGTCAAAATACTACCTTCAGTTGCGTCGAATGGTCAGATACACGCAGCAGCTTAACCTCGACTGTGTATCGTGGTTCTGCCTTGGCGGTAATCGATTTCACTGGGCTTCATAACTCGTCAACAGATTATAACCTTATCCCGACTGTTGCTGTCAGTCGGTTCAGCGGCACCACTTACGCTTAAGAAGCATAATCTGTGATGTCGAGGAATAGCTTAAAAACTCTCCAGCTTCACGCGTACTACAAACAACAGTTTGGAAAGTAAGATTAGTTGACGATCGACATCATGGCATAACGAGCGCAGCACTCAAACTATGCGGACCGACGTTCTTAGTGCTTAGTGATGTTTTCTACTATCGAGTTGCTTTAACTTTAAGAAGATTAGACTGTGTAAACCGGACTTCTTGTATACAAATTTCGCATGTAGTTCTTGCAAGACTGCGTTTATTTACTCAACTGCTCAAGTCAAGAATCTGCCAGCTCTTTCCGTGCGTGCGGGATATTCGGGTGCACAGAATCCATCTCCTATATTTCAGGTAAGAGGAAATCCCGAAAAACAGCACTCGGAAACAACGGTTAGGCAAACATCCATCTGGAGGAAGCAGAAGGTACTAACATTTCAGACTTCACGAACGTAAGAATTAGATGCCATGAATACAACATTCACATGATGTGGTTCCGTTATCACTCGCAGCGTCTAGTGTGGATAATTGATCTCCCGGGAAACACTTCTCAATTGATATATGTATTATTGCTGAGAAAGAGAAACAGTAGAACAGAACTTTTACACCACATCTGATAAAATTACCTCTCTACTAAACCCCATACGTAACTGAACGCTAAATTTAGGTAAACTAAACTAAATTTAGGTAAACTAAACTAGACGCTAACTGCCCAACAGATCTCGATGGGATTTATCCTTGTGTGCGAAATACACAAGCTCCCCTTTCACATGCTATATAACTCACAATACTAAACTGAGCAACATATTCATTTAAGACTGATTAAAGAACAAATGGAGGTTAGCAGCTGTCATATATCGCCCAAAAATTGGTAACCGATTGTGTGAAATAGATCAGCACAACTGTGGCACAAGTCTACTACAAGGATAGGTGTAACTGACTTCATCCCGGGCCCAGAGGCCATGCACATAATAGAAGGTAGAGGGGATTACTTGTCAGAAACACGTACACAAGTGAATACGGTGGTAAAAATCATGAGGCATTTACTGTGACCGGCTCAAAGAATGACAATTTTTCTTGTGGCCACATTGAAACTGTGTCTCGAAAGCTATGGCTCATATCACAGTGCTCTTGAGACTCACAGCAGCAGAAGAAACATGCAAGCACTCCTCACATGTTCTACCATCATTTCCAAGCCTAACTTCGTCTCAATACAAGTAGATATTTTGATGGTGGGAGGATTTAAAACATCCTGAATCTTCATCCCATCTTCCGAATGTATGTGGGATTTGAAGTGGCTGTGATCCCGAACTTCTGTACCTTGGAGAAGGTTGCTGAATGAGGTTGCATGTCGAACCCCCACAAAAGAACATGAAGAAAGAGGAGCAAATATCTAGTCCCCAGATTTTGAACCCTGGACAAGGTCACTGAATGAGGTTGTCCTAACCCCAACAAAAGAACACGAAGGAAAAGGAGCGGATATTACCGTGCAGCTAATCTCTCTAAATCTGCCAACGGAGGCACAACACTGCCACTGTTAAGATGAACAATACCTGGCAGAACCCCTAATATAGACGAGGTAGGGGTACAACTGATGCGAGAAAATACATCTCTCAGAAGGCCGATTGAACAACTTCACAGATTCGATTCAAATCGGTCCAGCTCAAGAACCGAATTTGTTAACAGTCCCGAAAGATAGACAGTATCCCAAAATTGGTCATACTCTTGAAGTTACCCACCCGGTAGCGAGATATTGATATCCGTTGAAGTCCGCCGTGATGCGTCCAGTGGTGTGGGTTGCCAGGCTCCTGATTGGAAAAGTCCCATGCTTTGTGGTGGAGTTGTAGCTGCGCTGCTGGCACTTCCTCCCTGATGGTTTAGAGCAGAACTCGGGGCAGAACTAGATCCTCCCTTGGCTGCAGTAGGAGTCTCAATTTTTGACGGCCGAGCTGCAGCTGCTGGTGTTGATGCCACTGTCACACCGCTGGAAGCGATTGCAGGTGCAAGCCCAATCGAAGTCATCATGGAAGTATTGGGTTCTCCATTCCCAGCAGTGGAAGGGGAGGTGGGAAGTCTGGCGGGCTTTATACCGGTATCAGGGATGAAACTCCCAACCACAATCTGTAAGCGACCAAAATCGTATTAGTAAACATATTTACATCAACACCTTCAATAGTCTTGGACATCCGTAAGCTAAAAAGGGAGGATGGGTGGCTTGTCAGAGGCTAAAAGGACTGGATTGTCCGGGTAAAGTTTGGTATCAAGTACACTTCACACCAGACAGAAGCAACAAATGCATGATTAAAGAAGACGCCACAGCACGAAGTCTTTAATAGTCGCACATGGTGCTGGACATAGATACGATTCCTCGTAAGCTCGGTGTTCCTAAAAGTAATGGCCTCATGTGAAAAGTCTGCAACTTCTCCTTGTCATCATGGACAAAGAAAGTAACGATACAAATAAGGTCTTTCCCTCACTACTAGGGGACCCCGGAGCAAGGCATCGTCTGTTGCACGATGTGAGGCAGTTAGGATCAGTTGAAATGTCCGCTCGCCAACAGAAGTCCACGTTGCACCTCAAACCAACCTAGAGTTACCGTGGATAGGTAGCAACTTCGTCGGCTCCCCCGGCCAGCTTCTGCTAGATGCAGCGAAGCAATAGCCAGATGCAAAGCACTTCCGTGTGGTAAAAAAGAAGAAGACATTGTTACGGACGGTAACATTTCTCGTCCTACAGTCTCTTCTGTTGCTGAACAGAATGGCGGACAAGACAATCCGGAAAACGTTCCTATAGCTCAAAAGTGCTGAAAAACATACAGCATCGATATCAAAGCAACTTGAAAAATGTCCGTAGACAGGTCGGCTTATGTACTGACAACACGAAGGTAGCGGACACCCAATGGCTGGCGGGGAACTCGCAGAAATTAACAAACTTAGCGGACAGGAAGAGGAAAATAACCAAGGGACAAAGAACGGGCCAAATTAGTGTCATAACTCTTAGCGGCCACACACTATGTTTGAGAAATGAGATGAGCCAACTCAGAGAAAACGCTGGCCACCCTGCAGCAGATAACTAGCTACCTGGCAACCGGCAACCGACACACGACCTTAAAGAGGCAAATTTGACTAGTCCAATTCCTTGCCGGATGCAGCAAGTAATGACTGACTCATTCCATGGCCATTCCGGGATAGAAACTGGAGCCAAGATTCCTTGGGGCACTAATGCACGTTAGGTCAGCTCGACTAAGTCTCGCCGACGTGGTAAGAGGGCGAAACAGGAGTGCGCACAGGAGCAGACAGCTTGACAACAGAGTCCAACTGAGTTGCCAAAGGCCCTCCTTTTCAACACAACGCAGTAGCGTCACATGTATGGCTCACACATGGCTCACACAGCGTCACACTGGCCCCTCGAACAGGATTAACCAGTAAATCTCGACACAAAGCCAGCTACTATCTCCAAGCTGTTATCTCCAAGCTATTGAACAGGGAAATGCGCCATAAAACACTCACTTTCCAGTAAATGGAGTACGAAAATGCGAACACACAGGCCACGTATACCCAACACATACTTATCTACATTCAATCGTTTAGTTTGACGATAGAACTAGTTTAGACGATAGTTTGACGATAGAACACTTAAACATGTGCCCGAGATAGGTCTCCGTTAGTTGACTGACTGTAGCTCAAAACCTGGGTAGGGACGCCGAATATAATTCCGTAACAACGCAAATCGGTTCACCCAGAAACGGCAGGTCAAATAGAACCAGAAAGTAACAATTCATTACCTGCACTGGAGTAGCTGCAACAAGTAATCCCGAAACGCTCCCACCGACAACCTTCCCGTCGTTGGCCGCAAGAGATACACTCAATCCACCAGTACGGCTCCGAGTTCCTCCAACATCGGTGGGCAGGAACGAACCAGACAACGAAAGAATCTCGTACCGGCCCTGTTTGACAATGTGATAGAATCTCAACTCAGATAGACAGCTCCACGATTCCAAGCTACTTTCTCCTTTGTACCCCCAGCGGGTAGTAATACCCACGTACTGCCTACCATGTAGAATGGAGAGCTAAGTCTTCTTTTTGCCACGAAAAAGGAAAGCCAAACCTGGTCGTGCTCTGGAAGCTAAAGACAACTACTCCATTCAAATCCCGGGACGGTTGGATACTACTGGAGATCAGGACATAGACAAGAAATGATCAACTCACAAAAAGCAGGCAAAATGAGTTTAATATGACCGTAATACTGACCTCGTAGGTGATGTTGCCGCCGAAAGAAGAATCATGACGCAATGTAACGTTAGATATTGAACCATTCGCGGATAAAACGCAGACGGCACGCGGTCCTTGCTGAGAAAAACCAAAGACTTTATTGGCGACATCCTGAAGTATGAAAAACCACCTGTCAGTTACCATAATCTAATCACATGGCAAGACAGGAAACGAGAATCGTGGCTTGTATCGATAGTAGTACCTCTCCCGCTGCAATAGTTATGACATGCGGAGTGAACCCTGCTCCAGCTCCACCTGCCAACCAAGCCCCTGAACGGACAGTAGTAAGGAAATGCGCGTAAAGAATGCTTGCTTCGGCGAAGAGGAAACTGGAAACAGCGTAGACAAGGTCAAAATGTAGAACTACTGACAAATAAGGAGCAAAAAAACTTAAGCCAAACTCGACTGACGTACGACGGACAGAAGAAAAGAGCCCCCGCGATTGATATAGCTAGAAGCAAACTAGACCAGACAAAACATCCTGATATTAGAGCAAAATATACGCGGACTACGACAGTCATCATAGCGCTCATGGAAGTCATAAGTTGGCGTAAATACCGTTCGCTGTTCCTGCAAGATGTGAATGAGACTTCGTGAGATTCACTAGTATCAGATTGAACACCTCCACACAAAAGGACAGAATGAAACAACCAGCCTAATAGGAAGACGCCTAACAATCGTCGACATAAACCAGCAAAAAGAACTCGCAGTTAGCAAAGGAGGACGATCAAAAACTACGGGCAATACCTAAAGCGGCGAGCTGCTGTTTCTTCCCTGACCCAGGCGGTCGACCACGTCCGCGTTTCTCGGTGGGTGATTGTGGAGATTTCGCAGCAATGGGTGTCAAAGCGAGAGACACACCGAGGCTGCCTCCAGGGCTAGCATCCGCCCCAGGATATTTCCTCGGTCTTCCTCTCTTTCTCTTGGGGGGCTCGGGCCGCGCGGATAAAGTTGCTGCGACCATTCCTGAACTTGCCATAGGGGTATAGTTTGCACCTTGCCCAATATTCATACTCATGATGTTTGTATGCGTCGAAGGAGCTATACCATCTGAAGGAGATGAGCTGCTATTGTTTGCAGGGCTAGGGCTCGGGCTCGGTCTGGCAAGACTGATGGCGGTAGCAGTAGAGGGGGGTGCAGCCCGCAGTGGCGCAGGGGTGTGTAAACCTGTCGTCGGCGACGTCACAGATGAACCAGCAGCTGGTCTTTGTTGCAAGTGAAGACCGAGGTTTCCCTGCATACTTCCTCCTCCTCCTGAACTGACTCCATCCCTGCCTTCCATGCATGTACCAACTGATCCGGCCCGCCGGCTCTCTTACCCTACTCCGATCCACTCTCGCTTCTCTTAAGGCTGATTAGAGCAGCCGCAGCTGTCAGCTAACTATCCCTATTTGGCTCTCCTTCTCGTCTTCTGCTTCTTCTTCTTTAGCTCTTCCCCTAAATTCGCTCTATTCCCCTGAGAACCTCTCGAAGTTTTAAGTGAAGAAGATTTGAATACGTTACAAGCTATTCACCTCTACTCAGCCCGCAGAGTCCCATCTGCACTCCAAACCCTCGAGGAGCATGGTAGCCGTGATTCATCACCTCTAAAACGTCTAAGATGCGTATTCCGTCCGACCACGACCCAGCTCGCCGACTGTCTGCAAAATGTCACAGCCCCACAAACCGCGCACATTGTTAGACACCATCTCATTGCTTTTCGTTTGCCTGCTTAGAACCGATTGCCTCATCACCCTTTACGGCGACCGGACTACTATAATCTGGTACCAGAACGATGTTTGACTAAACCCCATCTTATCTTCATCGTCCACCATCGCGCAGCCCTTCAATCTCCTTCCCACTCTAATTCTCCAGCTCCTGAGAAACAAAACCCCCCGACACCAATGCGGAATCGACTCCCCCATACTCATTGTCTACTTGTTAAGACGATCTAATGCGACGACGCTACTTTGCTCTCGGCTATGAGATCGGGTTCAAGCAACCTAGAAATCCATTAGACTCGATATACAGCAGCATTCTCTCTTCGTCACAACGCAAAAGCAGAATCAGCATTAGTAGAAGAAAAACTTACCTTCGGAACAGAATAAGGAGAAGTAGGGGATATAACTCTTAGAGCAGGAGATTGATTATATGGCAATAAAACAAAGCACGGGGTAGTAAAGGACTAAACTATCTTCGGACGAGCTGAAAAGAAATTCGACCCTAATGAAGAATCATTTGAATATTTGACAAAGTTGAGAATTGCATTTCCTCACCATTTTTTAATTTCTCCTCCTCCTCTCACGACACTCTCTCGGGAGAAGGGCCTGGCCTCCGTCACTTCCCAAAAATAAATTCCATCAAGCAGTGATCCCATCTCCTCTCCAGCCCTCACATCACTTCTCGTCTTCGATCCCCTCTCTCTCTCTCTCTTCGCTCTCGTCCTGCCTCCGAGAAAAAGAAAAGAAACAGGGGAGCGACAGAGAGAGAAAAGCCTAATTTTGCGCCCCGCTGTGGCCCTTTCAGTCGTCCGCTCTCCACTTCGTCTCGCGGCTCCGCTCCTCGCGCGATCCCCTCCTTCGCTTCGACCTTCGCACCGCAGCGATCCTGCTGCCCTGCCCTGCCCGCTCTGCCGTGGCTTGTCTTGCCTTTGCCTTTGCCTGCCCTTCCTCCCCAAAACGTAGTACAGTAGTCTAGACTACTGTGGTAAAATATTCATTCCTTTCAGTACCGTACTACGGGCGACGGAGTTCGGAGTACGTATTTGAGCGGCTCTGATACACGTAGATACGGTCTCCAGTGCTGCACTATTACGATTCGCTCTCTCCCTTTTTCTCTCTCCTTCTGTCCCTGTCCAGTCTAATCCAGCTGGTTCCCTGCTCTGTCCGCGACTAACCACTATGTCGTCGTGACGTGGACTCAACGTTGCTTTTATTACAACCCGTCACGAGAGTTAAAACGTGGATTTCACCTTCTTCCGCCTTCGATTCAGCAGCTCACGGGGTTTAATCCAGGTCCAGCTCGGTCGCATCTCCTAATCACAGATGCGACGTGAAACCGGTCTCTCCCACTGCTGCTGTACGCTACTGCTCAGGATGACTGCGACCTTCCGTTCAACTGCTCTTACGTAACGGTAGTCGGAGTCGGGAGGGGGCCAGCTATGCTTCTCCTCAGCCTCGTATCGAACGGAACGTGAAACTCTAATCTACTGCCGACCCACTGTACACTTTCAGGAAAGGAGAATTCCCAAGTTCGTCAAGTACTGTCAGGTTTCCTTTCTATCATTTTCCGAATACTGTATTTAGAATGGGTTCAAAAAGCCAGAATATGCTAGGTCTTTGAACTTCTTAACATCCTTCCATTTATCGTTTAAAAGTTAAATTTTTATTATAAAACATATCTCATAATTTTCAGAAATTTGTTTTATCACACCTCCAGTAAGTTTATTGTGCTTGATCACACCTCTCTTAACCATACATTGTTTGATAAGGCCTCTGATTGACTGTTGACAGTAAAACTAGTCACTTGTCATGTCATTCAAATCACTTCAACAATAAAACATATATGCTCAGAAAGCAGTACGTATGGTCTGACATGGCACTAACATTACAAAGTGAATGGTTTCAAAATCGATAGTCAGTCAAGGAGGTGATCAAGATGTGTACGGTCTGACATATCACTAACATTGCAAAGTGAAGGGTTTCACAGCCGATAGCCAGTCAAGTAAGTGATCTAACAATACATCCCTGAGAGGATTATAATCAAGTGCAACAAACTTATTGGGGGTGTGATCAAGTAAATGTTTCATAATATCACCAAGTGTCGTTACGTTTTGATCGTACATGGTGGATGCCTACTGCGTAGTGAGAGCTGCTGAGTACATGAGCCACATAACACACACAAAATAACAAAAATTTGAGGAAATAATAATAGTAGTAATAATACCATTACTATTATTATAATTATTATATAATTATAAAAATAAACCCTTATACGCAAATTATGTTTGTTTCGAGCTTTCGGCTCGGCTCAAGACCCTCAAAAAGCCCTAATATAAAAACCGTTCCTAGCTCTTTATTTTATCTCTTTCTCCTTGTGTCCCTACCCATCCGAAACAGAAAGTGAAGCCACGTCTTTTTCATTATTGGAACATTATTTTTCCTCCATTTTGTATTTTTACAGCTCGTAACCTCCGGCTGAAGAAAAGCGATATGATTACGAATGCTTTCGGTTGTGGCTTTTCTTCTTATGACCGAACCTACTGCTGAAAAAGACAAGAAAAGGGAAATAGTAAAAGCTTATAGGAATAAAAGAAATAGCAATTCCAAACCACGGCTGTTACATTCTTCGGTAAATGCCATGACCTGGAGGGAAAAAGCAATGTCCACTTATGTTCTGTTGTATTTGCTCTAGTAGGGAAGAGGAAACATGAACGTGACTCTACGTAGTTGTAAACAAAGGGAAAGTAGGGCCTATTTATTGTTGTATTAACTTGATGGTAAATTAGCCTTTCGATGCAGAAAATTCATGCATATTATTCTCCAAACAAAAGTTTCACATAATGCCAATATAATATGCCATAATATGCCGAAATGCTTACTGAGGCTGCAGGTTAAGTCAGGGAAACTGGTACAGTAGCGGTCAACATGAGTCTCCCCATGTTGAAGGAAAATAGTTTTTCCATTTTCGTGTCGATATTTTTATTCATATTCGTGCTCGTGAATACAGTAAAGCTGACGTAAAAACTTCTCTCCTATGCTTTCCTGGTGAGACGTGCTAGGCTTTGGACTCTTCTTATATTCCAGAAACTCCCAGATGGGACAACCACGCGATATTAAAACATTATTCCTATGATCAATTGTGCGCTACTATGGCTTGATATCCACTTCTTCCGACAAAAAGAAGAGGAGATCATATTTTCATTCTGTTAAGATTCACTGTCAGTTAATCTTTCATTTAACTCTTTTTCTCCCTTTATAACGCTATGACTTATTAACAGCTACTCTTACTAAAAGGCTTGAAGGTAACTTCATGAACATATGTAATGATATTTCTATTAAAAGACATCTTGATTAGTTAGTGACAGGGAGAGCCATATGCCCGGAAACTTATATTTTGCAAATATATGATGTGAAGTTCTCCATAAACTGCTTGACTTCACATGCCAAGTGTACAGTTTTAGCAGAAGGCATTCTTACAAAAACATGAGAAAATCAGTATTAGTGAAGTTCATGCATAACTTCAGTTAAATGTCCATGTTATACACAATATGATTAATACCAATGGTGAGGAGAGGGAGAGGCCAAAAACTATAGGACATTTATGTCCATGTATTTGCTCATGTTAAAGAATGCTTTGAATTTACGTTTTATCATAAACTAAAAAGCGTAACACAAACTAAAAAGCAACCAAACAAAGTGACTTCTGCAAAAGGGAAAGCTAGTCCAGGCCACACTCTACTTACTTGGCAGTCCCGCTTGTGGAGTGCCTGACGTGTGACCACTCTTAACTATGACAAAGCGTCTAGTTCTCACTTTATTGCCAGGTCATCCATAGTAAAAGTTAGACTCGTATGGTATGATAAAATCCATAATCAAGTACAAAGGTACGGTGTTGTATGGAATACCTATGTTTTTGAATCTGCCTATAATATTGGCTGATGGTTGGCCCCACTTCTCTCGACAAGAACGTACCAGAGTCAATGACCTCTAGTAAAATCACTTTACCTTTTGCTGTCGTTTCACCCATTGACCACTCTTTGCGACCGGCACGAAGGGACAGATCGACTTTACAAGTTTCATCGCCCATTGTTGTAGGGCGGTGCCACATGTCAGTTTATATCGGAGGAAGGAAAGATCTTTCTCTTCTAAATGGTATAAATGTATGTGGAATCAGATGGAAAGAAGAACTGTCATCGGATGCTGTGTCAAGACGGGGGTATTAAAGGCAGTCAGTAGGTCAATTATGTAGAAATTTTTCGATAACTTGAAAGTGATCTTTCTGGTTATAACTTATAACGCATGGAATAGTGTTGAATGACGCCTGGATCTCCAGAGTGCGTCCAATGCAAGATCCAAAGCCCTTGTGGATTGCTTTTCTCAAGCTCTGGAATCCAGGATTTTGGTGTCCTATGAACAGGTGAGCTTTTCATCCATAGTTGCTTCAATCACACTTGTCGACCATCTTTGACATTATCTGTATTTCAACTACTCAATGGGAAGAACGTTTGTCAACCACATTCCACCTACATGAGAGACACTTAGTTTGTAATATCTGAAGGTCAAACATCGGTTTGAACAAGTTTTTCTTCCAGTCTCGTAATCAGACGAAACATAAGTCGTTGAGCCCGTGAAAGACTGCGAAATTTAATATCCAAATCTAACTAAACAGTTAAACCATGGTGCCCCTTGAAATACTCTATTATGCATATTATTTACCCTCTTCTAAGTTCGGAAAAGGGAGTATACATACCTTTTAATTTATATCTTTACCTTCTTTTTGGAAGGGTTAGGTTATAAATTAAAGTTATTTAAAAATATTTATTTATATTTATATAGAAGCTTTTATTTATAATAGAAATAATTATGTTTGAACTCGTTACATTTTTAGGTTTTTCTTCTTCTCAGAGTTCATGTGTTATGTTCATCTCAGAAGTATAAGGGGTTACGTTTGAACTCACTGCGATTATACGGTTTTCTTCCCAGAGTTCACGTGTTACAATGTCAAGACTATTTAAATTTAATAATTAGATTTAGATATTTATATTTAGATGTTTAAATCTAAATCTAAATCTATATTGGATTTATTTAACTGTGCAGTAAGCAAATATTGTGCATGTTTGCTTATTGCACTGAAGACTTTTACTTGTTCAAGAAAACCTTTTTTGCCAAAATGATCATGTACAGCGAATCATTTTAAATAATTTCAAAACTATTTTTCTGATTTTCCTTTTGTGTCTCTTTGGTCCCACACTCATATGGGATGCATATTATTCATAGTAACCAGGAGTACTTTTGGTGTGGATTTGGTATCAGAAAATAAATAAAACTTTAACTGTCAAACACAAAATACATTTATTATGCAACTTCAATGCTAGAATAGAATCTCTGAAGTAACATTTATATAAAAGCTGTTCACAAGTTCTACACTTTAATTCGCTTCAAAGAAACTGTTTAGTGAACTGAGAAATGTAGAGAAGAAGTGAAGAAAAGAGGATATATTCTCTTTAACCTAAATTACACCGGGAGAACTCTTTGTAACCCACATTAGAGATTTATATTATTGTATATAATCACGCCGAGAGAAGTTCAGAGGTTTATTTCCTAAATATAACATCAAGTGAATACGATCGTGCAGTTGGTATCGGATCTATTCTGTATTAATGTCATGCTAATTTATTTATGTAATTTGTATAGAGACACCTCTGGATTCGTTGTTGTCTTTTTTTGCGTCTTTTTTTGAAAGGGCTGTTGACTTTTAAAATATAAATGTTTAAGAAATATTAAAGTGAAACTTTTTAAATTTATATTTTACAAATATATACTTCTACCTTAAGAATATTTTGTATTCAATTAATACCCAGATTTCAAGTTAATTGGTTTATATTACTACTACTTGTGAATGAATATATATATATATATATTACTACTAATTATAGGTCCATCTAGACAGAGAATTATGCTCGAGGAATCAGTTTAGACTAAACTATCGTTTGTAAGCTCCTAACATAGCGTGGAAAAAAACAGATATTTGTTATTAACAAATTAAACATGTATCGGTCGCACCAGTTTTTCCATTACTTTCCTTTTAAGATCTATATTAACTTTAAGAACACATAACTTCCTCGTACCGATTTAAATTGAGTTAATATAAGAACTCATGCTAAGCTCTAGGGCATGATCTCATATCTTGTGTTATAAGTCATAACGAGATTGATCTTAGAATTATCATGGTTGTAACACTTTTTTACTGTTATTATATTGGGCATAAGATGTACAATAGCTAATAGCATTATTAGCATGCTATTAATGCTATTAATGCTAATAATATTATGCTTTTATTTAAACTGCTTTTAAATAAATGTAAAACACTATTAGTAAATATCATATTAGTTTATAATTATAAGTTTTATTATAACATTTCCAACAAACAAAACGGGAGTCTTTTTATTTTGTCACACATGTTATTATTTATTGAGAAATACAAAA
The DNA here is from genome assembly GCA_036924285.1 of Asterella californica. Taxonomy (NCBI): domain Eukaryota; kingdom Viridiplantae; phylum Streptophyta; class Marchantiopsida; order Marchantiales; family Aytoniaceae; genus Asterella; species Asterella californica. The sequence continues at coordinate 3,038,586 of JAYKYS010000010.1, read as the reverse complement.
GTGACTTTGGAGGGATACAGTTATCGTACCATCAAGTGAATTCGTGAAAATAAATTTATTGTTTGTTATAGTGTTTTTTGTATCTCGACTTTAATATATGCCACGGGCTTTGAACAAATGACGTAGTATAAGCAAATGATAATACCAAACAGATAAAAGATATTTTGTAAATAAATTTACTACATACCGATAATTAAGAGGAAATCATAGCACTGCATGAACTCCTGTATGTAGTTATAATGAAGCCTCTCAAGACAGATAATTCAACTCACTTGTTATCATCTTCCATTGTAAATAGAAGTATACACTGTATAGAATTAATTCAAAAAATTCAAAAAATATAAGTATTTCCTAACATGCAAGCATTCGTTCAGTGAACGACAACAACGATGCATATTCACAATATCCAGGGAGGTTTAGTTTTATGTCCAAACTATTATTTTCCGATATTAATTTAGTAATACACTAAACTGGAATTAAAAAATGAAAATTCCATCATTGGATATCGCTTTTATTCTAAAATCGGGTTGCGTTTGAGAAAAGCACTTATGGTTTTACTGTCCAGTCTAACACCCATCTTAAGGCTGTAGTTCGTCATAAATATTTATGAGTATGGAGAGTTTAATTAAACCAGAACTCGTACCTCGACATAAATTATCCATTTCTCTGCAAACAGAATTATTATTGGAAGATAAATTTCGATCCTTATTCGGTTGCATTATTTATTTCTCATGCAAATTGGTTTATTCCTATGCATTTGCATACCTAACCGTCGATCCTGCTCAAATAGCAACAAGACAAAACTCGGAAGAGGAGGAGAGAACTTTTTGTCTTTTTATACCCAGAGACTTTCGGTGAAAGCCAGGTGCACCTTTATTTGTCTCGTGTAGTGCCCATGAATGAGTGGGAAAATTAGTTTCAAGTTATTTGGACTTATCACTCAGTCGCAACTGACTTCGATGATAAGTTATTTATCACACTCACTAATTAGTAGTTTGTACTTTTTGCGTAGAACCAAAAAACTAAAATACAAAACTGTTTCAAACTATTTCTCTTGATTATAATTTTTGGGAAGATATTCTTGTTTTCAATCAGAAACAACTTCTCATCAAGTTTCTCAGTCAACTTCTTACCAGTTAAATATGTTCATCAGTATGAGACTTGGTTTTCATATCTGATTTACATAAAGCTACAATAATGAAATCGTAAAGTATGTGAGTAATGTTCATATATAGTAGTTAAATATGAAAAATTGAATAAACATTGTAGACAAATAATCTAATTCCTTGACTATTTTTCTTCTTACACTTTCTGGCATAATTAACTTGTATTCGTGCCATTTGGATAATATAATCATAGGTTCTGATATTTTACACCAATAAATGGCGACATCAGCTCAGTAGTACTTTTTTCTATATTCAAATAATGTGGGACAGATCTTGAAATATTGTTATTGAGAACTTATGGATGCTATAGTCCTGTTGTGCTCACTCGGTTAATAAGAGATAAAGACTCTCCAAGATATCATATTTGATGTAATTCTTAATACCTTGGATATTGATAAAATTTTCTTTTAAAAATCGACAGTTAATTATCTGTGGAGAAAATTAACTCGTTCATCTCTTATATACTCGAGATATGGTTGAACTACTCGAGAATATTAGTTATTGAACAAAGATAATTTTATAATTCTCAATTAATTTGATGAAAGCGAAACGTGGAAATGCTGAAATATTTTTCTCATTCATCACAAAGAGTCTAGAATGGGATATTTTTAGAAGTAATACTCACGTTCTTGGAATAGTACAACAATTAGATGATCAATCACCACTATATGTATTCGTAGATACACAATTTTATACGAGTAAAATGATTTAAATATTAACTTGATATATAACAAATATGTTGTGATGCTAATAAACTTGTAAGACAAGGTAGTCAATCTCAACTACTATAACGGTATGGAGTATAAAATGATTTGCAACGGAATTTTATCAACTTGCAAAAGTAAAAATAATGTATCATTATAATATATAATCATGTGCTTATACATGATAACATTAAAAATACCACAAAATACATACTTCACTATATGTTATTTGTATGCATTTGAATGTTAACATAACTTACTGCAAATAGAAACTAAAAGTATTGAAGTCTATCCAACAGCATTAAATCATGAGTCCCTTGTTAGCTAGAATTATCTATAGTATTATTGTTTATCGATGTAGTTCTAGATCATTGGTCCATCTTTTGATAATGTTGCTTAGAATAGTTTCCTCATTTGTGCTTATAGCGGAAAGTAATAAATATTCATCAACCCAAAATATATATATTTCTAAAATATGAAAATATGCTATGTATTCTTAAACACCTTTGTCAAATTATAGTTTCCTACTAGAAATGAAAACATCTATAAATATATTTATGGTGAATAAATATTTAAATACAATATACAATAGAAATTTTGTTCCACACACTTCACTAAACACACATTTAAAAAACCAATATAAAATTTCCACATATCATAGAATATATCTACCCTAAACCCTAAACCCTTGAATAATATTATAATAAAGAAATTATTTTATGATAGATTGAGTAATTTTTGTGAATCCATGATTAATGATTTTAGTGAACTGTTCATGTTAAAGACACTGTCAGTGAGCAATTGTTGGTATCCTTAGCTTTTCTTCCAAACTCATGTTAACACCATCAAAGCTTTTGGAATGAATAACTGAATGTTTATTCTATTTTGATGCGTGATTACTCTTGAGTAGTTGATGTACCTTTTGATGATCATTTGGAAACTCTTTTTTAACTATATGCTTGAATGTATAATAATTTAAACTCTAACAGAATCAAGATGTGGTATAGGTGCATCTTCATTCACGTGCTCATCTTTCGTAAGATTTACTAGGCAAGCTATACATTTGCATAGCTTTTGGTCTAAGTCTTTGACAAAACAATATGAATAAAAGGGACAAGGATTGTAGTCTTTAAATAAGGTTTAACATGTAATAGAAGTATAATATACTGTGTACTTGAATCTTTATCTTCTTTTGAATAATTATTGGAGAAATATTTAGTAAATGTCACAATATTTCACGCACTACAACTAGCATGTTTCATAAAAATTACAAGGAAAAGTTCTTAACTATGTGATCTTCTTATTATAGCTCGCTACAATCTAGACTTCAAGGATCTCGACAAAGCCCATAAAGCTATCAAACGAGTTTAATTTGAATTAACTTAAAATGATTTATACATCGTGAGTTTAAAACATAAACATGACATCAGTTTATCTTTTCTATAAATTCAAACATGACATAAACATGGTAAACAAATCTAGATTGTGAGTCCAAGAACTGAGGGTTGTTGTTATGCATTTGCATAGTTAATCGTCGATCGTGCTGAAATAAAAAAATAAAAAAGTATAAGAAAAAGAAAAAAGTATAAGAGAAAGTGAGAATTTTTTATTGTTTCAATACACATAGACTTTCAATATAAAGCCAAGTGCCACGTTATATGCCTTCTAAACTATATGTTTTCATTTCTGTGGATGGGCTATCTGAGGACAAAGAAACTGAACACTTATACCTAACATTATTCTTGCTGATAAGATTTTGTTACAATAAATGAATAAGTTAAATTAAGATTTAAATCAAAGCTCTTCTATAGCTTTACAATATGTGACTAACTTCACAACTAAATATTCAGCTTTCATAGAAAAATATTATAAATTTGAAACAAAATAATAAAAGTTCCATAACCTAAAATAAACAGAGAAAAAATTTATATATTTTCTCATTTTATAGCTACACCTAGTGTTTTATGTAGCATACATACACTTCAACTATGAATTCATATAGTTTCTTGAAAATCTAATCTATATTCTTTGAAAAATTATGTATAGATTGTCAATCCCATAAGAAACAAAGAATTCTTTTTTAATATATTTATCGTAATAGGTGAAGGTTACATGAAGAAGAGTTTAGATTCGGATAAATCTCAAATGCATAGTCATGCAATTCCATTTCCAGTGAAGCACCTTGTTGCTAAACTGTTATCAGTAAAAGAAACTCTTATTTTTTGCTTGCATTTCACGTCGCTCTCTCACACTGAAGAGTTAGTTTTCGATGCATACTAGACTGTGGCAATAAACCACGACTCACAACTTGTGACCAATTGGGTAACTTGAGTAAGTTGAGGTTACCATAATATAACGTGCTACCACATAAACTATTAGGGGTGTCAAACTTGGAACCTTTTTGGGAGATTCGAGATCCACTGAAAGAGTTACAACTTTGGCTAGACGCTCAGAGTTTTTTTTGGCAGACAGTTCCAGAAATACCTGCAGGAAAACACCAAGAACTATCTCTTAACAGATTTTCACTCCTTTCTTTCGTTCTTTTTTGCACTAGAGAATCTACTGCGCTGAGTAATTATTATCAGTGGCAGAACTGAAAAATAAATACAAAAAATACACAAGGGCAATACAGAATGAGTTACGGTTCTACACAAAGTTACTCGTGATAAAATTATGGAGTTTTGTCTCCCAACCATTGAAGAATATTTTGTTGTAACTTTGACACCCCTATTGTACAAATACTAATATGGATTTCAATGTTTTAACCTTTTCTAAAGATTTAGGACTCCCGAGAGGGAGTTATAATTGCGGTCAGGTCTTTGCAGATGTTTTCTGCTGATGTCTGAAGAAAACATCAGGAGTATTTCTTTACTCAGTTTTCATTTGTTTCATCCGTTCGTTTTTGCAATAGAAAACTCTAATACTCAGAGTTATGATCCCAGATGTCAAATGTGAAAATAATTAGTGAGGAGATCGTATTGTTAGCTCATAAGGGTGCAATGGCAAGCAGCACACGGCTGCAGAAAGCCCAATAGCGATTAAAAACAAATTCAAAAAAAGAAAAACCCTGTCTAAAATTTACTTCTGTAATTGTTTGAATCACTATAATTAAACTTTTAAAGTCTCATAATTTCTGTTGCGGTGTAACATAAACAACCTAAAAATGTGATTAGAATTCGGCGTTTAGATTTTTTAACTCCCTTTTTTGTCAAATTGCCTTTGTAAATGTTAGAAAGCAGTATTACGTCCGAAGTGCAATTATACTACCGTATTTATGGGTGGGTAAAAGTGAATTTGCTTTAATCCTCCTCATAAATGAAGAAATAGTGGTTCAGTCCGAGGAGATTATCCGATCCTCGGGTTAATAACTCAAGTCCCATAGTAGATTTCGAAACAATTAGATTATATTTGCAAGCATATTTAGTGATATGCATTAAGTCTTCTTGAGCCTACTTAGTGTAAAAAGTAGAGTTTCAGCAAATATGCAAAAACATATTGCTTCGTTTTTCCTCTCTTGAGTACACTCTCTCATGTGATATTATGTTGTTTATTTTATATTTAGTGGAAATTTCAACTCACTTATGTTTAATTATTTACTGATTTTTTATGATCGATGTAAAGTTGAAATTTTAAACAACGTAAACGTTTAAAAACGATACATCCTTTTCTAACAGTTAGACAAGGTAGATTGTACTTACTGTAATGTACATATTCACATTTAGAATTTTCATGTGAAGAAAAGACATTATGAAGTTATCTTAAAAAAAGTTTTATGTCGAACGTAAGATTCTAGAAAATTACCTGCTTATACATGTGGATGAAGAAACTAAATTTATGATCTCAGTATTAGATGCCGGCATTTGATGACTTTCCATAACTTACCAGCTTCTCCAGAACATGCTTGAACCGCAAAGACGTGTGATTCTTTTAATAGTCATCGAAGGAAAGTCATGATAAGCATAATTACTTGTATATTATCGTAATTCCCTTCATAGTAATTTGGTTGTGCATGTGACTACGAGTTTCTTTAGCCCAAAGAGTACAAAGATTTAATGATTTGGTACACGAGCATGATTAGAAGTGTTGGGTCAATGTGCTAATTGTATAATCATTAAAAAGAGGAAATAGTTCAGTCTATTTTTTAAGAACTTTTTGGTCCCTATGTTTTCTGTGACGGTGGATCAATACAAAAGAATCAGTTTTAAATAGTACTGAGAAGAAGTTTACCCCCAAAATTTATTTGATTGTATTCCGGAGTGATTGTTCTGACTTACATAATTATATGGTTTCCTGAAATTCATATCTTCAATCATATATATAGTTCGTGATGCTTGGGGTAATATTCACTAACTTATGATACAGAAAAGATATATGAAATATGTATTATTTGCGTCCATATATTTATGTTTTTATCCATATATATCCGTTTGACTTGATTCATATCTGAGTCTTAATTTCTCACTGGAAAACTGACTTGAATTCTTAATGTATTATTCTCGTTCAAGTTTTTTGTCGAGTATAAAATAAACTTGAGTTGAGTGGTAAATGATAAATGTTATTTCTTGTCTGTTTGGGATCATTGTGCATCACAAGATTGTCCATGTGAGTATATCACAGCGAGACTCGATCAGAAACTTCGTTAACAATTTACAGCACATGTATCTTTCTCTTAGAGGACTGTAGGCTAAACCACTTGGGACATCTATCTTCAGTAGTGGTGATGAGAATGGTATACTTAGTAACACAAACATGTAATATTGACCCCAAAGTAAGTAGCATTTTCAGTCTATAAGCATGAACTCCATCTACAATGATTTTATGTTGGCCAGTGTGGACAGGAGAATAAAACCACTGGAAACGTTCTATGCAATATTCAAGGACATTAATCTCATACCATAAAACACTCTCCTTGTTTTTCAGTTGTTGCTTTTTGCTCTTTTTTCCACATTTGCTATGTGTAAGTGTTGAGATTCTCTCAAATATATCATGGTGAAAAATCTTATGAAAGCTTGTTTCTATTCTGCTCATTGAACGGTAGATACCAACTCCTTTTAGATATGAAATAGCTAACTCGTGAATATGAAAATATTCCTTTTCTCAATAATATAATAACTATAAAGGAATACCCAGTATAATCAGTCAACAGTTGTTTGTTCACTGTATGCTTGTGAATCATCATGTATGACTAGGGTATCAATAATCACGACAATATACAACTACGATTTTAAATACTGAATACATTTCTTTATTATAAGGGCGGTTCTAACTAGTTTTTCGCCTCTTCACAATTCGCCCTTTCTTACCAGGAAAAGGTAAAGTAGAAACGTGAAGAGGAAACCTCTATTTAAAGGAAATAATATTGAGGAAAATACACATAAGAACAGATAAGAACGCAGAAGGTGCTGGTATGGGATCTGCCGCGTCGCAGTGGTTACGCCTGGAGGCACTTGCTTCAAGCTGCCGAGAGGGGAGGGCCCACAACACGGCTTACATTCCGGTGGCCTTGTGACAGGTTACCGCCAAGAAACAGGCTGCCCGGTACTAGTAGGTTTTCTCGAGACATACACCGAAACTCCTCTATTATTTTATATATAGCTTCTCTGGACATGGTCACCATATTATACCCATATTTTTTTTTAATTCAGCTCTGTTTTCATTTGTCGCTAGATATATTTATAGCAAGCATGGAAAAGCGTGCAGTTTTTAAACAATTCATCTTTCTTTTCTCGTGCTATATCGTCGATCAGCTTGATGCAAAGCAAGGACCATGTTTTACATTACGTGTTAACTTGAACCCTATCTCAAGCTGCGACTATTAAAACCTAAATAGTATTTATTATTATTGACACGTACAAAATGTATGTCTATTCCTAACTCCTGGCTGTTTTTTTGTTCTTTTTGGTTTTTGTCCTTTTAGGTTAAAGCCGGGGCTTTTTGAAACTCCTAGCTGTTTCTACCAAGTCATTTGGAATTGCAGTTTGCCAAGATGTACCTTACTATTACTGCGGAAGTGTTGTCGTCCATATCCGTTGACGTGAAATGTATATAAGATGTTTACCACTAGCTCAGGAATGTGCTGAATATATATAGGCACTGTAACCAAGTTCAGAAGGATGTTTGATACCCTGGTCAATTAATAAGTATCCCCAACGGCCTTGTACAGTGAATTTCGTTTTTTTATCAGAAAGTGTATAAATATTATATAAATATCATATAATAAAATATTAAAAATATTATATAAATTCATATATAGCATATATTAACTCGTCTAGGAGTACCCAACTCAGCAAGATATAACCCATAAGTGAAGTCCGGGCTGATACGTTGCTGGGAGAATAAGACAGAGACTATAATTCTTGGATTGCTTCGTTTTACAGGGAAAGTTAAGATATATATGTTATAATTTTTCCCGCCGAGAGATTTAGAACATATATTAAACCTCATGTACACTTTGAAGTGTACATGAGGTGAATATGCATGCTGGATGAACTCAGGAGAACTTTTACTCGCTCCATGTTATCAAGAATATATATATATATATTAAATAAAAAATATATACTAAGTAAATATAAAGAATTGAAATATTTTATAAAAATTATCTGTTATCCGTGTCTGGAAACACGGGGAGAATAGGACATAACCTATAAGTCTTGACCTGAGTATCGCGTTTCAGAAGGTACAAACCAAAGCCTCCATAGTCGTTAATACATTAATATACACTGAAGTTTAATTTAATACCTAACTGAAAGGGTTAGGTATTAAATTAACCTAACTTAGTATTTGCCTCCTCATCAGGTGATCAGTGAAAATGATAAGTGTACATGAGGTGAATAAATAAGCAGTCAAGTCAAGTTAAATATGTACTATTGTACTGTGTAGAAGGTTTTGGTACCAACCAGCCTTGATGTATTGATGATGTATTGATCATGTGGGGTTAGAATTCTGCACTGTAACACAAACGGATGAAACGAATAGTACTGGAAGAACCGCATAAACAGTGCCCTTTACCAGTTCTTGCTGTTAGATATATTCTCGATCTCCGTGACATGAGTAGCATAAGATCGAGCAAGAAGGTCATCCAGTTGTCCGTCGTTCTGTTGATGGCTGTTTCATGATGTTTACTGTTTCCCTCGAGTCTCCCTCTTCCGTCTCAAAGTCACAAGTTGGTTTTGTATGTTCTCTGTCGTCTCTCGGAATAATTTCTTTGGCGTCCCCAGTATCCATATAAAATGATAATAACAATAATAATAACAATAACAATAATAATAAAAGGTTCAGTAACTAACCGTCAACCGGATGTTTATTGTGACTTTCTCTCCTGTTAAATTTTCCATTATGTCGGACAAGCGCAAGTTCAGTGAAGTAAGTGTTATAACGTTGTTTTTAAATGGAGGCGGACGATGTTTTTGATCCCAAGATCACTCGAATAAATTTGTATTTCTCAAGAATATATCTTAAGGAACTGTAACGTGTCAGGTAGGATAGTTAGTGAAATATGATGTCTGGATGGTAGATTTCCTTTGAAGTTCTACGTCTAAGTATATGTACGACTTATAATGGTCAAGGACCCAGATTCTCTCTTCTTCGTTTGTGATGAAACATATTATGGTGCTTTTTGTGAGACTCACGCATGCAAGAACCTCTTGTTTCCTTATAGAGGATAAAGGTACGAGTATGGGCAAAATATGTCATGTGGAGGTGTATCATCCAATAGTATAGTCAATAACCGCATTTTAACTTTTATACGAGGTGATCAAAACTAGAATGATATAAACAATGATGAAGAATGTTAATTTTACCATTTTCAAGGGGTTGAATTTAAGAATTTTTTACTGAGCCTGGTCATCATAACTTACATACTGTACGCTATTATCCTTCAGCCTTACGTAAAATCCTACACCCTAATGAATGAGATTTGAACGGAATTCCCAGATCATTTAACGATTTTCTTGCCTATTAGGTGTATTACTATGACACTTATCATAGGGATAAAGTATGAATTATTATTCTCGTGTGAATGACTCCAAGGTTCACAAAGAGATAGACATTATAGTCTAAAATATCAAATGGGATATTAGCTCGGATATTGGTAAAGAGTAACCTTAAGTACTTTGTGTATATTATTCCTCCATCTAATGAAATTTAATAGACTCCATGAGCAAAATCATTATAATACTATGAAAATCGAATACTTGATCATAACAATCAAGAATAAAAATTTAAAAGTGATAGAATGTTTTTTAAGAACTTAAATCTTTTTAGGAATTCAAACTCCATTTTATATAATTCCAGTAAATAAGAAGAACTGAATGTCCACGGTCTAAATGTTTCTTAAGATTCCTCTCCCAAAACGAAGTATTTATTATCTCTAGAATGATAGGTTTTTGATCTACCATTGGATGCATGTGAGTCTCAACATATACCGAACTAAGCGTCTAAGGTGGTAGAAAGATCAAATGTATATTTTGACACACTATTATGTACAAGATGTAAAATATATAAATGTTGTGAACTAAAAAGAATTTGTTAGGATTCAAAACTTGTTTGATGTAATGTTGGCATCAAAAATCAATTGCATAATAATATATTTTAGGACAGAATGTTTCTTATAGCAACACAATTATACATCATCATCATTGCTGTGCATTAGCATAGTTATATGTAGATTATGAAAATGAGAAAGGAAGAGGGGAGATTTTTCATGGAGTCAATTTTGTTGTTGTCACACTACTTGGCGGCTACATGCTTCACTTATACTCCAACACTCGAGTTTAGTAGTTCTATAAGTTAACTAAATATTACTTCTAGTTCTTTATGCATATGTTTGACATCTTTGCATATGATGTTAACACTATTATGTTATATATTTTAAGTCCTAATAGACTGATAGTATGTTATTTATTTTGTTCAAGTACTCGTACGCTTGTGCAAGTGATTTCATATTTATCTATGTAGTTCAAAGTACATAACTTTAGGTTTACCACGTGGATAGAGTTTAAGCTCATAGTATGTGCTTATATGTGGTCCAACCATGCTTTCTAGCTTATTTAAGTTATCTTTTAGAGTTACATGTCACTTTACATGTCTTCGCAGGAAGTTTAAGGTTTACTTTGGCACTTTAGAGACTTGACATGTAACTTATATGTGAAGTAAAATTGCCATGTGGATTGGGGGCACAAAAGGACAAGGAAGTGAAGTTACAAATTTCCATTGATCTATTTTTGTTTTTTGTGAAATTCTAAACTTGGAAGCAGAGGTCTTAGGGGCAGTTTGAGCTTTTGGTAAGAACATTCGAAGATTTGAGCATATGGAGAGAGAGAGAGCTCGTCGTGCTAGTCACTATCAGTGCAAAATTTGATTGATTTGGAGCAATAAATTGAGAGTTATGACAATTTGAAGTTCAGATTTAGTCAGAATTGCATCACAACTATTGATTTTGAAGTTTTGTGTGTCAATTGCAGCAGAAAAGAGATAATCGTTTCAAACATAGTGATCGTCCTGAATTATTCACTCACTCAAATGACATGAAACTTTTTTGACAGTGTAATCCTTCTGCATTGAACGCAATAGAGGGGGTCTCAAAAATCTCTCAATCTAGAACAACAACTTCCAATCTCGAGATATGGAGAACCGTTATCGTGTCGGATATTGCGTGAAGGATGTCCAGGAAAACGCGAGGTTCCTGGTTGTGGAGATGTTGTGTGCCAAACAGAGACAAGACAGAGACGAACAACCACGAAAACGAACGCGCAATATATACCACTCCAAATATATGTACACTGCCGTTTCTTTCTCCTAACAACACAAAACTGAGGAACAGACCAGAGCGGTCTGTAACCTACTTCAGAAGCCCTAAAACAAACCCCTGAATCGCAACCCTAGCATGAAATCGCCAAAGCGCAGCTCAAAGCAAGAGAAACTTCTCTTTGCTAACAACCATAGCCACAACAGTATCACGCGATCCAAACTCAAGTCCAAACCACATCCACACACTATCTCTTGGCTAAAGCTAGCTACCACAAGCCATACACAACCAACTAAGTCCTTAACGAACTCAAAAGGATGAAACCTGTAGCGAAGGAACCGAAAAAGACCTATCTGGAAACTTTCTCCTTTCGTCAAACGATCTTCAAATGTTGATAGGGTCTCTTTCCCTGACTCCGTTGGCTCAAGAAACCTTCAGATCCGACTCCCGATAGTCGAGATATCGTCAATTTTTGATCGCAGGTGACCGAACCTTCAAAAACTCCTCCCTGCGGCTTAAAACCGCTCACACCGCACAAACGGATCGTCTAAACTGATATCCGTCTTCGCTGGTAGGTAGATCTGGCTACCCTGAACCCAACAAGACTCCAAACAAGATGTTTGGAGTTCCCCTTGCAAAACCACTCGAGAAATTTGGTCGCAGGTTGCAAAAATCAGCTCCCTGCGGCTCAAATTCGCTCACCACACCCAAACCAACAATCCAATTCACTTACAGTCTTCTCCTATGCGTACATGAGGACTCCCTGATCGCGTAGTCACCAAGAACGAAGAACTTGGCTCACCGATCGCGAAGAACAATCCAATCTCAGGTCGTAGACGATGAAAACCTGACGCAAGCGCTTCCTTGCGAGCCAATTTCTCTCGCAACTCCCAAACCGCCCGATGAAACTTTGTATCGTCTTCAATTTCCTGAAGAACTCGTTGTTCTGATCCCGATGGATCCAAGGACAGCAAGTTTGGACTCCGGAACGACCCGAACGGTCCAACTCTCCTTCACAGGTAACTGAAAACCTCAAATCTGCTTCCTGCGTCTCATTTTCTCCCAGAACACAAAACCCGATCCGTCTCTTCCAGAACCGTCTTAACCTGTGCGTAGCCTGCACAGATCTGAACCCGATGACACCTTGCGTGCGTGTATTGGACTTCCCAATTCTCCAAAACAGCCACCGATAGGTCGCAGGAACAAGCAAGCCCCTTAAGCAGCCCCCTTGCAACAGTCTGTACGTACGAAGTTCAACCCTCCATAATAAGAAGCAGGCCCCTTGCGTCTTTGATATAACGTCTGAAGCCCTAAATACCCAGTCAGCAAGTAACTAGGGGCTTAGCTTGATTTTATCCATCTTTCGAGTCCTGTAACTTCTTCACTATGCGTCCAAACGAAGTAGACAAAGTGCCTATGGAATGCTGACAAGGAGCTCTATCCACTGGTGCGATAAAAACGAAGATCCGAAGTGGTGCCAAAAACCCGTAAGCTGGGGCCTAGCTTATTTTCTCCATCTTTCGAGTCCTGTAACTTCTCCACTAGGCGCCCAAACGAAGTAGACAAGATGTCTATGGAAAGCTGACAAGGAGCTCTACCCATCTATGCGATGAAAATGGAGATCTGAGATTGTGCCAAAATCCGTAAGCTGGGGTCTAGCTTGTCTTCTCATGAGTGTCTTTGGAGCGACAAGCATCGAAGTTTGAATTTCAAGTAGGAGCCGGTCCACGACACGAGATCCACCCCCTCTGAACCTGTGCATCCTCCGGTATGCACCAGAGATACCAACCAAGGAGTGGACCGGCTTATCGTCCTACTTCCCATCGTAACCAACCTCACCTTCAAGATCTTCTGCATAATCCTCATCCTCAAACTGAAACTCCGTCAAGATATCTGCTAGACCGACCTCCTCATCTCTCTTTTTGAAAATCTTAACACGTTTACCTGCCACTGGTAACTTCAAGCTCGTTCCATCCAACTCTTGCAGGGCGTAAGTTGCGTTGTCATGAACCTTCTTCACCACATACGGACCAAACCATCTTCTGGAAAACTTCCGGAGTGCACTATGCTGGTTGTCTAGACTGTTGTCATAGAATAACACCCAATCACCTTCTTTGATTTCCTTGGGTCTCAAACGATGTCGCTGATCAAATCTGACCTTGTTCTTCAATCGTGCTTCTCGCAGCCTATCCAAAGCAATTTGGATATCCTCTGGTCTTCTCTCTAACTGCCTAATTCGAATAGCAAGAAGCTCTTCTCTAGTCAAATTGTCCTCCCAAGGTAACACACTCCATGTCAGAACGTGTTCTTCAATCGGCATGATAGGCTTCTGACCTGTGATGAGTCCACCGGCATGTAACCTGTCACCGAGCTGTGCGTCGTTCTATCTGCCCATAACGCAAATGGTAAGAGTCGAGGCCACTCGCGCACCCTTCCGTTGCAAGCCTTCACTAAAGCCTTCACAATGGGTGGATGACCACGTTCACTCTTGGCATTCCCTTCGGGGTTGTAAGCAGTTGTCAGTGACAACCTCACCCCACACCTTGCAAAGAATTCACGAGCCTCGTGTGCATCTAACTCTCCCCGATCTGCAGTGATATTTCGCACACATCCATACCGACAAACAACCTCTTCCAAGAGAAATCTACATACCCCTTCAGTTGTCTTCGTCCGAAGCGCCCTACCCTCAACTTGATTTGAAAGATCCTCTCTAGCAAGTACCAAGTATCTCATCTGCCATAATCCAACCGGCATAATCACCAAGTCTACCACCCACTTGAAGTGGATCGTCAACGGATAAGTCGGATGTAATCCGTCACGATGTCGGATATTCGAATACATCTGACATGCCAAACAAGACTCCACAAAAGATACAACATCCATATACATGTTTTTCCACCAATACCTCTCTTTATCTTGGTAAAAGTGACCCAAATTCCTCGATGTCCAGCCCAAAGACTCTCATGGAACGCCTTGAGCAACTTCTACTGATCTTCCTTGTTGCAAATCACCCGTAGCGGTACCCCACCTTTCTGCTTCGGTCGCTTCCAAAGAAACCCATCCTGCAACATGAAGTTGTAGGCCTTCCTTCGAACTCTCCGAAACCTCTCATCTGTCCAACCTGTCTGCTTAACCATCGTACTAAGGTACCTCCCGATATCAAGTAAATCACCATCATACAACCCTTCAACAAACAACTCATCTTCCCTTCCTGTCTGTGCAATCGAATAGAACTCTGTACCCACGTCGTCAATGTCTTCTACCATCTCATCCTCCCCATCATACCGAGCTCGAGATAACATATCCGCCATCGGATTATCTTTCCCTGCGATATGTCTAAACTCCGGGTTCAACGACTTGATATATGCGATCCATCGTAACATCGCAATATCAAGAGTTGAACAATTCATGATCATCCCTAACAACGGCAAGCAATCAGTTTCAACCACCACTACTGCTCCAATCAAATACTCTTTCTCAGTTTTCATAGCTGAAACAATACCCCACAATTCTCTCTTCACTTGCGGGTAAGCACGTTGTCGAGGACTTAACACCTTCGCTCCGAACCTAACCGTAAACCTGTCTCCATCCTCATCATCCTGTCCGACTGCCCATCCAATTGCAACTGGACTTGTATCCACTGTAAGAACCACCGGCCTAGCACCCTTGTAATCAATCCTTCCTAGAACTGGAGGAGATGATAGTAAGGACTTCAGCTTCCTTACTGCATCAGTATGCTCTTCCTCCCATCTGAACTTATGACCCTTACGTAACAATCCATACAACGGATCCGCCACATGCGCATAATGAGGAATCCAAATGTGGTAGAATACACAAGCACCCAAAAATCTTCTTACTTCTGTCAGCGAGTTGCAAAACTCCTTCATCCTTCCAATCGCATCCACCTTGTTCGGATCTGGTTTCCGACCAAACGATCCACATAAATGACCAACGATCAAAACCTCTCTAACCCCAAATGTAGACTTCGCACCTGACAGCGTAAGATGAACTTCCTCAAGTCGAGATAAGATCTTCTCACAGTCTGCGATGTGATCAGTGACGTATCGCCGACACCCCCTCTGATCTAATGCTTCATCCTTCTCATCTTCCACACATCCTTTGATGGGGATGTCATCCAAGAACGGCATCGTCTTTTCGGGGATGAAGTCCCTTAGAACTCGATTCATCCCGTTCATCATGTGTGCAACCGAGTTGGTAGCTCCCTGTGGTAAGGTACACATCCTAACCAACCCCAAAGGTGTCCTCATTGTCGTGAAGCTTCTGCTCTCCTCCGCTAGTTGAAACTGATCATATTTCGCGCACCTACCGCCTTGTTGCGCCAGCGGAAGCTCTAACTCAGTAGGTCGCAAACTTTACACCGCTAACCTGCAAACACAATCACAAGTTAGCGTCCATGCATCACTTACCTTAGTTCTGGTTGGTCCGGACCGGAGCCGGACCGTCTCCCTAATCATCAAGCTCAGCAATCCTAAGTCCCGACTTAGATCCGTCTAAGTCGGTCCCAAACATGAGCAAGTCACAATATGACTTGGGGCGGACTTCCCATAAAGTCCAGGGTCCTAAACGGTGCCTCCAGCACACCTAGCAGCCCAACCGCCCGTGATGTCCGTCTGGGTCTAAGCTCCCGAACGGTGGTCTAACCCGCCGACTCGTTCCCTAGTCTTGCCCAGCCCTTACATCGTTCCTAAGTCTAGACTTCCAAGTCTAGATCGAAACGTGCCTTGGAACTGGCCCAGCCATCACCTCATGCCCCCAGAGTCCGCCCGCCGAACCCAAGGGTCGGGTGGCTCGTCCTGACCCACCCAGGCATCGAGCCCCCCTCATATATACTTATGGGGATCGGCGGCCCCGCCCTCCTCTTTGGTCCCTGAAAATTATACCACAACCCGATTGTGGTTCGGCCATAACTTCCAGCTCGGAGGTCAGATCGAGGAGTGTTATATATCCCTGGAAAGCTCTCGACGAGACCTTTCCAATGATACCTCACTCGCCTCGAGATCTTACGTGGAGCTCCGTCCACGACCTAAAACGTCCCTGGAGCTCCAACACTTAGCAGTTTTTCCGAAACCTGTGGTCCAGATCCAGGGTCGAACCCTGTGGTTCGTCTGCGTCTCGGACCCACGTCTCGGTCCCGTGTCTCGGACCCACGTCTCAGACCTATGTCTGAGACTCATGTTTCAACCCGTTCCCAGACTCGCCCCCTTAGGTCAGCGTTCGTCTGGGGCCCTCTTGGGGTAGGCCCTTATGTCCTAACCCAAGGTTCTAATCTTAGTTCAGAGAACCACTTAGGGTTCATCTGATCTCGACTTGCCGGTCAAGCCGCTAAGTCCTACTCGCAGCGTTCACAACCTAGCGGAAGTCCGCTAGGGTTCTGTTGTTCGCGTCTGCACCCGATCTTGAGAATGAGGGGCGCGACACTCACCCCCACTTTGGAGGTTGATGCCCTCATCAACAATGATCCTTTAAGTTAACACCAAGTTCAGAATGGGTAGCCAACCCCTTGGCGTCAGAATTACGTTCTGGTAGCTAACCCGCAGTTCCCTTCTTGGCTTGAGTCTTAAGTTGTCGCTAGAACACTTAGAAAATTTCAACTAGTCTCGGGAAAAGCCTTACCTTTTTGGCTTACCCTAAACAAAACTAGTTGACAACTTCTAAAACATTCTACTTAAGACTCTAACTTGCAAACTATAAGTATTCACACCTACTTACGAGGTCCCCCGAAACTCACTTTCTGATCGCAACCTGATTTGACTTAGACGCGAGACTAAGTTTACTTTGTATAAAACCACAAAGCAAGATCACCCCAAGCCCCAAGACAAGTATGAAATTTCATACTTGCTTTGCCAACGCTACGGCAAACCTAAGTCTTGACATCAAGACTTAGTCTTGATTTAGATGCTTATCCAAACCAGCTCGCTTCCTTTGAGTGTGCTTCGTTCCTCCTCTTGACAACATCCTAGGCATCTGATCAGAACTAGTCATAGCCATGCACTACCAATACACTTAGACAAATTTTCAAGAAACAAAATCTTTATTTCCAAACACAAGTCAAAGCTACAAAGTCCATCGGCCCAAATCGCCTCAAGTTGCTACTTGTATGGTTCGTCGTTTCTTCACCCCTCGCTGGAAGGAGATGTCCTCATCATGCTAACGCCCTTGTTGTCCCTGTCTCCGCTTGAAGAGGTCCAATGCTTCGCTCGCATGTGCGAGGTCGTCCTCTGGCACCCAAGTTGCTTCCTTCAAATGGTAACCACGCCATTTGACCAAGTACTCCATCCGGTTTGATTTGCGCCGAGATCGCAAAATGGACTCCACCTCATATTCTGCTTCGCCTTGCACGACATCAGGTTGAGGCCTGAGTACTTGTTTGCGCTCCGGCCGCAAATCATCCTTGAAGTATTTCTTTAGTAAA
The DNA here is from genome assembly GCA_036924285.1 of Asterella californica. Lineage (NCBI taxonomy): Eukaryota > Viridiplantae > Streptophyta > Marchantiopsida > Marchantiales > Aytoniaceae > Asterella > Asterella californica. The sequence continues at coordinate 3,020,538 of JAYKYS010000010.1, read as the reverse complement.
GAAACATGGAAAGTCGGATGCAACTGCCACTCGCGAGGAAGGTCTAAGGTATAGACGTCTTCGTGCGGATTCTTGATAATGACAAAAGGTCCCGTGAACTTCGATGAAAACTTCGCCGATATGTCCTTCGGAAGTGTGAAGTTTTTCGCACTTAACCATACTTCTTCGCCCACTTGAAACTTCACTTGCCGCCGATGCTTGTTTACCTGCTTTGTGTATCTTTGCTGCGCCTTCTCGAGGTTCTTCTTAACTTGCTCCTCGCGCCGCTGCATTGCCACCACCAACTCTTCAGCTGATGTTAGCCGTGTTCTTGGTCGTGCCGATGTAGAACTCCCTGCAAGAGTCAAGTCAAGAGGCCCTTCTGGCTCACGTCCGTAAGTCAGTAAGAAAGGCGATTCACCGGTTGCCGAATGCTTCGTGGAATTGTAGCAATACTCCGCAAGACTGAGCCACTCCGCCCAATCACTTTGGTCCGCGCTCACATAATTCCTCAAGTATTGATTTAGAACCGAGTTAACTCGTTCCGTTTGCCCATTTGTTTCCGGATGAAAGGCGGTACTAAATTTTAATTTAGTCCCCAATTTTTGGAACAAGTGTTTCCAAAAGGCACTTGTGAACTTAGAGTCTCTATCTGAAATAATACTCCGAGGCAATCCATGTGAACGCCACCAAGTATCTAAGAACAACCGAGAAGTCGTGAACGCTGTTGCAGTGTCCAAGGTCGGAGCAAACTTCGCTAGTTTGCTAAACCGATCAACTATCACAAAAATTGCATTATATCCATTTGAGTCAGGCAGAGAGGTAATGAAGTCCATGCTAATGCTTTCCCAAGGTCGGACTGGAATCGGCAAAGGATGAAGCAACCCTTGTTTCTTCTCATAAGAAACGCGGTTCGCTTGACAGGTTACACATGTTTTCACAAAGTGGGCAACATCGTCTTTCATGTGGGGCCAATAAAACTTTTTAGCTATCACTGCTAATGTGGACTTTTCTCCTTTATGTCCTGATAAGGGCGCATCATGACATTCCTTGAGTAACTTAGTCCGAAGTTTTCCTTGTCCCACATAAACCCGACTTTGCTTGAACATGAGTAAACCATGTCTTAGCTGCATGTTCTGCAACTTCGGTCCTCGCTTGAGTTGTTCCAGGTACTCCTTCGCTTGATCATCGCCCATGTAACCTTCACGTATTGGCCTCTCCAAATCTGACTCCTTAGGATACATAGCTCGCAAAATCTGTGTTGACGATGAAAGATATTCTTCCTTGCGACTCAAGGCGTCAGGAACCACATTGTCCTTTCCCGCTTTGTGGATCAATTCCACATTCATGAGTGCCAAGGTATCATGCCACCGTAGTTGCTTTGGCGTCACCCGATCTTGTGTCTCGAAGTACTTGAGCGAGATGTTATCAGTATACACTTGGGTCTTGTGAAGTCCCAAGTAATGCCGCCATTTCCTCAAGCAATGGACAACCGCAAACAGTTCCTTCTCGTGAGTCGGCCATCGACTCTCTGTCCCAGATAACTTCTTGCTTTCGTACGCTACAGGTTTCCCATCCTGCACCAACACTCCGCCAATCGCATAGTCGCTCGCGTCCGTGTGCACCTCGAATGGTTTGTCGAACTCCGGCAGCTTCAATACTGGCGCCTTTGACAAAATAGCTTTGATCGTCTGAAACGCATCATCCACCTCCTTGGTCCAACTTACCTGTGCGTCTTTGCCCGTCCAGTCCGTCAGCGGCTTCGCGATCTTTGAAAACCCCTTCACATACTTGCGGTAGAACTGCGCCAATCCTAAGAATCGCCGCATCCCCTTCACTGTAGTCGGAGGCTCCCAAGTCACAATCGCATCCACCTTCTGCATATCCGGACCGACTCCTTCTGCACTAATTACATGTCTCAAGAAGTTAATGCGCTCCAAACCAAACTCACTCTTGTCAATATTGGCAAACAGCTTATGCTCCCCCAGCTTCGTCAACACCACCCTTAGCTGCTCCGCGTGCGACTCCAAGGTTTTGGAGTAGATCAAGATGTCGTCGATGTAAACGATGACAAACTCATCCATCTCCTCGCGAAAAATTGTGTTCATCAATGTGGTGAACGTCGAAGGGGCGTTGCAGAGTCCAAATGGCATCACCACGAATTCAAACGATCCGTATCTGGTTCGACAAGCGGTCTTCTCAACATCTGGGTCAGCTATCCGGATCTGGTAATATCCTGACTTCAAGTCTATCCTGCTGAAGTACTTTGCGCCCGCTAACCTATCAAAGAGGTCGTCTATCCTTGGCAAGGGATAATTATTCTTCACCGTCACCTTATTGAGTGTACGATAATCTACACAGAGTCGTAACTTCCCATCCTTCTTCTTTGCAAAAAGAACTGGGGCTCCATAAGGTGACTTGCTGGTTCGAATATATCCTCACGCTAATAGCTCACCGAGTTGTCTTTTCAACTCAAGGAGTTCCACCTGATTGAGTCGGTAAGGGGCTTTGGAAGGTGGTTCCGATCCTGGCAAGACCTCGATCTTGTGATCCACCACCCGCCTTGGAGGTAACTCAGCAGGTAACTCATCCGTCAAGACATCCTCAAACTCCTTAATCACTTCGCGAAGCACCTCCGGAAGTTTAGTCGCGTCTCCTGATGTTTCCTCTTGTCTGTCACCCGCCATCAAATCTGCAACCCGCATCAAACACATGACCCCGTCGTTGAAGTCCATCTGTTTGCCTTTGATCAAATTCACTGCAAAGTCATCAATTTTCCGCGCCTTCCGGATCAGCCTCACTCCCAGCTTCCGCCCTTTAACTCTAACGTTTAACCTTAAAGGTTTCCGCCTAAGTTCCACTTCAAACGTGTCCAAGAAGGCGTTCCCCAAAACCGCATGGATATCATCCATCTCGCACACCGTGAAGTTCTCTGTGAACTCCAACTTCCCACACACAAATCGTACGTCCAAGGCCACTTCAGAAGTTTGGTACGTCTTGCCCTTGGCAAAGCGTACCTGAATAGGCTTGTCTGCCTTGGAGGTAGACAAGCCCAACTTCTTCACCAACTTTGGACTTATGAAGGAGTGAGTCGCTCCTGTGTCCACAAGAAAAGTAACATCACGGTTAGCAACCTTGGCTTGTAGATACATCAGTCCTGGCGTCTTCTTCGTGGTTCTCAAGGTCACAGTCATCTGGCCCTCCAACAAGTTCTTTGCAACAAACGCATTCATGCTACAGTTACTAACTTTAGGTTTCGTGCACCCCTTAGCAATGTGACCCGCCTCGCCACAGTTGTAGCAAGTAAACTTAGCGCCATTGCCCTTCTGAGGTGTCTGCCCCTTAGGTTTTATTCCTGTTTGCTGCCGCTTTGCTGCCGGGGCAGAAGTATCCTTCCGATCCTTCTCACCCCCATCCCACTGTCGCTTGAAGCCCTTGTTCTTCTTCTGGAACTTGTCCGTGCTGTGTGGTTCAAAAGGTTTCTGTTGCTGGACTTCATCGTCCTCAATTCGCTCCGCTAGCTTCAAAAGTTCGGCACTAGTCGCAAGTAGCTCTGGCATCCGGAAGAGAGCCTTCTCCGAGCTAGACTTGAGTCCCCCAATGAATATGCATATCTTGGTCTCCTCAGTCCACTTGGAGAACGAGTCTAGTTTGGCACTGAACTCGCGCACATAAGCACTTAAGGTCCCCGTCTGTTTCAGCCTAACTAGCTCGACACCATCCCGAATCCTTTGATACTCCGGAGTGAATCGTCTTGCGAGCAACTCCTTGAACTCCTTCCAACCAAGCGCCGAGACGGTCAAGGCATGCTCATCCCTGTATGTAGTCCACCAGAGAAGCGCATGATCCTTCAGGAACGTAACCGCCGCTCTCACTTTGTCTGACTCCTGAGCCTGATGCGCTTCAAAGTATAGGTCCAACTCAGTTAAGAAATCCTTAACCTTGCGAGCCCGTCCTATACCTGAAAACGGGGTCGGCAAATTCGTCTTACAAAGCTTCCTGGTAGACGAGGAACTTCCTTGGCCTGCCTCAAGCTCGGCGATACGTTTATCCCTGGAGGCCATGCCTTCCTGCATGATCTTCATCATCTTGATGAGTTCCGCATACAAGGCTCCTTGACTGTCCGTGTCTGAATCGTGGGTACCGCTGGCAAGACTCCATCTTGCTGCACCGATACCGCAGCTGGTACAGGGCTCCCTTGACGTTGGGGCGAAGGTTGTCGGTTGTCGTCCTCTGACTGTGCCTCGGGGCTAGCTCGAGTCGATCTGTTCCCGGTGTCAGCCGCTCCACGTTTCTTGGTCTTCCTCCTGGAACTCTGTCCGACGTCGGCCATCGCTCCAAGTGTTCACCTAGAAACGCTGATCCGCTTCGTGTCTTGCGTCCCTCCTCAAGCGTCTAGCCTTCAGCCGCTACCTCAAGTTCTCGCTCACCGAAGCGTTAGCTCTGATACCACTTTTCGCGCACCTATCGCCTTGTTGCGCCAGCGGAAGCTCTAACTCAGTAGGTCGCAAACTTTACACCGCTAACCTGCAAACACAATCACAAGTTAGCGTCCATGCAACACTTACCTTAGTTCTGGTTGGTCCGGACCGGAGTCGGACCGTCTCTCTAATCATCAAGCTCAGCAATCCTAAGTCCCGACTTAGATCCGCCTAAGTCGGTCCCAAACATGAGCAAGTCACAATATGACTTGGGGCGGACTTCCCATAAAGTCCAGGGTCATAAACGGTGCCTCCAGCACACCTAGCGGCCCAACCGCCCGTGATGTCCGTCTGGGTCTAAGCTCCCGAACGGTGGTCTAACCCCCCGAACGGTGGTCTAACCCGTCGACTCGTTCCCTAGTCTTGCCCCAGCCCTTACATCGTTCCTAAGTCTAGACTTCCAAGTCTAGATCGAAACGTGCCTTGGAACTGGCCCAGCCATCACCTCATGCCCCCAGAGTCCGCCCGCCGAACCCAAGGGTCGGGTGGCTCGTCCTGGCCCACCCAGGCATCGAGCCCCCCTCATATATACTTATGGGGATCGGCGGCCCCGCCCTCCTCTTTGGTCCCTGAAAATTATACCACAACCCGATTGTGGTTCGGCCATAACTTCCAGCTCGGAGGTCAAATCGAGGAGTGTTATATATCCCTGGAAAGCTCTCGACGAGACCTTTCCAATGATACCTCACTCGCCTCGAGATCTTACGTGGAGCTCCGTCCACGACCTAAAACGTCCCTGGAGCTCCAACACTTAGCAGTTTTTCCGAAACCTGTGGTCCAGACCCAGGGTCGAACCCTGTGGTTCGTCTGCGTCTCGGACCCACGTCTCGGTCCCGTGTCTCGGACCCACGTCTCAGACCTATGTCTGAGACTCATGTTTCAACCCGTTCCCAGACTCGCCCCCTTAGGTCAGCGTTCGTCCGGGGCCCTCTTGGGGTAGGCCCTTATGTCCTAACCCAAGGTTCTAACCTTAGTTCAGAGAACCACTTAGGGTTCATATGATCTCGACTTGCCGGTCAAGCCGGTAAGTCCTACTCGCAGCGTTCACAACCTAGCGCAAGTCCGCTAGGGTTCTGTTGTTCGCGTCTGCGCCCGATCTTGAGAATGAGGGGCGCGACACATACCCTGAGTAAAGATCTCCCATTGAGTAAATCGCTCTTCCTGCAAACGCTGTCGTGTTGTGAGACGTCCCACATGTGAATTCAGTGTAGAACGGGTGTTGTGTTTTCTTTTGTGTTCGGTGAACCTTTTGTGTAGTTCGCATGAGAAAGTATTAGGTGTCACGTTCACAGAGATCTGGATGTGAGATCGCACGATAACGAGATGTGCCGACTCAATGATCCGTGAACGTTCGCGTGAATGGCTCTTGTTGTCAACATAGGTATAAGATAGTGGGTGGGGGGTTTGTGAGGCATTCTTCTGGAGGGGTAGTTTTCATGAGTTGTCTTAGTGTCTTACGTGATAAGAAGGAGCGGCAGGAGTTGTATTCATGGATGGAGGACTGAATCGAGTTCCAAATCTGCCATTTCCGAACCCGTTTCATATCAAGCTTCACTTGTTCCACCGCGATCACTTTCGACAGTGGTTCGTCGCCTACTTTGGAGAAGAGTTCATGGGGAGGATGATGGACTCGCCTACTCCGGTGATCTTACCAATCGTTACGTATGGAGAGGACTGGGACTTGACAGTGTACATCTTACTTTGAGGAGGGCCAATGGACTTGAATTATCCAGCCAACATCCCTTTCAACGTCTGGGTGGATGTTCGGTGTCACTGTCGGCGGAAGATCAATCATCGTGCGTGGATCGCAAGGAACTTTGGGGAGGAGTACTGTAATCAAGTGATGGCTTCTCCATTTCCTTTTGTAGTACCTTTCATTGTAAATCGGTTCCAGGTCGTCATCTTGACCTTGTACTGAATCTTAAGTGTTAAGTAAGATCTCTATAGTTTGACGAGGGTAATTAACTAAGGTTGGGACCAATGCCTTGAAGGCATGAGAGGGTAGCTAGGTCATAGTTGTTCTAGGGTGCCAAGTAAAGGACAAAAGAGGTTTCCAGATCTGTTTCTTATTGGTCTATTTTCGACCAATCAACGCCATTCCAGATCTGCAGACGGCTTTAGGGTTTTGGAGGTCTTCCCGGGGGTCATTTGAGGAGTGAGTGGTCTTGTTGGAAAGCTCTCGAGACGGGCTACACTCTGGAGACAAAGATCAGGCGATTTGGAATTCTGAGGAGAGAGTGATGGACGTTGAAAGTCAGGGGGGTCAAATCGGTACCCCGAGCCACGTTTTGGAGTGATCCGGGAGTTTGAGAGGTGATCTTTAGGAGCTGTCAAGGGGATCGAGTAGTTCACTCCGTGGTGGTTGTATTGATGTAAAACAATCCTACATTTGGGTTGGATTTGCTCCTGAAATGATCAATTGAAGTTGGCTGTTACAGTTGAGAGGTATGAGAAAACCCGCTTTCTTTGGATTCAAAGCTTGAGTTGCTCCGTGCACATGGGATTGGATCTCTGAGTGAAACTTTCCAGGATGAGAGTGTGCCCTATCAGCTAGTCACATGTGAAATTTCAGTTCAATTGGGTAAGAGAATGTGTGGAGATCTAGGATTTTAGCCATCGAGATCTGTAAAGCTCAGAAGTTAGCACAGGCGGGTGGCTTGATTCATCGCGAACAGTTGGGGGTCAGATCTGAGACTGAAATTTCATACAGTAGTAGAGAAGGGTCAGAGGGGATGTCCTGTGGAGTTTGAGCCTGATTGGATAATCGAGGTGAAGGCACGAGAGTGTCAAAGTTCAGTTTGCAGCGAGGCGAGAAAGACGTAGAGAGATTTTGCTGAAATCTCTTGGTTGGAGTTGAACAAAAACGACTTGAAGATGGGAGGTGTGCTTCTTGGAGGTGTCGTGTGGATGACAAGGAGGCTGTATTGTGAGATTGGTACGGCGATCACGCTCAGTGGAGGTGCCACGTCTTGCTGAAGCTGAGGTACCGTTATCCTCGGTATCACGCCCCGAGTTTCTAGCTGTTTTGCTGCCGATATGTCTTGTATCGATGGGAAGCTTGTGTAGTAGGCGGTCCTTGCTGTGGACATCTTCCTGAGCAAACTCGTATCAGCGAACAATAGAAGGTCAGAGGCTACAATTAGGTAGTTTGTCGAGAAGAAGTAGTGAAGCGGATGTGGATGAGAGATTGTATGAAGAGTGCTTGGGATCTAAAGCAAACACGTACCGTGTATGAGCCTTGCCTTTAACTAGAGTGGAATCGAGCTCCGAGTCATTTGTGTGATGCACATGTGCTACACTTGGGTCAAGTTAGCTCGCTAGTAACCTACAAAAAACACTGATAGATTAGATATTGAGAGCATAAGTTTTCATCGGTTAGGTCATAGATCCAGTTGTATCTCTCTACAGCCAGATACCCCGTGTATTCCCAGACCATATTTCACGCCCTACGACAACGCTTCTGCAAACTCATCCACAATCGGTCCCACCCCAGCATTTCTGATTGTTACTGCGTTCACCGGCTGCATGTCTTGGATGAACCGCAGCGACCCATTCTTCTTTGGTACTATAAACCATCTGCTTGAATATGGTGCAAACGACGGCTCCAAGATCTTCATCCGCATCTTCTCCTTCAGCAACTCCACTAGTTTGGGCAAGTGAGCCCGCGGTACTGGAATTGGTCTCAAGTTCCATGACACATGCGGTACCGTGAAGATAACCATCGGGGTAACAACGTACGGATCTACACATCCAATCTCAAGTGGCTCAAAAGCAAATGCTTTTCCATGTCTTGAAAGCATCTCCTTGAAGCACATCCTCTCTTCTGGTAGAAGAGACCCATCAGATCCAATCTTCAGCTCTTCAAGGGTCTTCTCCGTGAACTTGTGTCCTATCATTGCAGGATCTCTCAAACTCTTCTCCTTTGAAGCTCGGTCCATCTGTTGGTTGGTGTCTTCCGGCAAAGGACCAGCAATTGGCTTTACTTTCCTATCCACTGTCTTGTACCTTGTCTCAACTCGAACCTCCGGTGCACGGAATGATTCGATCATCGAATAGACCTCCCTTGAATGAATATGCACGACCTTATCCATATCCTCCCATCCAATAGACATGATCTCTCGCAAGAGATCTTCCAACCCATCCTCTTCATAAACACCAGAAATCCATTCATCCCTTTCTAGCTCACCCAACTCTTTCAACATCAACTCAACACCACGCAAATGTTTTTGTTCTTTTCTTCTCATCTCTTCTATCTTCTTGTAGACAGCAATCTCACACTCTGAAAATCCAATAAACCCTGTACAAAAGGCACTATCTCCATCAAGCGAGAGTACATTCTCTTGCGCACCACCACAATCCCGCTCTATAGTGGTACTCAACGAAAATCCTTGAACTCTTCACTCACCCTTGGAAGCGGCTTCTCCCTCAAACGATCTCGGTTGCGCTCGTGGTTGGACGGTACAGTCAGGAACTGTACCGCTCTCTTCCCATCTTGACTTCGGATCCTAGCATACGCAGATCCGTCGTCCAGTACCTTTGTCTCCATCCGGGTTGCTATGATGAAAGGTTGGCCCAGAATGAGTGGGTATGATGTTGCTTCCTGAACAAAGAAGTTTTGCTCGATAGCAACATCACCTACGCGCACTCTGATGTCTGGACAAGCTCCATACAAGTCTCCTCTCGTGTTGTTGGCTGCTCTTATGACCCATCCATGCTCTGTGTCGATCGGCCACTTCTTCCTCTTGTATAGCTCCTTCGACATGATGTTGATTTCTGATCCATGATCGATAAGAGCAACCACCGGCTCATCCAAGTCCTCGATCCTCACCAACGTCTCCGTCGTAGCTCGAGCCCAGTGGATGTGGCTGTAATGACTTGAGCTCCGCTTCCTATCCTCCTCTTCATGCTCAAAATGCACCCTGCGTCTTCGATCTCTTTCTTCCTCTGGAGAATAGACACTGCACCTTGCAAGCTCTCTCTCCTCATCCACAGACATCCTAGTATCCAATGCATGCGATAAATCAGTCTCACCCGTAATCTGTCGTTTCCGTTTGATGACATCGATGATGACATCATGAAATTGACGCTTGGCGATGCCTAACACTTCTCTCAAAGTAAACTCCACCTTCGCATTCAGAATGCGATCTTCAAGACTCCCTTCAAGTCTGTTGACGCCTCAATATCCGACTGTAGCTTGTATGCAGCCGGCTTACCCTTCTCCTTCTGAGATTTTTCCTTCGATGGAGAAGGAGCATCGTCCATCGGTAGGTCTTGAGCTCCTGCATCCCGAACCTCTTGGCAAATCTTCTCTCCTCGAGTCTATCTCTTTGAAGAAGTCCCTTCTCCTGAATCCTCTGAATCTCGCCTTCTCTTCTCTTCCAACAGCGCTTCGTGTTGATTCTTGGCGATGTAAGCATGCACCGATAGAGCTTCTATCGGATCCTCCCATCCAGTATCCCTTCTGATCGTAGCAGCTGTCCTCTGCAACGTCTCACGTGCCATCTTCTCTTTCTGTTTCATGGAGATGGCAGATGACCACAACTCACTTGGCTCAACTTGCTTGTTGAAACTCCTCTCAGCTTGATCCTCAACCCTTGTGCCATAAGTTCCAGCTTCCACGATTGCGACTGCTTGCGCTGATAGGTGATCTTCAACCAACTTCTTCATCCCTCCTCTACCAAAGTTGGTCTGAAGAAGTGCACCAGTATCCCTCAACGCTACCTTCCCATCCTTCCAGAAGATCACTCCTTGCTGCAGAATATCTGTGAACTCCTTGCAATCTCTGCGCGGATGATCAGTACCACCAGCCTTGCTTCTCAACCGGTCTTACTCCGCTTGTAGATCCCTTCTCTTCCAATTTGGTGAACTTGATCTGCAGATCTCGCATTCCACGCAATATCTCCTCAAGGTTTGAGTCATCCTTCTTCGGAGATACCATGGGTGCCTGAACAACTGGAACAACAGGAACAGCTGGAGCAACTGGTACTACTTGTCTAGCAACAGGAACTGGTCGGACTACAGGAACTGGTGTTACAGCTGTAGGTGTTGGCGCCAGTCTCCTAACAGGAACTTTCTCTCGTCTCCGCTCCCTCTTGGTAAGCAGACCAACAGCTTCTTCAACCTTCTTCCAGCTGCTGGTCAATCCATCGTCCTCCTCTCGGTCTTCCAGAAGTACCTCTAGCTTCTCCTGCAACTTCTCATCTGCAGCCCGAAGAAATAGCTCTGTCTTGTTGGACTGCAACGTCAACTTCTCCATCCTGGTCAGCCGTGAAAACTGCTTCTCAAACTCTCTGAGCAACTCAGTAGCTTGTAAACCCTTCCTTGGTTGCTCAACCCACTCCAAGAATGACTTCTTGGTGACTCGATCAGAGTCCTCCAAGAAGTACTCATCCATCAAAGCACGAGCAAACGTCTCCCAGTCCTTGTTAAAATGCTTCGTTAGCATTTTTACATGATCTCTAATCTCTGGAGCTGCTGCTAACTCAAACGTCTCAATCATCTCATCTTCTGAGACCCGGTTCAGCTCCATCTCCTTCACATAATGCCTCAAATATCTTGAGACATCTCTCTCATCAAACTGGTCAATCCTACTACCCACCGCTTGTAGCGCCTTTGTTGCCAAAGCTTCCTTCCGCTCATCAGACTGTTGCTGCCGTAAGAACATAGTGAAGGCTTGGAACATCGATGCAGTCGCTGGATCCAACTGCACCCTTGGTAACCCACCTGAACCACTAGCTCCATCTCCATCACCTTTCCCATCCCCACTCATGACTGCCAATCTCTTCTTCAAAGTTCACACACAGAAGAATCTCCACCCCAGACCTTCACGTTGAGTTCACCACCGTATCGTGTCGGATATTGCGTGAAGGATGTCCAAGAAAACGCAAGGTTCCTGGCTGTGGAGATGTTGTGTGCCAAACAGAAGCAAGACAGAGACGAACAACCACGAAAACGAACGCGCAATATATACCACTCCAAATGTATGTACACTGCCGTTTCTTTCTCCTAACAACACAAAACTGAGGAACAGACCAGAGCGGTCTGTAACCTACTTCAGAAGCCCTAAAACAAACCCCTGAATCGCAACCCTAGCATGAAATCGCCAAAGCGCAGCTCAAAGCAAGAGAAACTTCTCTTTGCTAACAACCAGAGCCACAACAGTATCACGCGATCCAAACTCAAGTCCAAACCACATCCACACACTATCTCTTGGCTAAAGCTAGCTACCACAAGCCATACACAACCAACTAAGTCCTTAACGAACTCAAAAGGATGAAACCTGTAGCGAAGGAACCGAAAAAGACCTATCTGGAAACTTTCTCCTTTCGTCAAACGATCTTCAAATGTTGATAGGGTCTCTTTCCTTGACTCCGTTGGCTCAAGAAACCTTCAGATCCGACTCCCGATAGTCGAGATATCGTCAATTTTTGATCGCAGGTGACCGAACCTTCAAAAACTCCTCCCTGCGGCTTAAAACCGCTCACACCGCACAAACGGATCGTCTAAACTGATATCCGTCTTCGCTGGTAGGTAGATCTGGCTACCCTGAACCCAACAAGACTCCAAACAAGCCGTTTGGAGTTCCCCTTGCAAAACCACTCGAGAAATTTGGTCGCAGGTTGCAAAAAACTGATGTAAATCGGCTCCCTGCGGCTCAAATTCGCTCACCACACCCAAACCAACAATCCAATTCACTTACAGTCTTCTCCTATGCGTACATGAGGACTCCTTGATCGCGTAGTCACCAAGAACAAAGAACTTGGCTCACCGATCGCGAAGAACAATCCAATCTCAGGTCGCAGGCGATGAAAACCTGACGCAAGCGCTTCCATGCGAGCCAATTTCTCTCACAACTCCCAAACCGCCCGATGAAACTTTGTATCGTCTTCAATTTCCTGAAGAACTCGTTGTTGTGATCCCGATGGATCCAAGGACAGCAAGTTTGGACTCCGGAACGGCCGGAACGGTCCAACTCTCCTTCACAAGTAACTGAAAACCTCAAATCTGCTTCCTGCGTCTCAATTTCTCCCAGAACACAAAACCCGATCCGTCTCTTCCAGAACCGTCTTAACCTGAACGTAGCCTGCACAGATCTGAACCCGATGACACCTTGCGCGCGTGTATTAGACTTCCCAATTCTCCAAAACATCCACCGATAGGTCGCATGAACAAGCAAGCTCCTTAAGCAGCCCCCTTGCAACAGTCTGTACGTATGAAGTTCAACCCTCCATAATAAGAAGCAGGCCCCTTGCATCTTTGATATAACGCCTGAAGCCCTAAATACCCAGTCAGCAAGTAACTAGGGGCCTAGCTTGATTTTATCCATCTTTCGAGTCTTGTAACTTCTTCACTATGCGTCCAAACGAAGTAGACAAAGTGCCTATGGAATGCTGACAAGGAGCTCTATCCACTGGTGCGATAAAAACGAAGATCCAAAGTGGTGCCAAAAACCCGTAAGTTGGGGCCTAGCTTATTTTCTCCATCTTTCGAGTCCTGTAACTTCTCCACTAGGCGCCCAAACGAAGTAGACAAGATGCATATGGAAAGCTGACAAGGAGCTCTACCCATCTATGCGATGAAAATGGAGATCTGAGATTGTGCCAAAATCCATAAGCTGGGGCCTAGCTTGTCTTCTCATGAGTGTCTTTGGAGCGACAAGCATCGAAGTTTGAATTTCAGGTAGGAGCCGGTCCACGACACGACACCGTGTACAACCAGCAACCCAAATTTCGTTGGATTGTTCAACATGTTGTAAACTACAAGTCCTGTAAGAATGAATGAAAGTTATCAAGCCAATTTTCTGTTCTAGGTCGAAGTAATCATCTAGGTGCTAGAAATTATCATAATTTATTTAATCAAAACATTTTTGCTCATATCTCAGTGCTCATATTGGGTCTCATGCTGAAATTTAGTGTGTGTTCAGTAAGTCATCCTTTACATGTAGGGGAAGTTTCAGAGTCTCAACCCTCATATGTTTACTATTCTTAAGTGTTGAAGTTCACCGTCTGATCTTATTACTACTTGATAGACCTGATTTTTGCTCTCTGAACATATTAGAGGACCCAACAGACTTGCGTAAGTGCTCATAGTACCAAGTTATAATCTAAAGCTTACCTCTTGAGTAAACAATAACAGCTAGAAGCCCAATGCTTTCCTAAGGAGACGTACCACACTCCTACATAATGTTTTTTGATGAACTCGATGTGAACACTTAGGGTGGGAGTTATCTTGAGAGTGTTGCTAAATAAGAGATCATGGTCAACCAAGGATCATCAAGTGGAGGTACTGCTGCTACTAAACAACCTGTTCAATTTGATGTTGCTACAATGCATATGTTATAAGCTTTTCACATGTTTATGCAGCAGCAGTAGAGCACTGAGATGAAGGAGGTGTTAGCAACCAAGGCACTGCAATATGTGGTGCACAAGATGGACCAGTTCCGAGGAGAGATATTTCCAAATATGTGCGGTACTATGCTAGGGAGATGGAGGTGAACAAGGTGCATGAGAAGGAGATGATGGAGAACTTTGAACTTGCTGTTATCCTTGAGATCCGTGAGCGTGTGAAGGAGCTTAAGCAGCAGCAAGGACGGAGTTGAGAGAGTTTTATGTGCGTCTTGAAGGAGGAGTACTACATTGAAGATTCGGAGCAGGTGACCAAGAAAAAATTCTTGGAGTGGATGGTTAAGCCGCACAAATGTTTGTCTGCAAATGAGTTGTTAAGAGAGTTTGATCGTCAATACGCTCAGCTTTCTAGGACACAGAAGCTTACAATAGAGGTGGAGAAGACATAGCTTTTTCTACAAGCAGCAGACGTGACTATCCAGGAGAAACTTGAGTTGTTGTTGGAAGACGAGAGTGAGGAGAGAGGATTAAAGACTGATCAGAAGGAGGTTGAAGAAGCTGTCTCTTTGCTGACCAAGAGACAGAGAAGAAGAGATAAAGTGTTGGTAAGTGAAGTAGTACATTTGATAATTCTTGTGAAGCAATTGTCAACTAAGTCTGCCTTGGTAGTTGCTAGAGAGGAAGACTCACCACTAGATGAGTTGATCAAGGATATGAAGGAGCTTAAGCTTAAGCTCACTAGGCTAGAAGAGAAAGAACAAAATGTACAGCCTGCTATGCAGAGACCTCAGATGAGAGAAGACTTTGTTCATCGCTCTATATGGTGCGATAGCTTAGACCAAGTAAGAAGAGACTGTGGGGAGTTTATAGATGCACTAAGAAAGAATATTATCTTCTTCAAAGATGGTAAGATTCATTTGAGAGAGACTGGAATGATGCTGGAAATCAACTTTGGCAAGGATGGTATGAAAAAAATTGTAAATGAAATGTCTGCATCACATGCTGTTGCTCTTGTTGATCCTGCTACTTGTGGAGTGAAAGTGGAAATAGAGAGAGAAAAAGAGACTACTAGGTTGTGGTCTAGTGTAATGAGATCTGTAGCTAGAACAGAGCTAAACAAGGATGTGCTATAGAGGGTTGGCAACTCAATTCGAGAAGCTACAAGATGGGATGACCATGTGGATACTATGTTAGTGCATACTTATGTTGCACGGAGTCATCATGAGGCTGTACTAGTAGAAAAATGCAAGAGGAAAGATGCAAGTGAGACTTCTATAGCCAAACGGCCTGCCACAAGGAATGAAAGGGTTAGATCAGAGACAAAGCAAGAGACAACACCTACTCCGGAGGAGGCTATGAAGGATGTACCACCTACAACACCAAAGGAGAAGGAGAAAAATAAGGAGAAGGATAAGACACCTGCATACAAGCTTCAGTCTGACATTGAGATTGCTACAGACTTGAGGCAAGTGTTAGAAAATTGGATCTTGAATGAGAAGGTTGAGTTTACTTTGGGTGAAATTCTTGGGATAGCGAAGCGTGAGTTTCATAAAGTTATCATAGATATCATCAAGAGGAAACGTCAAGTTTTAGATGAAGAGCTACACTTAGCACTCTAGAGATCAAACTGTCAGAAGATGAGGAAGGAAGCATCACAGAAGAGTCATTACTCTCGCAACCATTGGGCAAGAGCAACCATAGAGACCTTAGTGAAATTGAGAGATATAGAGGAACCTGTGGTGACATTGATTGATCACGACTGAGAGATTAATGTCTAAAGAGTTATACAAGCGTGGGAGGTGGTCCATAGACACTGACCAAGGATGGCTTATCAGTGCTGCCAACAACAAGAGAGGAGAACTCTATGGTGCTTGTCTCAACATCAAGATAACTATGAGTGACATCAATGATGTTCATAATTTCTTTCTACAAGATATGTCAACGTATCTTATCATTCTAGGGCAGCCTTACATCACTGCTATTAGAATGGAGAAATGAGTTATGGATGATGGTTCAGCCTATGCTAAGATACGTAGTAGATATGGCAGAAGAGCAGTTGAGTTTTTGACTGTTGCTGCAGAACATGAGAGAAATCGTGATAGCTTGAGACCGTCCACTACCTAAGATTACTCAAGAGTTTAAAGAGTCTAGGGATTTTGATAGAGTGTCATTGAAGAGCGAGACTTCAATGATACAGTAGAGATATGATTCTCGCCTGATCCCATAGACAGAAGTTTTATCCACTAGCTTCTTAGGATTGACATCATGTGGATCAATATGTTATAGGAAAGTTGAGAATCTAAAAATCTGTGAGAGACAATAAGTGAAGTATGTACAACAATCTTTGTGGGATAGTGGAGAGTTAGCAAGAGAAGAATACATATCCGGAGTGTTTGAAAAACAATATTTGGTAGATATAGGAGAGTTGATATCTATATTAGAAAGCTCTACAGTTGATGTAGATAGAGTGGTGAGAGTGAGCTCCAAGGAGCTTTATGATATAATTGATAAGTTTATAGACCAACAGGTGGTGTATGTGGAGATCAAGTACAAGTCAGTGACAAAGAAAGTCAAATCAGTGGCTTTGTCTTTATCACTCGACTATAGTCAAAAGATGGAGCAAGCTGCACAACAACCGACACTCAACCAAGAAGAATTGGGCACCAATTCACAAAAGCAACATTGAAGGAACTGAAGATTGGAAGTGATGGATTTCTTACTGAGCAAGAGAAGAAGAGCTTCAAGGAGATGCTATCTACCATAAGATGTTTGTATTTGAGCCACATGAAATAGGATGTGTAGATCCAAGTGTAGTTGCACCTATGGTAATCTTTACTATACCGTATGTGCTTTAGAATCTAAGTCATATTCTTATACCTAGAGCTCATCTATCAAAATTGAAAGACTTGCTTAATGAGAGGATTAGGATAGGTATCTTGGAATCATATATAGCTCTCTATTCTAGTAGATGGTTTACTGTTCCAAAGAAGTGTGGAACCTTGAGATTCAGTCAAGATATGCATCCAGTTAACAAGGTGACTATTAGGAATATTGGTATATGACCTATTGTAGACGAGTTGCGAAGGCTTTTGCTGGTCGTGCTATCTATTCAATGAAAGATTTGTATTCAAGATATGATCAGTTTCAATTATCCTTTGAGAGTAGAAACTTGACTACAATGAGGACACCTTCAAGGCTACTAAGGATGTGCATCTTACCACAAGGTGCTACCAATTCTGTAGCACATATGATGAATGGAGTATAAATAAAGTTTTGAGAGATTTCATTTCTGAAAAAATTATGTCATTTCTTGATGATGTGGCATTCAAAGGATGCGCTGAGGAGGAGAAAAACAAGGTAATGGATCAGAGAGGGTGCCATAAGTTTTTTGTGGACCATATAGCTGATTGCGATAAGATACTGAGTAGGTTGGAGGAGGTTCATTTAACTTTATCAGAAGCAAAGTCTGTATTTGAAGAACAAGAGATGCTAATTATGAGATATCCATGTGGATCTTTGTCCAAACAAGGTTGATGTCATCCAAAGGATGAAGGAGACATGTGAATCATTTACTGAGGTGAGAAGATTCATAGATGCATGTGTGTTTTATCATGTATAAATTTCACATTTTGCACATGTAGCAATCCATTGTACAAGTTGCTAAGGAAAGGACAAAGATTTCAGTGGCCAGAGGAGCAAAGCAAGTCCATGAAAAAGTTGAAGGATCTTTCGTCTTCACCACCAACTCTACGGAAGATAATATATGAGTTGAGTAGATCTGTTATCCTTAGTGTTGATACTAGTCCTATTGACAATGGATGAGATGTAGGATATGATGATGAGGATGGAAATAGATACGTGGTGCATTTTGGTTCTAAGGTATTAAGTTCATCATAGAGAGACTACACTCAAGTCAAGAGAGAGCTATGGGGAGTAGTTACTGCAATGGAGAGTAACAAGGAATACTTGATAGGAGCACATGTGGTTGTAGAGACAGATTGTTTATCTCTCTTCGGAATGATCACTAGCTGTACAACTCCAGATATTGCTATGTTGAGGTGGAAGCATATATCAAGTCCTTGAATCTAGAATTTAGACATATTTCAAGAAAAGATAATCTTGTGGTAGATATGTCGTCAAGGGCTAGGTATTACAATGAGAAAGAAATGATGGATGACCAAGAGGATGTGAGATCAGAGCTTTTTATAACTCTGATCTCACATTCTCTATAGCTCTTGCTAGAAAGGATAGAAGTTGTTTTGCAGCTCTATTGGAGTTATTTGAGAAAACTATGTATGATGGAGAGTGGTTGGATCTTGCACGCTATTTGAGTTCATTGGAAAGACAAGAAGGCTGATCTGATGCAGATTTCAAGAGGATTCGTAGGATAGTTTATGGTTACTTTTTTACATGAAGGACATCTATGGAAGCGCCTTAAGGTGACCTAGAATTGCATCACAAGCTGATCAAGGAGTTCCATAAGATCTATGAGTTGGTCATAGAGAAGTTTGGGCTACATTTGCCAAGATGAAGGAGAAGTATTCATGGAAGTGTATGTATAAGGATGTAATACAGTTTGTTTCATCATGTATATCTTAACAGATGTATTTCAATATACGTCATCGTGAGGGGTTGCATCTTATCTATCCTTTAGTCATTCATAACAAATGAGAAGTTTATCTTGTAACTATGCCATTTGAGCTTGGACAAATGAGATATCTAGTCTTGGCTAGAGAAGATCTATCTAATCAAGTTGAAGACCGTGCCTTGAGGACAAAGACCACTGCTAGTGTCTGCTACTTTCTACTTGAAGATGTTATTTGTAGATATGGGTGTGTAGGAAAGATCATTATAGATTAGATGAGCTGGATTCACAAGAAGTAGTTGAGTTCTTCAAGCGATTAGGAATCAAGCTAGCGTTAACCACTGCTTACAATCTTGAAAAGAATGACAAGAGTGAACGTGGCCATCTGTCAATCATCAAAGCTTTGGTAAAAGCTTGCAAAGATAAGATCTGTGAATGGTCTAAATTACTACCATTTGCTTTATGGACAAACCGTACAACTCATAGTACTGTTACAAGTTACATGTCAACATAATTGGTACTATGACAAAAATCTGTGATGTCGATTGAGGAGATTGTGCCTACTTGGAATGTTTTGTCATGAGAAGATGATAGAAGTACAGATGATCTTCTTGCATTAAGGATCTAGCAGTTAAAACGAAGACCTGAGGATGTTGCCAAAGGTTAAAGACTGCTAGAGAGAAAAATAAAGAGAGATCTGATAGGACTCATAGATTACGACCCAAGCCAGTTAAGGAAGGTGATTGGGTGTTAGTCTACGAAAGTAGTCTTGATAATCAGCATATCACTATCAAAAAGTTTTTCCAAGAGATGATTTGGACCTTATGTGGTGTTAGAAGTTCATGATAATGTCACATACTCCTTGAGAGAATTAGATGGTGCAGTGCTCAAGATACCGGTTGTAGGGAAGAGGATCAAGCTCTTCAGAAGGAGAAGACAAAGTTGATTAAGGATGAAGCTGAAGACTCAATGGAGATTGAAGATGAGTTTGAAGCTGAAGCTTAAGAATCTTGATCTAGATATGGCACATACCAAAGGATTTGTAGATTTAGAGGAGGTGGATGTCGCACTACTTGACGGTTACATGATACACTTCTACTCCAACACTTGAGTTTAGTAGTTCTAGAAGTTAACTAAATATTATTCTAGTCCTTTATGCATATGTTTGACATCTTTGCATATGATGTTAACACTATTATGTTATATATTTCAAGTCCTAATAGACTGATAGTATGTTATTGTTTTGTTCAAGCACTTCTACGCTGTCGTTATGTGAATCATTTCACATAGTAAATGATTCACTTCTCTGTAAGGCATTAGTCTCTCTGAGTGAAGTTAAGACCTCAGAGAAGTCCGTTTTAAGAAGCTGTTATATATTTTGAGTCTTAGTAGGTTGATTACCATGTTGATAGGGCTTAAGCTCATGGGTTGTATTTGCGTGTCACCCATGCACGCTTTCTAGCTGATTTAAGTTATTTTTTGGGGCTACGTGTCATTTTAGGTAGTTTAAGTTTTACGCTGGCACTCTAGGGGGCTTGACGTGGTAGCCTATGAGTGTAGATAAGTTACCACATGGTTTAAGGCACAAAATGACAACCAAATGGAGCTATGAATTCTCATTGGTTCATTTTTGTCTTTTGTGTAACTCTAAATTTAGAAACAGAGGTCTAAAGGGGATTTCGAGAAATTTGTGAAGGCACTTCGAAATCTGAGAGCACATGGAGATAGAGCTCGTCGAGGCAAGCACTGTCAGCGAAAAGTTTGATCGATTTGGAGCAATAAAGAAGGAGTTATGGCTGATTGAAGTTCGATTTGTGTCAGAATTGCAGCACTTCTGTTGAATTTGGGGTTTTGAGTGTCATTTGCAACAGAATCGAGGAAATCGCTTCAAAACTTCGTGGCTGTGTTCACTGTCAGCAGGGCTACGACTGTCTCCAAATTTTCATGTCAATTGAGTCAGTGAGTAATTCAGGACGACCGCTGAAGTAGAGGGGGTCCGAAAAGCTCTCAATCTGGAGCAGCAACTTCAGAGAGCGAGATCTGGAGTTCTGTGTGGAATCAGGAGGCCCAACTTCACAGGAGTGTTCATCAAGCTGTGTACTGCAAATCCTGTAAGAATTTCCTAAAGTGATCGAGCCAATTCCTTGTTATAGGTCGAAATAGCTGTCTGGGTACCAGAAACTGCCGTAATTTCTCTACTCAGAAAGTTTCTGCTCATATCTTAGTGCTCTGAATTGATCTGAAGCTGAAATTTCGTATGTGTATCCAGTAGAACCTCGTTTACATGTAGGAGGAGTTCTGAAGTCTGAACCTTCACATATTTCTCAATCCTGAGTATCAAAGTTCGCCATCTGATCTTATCTTTGCTAGTTAAGCCTGAACTTTGCTTCCTGAACTTATCAGAAGAGCCTGGAGACTTATATGAGTGTTTTCAGTATCACCTTGAGACCTGAAGCCTATCCTGTGAGTAAACCAGCCATAGTCTGAAGCTCAGCGCTTTCCTGAGTAGATTGAACACAGCCTTCAAGCTCATATCACAGCCAGAAGGTTCGCCCTTCCCAGGAAGACTCTCAACCCGACATCTGGTGCTTCCACTGAGAGCTCTTGGGGTGATTGATTGAGAAGGTTGAGTTGCTACAAGGAGAAGAGATGGATCGCAAGAGCGGAGCTGCTGCTGCTGCCTCTGGAGCTGGAGCATCAACGTCTACTGCTGCATCGTCAACTGCACCTGCGTCTTCTACAGCGATATCTGCATCTGGTCTGGACACGGCTGAGATCTTGAAGACGCTTGCGGCCCTGGTCCAACATCATTCGATCGTTGGAGGGGGTGAGTTAAAATCCACCAAGGCTTTGCAAGCGATAGTGAATAGGTGTGGAAGGTTTGAAGATAGAGATATTTCTAGATATCTGCGTGAGTATAGAGGAGAGATGGAGCTGGTTAGGGTTACTGATGCTGAGATGATAGCAAGTTTTGAGTTAGCTGTCATTCCTGAGTTGCGGGACCAAGTTAGGGATGTACAGAGAAGAAATCTTGAAATCTGGATGAGTTTTGAGCGATCTCTTCGAGAGGAGTTTCTTGAGGAGGATTCAGAGAGAGTTACTAGAAGGACATTTCTAGACTGGGTTGAGCAGCAACCTGGTCGTATGATGAGCCTGAGTGAGTTGTTGAGAGAGTTTGATCGGAGATACCGACAACTTTCAACTCTAGAGCGAATCACCCTAGATGCTAAGAAAACAGAGCTTTTCCTGCAGGCTACGGATGATGCTACGGCAGATCGGTTATGTTTTATGTTGGCCGATCGATCTGCTGAGGGGGGTGTTACTATGGATTGGGGGAGAGTTGAGGATGCTGTGGCTGTACTGACAAGGCAGAGGAGGGGAAGAGTGGCTGTGGGAGGACGTCCGCTTGCAGAAGTGGTCACTCAACCTTATGCTGCTCCTCAAGTACAACAACCTTTGGCCCCTGCTCCTAGACATGTTGTCCCAGCTGCAGTTCCTTTGATGCCAGTTGTGCCAGCTCCAGCACAAAGGGCACCTGTTCAGAGACCTACGGAGAACCATGGTCAACAGAATCAAATTGAAGACCTGATTCGGCAGATGCGAGAGCTGAAGGTAGAGCTAGCTGGATTGCAGAGAGAGCAGCCACCGGCGTCTGCTGCTGCACGTCCAGGAGGTGCTCCTGTCCGTAGGTGTATTTGGTGTGACAGTCCTGATCACTTTCGAGAAGACTGTCAAGAGCTCACAACTGCTTTGCGAGATGGTGTGGTTCGCTATCAGAACGGTAGGCTGCACCTTTCTTCTACTGGAGAGCCGTTGAGCACGCAGTTTGGGCGAGGAGGCATGAGGAGTCTACCTCAGATTGCTGCGGCGGCAACTGTACATGCATTGATGGCACCACCGGTAAATCCTGATGTATATGCTGGACATATTGAGGTTTCTTCTAGTCCTACGTTGCTAGATAGGACTGCTGAGAAGAGTATTGCCCCCGTTCCTTCTGAAGTACTGAAGAGGGGAGCCGAGTCTATTCGTAGGGTCACAGGATGGAGAGATCTTGTAGATGCTGCTTCTATCAGAGCATTCTTGGATGTAGATAGACACGTTCATTGGCAGGATGCTTCTGTGGAGGAGAAGAGGCGGCGAGAAGCCTCTGAACTTGATACTGGAGTTCCTGAGGAGATTGGGGATAGACGGAGAGTCACAAGGAGACGAGCGGCTCTTCCTGAAGACATCTCGTCTACTTCTGCAGCTCCTCCACCTGCGCCAGGTCCTATGGAGGATGTGCAGAGATCCCAGCAGGAGTCAACGACTGCTGGTAGGCGGTTTACTGCCCAAGAGAAGGGGAAGGGACCGGCTTACAAGTTGGCAGCTGATATTGAAACTTCTACTGATCTGAAGAGTATCTTGGAGCAGAGGATACTGGATGCGCGAATCGAGTTTTCTCTTCGAGAAGTTCTTGGTATTGCAAAGAGGGAGTTTCACGAACTGATCATCGACATCATCAAGCGCAAGAGACAAGTGATGTCCGAGCAGGTAGAGAGTCAGATGATAGATGTAGTAGGAGCTTCTCTGAATGATGCAGAGTTTGGAAAGGTGCATTTTCAGGAAGCTGATGACAAGAGATACCAGCAAGAAGCGTTGGTTGCTGGTACCGACACTATTGAGTTCAACGATGAGGAAGCTGGTGAGGAGAGTCCAGCTAGTGAAAGTGATTTCAGAAAGAGACATTGAGCTCGTGCCACAACTGCTACGCGAGTTCGTCTTGGAAGTTTGGCTGAACCTGTTGCTGCTTTAGTTGATCACGGATCTGAGATCAACATCATGTCACGGGAGGTGTACGAGAGGGGTCAGTGGCCTATCGAGCTAAACCATGATTGGGTGTTACGTGCTGCAAACAACCAAAAAGGTGAGCTATACGGCGCTTGTCCTAATGTGAAAGTGAAGATAGGTGATGTGGATGTGGATCAACATTTCTTCGTGCAATCTTCTGCTTCATATCCTGTGATTCTTGGTCAGCCTTATATCACTGCGGTTCGAATGGAGACCAAGGTGATGGATGATGGATCTCATTATGCTAGGATCCGTAGTCCAGATGATAGACATTCTGTGCAGTTTCTGACCGTTCGTACGAACCACGAACAAAATCGTCAAACTTTGAAGGATTCTCCTATCTGTAGGGGTAAGGGTTTTCTGAAACCACTCTCGTAGGACGGGATAGCGAGAGTGATGGATCTACTGCTACTATGATCCCGCTTGAGCAGCCTGAGAGATCACAGGAGGTTGATGAAAAGGCTGCTCAAGATTCAGAAAGTAGTTGCACTGTGCATAGTTGGAAATCTGGGTTGATGACTTTCAGTTCTGATGATTGGAGTGAGTTCACACGGATGGAGGATTTGACTGAGAAGAGTAGAAGACAGATGGAGAGGTGTGCAGCAAATCTGCGTTGTACAAGAGTTCTGAAGGAAGATGAGATGATTTCTGGTGTTTATGAGGAGTTTGTAGGTGTGCAGTCTTTTGTTCGTTGGTTGGATCGTGTGGATAGGTTGATGGAACAGATGGGAGGTAGGGTGGTGATCCCCATCCATTCTCGTGAAGTCTATGAGGAAATTATCTCATACTTGCGATATCTTCCTCATCCGAGACTGGAGAGTGGATGGAAGGATGCAGTCTGTTGGTGTGGCTCCCAGCAGGAAGCGGAAGTACACGCCAAGTATAAAGCTGTAGCGAAGAAGGTGAGACCTGTGGCGACCCAATTATCTGTTGATTCTCAACAGCAGATGGAGTTAGCGGCTGCTGAGCCTGTGCTTAGAGATCCTACACAGGTAGGACACAAGTTTACTCAGGAGACACTCGAGCAGCTTCAGATAGGAGGGGGTGGCTTCTTGACTGAAGAGGAGAAACGAGCTTTTGAACAGATGATAGTTAGCCATGGTAAGGCATTTTCTTTCTCGGCTGAGGAGATAGGTTGTGTGGATCCTAGTGTGATAGCTCCGATGGTTATCTTCACTGTTCCTCACGTACCTTGGGACTTGAAGCTGATTCCAGTCCCTCGTGCCTTGCTACCGAAGGTGATTGAGTTACTGAAGGAGAGGATGCAGATGGGTATTCTTGAACCATCTATGGCTCCGTACTCTAGCCGATGGTTCACAGTACCTAAGAAGACAGGAGCTCTGCGCTTCATCCAAGACTTGCAACTTGCCAACAACATCACGATTCGAAACGTTGGAACAGGACCTGTGGTTGATGAAGTAGCTGAGGCGTTTGCTGGAAGGTCAATCTATTCTATTGGAGATCTGTTTTCAGGTTATGATCAGTTTCAGCTTGCTTTGGAGAGTAGAGATTTGACTACCATGCGTACACCTTTGGGATTGATGCGGATGTGTACTCTTCCTCAGGGTGCGACAAACTCAGTAGCCCATATGCAAAATGCGATGCATAAGGTGTTACGAGAGTTTGTGCCTGAGGTCACTATCCCGTTTCTGGATGATATTCCCATGAAAGGCTGTCCGGTGGAGGACAAGGACGAAGCAATGACTTCTGATGGTTGCAGAAAGTTCGTTGCAGACCACATTCGAGATGTGGAGAAGATTCTGATGCGTTTGGAGGAGGTACACCTCACTCTATCAGGTACCAAATCTCGCTTTGGGATGTCAGAGATTGTGGTAGTAGGTCATCTCTGTGGTACTTTTGGGAGGCGTTCGAACCCAGAGAAGGTAGATGCTATAGCAAGGATAGCTGACTGCACCAACATCACTGAGGTTCGACGGTTCTTAGGAGCTTGTGTGTTCTTTCGTGTGAGTATTCCTCATTATGCACATATTGCCGAGCCTCTATATGCACTTCTGAGAAAGGGAAGGAGGTTTACTTGGCGGCAAGAACATCATGAGACGATGGAGCAGCTGAAGGAGATTCTGAAGTCTCCACCTCTACTAAGGAGGCTTAGCTACGAGAGCGGGAGACCTGTGGTACTGACTGTTGATACGAGTCCAAAGGCGATTGGATGGACCGTTGGCCAAGAAGATGCAGAAGGTGTGCGGTTTGTTTCAAGGTTTGGAGCTCGGATCTTAACAAATAGACAAAGTAACTATCCTCAAGTGAAGCGTGAGTTGTGGGGAGCTGTTACTGCTATGAAGGTAGATCGAGAGTTCTTGATAGGAGCTCGTGTGATACTAGAAACAGATTGTTTGCCTTTGTTGGGTATGATAGCAAACTGCAATACACCAGACATAGCAATGCTACGATGGATTGCTTATGTCCGGAGTCTGAACCCTGAGCTAAAGCATATAGCAGGGAAAGACAATCCAGTTGCAGATATGTTGTCTAGGGCTCGTTATACAGATGAAGATGAGATGTTTGCAGAGGTGGAGAATGAAGAGAAGAGAGACGTTTGGTGTCAAGTTGGTCAGCAGACTTCAGACTTGGAACCACTGCCGTTCAATGAGGGGTTCTACTCAGAAAAGTTCCGCGATATTGGATTTTATCTGAGTTCGTTATCCAGGAGAGAAGAATGGAGTGATGCAGAGTTCAAGGAGATCAGACGGAAGGCGTACAGCTATCTTCTACGTGAAGGTTATCTGTGGAAACGTCCGAAGAGAAGAGACGGGATGCTTGCTAGAGTGGTGGATGATCAACCGACGAAGCTGAATCTGCTGAAAGAGTTTCATGACACCTTGTGGGCTAGACACCGTGGAGTATGGGCTACTTACACGAAGATGAAGGAGCGTTATTGGTGGAAGGGTTTGTATCAAGACGTGGTGGACTTTGTTGGGTCGTGTCTACACTGCCAGTTCTACTCTAAGGTCCGTTACAGAGATGGACTTGTACCTACCTATCCACATAGTATTCATTTTCAGTGGGTTCTTGATCTTGTGATGATGCCACCGGGGTTATGGGGGATGCGTTACTTGGTGTTGGCTCGAGAGGATCTCTCCAACTATGTGGAGGGACGAGCACTACGGACGAAGACTACAGAGAATATCTGCAGGTTCGTGCTTGAAGATATCATCTGTCGTTATGGATCGGTTGGGAGATTACGTGCAGATAGAGGAGAGTTGAGAGGCGCTGAAGTGAAGGAGTTTTTTGCTCGTTATGGAGTAAATCCAGAGGGCATTGGTAAGAGTGAACGAGGACAGCCTTCTATTGTTCACGCTTTAGTGAAAGCATGTGATGGTAGGCCTAGAGAATGACCGAGACTACTTCTGTTTGCTTTGTGGGCTGATAGGACTACACACTGTACTACGACTGGCTATATGCCAGTTGAGCTTATGTTGGGTCAGAAACCGATCATGCTTGCTGAAGAGTACTTTCCTACGTGGGCTACGCTACCGTGGGAAGATGGTATAGATCGTGCTTCACTCCTAAATTTACGTATGAGGCAGTTGGAGCGAAGGGAGGAGGATCTTGCTGATGTGCAGGAGAGGCTGAAGGTGGCTCGAGTCAGAAACAAGGAACGTTTTGACAAGACTCATCGACTACGACCGAAGCCAATACGTGTTGGTGACTGGGTTCTGGTATATGATAGCACGTTGGAGAATCAGCATTCTACACTCCGTAAGTTCTCTCGAAGATGGTTCGGGCCTTATGTTGTGCTAGATGTGTATGAGAATGCCACCTATAGCTTGTGTGAGTTGGATGGTACTCTTTTGAAGCTATCTGTGGCTGGCAAACGTCTGAAATTGTTCAAGAGACGCGGAGGGTCAGTTGAGTTATTCAACTTTCTGGAGTCAGAGCAGAGGACAACAAGAGACGAAGATGCCCCTGTGTCTGAAGAGACTGAGGCGGAGGAGAGCGATGATGATGAAGATCAAACAGAAGACTGAGGAGATTGGCACATACCGGAGGATGTGCAGGTTTGGAGGGGGTGGATGTCGTGATGTGAATCATTTCACATAGTAAATGATTCACTTCTCTGTAAGGCATTAGTCTCTCTGAGTGAAGTTAAGACCTCAGAGAAGTCCGTTTTAGGAAGCTGTTATATATTTTGAGTCTTAGTAGATTGATTACCATGTTGATAGGGCTTAAGCTCATGGGTTGTATTTGCGTGTCACCCATGCACGCTTTCTAGCTGATTTAAGTTATTTTTTGGGGCTACGTGTCGTTTTAGGTAGTTTAAGTTTTACGCTGGCACTCTAGGGGGCTTGACGTGGTAGCCTATGAGTGTAGATAAGTTACCACATGGTTTAAGGCACAACACAGAGGTGACACGGTGACACAAGGTGACAACCAAATGGAGCTATGAATTCTCATTGGTTCATTTTTGTCTTTTGTGTAACTCTAAATTTAGAAACAGAGGTCTAAAGGGGATTTCGAGAAATTTGTGAAGGCACTTCGAAATCTGAGAGCACATGGAGATAGAGCTCGTCGAGGCAAGCACTGTCAGCGAAAATTTTGATCGATTTGGAGCAATAAAGAAGGAGTTATGGCTGATTGAAGTTCGATTTGTGTCAGAATTGCAGCACTTCTGTTGAATTTGGGGTTTTGAGTGTCATTTGCAACAGAATCGAGGAAATCGCTTCAAAACTTCGTGGTTGTGTTCACTGTCAGCAGGGCTACGACTATCTCCAAATTTTCATGTCAATTGAGTCAGTGAGTAATTCAGGACGACCGCTGAAGTAGAGGGGGTCCGAAAAGCTCTCAATCTGGAGCAGCAACTTCAGAGAGCGAGATCTGGAGTTCTGTGTGGAATCAGGAGGCCCAACTTCACAGGAGTGTTCATCAAGCTGTGTACTGCAAATCCTGTAAGAATTTCCTAAAGTGATCGAGCCAATTCCTTGTTATAGGTCGAAATAGCTGTCTGGGTACCAGAAACTACCGTAATTTCTCTACTCAGAAAGTTTCTGCTCATATCTTAGTGCTCTGAATTGATCTGAAGCTGAAATTTCGTATGTGTATCTAGTAGAACCTCGTTTACATGTAGGAGGAGTTCTGAAGTCTGAACCTTCACATATTTCTCAATCCTGAGTATCAAAGTTCGCCATCTGATCTTATCTTTGCTAGTTAAGCCTGAACTTTGCTTCCTGAACTTATCAGAAGAGCCTGGAGACTTATATGAGTGTTTTCAGTATCACCTTGAGACCTGAAGCCTATCCTGTGAGTAAACCAGCCATAGTCTGAAGCTCAGCGCTTTCCTGAGTAGATTGAACACAGCCTTCAAGCTCATATCACAGCCAGAAGGTTCGCCCTTCCCAGGAAGACTCTCAACCCGACAACGCTTGTGCAAGTGATTTCATATTTATCTATGTTGTTCAAAGTACATAACTATAGGTTTACCATGTTGAAAGAATTTAAGCTCATAGGTTGTGCTTATATGTTGCACATGCATGCTTTTTAGCTTGTTTAAGTTATCTTTTAGAGTTACATGTCCCTTTACATGTCTTCTTAAGAAGTTTAAGATTTACGTTGGCACTTTAGAGGCTTGACATATAACTTATGTGTGAAGTAAAGTTACCACGTGGATTGGGATTACAAAAGGACAAGAAAGTGAAACTATGAAA
This sequence comes from Asterella californica, assembly GCA_036924285.1. Classification (NCBI taxonomy): domain Eukaryota; kingdom Viridiplantae; phylum Streptophyta; class Marchantiopsida; order Marchantiales; family Aytoniaceae; genus Asterella; species Asterella californica. The sequence continues at coordinate 2,991,659 of JAYKYS010000010.1, read as the reverse complement.
TCCCATTGGTCCATTTCTGTCCTTGGTGAAACCCTAAACTTGGAAGCAGGTAGACGTACCAAACTTGTCCTAGGTAGACGTACCATACCCTACATCGTATTAAAAGACGGTGTCGTAGAGAGAGTTTTTTTTGGGGAAGACGGACCTTATATTTGTGAATGATTGTGTGAGTGACAAAAAAGAAAACAAACTGCTATAATATTCAAAGCTTAAATACAGTTGCTTGTAGCCACCAAGGTCAATCAGACACTCAAATCTACGCAAATATGTCTTCTAAGACTCAAATATCTCTTACGCCTCGATTTTACAATCAATGCTCTCAAAAATCACAAAGTCCTCCTCTCACACGCATGCTATCTATTGAACTCTCTTGAATTTTCTTGAATTCTGGTCCATATGTCGAATTACGTAAAAAAAACAAGCCCCATGCTAAGTAGTCCCCTAGCTAAGCTAAGGCCTTTATGTCCTTATACGCACTTCTACTTATCAAGCAGCCCCTTAGCTAAGCTGACCCCTTGCTTAGTAAATATTTCTCATTTCTAGACGTCATCTCGACGCAACCCAGATTATGAATTAAGCCATGATTTTACGACCAACGTCACAACTACAAGATCACCTTACAAGGATTACTACCTTCTCATAGCTGAATCAAGTATCTCTTACCGCATAATCTCGATTGCATGCGGAAGTGTTGACCAAGAAGCCCACATTTAAGAAGGATACCGGTCCTCTACCCCTAGATGTACATGATGTAATCACACAACCAACATAGATTCACATTCGCAAGATCAACATGTTAAGATAAGAATCAAGAACGAGGAGGATTTGATCGAGGGATCTCTTCTTCATAGGTGGGCGTCCTTTCCACTGAGGTGACTCTTAGTTCTGTTTAATAAAGTAATTAAACATATACATTTGTAAACAAAACATACATTTATCTCCTTTGTTAGCTTTTTACGTGTTATTTTCATTTTAGATCTTTATTTTTAGTAACAAAAGAGTTGGAACTATACTACTCGAGAACATCTATGTGATGGTGTCATCAAATAATGAATCAGAGTCATCAACAGAAAAATGACAGAGTTCTCTCATTTATTATCTTCTTAGACTAGAAATAACGTAAACATCTACGTATAACCTTGTTTTGTGTGAGCAAAAATACAGATCTCTTCTATTCAAGAAGAGCTTCCACCAGGTACCTTCATATCTTCTTAGTAGTTCTTCTGATTTTAAAATAGGGAGCATCTTATCTAGCTTGGCCCTAGTTTGACTCTTGCCCAGCTTAACAAGCTCCAAGGCAGCTTCCTTTACAACTTTATACATCGTTAAAAAAACTCCTTTTTCCATCTTTCACTATACAGAAGATCCTGCAACATGAAAACGAAAGAAATAAAAATGACAAACAAAATATTATGATAGGAAGAAAGGAACAAAAAGGAGTTTTGTTCGTTTCTTCATTTATTCCTCTTTTGTTCCAAAAAGGATCCAAATAAATCATTCACATGCCCCACCATTTCTTTTCGGAATAGCTTCTTGTTGTTATGCGTTAGCATCATTATATGTAGATTGTGAAAACAAGAAATGAAAAATAACAGTATTTGTTGTGCAATGTATCTTGTCGCATTAACATACAATTATGTGATGAAAGCGCTAACCACGCCACTGTGAAATGCAAAAAGAAATTAGTTTAGATGTATTTTATCACATTAACATACAGTTAAGTGCAAAAGTGCGAAAAGAGCTGTTGTGAAATGTGAAAAGAAATTGGTTTAGATCCATATAGATAGCTAACACATAGACAAGTAATTCCTTTGCAAGAGTAACTCCTTGTTTAACATCATATATATATAAACTAAAGTAAGAATGGTGTCAAACATGTTGTTGAGAATTAATATGTTCAGATGCTGTTCATGTCAGAAAATTAACCTATTGTCTTCATAGCAATGATGGTACATTTATTTATCGTAACTTTTCAGAATAATGTTATTTTAAATTTATATTATTTCTATAATATCTCAAAATATATTGACCTTCAAAATAATTAATTCTTAGTTACTCTTTGTTGATGAGGAAATATTTTATTTGAGGAAGAGAAAACAGAAAAGACTATATATCTTCATGCTTATGTACTTTTTATCACATTTGAGTTTGTGACAAGTTTTTAGTTTTTAGTATTAAATTTATTATTATTAAATTTTTGTAGTGTTTATCTCCATGTAGTAAAAACAATGAGAGGAATGAGAGAAATAGAAATAAAATCTATTTTATTAAGTGGAAAGTCTAAGTTTAATTAGATGGACCAGTATGTCAGACAGTCTATCAGTGAGGTTTTTCAGTTTATTTAGTTGATCTTTTTATTTTAGAGAGATAGAATATATATTTCCCCTTATTGTAGAGTAAGGAAGCGAAGTAGATAGAAGCAGAAGAGAAGTAAAGATGATATTAAGGTACGATAATACATGACATACAGTCAGCTGGACCACAATTAAAAGTTAATTAGAATACAATCCAGGTTATGGAGGTCATGAGAAGGAAGTTATCAACTTGGAGGAGTAATTGTGGCGGTTGGAAGGAGATTTTCATACATCAGTGAGTCGCAGATAAATAGTAAATGATATTACTTGTCCCTTGGGGTCTTCGAGGACCATGAGACTGTCCATATGAGTCCACACAGTGGAACTCGGACCAAAAACTGCATTAATAGTTTGCAGCAGCATGCACCTCGAACCGTGCTCACAAAAGATTGAACCCACGACCTTGCTCTTAGAGGACTGTAGGCTAAACCACTTGGGACACCGATCTTCGGTGTCCAAATGAGATGAGACATAGAGAGGAGTGGATCATAATTAACTGCTTGTTAAGTGGTGTGGACCACTTAGTAGATCGCAAAAGTCTCTAAAACACGAAAAGTAGTTAGAGGTAGGTGAACCCTCTAGAGGTTATAAAGTATATAGAGATGGTAAGTGGCTAGTAAATTAGGTGTTGAAGGTTGGAAACACAAGTTGGAGGAGCAACACAAGTAGAGGAGGTTAGAACCTTTCTAACCGACTACACAACAAACATGTGAATTATACCAGAAGTAGATGAAGGCTGAAGGAGGAGCTAGAGGAGTTTCTCTACCTATAGAAGGAGATAAAAGCTCATTATTGCTCATTTGATATTTTGGAGAAGAAAGTAAGGAAAATAAGAACCACATGAGGTGGTGGGTGTGTTGCAGTTTGAAGGGAAAACTCTAGGAGAAGAAGAGAAGTAAGAAGTACTACGATAGGACATGAAAGCTTAGAGTACTTCTTGAGAAATATTCACAAGTAAGCTGGACTAGCAGCAATGTGGAACCACATTAGGTGTTGGGTTTTCTGCAGGTTCGAGAGAAACGAAGCGTTAGAAAAGTGATAGAAGGATATATACTTCGTTAGAATTACTTCCGAAAGAGACGAAGTAGAGTGGATACTTTTTGGTGACATCGATACTTCTGTGACAAAAGAAGTTACTTGTGTATAGAAGTGACTCTCCTTGAATAGAAGTAGAAGGCTTAAGTTTAAGGTTACTTCACAAGAGAAATGCCACATGCGATGAAAGCTTTAGAAGGAGAGGATAATTTCAGAGGTTTCCATAAGCAGTTCAGATCGAGATTTACTAAATGGCATTTAATTTATACACCAACGTGTTGTGCATGAGGAGAGTTAAAATGCCAGAATTATCCGAGGAGTTACAAGCAGCATTTAAGTCAACGGAGATTGACTTGTCTATTCAATAAGGCATGGGATTACCAGGATATGGCAATTTGTAGAGAACTTATGTTCTACAAGATACAAACAGCTCCCGTGCCGTCATTTTCTGAGGCAACAATTGTAAGACATAACCCCACTCGTTCTTATGTTGGTACAAGTATAATAAGAACTGCGGTATACGTTATGCATATTACGTCATATGGAGTAAGCCATGATTTTACGACCAACGCCACAATTACAAGACCACCTTACAAGGCTTACAACCCTCCCATAGCTGAATCAAGTATCTCTTAGCGCTAAATATCAGGTGCATGCGGAAGTGTTGACCAAGAAGCCCACATTTAAGGAGGATACCGGTCCTCTACTCCTAGATGTGCAGGATGTAATCACACACCCAACATAAACTCGCATCCGCAAGATCAACATGTTGAGAAAAAAGACAAGCGAGTTTATGAGATACGAATTGAGCCCTTCATTGACTCAAATAAACACAATGTGTATGTATAGAAGGAGCGAAAGCCACTTATCTTAAAATAACAATAGGTACTATACTTAGAGAACTATAATCTAACCACTATCTGAAGTTATCATAGTGATAACTGCAGTTCTCAATATCTCAAACGTCGGGTGTTCGAGCCTGAGAACTGAGAAGATTCTAGTAACGTAATAATACTTCATTAATACGAAGACAGCAACGTGACATATTAATGTGGTTATTATCTTAAAAGTTTAGGGGGTATCTGGATTATTAAGTACTTTCTAAACTACACGACTATCATATTCTTGGTAACAAAGAGTTTATGTGACCTTCTCATGCTCACCAGAGCCATTCAGTCTAACACCCTTGGACAAATTCCCTTTGCTGAGGTGAGAATAAGGCCATTGTTGCGTTACAAAACTCTAACCACAAAGGTGGTCCTCGTACATCGTGAAACTAAAAACCCGACGATTTTTCCTTAGTCACTCTCTTATAAGAAACTAACAAGGATGTTTTAGTGTAGTTGGGGATCCCACGACCCTCAACTCCACCTAACGGTAGCTAGTACCTCGGCCCATGCTACTGCATGTCCAGTTCTCTGGTCGTGGAGAAGAAGGGTTGTAAGGAAATAGCCAAGGAGTTGTACATCTGGTTTTCAAAGGGTTGGAAACTATGTTATCACAATGGGATGTGGAAGAAGGAAGTAGAGCTTGCGATAGCTCTACTTAGCAACAACGTAAGGTCCATAAACATTATACAGCCAGGAGGGCTAAAGATTCTTTTAACATAAGAATTCTCTTAATTATGTTAAGAGAATTCTTTAGCCCTATTGGAAGTGCATTCATGGGATCAACCTCAAGGGGTGTCTCTCAATATGGACTTTGAATATCATATGTGATGTTTATCATTATTTGATTTTTATTATTTTAACTATTGTTTCTAATTTTTTTTCTAATTTTTTCTGATCTCTTCTGATATAACAAATACTATAACTTTTAGAATTTTTAAGACCTTCATTCTTTATAATTTATAAATTTCAGTTTCAATTAAACTTGTATGTTTTGGAATTTAGTATTCTTTAATTATTTTCATCAATAAATATCAAAGAATGTCTGAGATATTTTTCTTTTATTATAGATTCACCTTTCTTAGTACAATACGCTTCAACGAGCTTTCAAAGTATCCTAATACACATAATACGATGTTTAGATTGACTTCTTGAGTTGAACTCAAGAAACAACGTCTAGAATTTGAAAATTGTCTTTTATATTTGATATTTCACTAATAAATAAATAGTTATTATAATACTAATTAATAATACTAATAATAAAATTAATATTAATTATAGTTATAATTAGTAACAAAAATAATACATTACTATATTTGTATACTTAGAAATATATTAACAAAATATATCCAGAAATATGATAATAAATCTTATATATACAAATACAACGTAATCATGTATAAGTAATATCCAGCTTGCATACCATAATTATTTAAAGTTTGTAAAATAAATCATAAATATTTTATTTTATTTTTCAAGAATATCCATATTTATAATTTATATGTCCTTTATTACTTTTATATTTAAAATAAATTTCCAATATATGTATTTATTATGTTAAACTAGAATCTTGATTTTATAATAATAATTAAATTATATTACAAACATCCATTCTTTCATACCTTAATTAAGTCACACATGGTATAACCGTATAATAATAAGTTTCAATTGAGGCATCGAAGGATCAACCTGAGTCGAACATGTAACAACAAATAAAATAAGTGTTCATTAGAAAGAACTATTCAAGAAGTGAGTGGTCGAGTCATAATATCGTATCAGATTTTGCATGAAGGTTGTCAAAGAAAACTCGAGGTTCCTGGTTGTAGAAATATCGTGTACTGAACAGATGCAAGAAAAAGAGAAATAACCATAAGAACAAGCTTCGCAAGATATACCAACTCTCACTTTATATACACTCTTGTTTCTTTCTCTTTAAGACACAAAACTGAGAAACATACATGAGTGGTATGTTTCTCAGTTGTAAACTACACACAACCTCCTAAAACAAGTCTATGGATCTCAACATAGACCCAAAACTAACAAAGCGTAGCTCAAAACAAAAGAAACATTCTTTTGCTAACAAAAAACTTTGCACCAATGTCACACGATTCAAACCCAGATCCAAATAACATCTATGTACAAGCCTTAGCTAAAACTAGCTACCACAGGCAACCAACTAGAACTCAAACGAGCCCAAAAAGATGAAAATCGTAGCGAAGAAACCCAAAAAAGTCTATATGAGAACTTTCTCTTTTTGTCAAACGGTCTTCTTATATCGATAGGGTCTTCCACTTTGACTCCGCTGGCGTCAAGAACTCTCAGATTGGACTCCGACAGTCGAGATATCTCTGATTGTAGGTGACTTAATCTCTAAAAACTCTTCCTTGTGGCTTAAAACCACGTACATCCGTAAAATAGACCGTTCGATTAGAGATTCATCTTCTTTTATAGATAGATTTGACTACCTTGAACCCAACAAGACTCCAATCAAGTCGTTTGGAATTCACTTCGCAAAACCACGTAAGAAATTTGATTGCAAGAAGCAAAAAATTGACGTAAATCGTTCCTCTATGGCTCAACTTCACTCATCACACACAACACAACAATCCGATCTACGTATAATATTCTCCTAACCATAGATAAGGACTCCTTGATCACGCAAGCATCAAGAACGAAGAGCTTGGCTCACCGATCGTGAAGAACAACCCAACTTCATGTCGCAAGCAAATGAAATATTATGTAAACATCTCACTACGAGTCAATTTCTCTCACATCTCTCAAATTGCATGATGAAACTTCATATCGTCTTCAATTTCTTGAAGAAATCGGTGTTCTGATCCCGCTGGATCTAATTACAACAAGTTTGGACTTCGAAATGATCCGAACGGTCCAACTCTCCTTCACATGTCACTGAAGCATTCCGATCCTCTTCTCTATGTCTCAATTTCTTCCAGAACACACATCTTGATCTGTCTTTTTTCAAACCGTCTTAACCAGTCGCATAGCCGCACAGATCTGAACTCAATGACACCTTGTGCACATGCATTGGACCTCCCAATCCTCTGAAACGTCAGTCGATATGTCACAGATAAAAGCTACTTTTCGAGCACCTACCGCCTTGTTGCGTCAGCGGAAGCTCTTGCTCTGTAAGTCAGAAACTTACACCGTTAATATGCAAACCACAATCACAAGTTAGCATCTATGCACCACTTACCTTTGTCTCGTTTGGTCCGGACCGGAGCCTAAATATCTCCTTAACTCTCAAGCTCAACTCACCTAAGTCCCGACCTAGACCTGGCTAAGTTGGTCCCAAAACATAAGAAAGTCATAACGTGACTTGGGGTGGACTTCCCTTAAAGTCCAAGATCTTAAACGTTGTCTCCAACACAACTAGCGGCCCAACCGCCCATGATGTCCGTCTGGGTCCAAGCTCTCGAATGGTGGTCCAACCCGTCGTCTCGTTCCCTAGTCTTGCCTCAGCCTTTGGGTTGTTCTTAAGTCAAGACGTCCATGTCTAGACGCACCTTAGTACTGACCCAACCATCACCTAATGCTCCTAGAGTCCATCTGCCGAACCATGGGGTCGGGTGACTCGTCCTGGTCCACCTATGCATCGAGCCCTCCATAGATACTTCTGGGGATCTACGGTCTCGTCCTCCTATTTGGTCCTTGAAAATTGTATCACAATCTGATCACGGGATCGATCATAATTCTTAACCGCAAGGTCAGTTCGAGGATTTCTACATATCATTGGAAAGCTCTTGCAGAGTCCTTTCCAATGAGACCTTACTCGCCTCAAGATCTTACGTGGAGCTCCTTCCATGATCCAAAACGTAACTTGATCTCTAACACTTGAGATTTTTTCGAGGAACTAGCACTAGACTTGGACCTTATGGTTCGGCCCAGCGTCCGACTCACGGTCCATCTGCACCGGATCCACATCTCCGTCTCGCGTCTCAGATCTATGTTTAAGGTCTATTTCTAGACTTGATCCTTTAGGTCAGCGTTTTTCTGGATCATCTTGGGTTATGCCCTTATGTCCTAACTCAATGTTCTAACCTTGGTTCAGAAAACCACTTAGAGTTCATCTGGTCTCGACTTCTCGGTCAAGCCATTAAGTCCTACTCATAGCTTTCACAACCTAGTGCAAGTCCACTAGAGTTCTGTTGTTCGCGGTCTGCGTCTGATCTTGAGACTGAGGATCGCGACAATACCTTTTAAGCTACTCCTTACATCAGTTCACAGTTTATGAGATTTTCTTGATAATGGTCAAGCAGCCCCCTTGTATCTTTAGTATAGCGCCAAGAACCTCAAATATCCAGTCAACATCGATAAGCTAAAGCCTAGCTTGATTTTCTCATCTTTCGAAGCTCATAACTTTGTCATTATGCGTCAATTTAAAATAAATGAACTGCCCATGAAAAGCTAACAATGAGCTCTACAACTTGGTGTAATGAAAGTGAAGATCTGAAAGTTGTGTAAAAAGTCCATTTTTGATCCTATGAATATCTTTGGAGCGATAATACAAAGCATCATATCTGGATTTTCAAGTAGGAGTCGGTCCATGACTTGACAACGGAAATGCAAGAGATATTTATGACAAAAGAAGTCAAGATTTGTAAGATCTTTCACAAGTGTTGCCGACTTACATGCGCAAAGTCAACACATTCATAACTGTAATTGATGAGACTCAGTAGAGTTAACAAAATCCTTAAGAGAAAAGGATGAGGCACACTAGCGGTTGGTGATCTTGAAAATCAAATCCGGAATGCGTGCTTAACACCAGGAATAAGTCTAACGGCAGTTTATGAAGCTATGTGGTGAGTCTCAAGACGGCCATGGAACTACTTACATTGGCACTTATCACACCATAAGATCATATTGTTTTTCCCCTTTCAGAAGTCACTACAGAGAACGGAAGGAGCTCTTATGGTCTATCGAGAGGACACTGGATGCTTTCGCAATAGAGAGTCTGTTATAAAAAATAGCAAGTATCTTAGAGGAGTATCTAAGTCATCTTGTCATCATTTGTATAAGCTTATTATACAAGCTTATCTACTAATATTTTTAATTATTAGTTTCGTAGCCAAGCTAAGTAAAGTACAGCTGTAGTAGTAAAGTATTAAAAGTCATGAAGTATATTTGTTCATGATACATAATGAGGGTAAGAGGAGTAGCAAGAGCTAGACACTAGTTCTCGAGAACTGAGAAGTTCTCATTATACATATCCAAAGTTGTGTCTCAGTTCTCATTATACATATCCAAAGTTGCGGTCACAAGTAATGTAACTGTTTTACCTTTGTGTAACATGGGTTCTGGTTGAGTACAATTTCCTCAAAGTATGGTGCTACTTTTTGTAGTAGGTTAATATGACAACGGAAAGCAGAGCAAAATGAAGGTTGACGACGTTAAGCGGCAACATCAAGAGAATAGAAAAGTTGCCGATAGAGATATAAGTTGTTCCTCTTGAATTACACAAGTACGTCACAGTCAACGTTTGTATTGAACAAGGTGCTTGGTATCCTGACTCTTAAACTTTTTCCGAAGGAAAAACATAAAGAGGATTGTTAGTAATTATGTAAGAAACTATGAGGAAACTAATAGATTAGATTTGTTTCTTTTGTTTATTAGTTGAGGAGATCCCTTTTGAGGCTAGACGTGTACTTTGCTGATAAAATAGTCTCAGTAGTCACTACTACAGGAGGAGGGTTAAGTCAGTTGTAACATGGAGGGGGTTGACTACGAGTGTATAGTTCCGTATGATAATAACTCATCCTCGTCCGTGCTACAAGGAGAACCTTAAGTGGTTCTAAACCAATGCTACTTTGATCATTTTGATTATGTTGTCGTATTGTTGGACATGAAAGATATGACCGAGAATACGTGAGATATCTGGATGTGAAAAGTATGTGCGGCTGACAAAAGAGATCAACAATGCACGAATGCAAAATATCCATTCCAGTCTTTCAATATTTTTGTCTTTATACAAAAACCAAACTTCAGATGTCTGGAAATTATCCACCACAAGTGCTCTAAACTAAAATCTGTCAATCTCTCTACTTAACCCTCAGAATATCTTTCCAAGGTGGCTAAAATAAACCTCCTTGCCAACAGTTATGTCTCTTCAAAGATTTTATTCTCATTTTTCTCTATCTTCTCCTACCATTCAACTTCAAGACGCATCCTGAAGTTCACCGGTTAGAAATTTTCTTGCTTTCTAGATTTGAGTTGTCCAACTCCTTCCTCTCAGAAAGTTGATTTTGATGATACCCAATATGTCTCAAAATGACCCTTGAGCAAGAAGTTATGCCGCCTCAAAGCTTAAACCTCTCACTTCTTCCTTTATCAACTTTATGATGTGTCCTGAAGTTCACTTGTTGCCAAATTGTAGATTTTCTAGATCCAAATCCTTTTCCACGTTACTCTTGACAAACCGATTTCAACGATACCAAGAACATCCTCAACTGACTTCTGAGTATGAAATTATGTCTTCTCAAAGTTTGTTCTCTTCCTTCCTTCCCTTCAACCTCTTATTTTATCTTCGAGTTCATCTGCTGATTCTCATGAGCTGACCAACCCAACTTGTCTTCTCGTCAAGTCGATTTCAACAGTACCCAACTATTCGAAAATGGACTCATGAGCAAAGAGTTATTCCTTCCCAAGCTCGAATTCTCTTTGTTTCTCTCTCTTTGATAACTTTCCCTGATATGAGCTCACTCACTCATTCCTCTCGCTGAGCCAATTCCAACGATACCAATCTTGCCCGAAATAGCTCTTGATCAAAGAGTTATGCCCTCGTAAAGTTTTCTCTTCTTTTTTTTGCTTCCATCTGCAGTTTAACTTAAGGATATCTCTTGAAGTTCACTTGTTTTGGATTCAAAGATCTTCTCAATCTGACCTTTCCAAGTTGTCCCCCTCCTCGTGTTGGCTCCAAAAATACTCAACACACCTCAAACTGACTCTCGAGCAATGTCTTCTCAAACGCGGATCCTCATGTCTAGTCCTCATCAACTTCAGAATGCATCCTAGAGTTCACTTGTAAATGTTTTCTCTTATCTGAGCACCCCTACACACTTCTATTGCCGAGCAGGTTCTAGCGATACCAAATTTGTCCAAAAAGAAATCTCGAGTAGAAAGTTATGTCTCTCTAAATGTTTCTCCTACTTCCTCATGAACATTGAACTTCGGGACGTGTCTCAAAGCAACCTCTCTTAACATCTTGAACTTCAAGATGTGTCTTGAATTAAACATCCCAAGCATCATCGTCTTCGAGATGCATCTCGAAATTCATTTCAAGTTTTTTCTCTTCTCTACAAGTAGTGATCAGAAATTTTGGGACGCATCCTGAAGTTCATCGGTAAACCGCTTGACCTTCTCGATCCATTTTTATGAATGAATGACAGAGTAAATTTGGCAGCCTATCTACGTTCAAGTCCAAAATCTCTCTTAAACGACCTCAACGGTGCAGTTTTTATACTTCTGACAAGCAGCCCACCTAGATCCATGTGTCATCTCCATGTCCTATCACATGTGCACATGCAGACAATCACATGATACCACGCGCCACACATGTGCATTACCACATCAGCAACTAGATCCACTTTGACAACCGTCCATTCAGCATTTGTCACGTCAAACTTATCCACACCTATTCACATCAGCGTCACATCGTCATGTGTGTTCACCAGATCATGCACAAACACGTGTCAATGCCATGTCAGCTCTCGCTGCTACATCATTATGAGAGTCACAACAGGATGACACCTCAGCAAAAAGTGTCACGTGAACAACAAATTATGTATCAAATTTTCATACACATTTTAGTTTTTGACACGTCAAAAAGATATCACGTTAGCACGCGGTATGCCACATTAGCATCTCGACACCTCATAACCCTAAAAAAATAAACTGACCATAACTCCCTTGTCTTGGCTCTATTTGCAATGATAAAAATATCAATTTTGGTCTCCTCGACCAGGTCTATCCAATCTGCCCTAAAAACCATGTTTGTAATAAGGTCAGAAAATAGGTTTCTTAAGAATTTGGTTTCACACCGTAGCTGGTTCATGACACGACAATGTTTTTGTTATGAGCATTTTAGTCGAGTATTTGAGGTTTTTGGTATAATTCTAACCATTCTAAACATCTTAGCCTACTCCTCTAGGATGAATTAAATATATTACAGGAACATAATATTGCAAGTAGATAAGACCAATATTACAACTTCTTTTCTCTAGTAGGTGTTATTATCAATTGAAACTATACTTGATTTGGTGTTACATTAGATTAAAAAAGAGTCAAAGTTACAACATTTAATGTAGAATTGGGGTTAGGTTATCCTAGATATTTATTTAGTGTATATGAAAAAGACTATGTGGATCTAGCGAATATTTCAGGATGGTTTCTATATATTCATATATATATATACTTATAAGATATTTTAATTTTTTTAATTTTTTTAATTTTTAAATATTTACAAAACTTAATAATTATATTATAAAATAAAGTATCATTTTCATCAACATAAAATAAAATGGATTCTTTATTTCATCAAGTTTAAATAAGAAATCTGGGAGTAAACGTCCCCAGTAGTTATCCTATACTGCGATTAATCTAGAAGAAAAATGAAAACTAATCCACAATTTGAAATAAATCAAATGAAAATAATGTACTAAAGACGCAATCCGCAAGGTGTTAGGTTTGAAGCACAAGTAGAAAGCATTATAATGCTTGATACGAACCGTTTTCTGTGTAGCTAACTGTCTGATTAACAGTTTGTCAATGTAATTCAGCTGGTGGAGGACTAGAACCCACAGTTTATTTATTTAATTTTCAAGTTTGTTTTATTTTGACATCTTTTCTTCATGGATTTTACTCGACAGAACGTTGTATGGAATATACAATAGCATCTTTATTTTCATTTTATTGTTCATGAGTTGAATCCCAATAGCGAGCTAGGGTTTCCCCATCCCTCAGTGCGTCTTTTCTTCATAGAGTTTACTCGACCTAACGTTGTACGCAATATAAAAGAAAATATTTTTTTTTCATTTTTTTTTTCATTAGCTGAATCCCAGCCAGGTAGGGTTTCCCCTCCCTAGAGCCTACATCTCCAAGTTGAGAGGTGGAGACTCTCCCATAAAAATAATACATGCTGGGTCAACTTCAACCACCATGACCTGTTACTAGCAGTCTTGCAGGTTGACATTCACCTATTCACTTCCTCTTAAAAGAAACAGAGTAAGTTGTATTCAAATACTAGCCCTGCAAATGAACCCTAAGTTACCGTTTAGGGTTCAAAATACTGCACATAAATTCGTTTTGAATTATTTATATGGATGGAGGTATAGTTTGAATCATTTCACTGTTCAATTGTTTAAGTTCTACAAAGGAGTTTGAATGTTTAACTTGTGTGTATGGTAGCATGAAGTTTTGTGATAAACGGATGTGCTATTAAATTAATGCTCGTCTTTGGAGAATTTTCTCAAACAAATGCCATTCCTCGCATACATGATAACCTTTTATGAGCACTTCAAGTACGTGAAAAGTATTGTAGGATATGAATCTGCAAGAGTGCTGGTTAGAATAAGTGGTAAATGTTATTACTTGTCCATTGGGGTCTTCACGTATTATGGGACTGTCCATGTGAGTCCACTACAGAGAAACTTGGACCAGATGGGACTGTCCATGTGAGTCCACTACAGAGAAACTTGGACCAGAAGTTTTGTTAACTGTTTGCAACACATGTACCTGCAACCATATACGCAAATGATTGAAATCACGATCTTTCTCTTAGAGTACTGTAAGCTAAACCACTTGGGACATCGATCTTTGATAGATTGAGTAGCCATTCATATTCTTTTGAATATCACCGGCATTTATTATCTCCTTCTATAATCAGTACGAGAGTTAGATATGGTAAAAGTTGTAATTATGAAATACGTACATCATGGACTCCATAGGTTAGATCAATCTTTGCTGTTCAAACAGTTAATTAGCTCAATTACACAACTTGTAAATGAAGTAAACAAATTTATGAAATGGTATCTAGAAGATAAAAAAATATTAAGTAGAAAATCTAGAGAATTGCTTGTATCTATACATAAAAATGTGAAATTGATCACTTATAGATACAATGGACTTGATTTGGCCTACCAACTTTGTCATCAGTATTGCTTGTGGAGACCATACATGTTTGAAATTTACTTGCAGGCTTATAAGGGATCGATGTCAAAATTTGCTTCTACTTATACGTGCATATAAGGGATTGATCACTTACATACAACTATAATGTCACATTCGATGGTTATGGGATGTGATATATATGGTGACACATGATCTTAATAAAAGTGTCAATTTAATGTTATATGACATTAAACCCCTGGTTGGAGAATAAAACCCAGAAAAGAAATATATCTTTCCCTCCCGGTGTACTTTACGTTATAGAGAATACCCTCTTTGGTTCTAAGAAACCCTAAAACTTGATGTTTATATTTCTCGATCAATTGTAATCAGTTTGCTTCGAGGTGAATTAGAAAGTATAAAACTATAAATGAAAGGTTTATCATAAAAGCATTTAAACCTGATTAAAGGAACCTTTGGCTCTATGAAAGTAAAATTGAAATAAAGAGGTATTTATGTACCAAGAGTACTCACATGGACACGGGAGGTTTAAAACTATATTATGTTCCCTTTAAAATCATACAATTGAAGAGAATTAAATACTTGCATTTAATATTATCGCTAAAACAGTATATTAAACAATGTAAGCCTAATTCTCAAATTAAAAAAAGCTAGCTTTTAACTTTCACTTTATAGTAATATATATCTATTGAAGAATCCACTTAATACATTTTAAAGCACTACCACTACCTCTGGTAACTGCAGGTCGCATCCGTTAGGGAGTGGAGATGTCAAGCGCTTTACTTACTCCGTTTTCACTTGAGAGATAGAATTTGTTTCTAAGCTTGCTTTTCATCTGGTGCTATGACATTTGATTATGCTAATCTTCCGACACTCGTTGATTAAGCTAGAGCAGAATGCGAGAGAGACTTATGAATACAAAATGTCATAAACAGGAAGTACATATACTGCATTCTCTACTGAGCACTTACTTGGATGCTGTGATTTCACTAAACTGTCAAAGGGCCTGATACAGACGTTGAGTCTAATTGGCTAGATCTCACCTTTGTTTGGAGAAGTTCCACGCACCATAAGGGATCCCTGAGTTCTCTACTTGAAATCTCATGTAGATGGTGAGTCACAGTTTATTCCATTCATTTACTTCTCTTTCTTGTAGGGTTTGATGCAGTTTTCCTCCTTTTCTCCCTTGTAGAATGCAGGTGATGAATAAGTACGTCATTCTACAAGAAGATGGGGGCATCATCCTCCAACTGATGGAGTTTTCCGGGTGGACCTCACGCTGATGGTACACTTATTTTACGCGAACAAGTATCGAAACCTGTTGTTCAAAACTGGAAGGTTTGATTACGAGCACGCAACCTACATGTAATATCGCTTCCACCGCCTTATTTCTATGCTATCGAATCCTTGTTTCAGGGCTGATCTGCGCTATTTAACTGCAAGTGAGTGCTGCTGTGGCTTTTGGAACGGTTTTGGATTTCTAAGAAGATGCCAGAAAGGCTTAAGAATTCTTGGCTAGGTAATTAAGGGTAGATTGTAGATTGGGACCTGTCTGGTTAGATTTGAACGGTACTAGCTCACTGAAAATACGATTACTGATCGGTGCATTTACTGTGAAACTTCTCCTGTGATAGGAACCCGAACCTTCCCTTCTCGAGAGGTTCACATATGTTTTCTTTTGTCCTTGGAGATCCTGCGTTAGATTTGTCCTTCTATCATGATCCAATGCTTCTCTTGACACATGTCCAAGTATCTCCTCTTCAAAGATTCAAGATCCTGCTTCTACGACAGAAAGTTTTATCAAGAACATAATCAACTCATGTCTTACGACAGAATCAAGCCACAGCCTAGTATTTTCGTCAGTGTGATCATCTATCAGATTCTTATTTCATGTAGAGAACTCAATGTCGGAGATAAAGTGCGCCAGAACGCAAGAATGAGAAAAACATGACGATAGGAGAATAAATGCATGTTTTTAAAGTCGAGAAGCTGGAGTCTCTGCAACGTCTATCTCCTTCGCGTAGTTTAAAGTTCTCCTAACGTTAAACTGGGTTAAATTAACCAGACAAGGTCCCAATCTACAATCTCTAGGACGCTAGTTCTTGGGGTGTGAACTTGTCACTGTGAATGTGGTACAGCGAGGGTTCATGTGGGGAGTATAACCTTGCTTTTGCCGGTGAGGGCCAAGTTTCTGGCCGGGTCGTCCTCAGGTTAAGTTGTGATATTCATGGAGGTTGAGATGTCACTCTCACTAAAGCAATCTCGTTTTGTGCCGTAGACGAAACCAAAGAAGCACAGCAATGTGACAGTATGATACTGAAGGGTGCTCCTGACCAGAACCGGCACCATGAATGCAAGTAAGATTGCAGGTAGTTGCTGGAACAGAGTTGTCTGTGACGATTTCTTCGTTTCCCTCATTTTCAACAACTTCCGACTTCCATATCAGGTTCATTTCCACTCAACATTCATATTCTCATCCGCTCATCGGCCTGGTTGAAAAGCTTACCTTTACTCCTCTTCGTTTCTCTCTTTGGGCAATGCTCCTCGCATATGCTGTTTTACAGTACTTGTAGCCCACTGACCATCCTTCCACCGTGATTCCCATATACCGGTATGGTTGTTGATGTAGATGCCCTCTTCATACTTAATTTGGGCACTGTATTTTCCTGTCAAGACAGCAAGGAAGTTCAGAGGTATAACACAGCTTCACCGGTTCGGCTTTCAGCTGCCGACTGTCGAAGTACTCGTAGAGCATTAAACGACCAGCGGAAAGCATATTACGCGGCCCCTGGATAAATAGATTACTTAACAGCGCACAGGTCCCGGTTCAAGTGCGCTAGATATTTCATACATAACACAGAGTGGCGTGATAGATGACTCTGGGGAGGGCAAACTGTAACTTTCGACTATATCGAAGTTTCTTGAAATCATAAGAACATTCTGGAACCATTAAAATTAACGATAAACTGCACGATGGTTACGTGAACATGTCGTCGTGTTTGTTATAGGTTAGAAAGCCCTGCAAGGCTCTGAAACATGGGAATTCTGATACCCATCACGATGTGGAGACCTACGAAGTGTGTCTACAGCGATCACACACGGTGAAAATGATTATAAAGGATGATTACAAGGACGGAAAGAACATGAAATTAAGCTCTCAAAGTGCTGACAAATACTGAAACTGAATTTGGTTTCACATGCACACACCTGTCTGTCCCTTGAAAATGCGGCCAGCTCTTTCATACTCGACTCGCCCTTCACTCCAGACCGAGCAGGAAACTCGATATCCAGCGGCATTTCCATACTTCCTTAAGAGTTTGGTCTGACTCTTGATCTTGAGCTTCTCCTATTTCATCCAGAACTCCCGATGTGAAAATTCAACTTGTGAGTCGAGAGGGAGCCGCGTGCAAGTGGCGATCCTGTCCCTTCTCCCTACCCTCCCAGGCATGGATCCTGTTTGAATTCCGCGGGCACTTGCCCGCTCACGCAGTTGTGATTATCTCCCCTTAGGATGAGACACACAGTCAAAAGTTCTACCGTAGTCGAAACTAAAGATGAAAAAATATTGTAGTATAAGTGTGAGTGTAAAAACACAAAACTCTTTGTAACATAAGGGTTTTGTGTTACAAAGATATCACAATAAAGAAACCTATCGTAAATACGATGTAAAACTGATGCTTAGAGCATCCAGCGGAACCACTATTTATTACTCTGATGTGATTTTGAAGTATAATATTTGTTGTATCTGTCAGAATAGCTATACGTCAAGTTGTGAAGATCGAAGAGAAAGGGAGAGGGGATTTTTTTGTTATGTAATGTATTTTGTTGTATTAGAAGACAGTTAAGAAGAGAGAAAAGACAAATGGAATAGCTGTGAAACTTGAAAAAAAAGAAAAAGAAATTTAGATCGAAATAAATCGCTAACGTATAGCCTCACAATTCCATTGCAGACATAGCTACTTGTTTCAATGAATACTGTATATTAAACTCAATATCAAAGATTTGGGGCTAATCAACTCTCTATTTTAGAGTTATATATACAATATTCTCTATTTATGTGATATTATTGTAACGTGTTTACGACCGCTACTCGTGTTTTTAGTTACTCGAATTATTGTTATTTATAGTATAGAAAATACTATATACAGTGAGTATCACTATAATAAAGCAATGTACTTTTCTGGAACTAAACTGTAAAAAATCAAATGAGACATTATGTAGAGTATGCAGCTAATAATGAGAAATGCTCTTAATACAACTTATCACATATCTATCGTTGAGGACACACTCAAGGATTTATATTAATTAGAGGATTTATAAAATAAAGCTGACAAGAAAGATTTCCGTTTCTAGCATGAGTGCGAGATTAAAACCCATACGTATAGTACGCTTTCAAAAGAACTGGCACTGTTACAGGACAACCGAATATATGAATGTTGAAATAATTTGATTTTCTTCTTGAAGGTTATTGTTATTGTTTTTTTCTAATAATCGATTGATGATTTATTTCATGTTTTCACTAATGTATTACAAGAGCACCTCCAGCGGAACCTCTACTTTATACTCTAACTCTATTTTGGAGTAGAGTATTTCCAATGTGGTACTTTAAACCAAACTCTAGCGGAATTCCAAAAGTGTAGACGTTACTGAAATCTCTATTTTAGAGTTTGGGTTTACAGTATTTTTGATTTCATTTCCATGCTTTTTGAGTATATATTACTGCCACAAGAACAGTATATGTTCACGTTTTTCTTTAAATATATGTGAGAAAGCACAATACACTATATAGGGACTACCCTGGATAGAAACAATCAGAGTAAATATGGTAAATGACATTACCTGTCCCTCTGGGTCTTCTTGGACCATGAGACTGTCCATGTGAGTCCACCACAAGAGGAGTCACACCAAAAGTTTCATTAACAGTTTGCAATGGATGTACTCGCAAAGAATAAAATTCACGTCTTTTTTTTTAGAGTACAGTGAGCTAAAAATTCTAAAAATTAGTGGATTCATAGAGTTCCTCTTGGGTACCATCTTAGTGTTTTTGAAGAGAGGTTTGGTTTTTATGTTCAAACATGCTATATTATTGTTAATTTTTGTAGGTAAAAGTAAACACGAGTATTACTTGTTTTGTAAGAGTTGTTTTCACGTGTGATATTATTGTTATTTTTTGTTAAAATAATGGTAAAATATCAAAAATTATTTATTCAATGAGAATAAACCTAGACCATGGTTCCGGTCACACCTCTACCCCATGTTCTTGAAGTGAAAAGACTGTACGTTACCAAACTGAATAATCTGCATCAGGTTCCAAAAAAGAAACTAATAAACTACTGATAAACAAGTATATGCAGCATGGCCCTAAACAGCTTCTGTCTGCATTCTTCTATTGCGAGGCAGTTCCAACCTGCAAAGAGACAGACATATGCATACTATATAAGCGTGCATAGTTCCAACCTGCAAAGAGACAGACATATGCATACCATATAAGCGTGCATATTCGAGAGGGAAATATGCAGGAAGGGTTTGGTGATTCAATAAAAACTTGACATATTATGAGAAAAGTATATATTTCTTAACATATATTTCTTTTAAATTAAGAGAAAATATGGTATATGTTATATATGTAATATATATATAAACATATTAGTATAATGTTATGTAAACGTATTACTAATATGTTTGTAAAATTTGGAGAAAGAATATTCCGTTCTTTTCTTCCCGTAGAGATACTATTTTATTTTATTCCAAGAAACCACAAAAAATTAATCTGAACATTTCTCAAACGATATTCAACAAATTGTAAAGCCATTAATTAACTTTGATTTAAGATTATTTTCTTCTGCAGATAATATTAGCTCTCAGCGTGGAGTTAAAATTGTCCCTACACGCTTTCTCCACCCACACTTGTGGCATTGTGTGCCGGTATTATACAAAAATATTTGTTTTTCTAGTCGGATCTCCTCAGGGACATTTATATAACGTTCTTTTGCAACATACAAACTTTATGGGTTTAGTGGAAACTCACGAACTCACAAGGCGTTTAACCAGAAATTTCAACGTGTATCCCAAAAATGATTGAGAGAGTCGATATTCGCTTTCTCCCTTGAGTCGGGTCATAGGGTATGCATATTTTCCGTCAGATCTATTTTCCGTCAGTCCGTATTATGACTGTGCTTTGGTTCGACGCCCGCTTAGCAGGAACATTAAAGATGCACTTGATGAATATTTTAGTCCTCTCGAGGCTGCCATTGACACAAGAGCTCTTCTCTTTTAATGTGCAATTGATGAATATTTTTTTTCTCTCCAGGCTGCCATTTGCACACGAACTCTTTTTTTTAGCCGCCCCTTTGCGTGTAAAGGAGAGCACAGTGGTTTAATTTATTACTTAACCTTTTCGTAAGAAAAGTTAGATAAATAAAATTAAATCTGTCATAAAGGATATTGTTTTACTAGACAGGAATTTGTCGTATGTCTCCTAGAGAGATTTCACGTGCAATATTTACAAATTTTCTCCAGCATTCTCGACATGCATATAACAATTAAATTTAAACATAGAGTGTAGTTTTGTCATGAGGTTAATCTGTAATTTGAATTTAGTATTTATAAAATTCTCACTAACCATTTCAAGATAAAAATTAATTTAATCTTGATCCAAAAGGAAAAATCTATATTACAGAGTCATGCACCCGTGTATATTCACCTCCTCCACCAGGCGTTTAATTTTTATCAGGAAGGGTTAGGTAACCAATGAGATTAAATTAATATATAATAACTACAGGTAAACTAATAGTTAAAAATTTATAATTTATAAATATTTTGATTAATTTCATCTAGTATATAATTTTTATTTAACAGTTATATATTTTTCCGGTAACAACAAACGAACAAAAGTTCTCAGAAGTTAATCGAGCACGCATATTTATTTAACCTTGCTACAAAAGGAAAACTGTAACCCAGAATTAGGATAACTATTCCCCACTCTAACCGGGTCAACTGCGACCTCAGGGTGTGTTTACAAAAAGAGATCCCAAGTCTCACATGTGATAGAAGACTTTTGCAGCCATCTAGGTAGTAAGTAGATGCGACTTTTGCTAACTTCACTTTAGAAAACACCAACTCCTACGTAACTCGTTCTCTTGCCTCTCTCCATGCTTTTCTTTTCTTTTGTCCCGCAAGAGTTCCCACTTGCATGCTTTCTCCCATCTTGCTATTCCATGTCCTTCGAGACATATCCGAATTATGACTCGTACTTTCGATCACTACCTTCTTCTTTTTTGTGTATACGAGTTTTAGAGAAAGTTGAAAATGACACTTAAGAAGATAATGTTAGAATTGTTCGAATTGACGGTAGCTGAAGAAGATGTTTATGCTCCTGAAGCAGTAGAGGAGAATGTATCAGGAGTTGTGAGTCCCGACGTGCAATGGAGACCTATCATATCTTTTTTATGAACTTCGGTGTTAGTCACAATGCTCGTGTTTATGCACTATTTATGAACTTAGAGAGATCATGGTCAGTTCTCTTGAAGGGGTCGTGCTGTTGGAGGAGTTTATAACACATGAAGCTGCAGCTGAATGACAGACGAGTCTAAATATCACGACCAATCCATCAATGTGAACACCTGAAGTCGATTTGGGGTCCAGCCCCGCCTCACTTAATTCAAACTCTCTACAGTAGGTATCCAAAGCTACCTACAAACTTGAACTTACGAGAGCACACTCTCCTTAACCTCGCTTGGAACTAACAAGGTTCTATGCATCATCATGCTACCTTTGCCTCTGAGTGTATAAGACGCTGCCAACGTCAACAAGTGCACCGGCCATTTTATCAAGTACACTAACTAGCTTGTCTGATCGATCGTTCGTGTGATCTTGTCGAACTTGTTCTACTACCAACTTTTGAGATTCTACTTAACGTCAACTTCTCTCGATCCATTTCAAGCTTTTGTCTCTCCACCTCCACTATCAAATTCAAGTTGTTAAAATTAGAGTTCAATGTTGACATCGACCGAGTCGTATCTCTCTTTTTCTTCTCGTAGTTATTTCGGCTGGTCTCTTTAAACCACAAGTGCTGCTACTTTAGCGGTGGGGATCCCCACCGCTAAGCATTCTTGGAGTTAACTAAGTGGAATTTGGTCCGACAGGGCTCCCGTGAGAATCACGGAAGTCTGTTACCTTTTCAATTTTCTCTCAAATCAGGCGATCTGGGTATGGAAATGACCAGCATCGAAATATCTTCAAAATGTGACTAACATGAGACGAATCTGAGTTCGGACGGCTACGATATGTGCAGTTGAAGATCAAATGACTGAGAGTCACATAAATGGAATATTCGATTTTTTTGAATTTTGAATAGTTCTTGTAGTCAGAACATTTCACACAGAGACAAAAAGACTTCAGTACAAGAACGATTTGTAGACTGCGACCTGTATTTCCGAAAAGAGAATCTGATTTAGAACAGCCGGTCGATAAACTTCTGGGCGAAATGAAATTTCTTACTACCGGAAAATATTCCGGTAATGTCCCGGCGAATAATATCCGGCGGGGCAAGTCAACTGGAGGACTGTGCCTCCCTCCTCTTCGCATGAAGCGAAGCGGGAAGAGAGGCTGCCGACAGCCTCTCTGTCAGGCAGCCTCCCTTCTCTCCAATGGGAAAAGGCTGCTGACAGCCTCTTCCCATTGGAGGGAAAAGCTGCAGCCTCCCATTGGAGGCTGCAGCTCCCTCGACCCAACTAGAGGATCGAGGCCCCAAACCCTTGTTACCCCCAAACCCTCTGGCCCATTCACATTTCGACTTCACTCTAAGGAGATTTTTTTCTTGCTCTCATCTTCTATCGTTTTAGTCCTCCTCCATATTCTCGTTGTATTATTTTCCTCCCTTCTGCAAGCTCTGTTTTGGATCACGTGAAATGAAGAGTAAGAGTGTTTCCTGAGACCTTGTTGTGATCTCTGATTTTCTTGTAACCCGTAATTACAGTTTACCACTTGTTCCTAATCTGAGATGTGTCAGCTATAACAACATCTTTCGATCATAAGAATACTTAGATCAGTTAAAGTTTTGCCATATAAACCTCGTGCTTTCATTATGATCTTATTAACTTGTTGTTTTATGGTCGTTGCTTCTCGTTAATTGTTTCGACTCATATATGCTTTTCGGCCTCTAAAAGCTAAAAGCTTTTTGCGTCTGCGGACTGTACATGCTTTAAACTAGGGTCATGATGTAATTGGTTCTGTGCATGAACGAGATTGGAGAATCTGCAAAGCCCCATCAAGCATAGTTGTTTACTCTTGTTACATTGCTAATACTAGTAAAGTAGAACATATAAATTAATATATCCACAAGTAACTGATCTCTTTGAGCTTTCTGTGTTAAATGATCCCAGATGCCAAACTTAATGGAATCCTAGCGGTGGTGATGACCACTGTTGTCTTGGCTATTGATATCATGCCAGAATGAATCCGGTTAGAGGAGTCACAGCAAGAAGATGAGGAGGGTGTGTTGGTCCTAGAGGAGGTGCGAGATTCATTATCGAGAGTGGTCTTCGTAGCTAAAGTGGTCATTGCTGAGCACTGCAACGCTCTGGACAGTAGTTATGGTGAGTTTAAGCAGAGGTCATTAATATGATTTGATTTTTATTTAAAGAAGAGTTTTGATGATGATCGGTGGATTAGGAGACTCAGTATGCCGAAGGATTGTTTCAAGAAGTGGTCAGTATACTAGGTCCGCACATTATAAAACAAGACATTACATATAAGAAAGCTATTCATGTAGAGGTCCAAATCTATTCATGTAGATGTCCGAGTCGATGCTGTTATCTTGAGGCTTGCGACTCATTTTCATGTCAGGGAGAGGTTATAAGAACGACCACCTCTCAAGAAGTGTTTGTAGATGTTGTGCGAGCTGTGAATATCGTAATGAGTGCAGTGATCTACAGGACCAGCGATGGAACGGGTGAGCCAAGGTTTTTTCATGAAATACGGTCTTCCAAACTATCATGGGTTCATAGATGGGTTTCACATTCCTATCAGAGCTCCGTCTGCTGCCGAGTATTACAATAGGAAGTAGTATCACTTGTTGGTGTTGTAGTGTGTATCTGACACACATGGTCGGTTTCTAGACGTGAGTTGCGGGAGAGCCAACAGTAACCACGACTCCTCCAAACCTCTGCTACGTGGACTCACATTCGAGATAACAAAGTGCTTCCAACACATGTGGTGACACTACTGTCTGGCTTTCTACTCCACTCATATCTGCTAAGAGACTCTGGGTACACAATGGAGAAATGGTTAATGCCTCCTTACTCGTTGAATCTACGTTCTCCAAGTAAGTAATGGTTGATCACAAAGCGTCAAATTAGAGATAGGATATGTATTGAGTAAGCTTTTGGGATGTTGAAAGAGAGATTTTGTATTCTTAACGTTGGTATCACCAGCAGCGTTAAATGGACAACATACGTTGTTAAGACTTGTTGTGCGTTTCATAATTTCTTAGTGCATCATCGGATTGTCTCTGAGATAGGTATTGTATTTTTGTCCACTGTAGGAGATAACATTTGAGTACTTGTGTGAGTTCAAGGGATTCAGAGAGAAGCGTTAGCTTCATAGTTGACTGCCTCTTGACACACAATTTTTACAGTCTTTCACATCATCTGTATCAATCTTTCGGTTCAAAATTTGTAACCGAACTTTGTAACCTTTCAACTCATTTGTAGCAGTCTTTCGAACCATGTTAATAATATGTTCTCCTTACATTATTACTGATAAGTTCGGTATATTTTGTCTGAACTATATATATAGTTGTTCAGTGTCAATATTCAGTGTCATTGTCATGCTTTAACATATGTACTGTTCGAGTAGAATAGTTCCAAGTGATTTATAGTCTGGTGCATGATCATAAACTCTCACCATGTAAAATTATACTTCTGCTTGTGGACTCGAAGCTACGATGGATGGAGTTGGTAAATGCTTCCGAAGTTTGAAATACTAGGCCATGCATTTGGAGGTTAGGAGAGATGTACGGAAAAAGGAGTTCATTTGGAGGTTGGGAGAGACTTTCACGAAAAAGAGAAGTACACTACATGGAGTTCAGTTCGCAGACCTCTGATACAACAAAGGAAGACAACATTCAGTGGGTACGACTCTCCAGGTCGATACTGTAAGGCTGTGCAGGTTTAGCTATTAAACACCAAGGCTTTGGACATGATGTTCTTTGACATTACCAGATTGGCACATTGTCGACGGCAAAACAAGAGCACTGATCAAAATTTTCTCTTGTTCCTTGCATTCAGCTTTCGTGATGCTTGCTTGCTATCAAATTTGCTTGCTTTTGTTTTGCTATCGAATTTGCTTGTTTTTCAATCGCTTCTTTTGCTCGTGTGTTACATTCCAGTTAGATCGATGTTATTGATGGAAGCTGAAACTACAGCTGTCGAAGATGTCAATTCCTCAACGGAGGCAGAACCCGAGCTAGAAGACGTTTTTCAGCAAGTGCACTTATGCGTGCAGCCAGACTCAGAGATGTGAGTGATTTCTGACAAAGAATTGAGCGAGCTTATGCTCATTTCTCCAGAAGAGTTATGAAAAATATTTCCAATTTGGGCTGAAGTGATCGAGGACTAGTATTCTATGACATTACATGCAGACGAGGAACCAATTTTTGCTTGCATTGAGCTTTCTATGTGCATTTTGGATATTGTTTTGTTAAGTGACATGTTTAACAATGAATCGTGGTAAATGCTCTGATCAATATAGATCAATGCATTCAAATTATAGCGTTCAACATCCCTTCTTCCATCAAAATCTCAAACTCATCTTCTATCGCACAAGCGTGATATGCGAAAAGCTTCGAATGCAGCTCACTGTCTCACGAGTTCACTAAATGAATCTTATCTTTCTCGTCTTCGGAGCGCATCATTTTCTGCATCCACAAGACTCTACGCAACACATTTTAAGAGTTTCAAGAGGTGAGTTCATATGATTACTAATGAGGCCATCAGTCTCTGTACGGTGTAAATAATTTATTTTATGAAAAAACCCATTGGACGAGTGGTCTTTTAAAAAAAAACAACCAAAAAGTCAAGGTGATAAGTTAGGTGCGATCCCGACCTAACTATACAAGCATACTTTCTTCTACTTGTATATACGAATCTATGAGATTCTATCCAGGACTGATCTTGAGACTGAACAGTATAATGTTGAAATGAATTAGCAAACTAATGCATCTTCGTCGAGTATAATTAAGTTGCTCGTGCTAAAAGAGCTACCCGTTATTTTTTGAATCCAGAGTAATTAAGCTGCTCGTTATTTCTTAAGAGTGCAGAAAGAACTGCCCGTTATTTCTTAAATCAAGAAAGAGAATTTTATTTTCTAAGGAATTAGAGATTAAACAAGAACTCTAACTTGCGGCACGGAGCAGCACCAAAGACCCTAAGTCTCAGTGTCAAAATGAACATCCAAGATTTGAACCGAATATCTTCCAATCCTAATCTCGAGTTTTCACCACTATGCCCCAAAAGATGAAAATAAGTTTCTCCCCCTCACAGTAATAAACATTTCAGACTCCTCCACATCTCCACATCTCCACATCTCCTTCCCGAGTTTTCTTCTCGCCTATCCGGATTCGTACATACCATTGTATTTCAAGAATTACAGTTATTTGCTTGGTCGGACCCCTGCGCTGAAGTCGATCCTTGACAGGGCCCCCGTGCCAAAACCGATCCTTGGTAAAGCCCATGACTAGCTATTGTATGAAGATAGCTGACGATCCAACATGGATGATGACTATATCGTCCACCGTCGCAATGGTCCACGCGGTACAAATTAAACACAGGCTCTTACGTCTCAGCTATCAGGATGGGTACTGTCGCGCTAGCAGACACTCCCGATGTGGTTAAAGTTGGCTCGATGATTTACGGAATTCTCCAATCCACATTAGATATCGCATTTCGTTGCGTTCATCGTTGCGAGAGCCAAGATATCCGTTGCTGAGAGTCGTAAAGATTTTTGTTTGATATTCCTTCGAAGAAACCACCACCAAATCCGCAGGCTCATCCTTCCAGTCCCAATGTCTTAAGCCGAATTGCCAGTTCAGGTTAAGGCAAGAGATGGAAAGAGATCTTCCTACAGGAACGGAACCGAATCCGGGGGCTCTTCCCTTCCAACCCAATGCTCTCCTCGAAACTACGTTTGTTCCGAAGAGAAGAAAATCTCCTATCTAGTCAGCTATCTACTGACTGCAGCCCTTCATGAGCCTGACCAAGGAACGACTTTGGCGCGGGGGCCCTGTCAAAGATCGACTTCAGCGCAGGGCCGACCAAGCAAATAACTGCAAGAATTAACCTGGAACAAAAGTCGTTGCATTAATTCGCTAATCCATGCACACTTACTAGATAAGTATTAGCCGCGAAAAGACACCACACACTCGTCCACCGGATCTCGGACCAGATGAACATCACATGTGACGTGACTCGATGAGCAGTCAATCTCCTCTATGGATCTGCTCTTTTGGACTTTCTCCACGTCACCGCGAGGTCAGATCAGCACCATTGCCAACTAGAGCCGCCAGATGTCGCACGCCAGAATGCCAGAACCGGAACGTAGCCAGAAAGTGACTCATGCGACAGAGAGACAGCCAGGTTCGGAAATCCACTTTCAAACGAAAGCTGAAAATGCATGGGCGCCACTACAAACGCGCAGCAAGCCAGGCTTGATGAGTACAAGGGAGACCATCGGGGAGCGGGAGCTGCTACAGATTCGACGGTTCGGATGGCGAACATGGGCTTCAGCACTCCCGAATGGATGGCGGGAAGACCTCCTCAGGCATTGGAGGTAACCCCTCCCGATGGGCCCCGCGGTATGCTTCTCCTTCCCGCTAGCAAAAACCCTCAAGTTATGGTCCGGACTCCAGGGGGCCAGGTAGCTCAGGAGCGCCTCAGGGGTGGGGTGATGTCGCTCCAGCTGTCGCCAGGCCACCAGACGCTCGAGCAGGCGCCAAAACAGCAGCTGAGCAGATGAACAGATTCACAATGTTCCAGAAGCCAGTCTGACGCCTTGTAATAGAACGAAGGTAGCGCAATTCTCCTGTTATCGGGTGGGGTCTGCTCAGTCAGTGTTGTAACAATACCTCCTCCTCGCGTGATACAAACACTAATCGACAACACGATTCGAGAAATTTCAGCGCGTAGATCGTGATCAGAGGCCCGGAGTCCGGACAAGTCCCCTTTCCGGCTCGATGGTAGAGGGAGGAGGAAGGCTTTCACAAGAAGTTAAAGTGACCGGTAGTGAAGATGAGTTATACCGTGCACCGATATGAATTAGCGCAGCAAGCTCGAGGAGTATTCTGCTCCTGCTTTTGTCGTATTATTAGCATGATGGTGAGAGATCCTTCTATCCCGAAGGAGCAGTCATGCGCATGTGGATCAAGAGGACGGCATGAAACGAGCATTGAAGCTGTCGACATGGTTAGGAAGTGGGAAAAGATCAGGGAGCACAACAGGATTAGAAGTAGCCAAGTGAGCACAGGAAAGAGGAAAAAGCTCGTGGCAGTCCGACTCTTGTGCAATTTCACCATACGTGTCGTGCGAGAGTGGAGAGGGCGTACTAGGCGGATAACATTAAGGAAAGAAGACAGTAGAGATTCATAAAGAAACCCACGAACCATTGCTAGATCGGTGCCAAGAGCACGGGGACGCGTACCTTTGTCGTTGCTGGATGGGTGGACGCACACGGACGACAATTTCGAGAGTTCATGAAACTAAACTGAGCATCTTTATTAAACAACAGTTTAGGGTAGAGTC
The DNA here is from genome assembly GCA_036924285.1 of Asterella californica. Taxonomy (NCBI): domain Eukaryota; kingdom Viridiplantae; phylum Streptophyta; class Marchantiopsida; order Marchantiales; family Aytoniaceae; genus Asterella; species Asterella californica. The sequence continues at coordinate 2,962,448 of JAYKYS010000010.1, read as the reverse complement.
CCATCATGTGTAGCAAAGTGTTGTAATACAAAAGTTGGCTGGCTAAAGGCTGGCTGGTACTTCTCCGAACGCAGTAACTTTCTACACCAAAAAAGATTGTTGAATGAATGAACGGAATCCGTCGGGGATTAGTGTATAAAGTAAACTCTAAACAGGTCCCATTAAAAGTGTGGTTTACTACAGACTTGACAGAGTTAACGAGTGAGTGAAATGGGTGAGTGAAATGGACACTGAACGAATTAGTGATGGTTCTAACTAAAGTTGAAAGTTTCGATGAAAAGTGAAAATCAGATGGTTCAAATAGATTGAAGAGTGGCGACAGTTTCTAGGACCAAGTCGTGGAAGATACGCTTCTCGAGTTCACCGACAATGCGCTCTATGAACGTGTCGAAATCTGGGGAAGGAAACCAGTGGGAGCGTTTGTACAAATCTTCACCAATCATATTCTCGAGTTGTAAATGTAGAAGCCTCTGATCGTAGTGTATGGAACCGTTCCGACCAATCTGATCGGTAATATCTCTCCAGATCTCTTCCAGCAGCATCTTGCCAGTCGGCCGGGGCCGCATCATTGCAAGTTTGAGCCATGGATTTCGAGGATTCCTGTATGATCCCAATTTCTTGGCCAGAAGTTCATTAACTACGTCGAAAAGATGACACCTGTGCATGGGATCGAACCGACCCTGCTTCGTATCAACTGAAGCCTTAATTCGATCGGCTAACCTCAGATGATCGGGCTGATAGAAAGCCAGCCGTCTGAGGCGCTCGCACCCCAAAAACTTCTGTCCGGTCTTGTAGTAGTCCTCCATCTTCTCAAATAAACTTGGATCGATGGGTTCGGAGACAGAGTGCCACTTGGTCATGGGACCTGAGGGCACATCTCGACCGAACCCCGAAGCCACCAAGACGTCTCTTGCATACACCAAGTCCCACTTTCGCCTACCTCTTGTGGGAATGTTTTCTAGATCAAAAATTTCTAGACTCTTGCGGAAATCAGAAGCTGAACCAGCGATGATCTCCAAACTCTTGCGGAAATCGGTCGATTGCTGCTCACAGTTACCACCACGGGAGCTGACAGCAGCCACAGGTGCATGAGGATGACCGACCTCACGACTCCTACGGTGCTCATACCCTGGAGACGCGTGACCTACTTTATATTTATCATCTGAAGGACAAGGTACGAGTTTCACAGCTTCACATTTAGCAGGGGCTGCCTTCGCCGGTTTTGACGATTTTCGCAGAGGTGTACCCTCTGGATTGAGCTCGACAATTTTGACCTCCTGATCGATCAGCTCCACGGGAGCAGTCTCGGTTGTCCCAGCGCCATCTGTCCTGAAGAGGACGGAATTCGCAGTCAACTTTTGGGAGCGCTCGTGCGATTCTGCAGGTCATAGAGCTCGTCAGTCATCATTCTTGCGTTCACGGCTCTATCATTATTACACATGCATACAAAGATAATCAAACTCGATGACCATGCCCAAAGAATATCAGACGGGAATTTGTTAACCTTGAAGCTTCTGATCGAGCAGGCTAATCTTGTTCTCGATCGACCCGAGTTTGCTTTCCTCGGCGAATGGTGTTCTAGAAGTGTTCAGAACCGACACGGGACTGGGCTGATTATCTAGGCTGCTTCCATCAGAGCCACTGTCATCGCTTCCCGGTGACCAGCAGGGACCCGAAGCTGCAGACAGTGTCCTCTCGGGTGTTTGCAGCACCGTCTGCACAACCGGTGAGTAATTTAGGAAACTTGAGATAAATCCTTATGACTACATCTCAAGCCTACACCGCTCATCACCATCAACCGAACGTAGTAAAGAAGAAATTACTCACCTCCGATTTTTGAGCTTCGAGTTTGAATTCGGGCGTGGGTTGAGGCTGCCCAGGACTAGTTCGGACGTTCAATCGAAGCGAACTGTCCAGCCCTTCGCGTGGCGGGCTAGTGCCAAGGTCTAAGCCAACAGATCCTGTCAGATCAGCCAAGAGCCCAGATATATCCTCAGCATTGCTCGATGATTCTATCGATGATAGAGGACTTTTCTGCGGTCCAGCATCGTCCGCCTTCGGAGATGGAACCGGACTGACAGGTCGATTTCGACTGCTACTTCTCTGGATACGTGGCGGTGTGGAACCTTCTCCTGACGACGAGCCTCCTACCTCTGGATCCGGCCTGCTTTTTGGCCCAGGGCTTTCACTGCTCGAGTCGTGCGTACCTTCAGCTGCCGTTGAAGAACGTTCACTCCGAAATTGCTGTATTGTAGCTGAACTCTGGGACAGTTCATCTCGCTTTTGCTGCAAATCTCGGGCCTCACCGCTGTCCTGCCTGGCTAGAGAATTAGCTTGCCTGGCGCTTGCCCGCTTCATCAATTTTTGAATTATGGATTCCTTAGCATTTTCATTTACCTCTCCCTTGACCTCTTCCACCTTCGCCTCTCCCTCAATATCGTCGAAGTCCGAGGATTTGCCACCAAATATGGAGCTGGCTGCAACGTTCCAGCTCTTAGATGCGGCATGGTTGATTTTCGGCCCAGGAGGTTGTTGTTCTTGTGTGGATCCACTGGGGACAGGCGGGGATTGAGGAGCCTCTTTTTCTGCACGCCTCCGCCTTCTCTCACGAGATTTCTCAATCTTTTGCAGGACAGTACTTTTACCTCCAGAATCACGCGGCCCTGTGCTGGAATTCTGGGGTGACTCGACAACCTTCGGTACCGTTTCTGCGCTAGACTGTGGCAACGGCTCGCCCTTTCGTCCCTCTTTGTCAAGTGTGACGAGACTCTCTTGACTGAGACTGCGTCGTCTCCTGGCAGCAATGCGCGAGGCTATAGTCGAGTTCGGAAGGTCGACTGAGCGCCTGGGCTCTTCCCAACGATCTTGCGAGGGAGAAGAGGTGTCACCAGGCGAAGCTCGGGCGAGAAAGTCTCCTCCATCACTGCCTTCCACTGCATTGCCCCTCACTTCCCTCACATTGTCAGATTTCCCAGGGGAAGGGGACTTCGTAATCGTGGGTGTCATTGGAGATCTCATGAAATTCGACGAATCTGAACCACGACTCGGAGACCTGCCGTAAAGAATTTCCCCAGTTGGACGAAGAGGTGACGAGCTCTGGACGGCACCTTGGTCCTGTAATGTGCGGAGGAAGTGCGCCTGGTCCACCGCAGCAGCTGCCTTTAGAGATTTCAGCATGGATTCCTTCATCCTAATCGCCTCTTCGGTATTGTAGTTGTAATCAACCTGAACTGCCTGTCCCACAGCCTTAAGTTCCTCCTGTGCCCTCCTGATTCTCGGATCAATAAATGAGATCCGTCGCGAGATGGATCTTGCCATAGTTTCGCGTAATATTGCTGCAGGCGAGTCTTTATCGGCGTTCAAGTCTGGTGAAGTTATTCTACTTCCGGAAGTAGCTGATGATGTACTACTTCGAGGAGGATCATCACCAGCCAAAATTTTACCCAATGGCTTGCCTCTCTGTGCAATTTCCTCTTCCACGAGGAGAGATTTCCTGCTGGCCATGCGCCGAAAACTGGGTTGGTTTCCCAGCAAATCCGTCGACAGTTGATCGTGCTCTTCGTTAGAGAGAACGTCATACATCTCCCGCGGAGAAGCTTTGCTGGCCGGATTGTCGAAGAACTTCGAAAGCATAAAGTCTCTGGACGTCTCAGAGTCGGAGTCCCCACTAGAGAAGGCACGTCTGTGGTGGTGTGGATCGTGGTGATCGGTGTGATCGACATTGAGTTTCTCGCATTTCGCGATCCACTCTGGATCTTTCAACTTGTCAGCGAAAGGCGATTTTGATTTCTCGTGAAGAGGAGACCTGGGGGTTCTTGGAAGCTCGATCACCCTCACCCTCTCGAAGGAATCCCTCTTCGGAGATCCAATAACTTGGATCAGATCAGCAGACTCGGACCTACCATGCCGAGTGTGAATCTTAATGGGCTTAACGAAATTCTCCGGCCTGACGAATTCATCCGTAAGCGATGCCTCGGGCTCCCGTTGCTTAGCCCTTTCGGAAAGCTTCTCAATAAACTCCTTTTTGAAAAGCTCGTTGATAACCGAAATTCCCTCTCCATCCTTGGGAAGGCTGTCACCCGAGCGTCTCTTACTCTCTGACAGTGATACATTATCTCGGGAAATTTGTGAGTTGACATGTCGCTGTTGAACCACGGTATCAGAGGTACGCGTATCCAGAGAGCGGGATCTGGGTCCCTCTGATATCTTGCGGAGATCCCTCCTTGCAGAACCTGAGATGTGATCTCTCGCTATTTGCGGACCTACATCTGAACCACAAACATCCCCATCATGATGAGTAAAACCTACCCATCAGGCGAGTCTGGGACAGACCTGAACAAGGAAAAATTCCTCCAATATACTATTATTCGCATAAAAAATTCCTAGTACTGGAGCAAGATCAAGCACTCATTTACCTCGCCTTGATATCTGACCCAACTCAAGCGGGCCAGATATCATGAGTTCTTTAGAAGACCTTCTGCTTGTAGTCCACCTGAACAAAATACGTAAGAATCATTCAGTTACGTCCTGAACTTGATGAAAGGGAAAGGACGTCAAAATCTTCAGACTTAGACGTCGCAGAGACTTGAAAAAGCACCGGGGCACCAAACTGATAGCGATTCTTCAGAGTAGACCTGGGCTTCATGCTTGCACTGCATGCATCGGACGTCATTAGCTTTGATGCGACGTTCAGGCGGACTGGGGCTGGGGAGGACACGTAGAAGACCCACACATCGTGATCCACATCCCATGGAGTGCCGTCAACAAGACGTGTCTACGAGATCAGTCAGTGCAAAGGTGGAGTTTGGGAGCGAGACGTTTGATTTGGTGCCCCGAAGGAGGTATATAAATACATTCACATGTATCACAGTGTGGGTGAACAACTCGTGAGAAACAACGAGTCCAAGCCAGCAACGTGAGATAAGAAGAAGCCGAGAGCGTAATTACTTGATAGAGAATTGTCGATCTCTCATGGCGGCCTGTCGTTCCAGTTTCTTCATGCTCCGCAGAAACACACGTCGGGCGATACACACTGGGCCCTCGCCGTGTTCCCGCTACGTCGCTAGCTATCTACCCATTATTCCATCCGAGGAGGATTGCTCTTGCGTTGTTACTGTTTATTGCTACCTACCAAACACCCTACCACCACCAAAATCGCCACACCTCCAACACCTCCATCTACTCGAAACTCTACACTCTCTCATCATTATCATTCTTACATCGTGAACGCACCACCGACTACATCACCGCATTCTCTCCTCTCTCCCTCTCTCTCTCTCTCTCTCTCTCTCAAGGCCAACCCCCTATCTTAGCGGAGCATCACACACCGAGTCCGTAGTAGATAGACAAATACAGACGTCCTCCTCCTAGCTACTACTACTGCAAACCCCAGAATCTGGTCGTCTGTCTGATTGATTGACGGGATAGTCTCCCACCCAACCCCTACACTTCGCAGCGGCAACCATCACCCGCTCCTCCTCCCGTCCTCTCATCCGATCCAATACCTTCCTTCCTTCCTTCCTTCCTTCCACGGATCATCTAGTACACGTACAGTCCAGGTCCGAATGGCTCCTCATCCGCTCGCTCGCTCTCTCTCTCTCGCTCGCTCTCTTCCCTCCTTTGCATGCCCTTTTCATGGACCTGACATCATCTCCTGGCAACATTCTCGAAAATGCCTCCGCCCCCCTGATCGGATCGCGGCTGGCAATCACGAGACAGGCTAAAAATCTCTATGTAGTGGAGTCCAGACCCGTCCCCTCCCGCTGTCCTAGACTAGACTCTAGCAGTCTAGTCCAGCAGAATCAAAATTACAGGAGCGTGGCGCGGCGCGGAGCCGAGTCGAGTCCAGTAAAAGGAGGAGGTGAGGAAGAAATGAGGGTATCGGCGACCTTCTACCACCGATAGAAAGAATCGTTTCTGTGGCTTCTTGATCTTGAATTTGAGGACCGGACGAGCGTAGCGCTAGGAGAGAGAGCCGGGGGACGCCTGCCCGCCCCTGTTTATCAGCCGGGGATGCTCGACTGCCAACGGCGCATCCAAGTGAGGGAGCCTGCAGCGACTGCAGTTTGTGCGCCACTGCCAGATAGGTACGATGTCAACTCGCCCAGCTCCGTGGCGGCAGCATTCACGCGGCCCGCTGGTCCCGTTCCGTTTGTCCGGTCCCGTCCCTTTTCTTCCTCTTCTGCTTCCTCCTTCGGAATCCCTCACGTACTTCCGTCCCTACGACGTCCTTACTAGACGACTCAACTCAGCTTTCTGTCTTTCTCTTGCTTATTCGTTTGATAATTTACTGGTCAACGAAATTATTACCCAGTCACCCGTTGGATCATGGACTTATCGGCGGACGCTGGCATCTTGCGTTGAACTGGCCTCGTGACCGGCTATACCCGTGAGATACCAAGGCTATCGGTTCCGAAGTGAATCTAACGGGGCCAGTCCCAGTACTGGCCATCATTTCTGTTCGCTGATCATCCCTGTCGTTTACATCGGCAACACCCGTCCAACAGGCCAAAAACCCGTCCAACCCGTCCAACAGGCCAAAAACTGGACCGGTTGACCGACCGACCGACCGCATGTGTCTTGGTGATAGTAAGCCTCGCGCTTTGACGAATGGTTGATAGTGCACAGTATTTTTGTCACCTCCCATGTCTTTCTTTTATTCTGCATTTTTACTCCGTAAGCGCAATATGCTCTGGAGTCCTACTGCGTAGTTGTGTAGTCCTAGTATGTTCGTCATGAATGGGTTGGACTTGTCTGTATTGTGGAAGCTCTTCTCTGTGGATGTTGCCAAGGGCTTTGAAGTTTTACCTCTCCCCGGAGATGGTTACGAGGAGATTTTCCTCAAGACTGGAGATCTGGCGTCTGAACTTTCTCGTCTGTAGGATAATCAGGATAAAGGAAATGCAGCTACACCTTCCCCGGAAACAACAACTGGATCTCGAGTTCAGTGGGAAGGAAATCGGATCCGAGGAGCCCAAATATTTCTGCCATAAAGCTCAAAACTCGAGCATTCAAAAGTGCGGTGAGAAAGTAGTTTTGTCTTCTTCGTCTGTTACCTTGTTCCGAACTAGAATAGCACATCTTCCCATAGTGAACGCCTTACGCCTTTAACCCTCCACCCTTCCTGTATGCCACAGTCAGGAAGTTTATCATTGTATTTTGGGCCTTGCAGCACTACCTTTTGTTCAGGCTGCCTTCCTTTTCCCTCCGCCTGTGGGAACATTGGAGACCATGATGACTAGTTTCCAGCTGCGTGCTAGAGATTAGACATCATTCGAGACTGACATAGTTCTCTAATGAGTGGCTAGAGAACATAAAAGGGAAGGACAAGGCAGGATATGATTGTTCCGGTGGTAACAATAAAAGAGAGTAGACAATATCTCTATCTCTCTCCTGTGGTGGCGAAGGAGCTAGGAGTAAAACATTATTAACGATGACCTATCAGTAGAACGCAGCCAACAACAGCCAACAACAACTATGTACCTTTTTCGTGCTTCGAACCCCATAGTTGAGTTTCTCCCAGCCAGCCTTCATAGAAGATACAGACGAGTTAAGTGTCAGCAGCCAGAGACGCGAGGTGTAGTGCTTATCCATGTAGGATCTAGTCACTGGAAATATCTGCAGTTCCAACTTGGCTGTGTCATGAGTACTCTGCAAGTAACTGCTCTCCGGCTGAATCCGGAGGGAGTATGGAAGTTATGAGAGTACAACGCGCACATGTGATACAGGCTACATGATATGAGATGGCTTTTAAAGCGGGTACCAAAGGTGCACATAATCCTCAGGCATCATTGCTCGACACTGATGTTATGTGCGTATGAATTCCTCCTCTTTATGGGAAGAGTCTCCTTTTCCACTCCTGTAGCTCAAGCTAATGAATCTGAGGCTCGTCTCCTGCGCCATGGCCTCTTTTGGCAGGCTACATACTTGAAGACTGCACCATTCGTCCAGATGCAGTCCCGGACGTTGCTGATAAACAACTGTTCTCTGGTGACACGGTTGTTGTAGCGAATTCCTTTCCAAATGTAAGGTCAATCTAAGAAGGGGGAGATCCACGCCACTGAGGTAAAGACACGCAGAACTCACTTCCGCGGAAAGAGAAGAACAAGAGGTGACAAAGTAAAACATGCAGTATTGTGTACACAGTTGAAAGACGATATAATTATTGAGGGGCGGACTTGAGAAGTCCATGATACTCCCGACTGTATAAAGGGCCGAGCCAAGCCGGAGGGACAAACAATGTGTCCGATGTAGATGTTTCTGTCGCGAATAATCCTAAATCTCCTACACTACGAGGTAACAACCATTACATCACACTTCCCATATGAGCTGATCAACTGCTTCAGGCCACTCTGTCTATCTGTTATCTACACCGGAACACCCCTTTTAAGGGCCTACACTTGCTGTAAATTACTATAATCAAGTGCTACCTAAGCCGTAAACCCTGGCTTAACGTGCTTAGCACTGTCTATTATTGCTGCAATTCCTTCTTTGCCAGAGAAAGTTAATGGGAGATCGTCAGGATCCGAATCATCTTGCATCTTGTTGACTCCAGTAATAGTGGAAGGATCAGGTGTACCAGATTCCTCAGTGATTCGGCCCAACCCAGTCGCTTCAGCAGTCCCGTCTGGTTGAACATTGACTGAAGGCGGTTGTTCAGGTATATCCTTATACAAGTGCCTTAAGATGAACAAGGCGGTGTCCAAGTCATGCCAATAGGACCTGCAGACGGGAATGAGCTTATTTGTCAAAACAACCCCTACGTAGCTTTATTCAGGTACATACTCTCAACGGCTACAGTAGATGAAGCCGAATCCTGCTTTGCTTGACGAATAACAGATGAGCATTCAGATTACAACCACTTGACATCTGACGACGTGAAGAAGAATCAACCGGAAATATCATCTGAGAGACGATCTAGAAAGCTTCAGCGAACCAGATCCCAAGACGCTGGTACTCACGTATGAGAGCTGATCACTGATATGTACTGGTGTTCGAAGGTTGAATCCTGCAAGACCGAAGTACATCACCAATCGAACGTCCCGATCAGAACACATGGAACATTAAGGCACCCTACTGCTACTTACAATCAGCACACGACCTTCCTCTTTCAACATTCGTCTGCCTTGAATCAATCACATACATTCATCAGGAATAGTACCTGCAGCATGTAGTCCATCCGACCCCCTGGACCACCCGTTAGTCTCTCCATCATCAAAGCACCATAGGTTTTCTCCTCTCCCCTCATCTCGGAATTCTCCTCACCTGCAAGCAAGAATCCAAAATTGAGATGAGAGGTTCTTGCCAGCTCGCGACCTAGCTGAATCGCTCGATAGCCAGATTTTGCTTGGCATCCCAGCTATACTTAGAATATCGACGTAGAGAGAACTTGATCCACCACTGTAGCTACACGTACCTTTCCTCTCAGCTGCGCCTGAAGAAAAGGCACTCGCGACGCGGGTCTGTGAAGGTTCCACACACAGGTAAGAAGACGTTCATAAAGTTATCTCGCTTGAGATGCCCAAGGTAGGTACCAGTTTGAACCTTCCAGGGAAGAATCAGTAGACTCGAATAAACTCTTGGAGACACCCAAAGAAACAACTGAATTGTTGAATGACCTACCCCAACCGAGCTCAAGGAATCGACAATTGCCCTGGAGCGAGCTGACAAATCCTCACCGAATTCCTGTGGCAACATAGTGACACGAGCAGGCCAATAGAATAAATACTTATATCATGTCCAACAGTCCACGTAGTCACACACTTAGACTGAACAAATCAGAGCCAGCGACAGGAACCTGACCAAAGCCACCAAGCACGTGAAACATAACGAACCAACAACATGACCAGCTCACTCAAATCATAATAACAAACTATACTGGCCAAGAAATCAACACAACTTATCCGAAAGTTAGAACGTTGCTTTACCTACCTGCATTCCAATATGCAACCGCCTCCCTCCTCTATGATAAGGTATAAAGGTGGGCCGCTTTTCCACAAACTCTCTACAAACAAGCGGCTCAATCCTGCAGGCCACACGCAAACAGCAACAAAAAGACCAAGCATGTTAACATCTGAGCTTTTGCACGATATTCGACTACTTGACACAATGTGACCGTACAAACCAGACGGAGGTGGCTAGATGGCACCTAAAGCCATCCGTGTCAGTGGTGGCCAGATACATAAGGCTTCCAAAGTCCTTCCCGCTAGAGGGACACACTTCTATCAACTGTGTAGGTACAACATAAATCTATTATGCATATCTCTGTTTCCTGGACATCAAGCTTTCAGGCAAATTCCGAGAGCCAGTCTGACGTTTAGATCACAACCTGTATGCAACTGGATCATAGGGATGGAATATGTTCATCATTTGTCGAACATCGGGCATCTCCTCTTCGATAGTATCATCATTCCAATAATCGTGTCCTTCACCTGATCGCACACGGGCATTCTCAGTATATAGTAAAGCACAACCGTTTACGATAGTTGTAAAAGGTTTTCCAACAAGTGAATCGAAAAGGGTAACACAAAGGTACTGTTTGGAACTTTCAAGCAGCTGGTGAAAGCTGCGCACAATAACCTCTTGCAGAGGGAACTCTACACAAGAGAACAGGAGGAACAACTGGGGACTTGATCTCCCCACCCGAGTAACTCTATCCAGCCCGTACCTATACCGAGACGTATGTTACGGAGTGACAAAAACACTCCTAGCGGAGAGCCGACCGCGTAGAATGTATCAACCTGAACAGCAGAAGTTGGTTAAGCAAACACCTTGTCGTTCGAGTTCTCTCTATACCCCTCTCAGAAATCCTACTGGTAACTATCTTTTGTAGATTTAATGGTGGCTATCACAGTTATCTATCCCACAGGCCGCAGTATACCTTACGCTTGCCAGTCACAGAATAACTTCAGTACTTAACCGGCAGTTTTAGTGAACTTGCGCACTAGACACAGCAAGCAATGAATACTGCAGACAGATACGACGATTCGGGCGTCGGCTACAGACAGCCTCTACTTTCATGAAAGACAATCAAGTGAAGCGATTACCTTGAAGTCAAGCTTGGTGTAAGATATATAAGGGGTGAAGTGCTTTTTCGAACTAGCTTTGCTCTCTAACCGACTTGTTCCAGCTTTGTCACTGGAACCATTTGCCTCAAGTGAACCACGACTGAGTTCCGCACCATCGCTGGAGTCGTTTACCGGAGCACCAGGCCCAGTAGTTCCAACTGCGTCCTCGTCCTCGCTATCGCTTCTCTCTGCTGATCCTAACCTAGCACTCTTTCCACCCGAGACGGCATGCGCGGTGGGCAACAACCTTAGCTCGTTTACGTAAGTTTGTTCTGCTTTCACTGCTGTCAAAGCTGCGAGCTTTTCTCGGAGCATTGTAACCTGGAAATCAACAATCCAGAGCCACGCTACAAATCAATATCAGCACCGGGTTCTTCTGATCCCGATGCAAACGCTGAAAACTTTTCTAGGATAAAAAATTTTGTATCTGTCCGGTTACTTTCAGCCATCAGGAAGCGTAAACAAATTAGTCATCGAAAAAGTTTCTACGGGCCAGATAGATGTAGGGAGCTAACGTGGGTTTGAAACACTTTCTCGTTACAGTCCTTGAACGGACTCTTCACGAATCGGTCAAAGGCACAAAGTCTCGACCCACAAAAATTCCAAGCTACTTTCCAGCAACTGAATAGTGTCTATATGGACGGATAACATTTCTGCAAAATCACGAACTGCAAGAGGGAAAGACAAATTTATTACTTCTTCTTTTAAGGCCTTGATCTCTTTCTCTTCAGCTCCAGAAGCCTCGCTAGGGTCCGATGCATAAACTTTCCGATCGTGACTGGCAGTGCCACTAAGCTCATGGTCATGCAAGGAATTCTCGCTCGGACCATTCGCCAGATGATCACCGCAGATTTGAAGGCCTCCGTCTTCTGCATTTTGGTGTGACCCATCATCCTCTCCAGTTATGTCTGGCTCTGTATTTTCAAAATCACCTGCTGGACCCTCAGAGATGTCCTTCAATGGTATTCCACCATTTTCAGATCTGGCGTTCTCATTCCGTAGTACAATCTCTCTACTATTTTCGACCTTTCTACTTTCGTCCTCAGGTCCAGATATCCCAATGGACGATGATCCAAGATTTTCAGATATAACTCCATCACTAGCTGGGAAAACCTCTATGCCGTCCCCGCTTTTCTCCTCGATCCTTGCACTCATTACCTCAAATCCAGAGGTCTCCGTGGATGAGTCATTTTCAACAGTAATTCGATTATTGGCAGGAGAAACTTCAGCGCTACTCCCGGTTGCCTCCTCGGTCTCTGTACTGTTATCCTGCGGTTCAGAGGTCTCTTCCGACAAGGATGCACCACCTTGAGAAATAAACCCATCACTACCTTCAGAAACGTCCTCAGCAATTTCATTCAACTCTGGTCGGACTTCCATGATAGGAAAAATTGCGGTCAACTCCCTCTGATGGCACAGTATGTCGTAAGAGAGTACACTCCCCAAAGAATGCCCATAAATCGAGACCTGTGGTCACAACCAGAAGGTCAAGCTTCGACAACTCACATGATTGATACCTACCTATCCTCTGTCATAGGACATTATTTCAAGAGTATAACGTCCCAAACTAAAGGAGCAAAGTATTCGTCCCAAACAAAATCGATAATGAGGTTTTCAGTACAGTACTTTTCCATCGTAGTTCGGATTGCGCTTTATGAACTTCCCATAGAGACTATTCAATGAGTGACTAACCTGCAAGATACATCCCAGTCTAAAACGTTTCAATAACTCCAGATGACCCAATACAAGAGAAACCTAATAAATCCAGACAAATCCTTAATCAAATACAGCAGGGAACTCTCAGCATCTTAAAAATTCGAACGGGATCACCTGAAAATGAAGCTTGCTTCTACAGAGAAGTGGCTTACAGAATCGATGATGTCTTGGCAGTAAACAGGACTCATATAGTACAAAACATCATGCACAGTAGCACTGAGCATTGTCCGCAAAGCTCGCACACCCTCGAGTGTGCAATCCTCTACAGCCGATTCACCACCTAGTTTCAGACCCCTCCTCCACTGCATATGAGAGCACCGTGTAAACATGTGACTATATATGTCAGTTGTCAAATCGCTCAATCATCAAGAGATACTGCCAGTAGCCACTGTTGACCATCCGTTCTAGATCCACAAATAAAGCTGTCAAAAGAGTAAAGAAGTTTAACCACATGGATAGGACATCAACTTCACAAATCTGCCTTCACCTGACAAGGTATAAAGAGAACACGTTGGGCGTTGCGTTGATACTGTGTAAGATGATGTTCCGCTAACATGGCTACAGTGTGCCGGAACGTTCCTACATCATCCACTAGATTGGCTTTTTCCAGCCGTTGTCCGATCCCATGGACCATGAATACAACATGACGGACTGGCACCTGCGGCATTCTAGACTTTAGTCCGATACAGGTACATGCAACATTGCTATCCATAGCTTCCGCTGGCAGAAATTTGTGGTTTCATCCAAAACCAACAAGAGAACTTTACTCTATGCGACAGGTAAATCAGGAAATCAACTAGTAACGCTATTACTGTTCAAGAGATTCAGTCAACTGCATTAAACGCTTCCCAGATTACAAACAACCGATCTACCTTGGAGGCGTAATCATCCATCTCCTCTTCTTTCCGCTGTCTGATCTCATCCTGCGAATAAGGTTAACTTAGTAGCGTTGGTTAGGGTGGTAGTGAAATGCCGTCCCATGACAAACAAATCTGGAAATTGTGGCACCAGTCTTGGTGTGACTCTAAACCCAAAGACTAACACCTTCACTTAGGAGTTAGAACAGGATGCCTTGCAGAGTTCACGTCGTCTGTGGGACGTTAAGGAAAGGTCTAGCACAAGATCCTCAAAGGAAAACGAAAATATGCAAGGCGTTCTCGTAAATAGCCGGTGCCGCAGCCAACTCCAAAAACATGCCAAGCAGCTTGAAAATGAGGACCCAGATTAAGCAGCGGAATTCACACCGCACTTGCTTAAACAGGGTCATCTCTCAAAGCGTTGAAGAAAACACTTACTTGGGTGGGCTGAGCGGACTCGGGCAGTACAAAACCCCTGCGTAGCCTGACATTGCTACTTTTCAAACCAAGCACAGAGGAAAGTCTGGAGGCGTCTACACATAACCAAGCCTCCCATGAATCATCCTCGCCCGTAAACAGCGCATGCAGGCCCTGAAAATATCTCAGAATCGAATAAAAGGGAACCTGTTAGCTCCACGCTTGACTCCCTAACAAACTTGACAGTTGCATGAAGTTCTTAAGGGGGGTCCTGAAACTTATGTACCAACGGCGAAGACGACTTTGTAAACTCGTAGCATACGTCGCGGAGTCGAGAGCTGACTGAGATCACTACGTCATGTTCGAATCCCAAGGCCACAGACTAGTACACTACGGCAAACACTTGCTTTCAAATCTGACAAGCAGGGTTCAGGACAAAGCCTCTTGAAAGGATTCGGCTGCTAACCTCAGTGGCCCCATGCAAATCCACTCGTGCTGCAAACAGACCAGAAGGTTGGAAACGGCGTCTTCTCCATATCTGATCGGACCCAAAAGCCATTAAGATTCATGGTGTCGACCTTCTGAACAAGCTGGCCTCAAAAAGCGGAATGAGGTAAATAACTTCGACAAGGAAGACATGCAGAAACCTGGCGCTTGTTGGCGGCCAGTTCTGAACTCCCCTGGACATTCATCAGATCATCACCGTCTCCCAGGCTGCTGTAGCTAATCTGCTTTAATGTCTAGCTACCTGCTTATGCCCATGATACACTCAAGAAACGTGAAACCTTCTAGTTTTAAGATACAGACGTGAACTACTAATCCAGTGTATACAGCGTCCTCTCGCTCCTTGAAACCTCCGAGTCTGAAAACAGGCAACTAGAGCATTACCTCGCTCTCGTATGCGATTTCAAGTTGTTCCGTTATATCTTCCCGTAGTGGCAACCAGTCCAAACCTCCTTTGAGAGCAAACCAGTGACCCCGCAAAACCCTTCTGTGGTCCCCTCTCCAGTATACAGGAGAACAACGACGTTGACGAAGATCGACCTGAAGAAGGAAGACCAAGTCCTAACTTGTAAACACCGAGAAGGTACGAGGAGCGGGATACTAATGTAGAATGTGATACACATGAAGGAAACAACATGGTATCAGCATCGGACTCGTTTCTCGAATAGGGATGAATTTCACATGTCCAGCAGGTAGGGTGAGGTACGGGAGAAAGGACCTCGTAAAGCCCGCCTTTGACGATAACTCCGACGCTTTCGTCCTCGTCGTATGGACTCTCAAAACTCCTGCTCGATCTATGTCTACTTGGATCCGAAAATGAGCTTTTGTCTTCTTTCTGTGCGTCAGAACTGACTGTGATGATCTCACGAAAGGCTGCATCGCTAGAGGCTGAAACAGCATTTGAGGGGCCTTCGCGACATTCAGCGTACTCCTTCCACCATGCTGATACTAGTTCTTCCTCCCGCTGTGCAAAGAACGTCAACCGTTAACTTACTGAGCTAACAAGTCATTGTTCGCAAAAAGTACCTCAAGACAAGGCCAGGTATCCGAATCCATTTTCGGGGAGTAAGTAAAGTGCACCTCAAGAAACGCCGCTTCCAAAGTCGCCGAATCGCTCACACTGAAGCGAAAGTACTCCCCTTTCCCGACGACCTCGAACAGTGGAACAGATGCAGCTTTTTCTGCAGATCGCACCATGAACCGTTCAGTTGATGAAATGTCCCTAAACGTTTGCTAACCGTACTAACATTAAAATGTGAAGAAACATGCGAAAATTCTCTATAATGAGGCGAGATACTTCAGAATGGGAAGGACTGCGACTACACATGCCTGAAGGTCTAGCGCTATGTCAGCGTTACAAAATCATATGGTGAAGTAAAATCGAACGGTCTGTTCAAAGCCAAACGCGACTCAGGACCTCTTAGCACACCCTTTTGATTGTGGGATAAATTTATATAAGAAAGCGGACAGGGACAGCAAGCATAATATAATCCCTGCTTGCAGTCCGTGTCCTCTCGTTTTCGTCGTACATAGACATTTCAAACACCATGAGAAAAGTACTAGGATGGCACTGGCCAACAATGGACTAAACTCTTGTACTTCAAGTCGAATCCAGCTGACGGTAACAACAACAAGCACCAACAGGTGATCAGCTATACCGTATGCCCATCATCACACATTCAAGACTACCCATGCTGTTTATTTCTATACATGACTCAGGAGTCGTGCATCATGTTTTGAATGAATAAGAGAAGGTACCGTTGGGCCCAAGGGGAGTCTTGCAGAAGTACCATCTGACGTCTGCTCCATCTGACGGACTCCTCGTCCGCGGCCGATATTTGCCACTTCGAGGGGATTCAATGACACCCTCTGGAAAGTAAGGAAGAACAGGAGAAGAAACAGAGTAACTCAGCTGAGGATGAGGTAGATTGGCGGGCGAGGGAAGCGAGAAAGAGCTCGACGTCTTGAACGTCGGATAAAATGGATTCTCTTTAGGATACTGATTTTTACGAAGAGTCGGCGGGTCTGGGGAACCATATGCACCATGCGAGTACTCCTCATACGAAACCTTCGGCACCCCAATCTCAGGGACCGCTGTGGCAACCTTCTGTGAGTGACTGTCATCCAGCGGAGGAGGTTTGGCGCGTGGTGATTTCGGTTCTGCAAATTCTCGAGGTGGATCCACACCTGACGAGCCGGTAGCTTCAGCTGTGACTTTGACAGTCATTGCCTCCATCAATTACACAGACCAGACCTTGCCAACTCACCATTCAAACAACAGCAGAAATTCTAACGACGCTCCATGAACACAAATTCATCTCGTCCCAATCTCAACCACAGGTTCCAGCTCTGATTACGCCTTTCCTGTCCATGAGAACCCCAAGCCTCAACCTCGAACGAAACCACCTGCGAAGCTTTCTCTTCAATACTATCCCTGCTAACACTATTTTGCCTCCTCTGCTCCTACCAGTCAACACACAGCGGATGGAAAAAGATTGCAACGTCCTTTCGTCACAAAATCCTCGTCCTCTGCACCCAGCGCACCTGCGCAAATCCTCCACCAGCACTGACATCCAATATAGTACGCAGTAAGGAAAATCGTAAGAAATTAGCGCATGTCAGCCGTCGCACGACTAACAAAATCCAATTTGCAACTCTAAAGTCTAGATCATCGCTCGAGCGATGGCCCGTTCAAGATCTTCAAAATTCATCGAACTACTATCTTCTGTCTCTCCCTCTCTTTGGAGAAGATTCTCCGCCCGCTCCTCCTCCTGACTCTCTTCTCCCCTCTTGGTCTGCCAAGACTTCGCATACGTGTACTGGCGCGTGGCGATCTCTTACTCGCCGGCTTCCCATCCTCCAGGCTCTGCAGGTTTCTCTGTGTCAAGTGAAAGTTAGAAATCCATTATGCCACGATGCTAACGCAGAGCTGTCCAGTCACACGTGGCTTGGCGCTTGCGTATTTCAAACATCCGAGTTTGGATTATAGACATTTGTGGAAATTCGAGGAACAATGAATGATTATGTTCGGGGATCTTGGTAGAAATATGCTTCGCCCTTCGCCTTTTCGTCGCGGAACATTGACTTGGAACCTAAGTCAGAAGATGTTCGTCGGATCTAAGCCGATGGGTGCATCCAGAACGTTCAGTAGGGTGACGTTATTTGTACGGTTGGTTACTCTCTTGACTCGCTTAGGCTCGCGTAGTCATTTCGCATCTGTATACAGGAGGACTATAGTGAAGTGTCGGCAGAATGTACTCAGCGGTCACGGAGGGAGGTCTCGTTGAGTTTCACGTTTATCCATCATCTGTGACAGTAGGGCTTATCGCAATGCTCGGGGAGTTTCAGACGAAACGCGACGCAATCAATAACAAACGGACGGGAAGACCCCGTCAAGTCGAACACGAAGAGGGCCGAAATTCCGGACTCAAGGGAGTTCTGTGGTTAAATCTGTCGGAATTTTCCCCGGCAAAAAGTCTACCTTAGTGTAAATTCCGTAAATTCTCCGATTTGTTTTTCCTTCCGTCGGATATTTCCCGGTTTCCACGACGAAACTCCCCGGGCAGTGGTTTATCAAACTTCATCCTACTCATGACGACTTACTGCCCACTGCCAGATGATCTGTGATTTACTTGTCCACTGCCAGATGATCTGTGATTTGGAGAACAGGGCATGTATGGCTCAGTACAAGGGTGGTACTGACAAGTCAATGGAAAACACCTTCCCATATGAGGCTTCTTTGGGCGAAAGACGGAAGAGGGTCGTGGAGACTAAGAAATCTTGGGTAATCAGAGATCACCATAAATAATTTAAAGAGGGTGAAGATAAACTTTTAAGAACCCATTCATTCAGTCGGTATCCTCAAGTTGACCACTGCAGACAATAAAGAGAATGATGTACATCCACCGACAAAAGAGAAGAATTGCATCCACACGCGCGGCTAGAATGGCTGTAATATTCGAAGAAAACTGCGGGAAGATCAGCAGATATTCCTAAAACTGCGATCTGAGGAATAATAACAATTTCGTGTGAAGACTGCGTTCCTCGTGCAACACTCATTCATATTCAATTCTTCAATATGACCTTGGATACTAGATCTTACCACACCTTGCCCTTTCCAGTCAGTTTCAACTTCATGCTCGTCGCTTCTTGACAATTTACAGAACGTGTCTGTTGAAAGCTATGGTTAGCACAAGCCTCTACACCGGGAAGTGATGATACAAAATTTGCTAGAACAGTTCTGACATCAGTCAGGCATGCTGCGCTTGCATACTTCTTTGATATCACACGCGACTGGCATCAACCAAGACCGCAATCTTGAACTTCGCAGATGAAATCGTAGTAACAGGAAACAACACGAGTTGGCAGGACGTCAAATCCAGGTTACAGACAAGACACCATCCTCGAATTTCTAAGAGACTGAAGCCGAGAAGGCAACCCTTACTCACAAAGTGAACAGATGGAAGTTTCTAAGTTCTCTTGAAAATCAACCATCAATTGATTATGTCCCTGCAGTTGGCTGCATAAGGTGTACCTAACTCCCAGGCCACGTGCTCTGACCAGGTTCTATTTAGGCGACCCTCCTTTGCGATTTTCAGAAGTCCGCTTAATCAATATTACTGTCAGGCGCCTGCCCCACATGAAAAAGAAGTAAGAAAGGTAGAAATTGCACTAACTCATCAATCTCCTGCTTTTGCATGGAATCCCTGTCCCTTGCACGGTACATTTATAAACACGGCGTCAACTGTTGGGAGGCTGAGTGCAGGCACAGATTTATGTACACAATATCCTCCGTCTCACTCTTCTTGGTCTCTGCATCCCATAGGTTGGACAGGCCCCGTTTTTATGAAGACGGCTTTTCTTGCACACGGTGTGATCCGTCCGCCGAGTGTAATGGAACGTCGAACTGCACTGTCGAGACCTACTTGCTGACTCCTTGCTGCTCCGCTACAAAGTCGCTCGTAATTGTTTCTCTCGTACTCTCCTTCCGGGCGCGGTGTCCATGGTCGCTAAGCTGTCGACAAGCCTGCAATCTCTTCGAGGAAACATAGAGACTGTATTTACCCTTTAGATGGCCAACTGAAGCCCTTGAACGACAGATGTCTCAATCTTTCAGATACGAAGATGCCAAGATACCGATGTCCCCGAGTAGATGTAGTCCGATATATGAGTGCACAAGAAAGAGAGAGAGAGAGAACGCAGGTGCTCAGGTCCTTAGGAGCCCTCAGATATAGATGTAACAGATGATGTTGACGGCACAGTGTCAGAAATGGCTCAAGTTAGTGAGACATAATGAGAGAGCATAGCAGCTCTCATCTTTCATCGGGTAAAGATGAGACGTCGCTATCCCTCGACCACACTAATGCTCGGTCTTCACCTTCAAATCGCCATTTGATAACATTGCAGGAGCTTGTACTGCTCTTCGATTTTCCTGTGGAAGATGAATGTCCGGGGGGTTGGTTGAAAGAGACCCGGTAAGTTTCATCGCAACGTGAGCAATTATACAACTATACATAATTCTGACCGAGCTACTAGGTCAAATTCATGAGACCTTCACACAGTCACAGACCTTATCAAAGTCACTAAAGACAGTCAAGTAACTTTTAGCTTACCGCCGCAGCCTGAGACCGGATCACTCTGTAAGCTTCCGTCTCCTCCGGGAAGGTATCCTCCAATTCTTCCAGCATATGCCTTCTCAAATTCTGTAGAACACAAGTGTTACCAATACTGAGAGGTTTATACAGGGCTTACCTACCTTGATTACCTCGTCAAATAAGAAACGTTCAACATAAAAGCTCTTTCTTGTGCCATTCTACACTACTCAGGAACCCCTGAGTAGTGTAGAAAAGCAATCAGAACTGTACAGAGAATCAGACCAAATGTAAATAATGATGATCACTCGGTGTGGAGAACGCACCTTGAAAGCATCTACTTTTCCTTTTGTATATTGGTTCCGCAGAGTGCAATTGTTCAAGAGATCCTTAGTAAACTCGTCAGGGTTCCGTCCTTCGTCGATAAACCTAGAGAACAACGACTCAGAATTCAATGTTGACAACGTGGCAAAGATCGAGTGTAAGGTTTATCAGGTGTATCACGACCAATACATGTAGAGTTGGCAGTACAAAGGAGTCAACTAGCCTTACAAAGAGAAGCAAGCTTACCTTACAACTTCAAGTGGAATAGGTATATTGATATTTTGAGCAGTTGACTGCAAAACCATAAGCTCTTTCAAAACTCCATTTCTGCTTCATTCCACCATCCATGGTGTTAAAAAGCTGCGCTTATCATGTAAAGTACTGCGTCTCTATCGATAGAGACTCATAGGAGAATGCACTCGAATAATCCCACTAGTACGTCACAGCATCGCCTGATGATATTCATGTATGCAAAAGATAACAATTCCAATTTCTTTCCAGATGGAGTTTCACCACAACACTAAGACAATCCTGTATTTCTCTAAGCTTTCGACATAAACCCAACCAGAGTGTTCGCAGTTGAGAAGTTGGAAATCATTCAGGCAAGATCTTAGCTCCCAGATGGATTAAGCTATTTCCAGTTCCTCGCGATCTGAAGCGATGACGGAAACCTTCAACCATGTGTCCCAGTTAACGTGTCGCTAAATTACAGCTAGCTCGCAGAATTACGGCCATCGGCGTCAATCCGCCTTACCTCCCTTACCAATTTTGCATTCCTTCGCGTAATTTTCTTCTACTTCTCTCACTGTGTCTTGGAGAATTCGACATGCAACACATATTTCGGTTTCACAGTCACATCCTTTCGCTGCAGTTGCCTTCGAAATCGTACTCCTCTTGTCGAGCGCTTACCTCCCGTTGTTAAAAGAGAACTGACTACTCGACTAAAACCCATGTATCTATTTCAGACTCCCTGTTGAGCCCTTGGAGATACTGCTTCAGTCTTAAGCATCGACCTTCTGATCAGCTTGAGAGATGTGCGCTCTTCAACAAACCCCTAAACTGAGACTCCACTTCGTTCATTTAATATAAACTCCAACTACTAATGCGCTAGCTGTGAGACATCCTTGGCATCAAAAGCTATTCCCTCTTATTACCTGGTCAAAAATCTGACCTACATTCACTACACACCTGAGAAACTGATATGAAGGCACAGGTTGGAAGAAAGTACTGACAAACTTGAAGGTTACGTAGATGCGGGTCAAATATAATCACGAATCAACGCCCACTGCCAACCGAACATAAATTTCAAGTGCTATTCGCCGATCAAAATCGAGAAAGGGGAAGTCAAAAGGTACAGAAGGCGTACAGTCGCTCAAGGAGCAGGAGCTGCGATGACAACGAGAAGTTGGAAACAGAGCAGTGAAGTTGATGCAACAGGGCTAGAGCACGCTGAACAGACGCTCCCACTTCGTCCATGGACTGCTGCATGGCGGCAGACCGCGGCTGCCCCCCTGCCTCCATGTTCTAATCTCTCTCTCTTACCTCTTTGATTTCAGACCCGGGCTAACAGTCTCTTACCGACTGCTACAAGGTAGACAGCAATGTCCCCTGCATACAATCAGCTTTTCACAACTGCTCACCACCTCTGCGGATTACAACGGCCCGAAACGACGACGGAAGCAGGCGATGTGAGCTTCCGCATCATTTCAATGGAGGAAGGAATGGAGAGCTTTGCTCGACGAGGACAGGCGGGAGGGTCCAACCGCATGGACTACTGACAGACAATGACCCGCTTTTTCTTCCGTCAACGAAATATAATAATCCGTTTGCGCGGTACGTTTGCGTATCTAACTTGTTGTGTAAAAGTAGGAAAAAGACGGAAATGATGTGAAGATCGTAATATCTGACGTGTCCTACCTGGAGAAAAGCTCCTCCGCTGACATGGCGGAGCATTCTTTACGCGTTTCTTTCCAATTAAGTTGCATGAACCTAATACTCTTTTATTCATTTTTTATAATATTTGTTTAGTATATGCCACCATTACTCAATATTTTTCCTTGACCAATCTATGCATTAGACTGCTCACCTTAGGTATAAGTTAAAGGTATCCACTGAATATCCTGGACGACAAAAAGAAAAAGATATTTAAGAAAATAAGCAAATAGAAAGCCAAATAGAAATAAGATGTCAATAACGGAGATTAGAGCTTTCTGTTGGTGCTGGTTTAAGTGAAGTCTAAAATATCGCATGCAACATAAACTTCTGGGGATTCTTTGCTCGCTTGCTGTTATCAAAAAAGATATAAATATAAAGTAAAAATTCTAAACTAAACTGATAAAAAATCTAAATTTTTTAAAATGTTAAATGCTAACTAGACTTTGAGATGCAAGAAAATACAGACATAACCCATAAGGTAAGCGTAGGCTTGCACGTTTCAAAGACTGCAAGTGATTCCATCTGCTGACCCAAAGAATATATTTAATCTACAGGTAAATTTATTATCTAACCCTTCTTAAAATAAAATAGATAATAAGTTAAACCATTGCATATTTGCCTCCAGGTGAATAGATATTCACTTGTGCCACACTTAAACTAATTTCTCCCATGAACCCTAGCAGCATGATAAGAAACTGTCAAATGAGCAAAAGGACTCAAATGATTAGTGATTATTAGGGACACTCAAACCTAATAATCACTAATCAGGTTACAGTCACTAGAAGTTTGTATTCTATGGCCGTAAACTGATTTGCTGAAAATAATTAGAAAATTTTCAAACGGATCTCTAAAAACATTCTGCCGCTTTTGACACAGCATGACACTTCAGGCTTGCGTCTGTTAATCTGAACCCTGTAATTTTGATTACGGATGGAGGTTTGAGTTGCCCTATTACCATCATCCAGAAGCAAATATTTTAGTTGTAATTATAATCTCTAAAGGGTTTATATGATTAAACCATCAGTGTCCACATAAAAGGAGGGAAAGGAATATTCTGTTTTCTCTCACCGTGTACTTTACGTTAAAAGGAATATCTATTTTGCTCAAAAAACTACAAGAAAATGTTCGCATCATTTCTGATAAATATTTTACAGTTCGTTTAGAAGTGAATTGTAGAGCATATTTGATAGCTTTGATCAAATTCTTTACCATTCCATTCACGTGTGAAGATTCCATTTGCAAAGCATTTGTTTGTAACGGTTAAATTTCTTGGTTCTTGGACAGCAAACTCGCGAAAGATGTCCTCCTGGTTACCAGGTCTACAATCTCAATCCTGGACTTATACCCTGAGATACGTCTCAACCTGCTCTCGACTTATGGGTTATGTCTTGATCAGTTAGCTGCTCCGAGACGAGTTAACATTTAATATTTATAAGTGATTTTGATTTTTTATTATAGCTTATTACATTATGTTTTTATAACACTTACATGTTTTCTGTTAAGAGAAAACGATTTTCACTATACAAGTACGTTGGGGATGCCTATTCACGGTTACCCGGTTACAAATCTGGATAAGATGCATGCAAAGTGCAGTTTTGACCGAAAAGAGAAAAAAAACAAACGTGTACATAATTCAGAAAATTATGATAAACTATTGGTTGACAATCGGTTTCAGAAAATTTTAATGGAAACATTAGACAACATAGAAGAACACAGACTTATAGGGAATTACAAGATACATGCTCTACTGAAGAAATATTTTAGAGAGAAGGTAACAAATTCTAGCTGAATTTATCATTCTAAATTTTCATTATTAAATTTAAAATTTTGAAAATTAGAGCAGTTCACTTGATAACACATGTCCTCAGCTGCCAAAAAATCCATAAACACTGAACGTAAATTGAAGCTTCTCCTAGTATAAATGCATCTCCCTTGCACGAGTAAAAATAATTTGAATTTAAGAAGTTTATTTTATAACCTAACCCTCTTTGTATATTTCCCTTCTTCCGAACTTGAAAGAGGGTAAATATGCATGCCTGATGGATAAAATGATGTAAAAAGGTGTAAAAATGATCTTGGTAACTTGGTTAACTTTAGACAATATATGATTATTAACAACCACGCTCACGTTTCTTCTCTAGAAGAAATACGCTAACTCTTCTCATTAACAGACGCAAGCTGAGTAGCACGTGTAATTCTAGCTGACGCAAGTGAGCACTCAGCTACCGAAGATCGGTAGCTGAGTTGGTTGGGTCTCAGACCTCTAAGCGAAAGGTATGGGGGTTCAAACCCGCCTGTTCCCGGTTGGAGGTGCAAGAAGTCGCTGTATGTGCTGTATGTGCAATCTGGTCCGGGTACGCTGTGGTTATCCACAAAGGACAGTCCGATGTCCATTGAAGGGATAAAGCGGACAAGTTAACAACTTTAACTTTAATGAGAGACAGAACACGTTTGCTTCGGTTCACTAATGTATGCAGTAGATGTGAACTTCTTCTAGAAGAGAAAAGATAAGAAAAGAAATTTTGAGAAAAGAAATCTCGTGTGGACTCGAGAGAAATATTCTCAGTTATTATAGAAATTTGTTCGACCACATCCAAGTGGGTTTGTTATACTTGATCACACATCTCTTAAGGATTTGTTATTTATCACACCCTTGTCTTGCTATCAATCGTAAAATCAATCATTTTTTCATCTCATTCATCATTTTATTATCTTTTTTACATGTTTAAATATATGTGTTACTTAAATTACTTTAATAATAAATATATTTTGGACAATATATATTCAAAAAGTTAGTATGTGTAATACAACATGTCATGCAAAGTCACTGGATGTGATTAAACAATACATCGTTAAGAAAATGTGATCAATCACAACAAACCTCATGGGTTGTGATCAAGCAGATGTCTACGATCATTCTCCACATGTTTCGAACGATGAAAAACAAATGAGAGTGGAGACTCGTAAACTAAGATACCATTTAATTTTACCTTTGTACGTTTACTCACCTATGTAATTTTTTCTTATTATAAATTTTGATGCCCATTTGCAAAACATATATCCAAAGTAAAACTTGTAGAGTAGTTAGTGACTAGACAGACGATCTATAACGATTAGATTTTGAAACATTTCCTTTGAAAGCTTCAGTTTTATATGGACTCATGGTGGGATAATAAGGGGTGTCAAAATCCAGAGGAAATATTCTTCAACGGCGGAGAGATAATTAGCGGAGAGATAATTAGCGAAGAGATAATTGACAATAAAATTGTCACATGTAATTTTTTATATAAGCGCAACTCATTCTAGATCAAGTCTGTGATTGTACATCATGATTTTATCATTGATATTTTTTCAGTTTGTAAACTCAAGATAATTTCTCAGAGCAACGGAGAATCCATTGCAAAAAATAACAAGCGAAACGAATGAAGAACTGCTAAAGAAAAGCCCGCGGGTCTAGAATCTTTAAGAAGGTTACTAACTTTGACACCCTTAATAAATGGTGAGAATGTCTGAAGGTTTGTACATAGTTAATCCCGTCAAGACATTTTATACGGCCGTTTTTCCCTCGTTCTCATTCTGCAGGATTTCCTGGACATATCACTAGGCCTAACATGTTTGATGATCTTAGCATCCTATCACACAGTTGTATGTTCTGCTCAGTTAAATATCAAGATTGAGATTTCCATCGTGCTTATTTCTATACATAGATATAATCTTGCACACTCACTACACATCATGGCCCCAACAACGGTGTGCAACCTTTTGTTTTTCGAACACCTGCAGTCTAACCCTAAGAGAGCTGAAACTTAGTTATGTATTATATGTTTCTCCTATTGCGGAACCAACTACGCTTCCCTTCTGTCATTCGTGATTTTTATGATGTTCTCGGCATCTGCTACTGAATAGAATCTAAGATACTTACCGGAACTTGGAAGTGGATATTGAACGGCCCGCATCTGAGCAGTCTACGTTGGAAACTTTGTAGCTGCATGATTGAGTTGAAGTCAGTTCTCTATTGGCACTATAAACATGTCACAAATGTAGACTGCACAGGGAAGAAGATTATACCTAGTGCTTCGCAAGGTGCGATAGCGAATGGCGTTTGCCGTGTTGGGGCGGCAATCGCTAGAGAGACGCCACTCTGCTTCCTATCCAGAAACACTACCGACCAGAACCTCCTTGAGCGTCTGTGCTTTTTCTCTTATCTTCATCCCTGCTTTTTTTCCTTTTCACAAACAAACAGAAAGGACAGATCTACTAAATCCCTACACATCTCGCTTCCTCTCGGAGCGAATGCTCGTTTGGACGGAGTGATCATTCACTCCGGGAAACGAGATGGTTCCCGGGGTGGTGAAAAAGGCCGTTATCATCAACTGTTAGGTACATAAGCCAATTCAAACTTGACTGAGTCGTCAAACTGATTCCTCGGAACTTACCTAAGTACGGGCTTCTTCCAGTGTAGGTGCTGAAACGTGCGATGTCGATAGACAATGCTCCTTCATGCCCTTGCTTTACATCTTCAGTTGTGCAACGTACCTGTTGCACCCCCATGCCATTCAAAAAAGTGGCCCACCTGCCACTTTAAGAAAGTGGGAAGCTGAGCCACAGAATCTTTAGGAAAAAGTGAAGCTGTTCGGGAAGGAATACCTTCTAGCCCGTTCAGTTTAGACTGAACACGGTCAGACAGTTCAGCTGAATCATACACTTTTCTATTATTTTTACTGCCCATCAGCACGAACGGGCAGTTAACAAAAACACATGTAGCAGAGTGGAGAGGGAAGCTAGACTGAGTTGACTTGAGGTCAATCTTGCCTTGCATACAGTGCAGCTGTGTGACCATTTCACCTACTGATGAAGAGCAGTTGAGATCTACTTTATCGCGCTACTTTCTTCCCTGCTCCTAATCATCACAGCCATCCGAAACTTTGCCTTGCTAATTCGCAGCGAAGCTTTACAAATCACAGAACGCGCTCGATTTCTGAGTCGACATCAATCGACTTGGGTCGAAGGCTGAGTTCACTACCATCCAGCAGCAAAATACTTTTTTCTCCAGTGTGACAGTTTCAAAGACGAGCCTCTGTGAAGGATACAAAAAGGCTAATAAAGGCAGCATAAGAAGACATACTTGTAACACGTCGAGGGCCACAAGGACTTGAGTAGATAAGGAAACGAGAAAGTGCCTTGCCAATGGCCGAAAGTGCCTTTCTCAATGATGTTTGAAGAACGTTTTGGAATTGTACACGTAAACACTCACCCGTTCTGAAGAATTCGTTACCTAAACAGTTGATGGTTATACACAAAGATATGATATGCTTAAACTGAGTACTGAGGCTGAAGAATCCACCTACGTCCCGCTAACAAAAATTGCGCTTTTGGGCAAACTAAATGTGCTAATGACCAAAAACAATGGGTATTCACACTCATCCTGGAAGAACTTAGAAGGAGACCTGGCACGAGACTTCGCAAGCATTCGAACCTTTTCTCTGTAAAAGGTGCTATCCGGACCTACTGCAAAAGTGCAACAACGTAACATAGGCGACGTAACAAAAGAAGTCCACAATTGCAAATCCGTTTGCGTAAATGCGTTTGCTCAGTCGAGATCCTCGGTGCGGAAGTAGTCGATGTAAATCCGTTTGCGTAAACGCGTTTGCTGAGTCGACATCCTCGGTGCGCAAATCTTGGGTGCCCAGAAATGTACCCCCCTGTACGAGAATGGACCGAAAATGGACAATTAGCCCCCGTCCCGAGTACCCACGTCCACCACGCTGAGATGGTAACCACATGACAACTTGCTTCAGTTCCATAGAAAACGAGGCGGCTTCGTCGTGGACAGACATTACTTCGTCTGTATTGTCCAGATTCTCACTGCTTCTGTCGAATAGTATTGTAGAGATCGAACACCGTTGAAAGAATGACTCAAGATAAGTGACGGACACCTATCTCATGAGTTCCATCCTGTCGCATATTGAGGTTTAGCTCACTCGGAGGCGGCTTGTAGTCGATTTCTAACCTCGTACAGCGGGCCTTGAGTTCGTAAATAAGTTCTCCCTTGCGTTTAAACCTCTCACCCAAATCCTGGAAGTTCATAGTGTGCTTTACCCCCAAAGTCAATTTCATTCTCTTTCCTTCCGCCATTTCCATGACATTCAAGGTTATTTCCGGGCTCCACCATTGTGGTTTGCTTTGGAGGTACCTGCACAACAGCAATCGGAAAGGAGCAAATAAGTCTACGCCCAAAGCTGGCCATGTGCATTGATAGAAGTGTTCTCTGAAACTTGACGTCTTTAAGCATAATGGCATATAAAAGAGCTAGGATTTTGACGACTTACTCTTTCATACACTCTTTCAAATCATTGATCTTCGACATCGGAGTAGTATTGAGGGTTAGGAATTCAACGCCGTCACCCATCTCTGGGCTGCGGTAATAGTTTTGGATGGGCTTGGTCGCAAGCACCGAGTTGGGGTACCAAATTTTGACATTATACTCTCCCAGGAACACTGTTGTCAAAATATTCATCTCCTCCACAACAAGCTGCGTGAAATGTGTGAGATCAAATCAGAAGTGTACGACGGTGAAGAGCGCAATTACAACAACGCATTGATTGACGTACGAACACTTCAGCTCCATTGCAACATATCTGGACGATAATCTGAGCAAGACTGACTTACCTGCTGTCCGTCCACGACACAGCGATCTCCGACATCGAATGGGTGCATGACGAACAGGAACACGATAGCTTCTAGTATTGTCTTCAGTGTGTTACCCCAAACGAGAATGACGAGGAGAAACTGCGATGATAAGAAGAGTAATAGCTGGGTAGTAGCAATATTTAGCACCAACAGCCAGATGACTAAGATGATCAGACCCACAATTACATCAACAATGCGATGAAGCTTATTCACAGCCGTTTTTGTGTCGTTCAGGGACAAAGCCAGCGCACGCCTCTCCTTGTACACACTGATCTGCGTATCGGACACGGAAGTAAGTAACGCGTCTCCTGCTTTTCAACGCATTCTCACACTGCAATCATTCTCCACCCATGAACTACCGAGACACTAGACGGAAGAGCGAATGAGACGCAAGCGTGCCATACCTACCCAGGAAGGGTTCGCTCTGTATAACTGCAAAACATGGCATCGGAGGCATGACACTGCCGCACACCAAGTTATGGCTGACTTACCACCCAAGTTATCAGCGCCTTCTTGGTAATTTTCTTCGTCTCAAAACCACCTTCGAAGAGTTTAATAGCTTTGTCCGCCTCGTCCTTGCGCATGAATCGTAACAAATCTTCCTCCGTGACGAACCTAACGAGAATATAACAACCATTTTCAAGTGAGACACTGCAACAGCGCCCTCGATAGACATAAGCGACGGAAATGCATTGCGCTTTTGAAGAGCTACACCACCAGTAAACGCTTACTTGGGTCCTTTTCCCCCGGTAACGTTCTTAAAGATTTGCTTTGCCGCCATCTTCGCTTGCCATTCGCTCTGAATCTCGGTTTGCACTCCAGCCTCTGCATGGACAGTCTCTTCGAGCGAATGAGTGAGACTGGAGAAGCGAATAATATTAACCAGTCTCTTCATATTCCATGCAGAAACGTTTTTCTGGTCGAGTTTAGTCAAGTGTTCCACGCTGATCGCTTCTTCTCCGAGCTTTTGGGACTTCTTATCAATCTTTCCACCTTTCCCTATTATTCCGCTCTTCGCCCCTACGGTCCCACCGACCTTATGAATCATGTGGCTGACACCTATCATTCCGCTCCCTCTCTGCGGTAAAGGCGGCAGATCCCCCATCTTCGGTAGATTGGGCCCAGTAGCACCAGCCTGCTTTAGACTTTCAACTTCTTCATTAAACTTCTTCTCGTCTTCAGCATTCTGCTCAATCTCTATCACTGGCAGACCAGCCAGCGTTTCCATGACGTACTGGTTAAAAAGAGCCTCTTGTATCCTCTCAAAATAGTTGCTAACGTGGAACGAAGACGCAAAAACCTTGACAATTAAAGTCTTGACCAGGACGATTACAGCACCGAGAAGGAAACACTGAAGAATCTTTGTGACGTACTTCACAACCCCTATATTCTTGTCGACCTTGGGGTCGATCATCAGGTGCCAGGCCAGCAGCGCAAACCCAAGCCAGAGACAGTTTTGCACTCCTTTCCGGAGGGCGTAGACAAAGTATAGTACTCTCTTTCGCAAAAGAAAGTTCTTCTCGATGATGATAACAAAAAACCAAATAATCCACCCCGCCACAAGCCTTCCGCAGAAGACAACCATGACGAGCAGAGCCCATTTCCAAAGCATCAAACCTCCACGCTTCATTTCTCGGAGTTTAGTGAACGCGAGAATTGTTGCCAAACCCCCCAGTATACTTAAAAAGCATACCCACTGCACGATCGTCCAAAACCCTGTGTCTCGTTTCATATACTTCTCGGGCAAATCTGCATCTTTCAGAGGATCCTCCTCTTCTTCGTCGACCTTCCTCAGCTTCCCCAAGAGACCAGACCGTAATGCTCCGGACAGCTGTACCTGACCGGATCGCCTCCCCTCCTGAATATTCTCGCTCTTCTGTTCAGGAGGTTTCGGCAAGTCCGCAAGACGAGACTTCGCCCTGCTAAAAACTGGTGGCTTGATGTACGCTCCGGGAGATTTGAGCACCTGGTCCCGCTGCTCTACTGCAAACCTTGGGCTGTTTCTCGTATCTGGTGAAACTGGCGGCGGGAAACTTTTACGTGACCTCATCCCCACTTCATTTGAATCAATTGCCTCAAGGAAAGGCGAAGACTCTGAGGATGAGCTTAAATCATTGGTTTCCAGGTTCTCGGGCACGTCTACTATCACTTCTAAGACTTGCTTCCTGCTAGGAGAAGATAACGGAGTGCTTGAGCGCTGAGGCGCTTTAGGAGAGTTACGGTCTCCTTTTGGCGAAGGGGAATCAAACGAGAAGGAAGAGTCGCGGTCGACTTGCAACAACTGATCGCCTTTGATCTGCTGCTGGGCAGGTTTCGCACGGCTGCTATTTCCGTTTCCGGTAACAGCTCCATTGGCATTGGGAGCTCCGGGCCGAGGCGACTTCGAATTCCCTTTGCCAACAGTAAGTTCCTCCATTTCCAAGTCAAGATCCAAATTAGTAGACCCAGTATCCCTCTGCCTTCGCAAGAAGTCGCGAATCAACCTGCTCGGCGGGTCCGCTTCTTCATCTGTACCGCCGTAGTCGAAGCTTTTTGTTCTTCTCCCTGCATAGACTAAGCCCTTCTCCTCAATGAAACTACACTCATCCAAGTTAACAAAAGAAGCATCTTTCCCGTCCACCCGGAAGTCGCTGCTTGAATCGTGAACTGAACTCGTTCCCCTCTCAGCTCCTCCGCCCCCCTGCACTCTTTCAACTCCTGAACTCCTGAACTCCTCGCTTACAGTACCTGAAGTTGGTGATGCTCGGGGGAGTCGGAGTGGTGATGGCCGACGGGTCGATGCACTGCTGGTGCTGCAAGTTCGCTGAAACCCCGAACTAGGAACCGGACCCTGTGCTGCTTTATGAGATTCAAACCCTGCTCCATTGAGAGTAGAGACAGGGGCTGCTGCAGCGGCGATCGGGCTGGCATAAAACGAACGTTGGACTCGGGGAGAATCTTCCGTAGCATGAAGAACCTGTCCTTGAGATCCCGACTGACAATCAACTCTAAGGGCAACATCATCACCGACATGCCCCAGGTTTCTTGCGTTGTCAGACTGGGGTAGCTCTCGCAGCTGCTCGTAACTGTGGCTACCCATTCTCATGAATACTTTGTTCATGACGGCCAG
The DNA here is from genome assembly GCA_036924285.1 of Asterella californica. Classification (NCBI taxonomy): domain Eukaryota; kingdom Viridiplantae; phylum Streptophyta; class Marchantiopsida; order Marchantiales; family Aytoniaceae; genus Asterella; species Asterella californica. The sequence goes on along the minus strand of JAYKYS010000010.1, from coordinate 2,930,239 downwards.
TCTATAGGATGGATGATCGACTGGACGCACGTCTATTTCACACGTGCTTGGGTGCACACTTCGAGACGGCCCTCTCCCTGTTCTCCTCGCTTAGCGACTACACTCAGGGCCCTCCTCCGACTCGCAGCCGTAAGCTCCCCCATATGACACGAGGAGCTGACGCACTCTCCTACGCGCAACGCCCGTCTACTCGCTTTACGGGCAAGTCCTGAAACAGAAACATATTACACTAAACATAAAACATTACTGTTTACACATTACCATCACGGTGGAAGATCAACTGTCAACCGTCTACACAAAGACCTCTTAACGAAGAGCCAAGTCCAGATACCGCCAGGATAAGGTGCAAACAATGCCATGCAAATTCTGGTTTCCCGCTCCTCTCCTCTCCTCTGGGCTGGGCTGGGCTGGGCTGGGCAGTAGCGCGTGAGTCTGAAACTTCGCTACCATAGTCTTCTGAAGCTCCTGCAGTAACTTTTGAAGATAAATAGAGGAACAGCGCCGCCGTCAGTCTCTCAAGCACTTAGTAGCAAGATCGAGAGCACGGTAGTAAAGCCTCTTTTGTAGTGAGATAGCGAACCTGGAGCTCTACTTTCATGGTCTACCTTGACTCAAACTATACAATTGTGGAATTCTTTGCGTACGCGAATCGATAACCATGTCTGTAGATGTGACTTGTGCCGCAGTTTCTGACGGTCTGGTCCACATAAAGTAATACGTTGTTCACAGAAGCCAGACAGACGTGAAGCTCGTCTGCTTTCATACCATGCGGATGAGTGAAACGAATCAACCAACGGAACTCGAATCTAAAGCAACTCTACGTTAGCAATTACCGTCATTCGCTGTGCTACGAGTAGTATACTCTCCTGCCTGACAGTCGGGAGGACAAGACACCCACCTAAGAAATCTCGACTCTCGGGTAACACAGCCGGAAATATACTCACTGTTTGGGTCGTTTCCAGTGAAACACTATTGAGCTTGGGAAAAGTTACAAATACCTTTTCCTCTTTCTCCGATCTTCTTCCGCCTCCTGGAGTACTCGGTCCCACCTGTTACCTCTTACGCGCGGTGCAAGGGCACTGTTCCATGAATGTCTCAATGCGGAGAGCTCTAATATGTCTTGACGGTGTAATGTAATGTAATGTACGTGAAGGACTATTTGCAGTCCACCCGTCGCCACCTTGTGCTGAAAGTGAGAGTATGTCGGTGTGCCTTACCCTTTCTTGCTAGTTCATGAAAGGCGTTTTCCATCAGCCAAGCAACTTGAGGAGCTGAAGTCGCCACTCTCGACCTCTTACAGCACAATGCTGTCATCAAGCGGCTAATTCAAGAAGACGCAAAGAGGAAATCGCAAGACCTTCCTCACAGGATTTGGAAGATTTCTCACGAACTAGAATTCCCCGATATGACATACAGCCACGAAAGTGGCTCTAACTTGCGCATCCGATGATCTCCACCTGTTAGAGATCAAGCCTATCTCTCTCAAGATCTTTCAACGGCCGCTGCGGAATTCACACAAATCGCTACACCTGTTGCTCGGTGAATTGCGGAGCTGCCCGCCGCGCTATTAACGCTTCAGCAGATGCTGCTGAGCAGTTTCAAATCTGCACAATTCGTACAACCTATCTCTGGTGAGTCTCGTCCAATTGCTCCTCAATAAAGTCCGAACATTGCATCCAAAGTGAGTCGTATATGCAGGATCCACATTGCTAACATTGAAACTTGTCAGTGATCACTGCGCCCTGTCCATTCAAACCGCCTGTTTCATCGCTACCTCATACTGCCGAAGATTTTGGAGTCCCTGGAATAAGACCAAACAGAAGCTTGTCCAAGAACTTGGCGCGGTCGGAGTGGTTCAGTTTATGACATCGCGCGGTAGAGCCGCTACTTGCGCCAAGTCCGAGCCGAGTCGAGGCGCTGCCTCTAACTCTTGAACGTAAATACTATTGCGAATTAATCACTGTGAACCTGCGAACCTAATTACTGTGAAGCGAGAAGGATGTTTTATCTATTCACTGCTCGGTAGTGCTGGCAGGTACGTGAAAAGTGTACAGCGCTTTATCTCACCCCAATAGGCTTTTTGAGTTCACTCACATCTCTTTTACAGATGTGTTGCTTATTACTCCCTTATTGCCTATCGACAGTAAAATCAGTCGCTCTATTTTGTCATTCTTCATTTCATTACTTTCGACTGTGAGTAAATACCTATTTCATCTATATAAGTATTTACTGATACATGCTCAGAGAGTTGATATATGCAGTCCGAAATATCACTATCATAACAAAATGACTAGTTTCACAATCTATAGCCAGTCAAGGGTGTGATCAAACAACATATTTATAAGAGAGGCGTGATCCAGCAAATTTCTGGCTTTAGTGGGGATATCGATCACAGAAATTTCCATGATCATACTTCCAATAGATTTATTGTGTTTGGTCATATCTCTCTTGACGATGTATTGCTCATCACACCACCTGTCTATTGATTATGAAACCAGCCACTTTTTCATATCACTGACATGTTGGACTACACACATCAACTTACTAAATATCTTTTCATGTGTAATTTATTGTTGAAAAGATTTCAACTGTACAAGTATTTAGTCACAATAGAAAGTAGTGAAATGATACAAGATATAACAAAATGACAGATTTTACCATTGGTAACCTGTACAGAGATTTATTTGATCGTACCTCTAATATGTTTGTCTAGACTTGACCCATTTTTCTTGACTTTGCGTTACTTAACCACACCCCTTACTGAAAACATCAAGTTCAACAAGTTTATCGCTATGTAAAGACACTATATTAAGACAACTAAAAAATAATCTGATTAATAATCTATTGTGAAGATATTTTAAATTGAACTTTGTGTAGATATATGACTTACTCTTTTTTTCCATTTTGATGATAGTGATATTTCTACCTACTGGGACCTGCTATAGCCCATCAAAGATGTAGTAAAATAACACAAAGTTCAAAAATATGAGGTGAAGTCCATCCCGCTATTAGAGTTGTGATCAAGTAGATTTCTGTAACCTGTATGCCATGTATGCCATGTTAAAGATGATAGATAAAGGATATATCTTTAAGAGGAATATGATCAATCACAACCAATTGACTAGAAGTGTAATCAAGATAATTTCTGTATCGATCGATGCATGCTACCTCATATTGAGTTTCTGAGTGCTTGGAATAAGACCAAATGGAAGCTTGTCCAACAACATGGCGAGCTCGGAGTGGTCCATATTTCACGATCACGCCATAGAGGCGCGCTGCATGCGCCAACTTCCGTACAGTTTCAGCTGGCCACATCGCTAAAATGCCTCAGACGATTATCTACCTGTAATATGACATGCAATTTTCATGCTGATCTGTTTGTACTGCTGTAATAAATGCTGACAGAAAACGGTTACAGCTTATTTACAGTGCTCGGGGCTAACCGGATTTCTCTCAACCGGATTTTAGCAGCATGCGTATTTCACCTCTTTCATCTTTTTCTTTTTACCTAAAAGCGTGCAATGACGCCGTGCATGCATTTTATCACTTGAGCTCAGTTCATCCCATGTAGTAGAGTGTTCGTTTATTTCTGAAAAAATAGATTTTATTAAGAACCAATCAGATGTTGCCATGGAGTGATTTAGGTACAATACAATATTATAGAAACGTTTTTAAATCATCTGAGGAAATAATGATATTAGATTATACACAAACTGTGTTTAATAATGTGGTAGTGAGCCCTCGTGTAAAAAATAATTGATTTCTATCTGACTCGAACTCTTGATTTCAACTCTGTTAACCAGCACAGTTCTCACTATGCTAACTGAATTGTTTATATAAATAAGATTGTTTGGATATTTAAATGCAGTTTGTCCACGTCATAAAGCGACAGCTTTCATACCAACCTTGCCAAGAATATATAAATACGTGTCTACAGATTCCATCACGTTGAGTATAATCAACTTAAAAAATGAATTAAATTTTACAGTCTAATGTACTGAAGAGAATAAACCAGAGAACTCTAAACCAGATATGTTTCTGGAGAATCCACGTGTTTTTCTTTCCCTGGCCAAAGGTGCATGTTTATTCACCTCTTCCATCTTTTAAGATAAATATGCAAGAGTTTAATTTATTTTTATTTGTATTCTAAAAAAATATTAGATAATCAGTTAAATTTATAATAATTAATATATTAATAGTTTCAGGTTCTAAATTTGTACCTCTAGCAGCACTGCAGTCTATTCATACTTTATGATTTATATCATGGTATTCTAATGTTTCCAGACATGGACTAATAATTAACTTATATGAAATTTGTTAATATTTTATCTATTTAATATATAATATTTATATATTTCTTCGATAACAACCAACAAACAAAATTCCCAGAAGTTCATCTAGCATGCATATTCAACCAGATTTTATGTAGGCTAAAATTGTACATAATGGAAATCTACATGTTGGAAATCGTGTTCAACACACGAGATTCCTTTTTCAAACTATTATCACGTAAGTAATCAGCAGTAAGGTAGCTTTAAAGTTTGTTATGGCTGGGTAACCAAGGTTGTGACAACGTTGGGTAGAACGATGAACTTTAGACTTTGTTTTGTCCGAAAAGGTGTATGCATATGTCCAACATGAACCACACTCAGTATAGTTAAACCCCGGTATTCGTACAAGTACTCCTGGTAACCTAGAGCATCTCTTTGCGCGTCTCTTCTTTAAGAAAACTTAGAAGTACAACAGTTAATCACAGAACGGTTCTGGTTTGTGAAATAAAGATTAAACCAAAGCTACTGATTAACTTTACAAGTTTGTGGTTTACTTCAAAACAAACTACTACTGATTAACTTTACAAGTTTGTGGTTTACTTCAAAACAAACTACTAAGTAATGATAGAGAAATGTTAAGGTGAAATTTTCAAGGTTTCTGGAACAAGGGAGAATGTTTCCTTCTTACTCAAGTACATTATGCAAGTGAGGAGAATATTTTCTTTCATGATTTTATACCCATACTGAAGATTTATCTTGATAAATTATAGTTAATACAGATGAATTGGGTAAGTAAAGTTGATCAGATAAATCAAAACCTTCAGAAGTTTATGTAACAAGATATGCAGACAACATGAACTTTTGGCCAAGACAAGGAAAAAAACAAGCGACAGCGACAGTGTAGTCAACAAATTCTCAAAAACTCTTGGTGGAGTTTGACATGGCAGACATGCTGAATGGTTTCAGATAGATACTTCAAAACTATATTTACATCAGAATTGATTTAGTACACATGAGAGAAGTATACTAGACTAATGTTCTCACATGAGATAGAAGGAAGCTGCATCTAAAAATATTCACTAAAGATTTAGCTTTCTGAATTTAACTTCTTAACGTTAATGGTCTATGAATAAATAGGATTGTCTTTACTACACTAGCTCCCAGATCATAAAACTTATAAGTAGAATTCATTTTTTACTTGTTAATTTATGATCTGGCTCTTGCCAAAAACGTTTTGGTCATAAATTGACATGAAGAGTATGCTTGCCGTCCTGAATGGCTCAACACAAGAAAAAGACAAGAGATTGTTTCTCTAAATGTTAATGTATCTTAGGATACCATAATTCCTCCTCGTAAGCTTTTAATGATGATGGAAACACGAACCTGAACCTGCGACAGGTGCAAAGGGAAGAGCTATGCTGCACAAATCAATCTTTATTGCAACAGACGGTCGCTGCAGCTCATTAAGACATGTGTTACATGCATGACAAGGAAGAGAGAACGAGAGATGTACAAGATGTTACAAGATCCAGGAGGTGCGATAGGATAGTAGTATCAAATCTCTTCTAAGAAAGAAAAGAGATGCAATGAATAACAAATTGATGGGAAGATCTAAACGCACCCAACACTCAAAGAATACATGCATGCTTCTTGAGTTTGAAATATGAGACAATAAAATAACAAACAGAATTATAATAACAGAATTATTGATGTATATTGATGCCGATGGTGGCTTAGTAGGTTTCTGATTCACTTAATACACATAAATTTTCTTGAATGAATTTAACCTCAGTTCATAATATATTTGAGTTGCATTAATAATACATAGATAAATATTTAAAATTTAAAAGGTTTAAATAAATATTAACATAGTAAGGTGATGCAAAAAAGAAGAAAATAACCCACTGTTTTTTAGGGTTTTTTAGAGTCTAGGAGTCTAGCCATTGTTGGTAACCCCATTCTTCTGTTGCCCGTGATGAGGTCGCAAAAGCAACAACACACTGTTGCAGAAAGCACCACAGCGAAAAGAGATTTAAAAAAAAATCAAACAAAAAGAAGTCCAGGGTTTTGGGACTTTGTTCTTTCACGACTTCAAAGGAAAACAAACGGGAAGCACAAGCGTGCAGGAGTGGACATGTGTGGCTGCTCCAATAATCGATCAAGAAAAATAATATCTTTATATCAACTTTTCTGACCAAAACCGAGACTAAACAGTATACTATCAATTTCCCGATACTAAAACTGTGATATGTCCATTTCTGAAACTAAACTATCTATGATAAGTTGTCCGAATCTAAGCAGTGGTGTATAGAAATATGATCGATGATTTATAAGATATACGCCACGGAAGATTACAAAGGAGAACAGGGAGAAACGGTTTGTGTAAAATGGAAAGCTGGTTCTGAAAATGATCGACGAACGAAATTCATGCTCTTTTTATAATTCAGTATATAAATCATAACGAAAATCTTATTATAGTATCCTAAACAGTTCGAAATTTGTGGAATAAGTAAATAATAAACAAACAGTTTCGCTATATCCCCTAGTAGTTTCGCTATGTTTCCCAACAATTCGCAGAGATAGTACTAACGCTTTCTGTTCTGGACATATGATGATAGAAATATGCATGATCGATGAATTTCTGAGAATTTTTACTCGTTTGCTGTTATCGATAAAATATATAAAATTATATATCAAGTAAATAAAAATAAGAAAATAATATATAAATATTAATCTATGCTTATAATACAAACCATAAAGCATGGATATAGTGTCGCGTTACTAAAAGTATAAGTCCGGAAAATGCTCAATTTATGGTAACTTTAATTTATTATCTAATTTTCATGTCAGATAAACTAAATTAAATTAAATTCTTAAATATTTACCTCCACCATCGGAAGATGAAGAATGTGAATATGCTTGTTTGGCTTTTCTCCCCACTTGCGATGGAATAGCGATCTATCCGTATCTAAACACAATTCCTCCTCTAACTGGAATCCAGTAAACAACCCTCACTTTCACAACGGCTCCTTCAGTCTCTCTTTCCGTCTAATAAAAGGACAAAATACACTACATGACAAAATGTTTTTACATTTTTCACTAAAAACAAAAAAATACATTCAATGTTGTCGCCATGTTATCTACTTGCCTGGATTGCGAATGAATCAAGGACTTGCCTATTATATTGAGCAAACACGGCAGTTCGCATCATTAAATAGAGGTTTTAAAAGTTTTTGGGCGCTACTTATCTCCCATACCGTATTGTTATTCAAATTCGTTATACTCAGGAAAGAAAAACTGAATCTAGAACATTTGGTATTCGTGGTTGTTTCTGAGGTGTGTGAGGTTTTATAATTTACTCGTCTTTCATTCCTCACTTTACTATGTTTACTCTAGTTTTAATGAGTTTTATTTTCTACTATGATAGTAAAATATAGAAAATCATAATTGTTCTAACATTTCTCCTGATATTTCGCAATAACTTCACTTAATTTAGTAAAGTTCGTGAATATAACCTGGAATGTAGTTACAAGTTCGCGATTCTCATAACATTAGTTCTTTAAGTAGCGATTTTTGAGTAAGAACACTGTATTTCATGTCTTTCCCATAAATCTTAGTGAACCCTAACCGCATGCAGTTCTCTAAGAAAGGAAAATGAAACACAGAAGGCGCCGGACAATGGAAGTCGGCAAGAGTGAGAGTAGTAAGAAAAGAATACCGGAGTACCAATATTCAGTAGTATTCAGTATTCAATACCAGTACCGGAGTACGGAATACCGGAGTACCAGTATTCGCGGTTTTGCATTTCATTTTGGTATTTTCAGAGAAATTTTCTATGGCATTTTAGCTCTCAGCGAATAGTAAGAATAAAGTCTGGACTCCATGCGAATGTTTATTCACAATCTTGAATACTAGTTTCAAATATATAAACTCGATAATATATGTTATAAACACGGTTTGGTTAAGCACGTGAAATTTGATAAACTTTGCTGTTCAATTCGTGAAAGATCTAACACTAATAAATTCAGGATGAGAATAGCTTATCAAGAATGTACTAACTACCGTGAATATACTTGGGACTACGGTATAGGTGTCAGATTCTCTTCGTGAGAACTAGATATGTCGTCTGTGGTGATCATACCTGCTAAACATGCCCGGGCTGTTTGGGTGGGATAGGTCGAATCTGTCTGGGCAGTTTTCTGTCACGAGCGTCTATTTTCTTTACATTGGGAAGAGAGGAATATGCAAAGAGTTTCAATTTATGTTCTAATTCTTTTTCTTGAAAATGTTAGATTATAAATTAAAGTTTATAAGTTAAAAATAGTTTTACTCACAATGACTCATTTACCTTTATAGCAAAGAATCGCTCTGTTCTCGTGAGTCATTTCTGGATTTTATATAACTGAAGTGAGCATGTGTAATGAAAGTACCAAGTGGAATCTAAATTAGTGATCTAAATTAATACTTCAAATTTAATGAAATTAACTTATAAAACTTTGACAGAAGTAACAATTTGTAAACCTTGTGGATCAGTATTTTCCTTGTGACTGTGCGTTTTATACTAATTTTTTCACTCAGTTATTTTTGAAGACTGTTATCAGCCACTTACAGGTGATTATTTTAGTTATTTGTTAAACATTTATTTTGTTTATATTTCTTCTTAGAAGTGCAATTTGGATACATATTCACAATAACTCAATTTATACGTTAAAGTTGTAACACCTCATCGACACAGTACATTGGTGATCCCTCGTGCATGTATATCGACCATACTTTGTGTGGTAAGACAAAATTATGTGACTTTCTATTTTGGTCCGGGAATATATAACGGAAAATGAGAAAATGAACCGAGAGATGATTACGAAATTAGGCTGCTATAAACATCTATGATACTATAGTTTATCGGAGAAGGTCTGACATGTTGGTCCGCAGGAAAAAAATATGTACTTGAGATTCCCACAAGTGACACCTCTAATGGGAAATGAAAGCGACGGCCGGTCCCAGATGAGGAATCAACCGTGCAGCCATCTAAAGCTAATATGCATCTAAAGTGACCTTCTGTCAGAAATGAGGAACAAGACAAACGGAAAAAACGGCAGATAAATTCACTCACAGGATTAGTTCTAAGATTATTTTGTAGTCTCTTTTGGCCATATGTTTGATTAAAGTGTTGTGGAACATGAAAACAGAACTGAAAAACTAATAATGTCTGTGACAAAAAAAAGGTAGTTGGTGGTCCCATAAGCTTTCGTCTGTTGTCTGATGAGAGCTGACTGTATCCTACGCCTGAGTCACCCCTTAATACAGTCTCGTGGCCGCACTTTGCTGTAATCCGGAACCGTACCAGTGAAATCCGGAAGTTCTGCTGTGAACCCTGAACTATGGAAGTGAAATTAACTTTTGTTCGACTCATAACTTCGGAGCAGCACACGTAGAACTCAAAAACGATTTTAACTTATAAGTCTAGCAGAGAAAAATTTCCTGCCGAGAATATAAGTACAAGGTTACTAAATTCACATCCATTCATCTTCAGATAATAAATTAATCTAAGCATTAATTTATTACCTAACCCTTCTTAACTAAAGGGTTAGGTAATAAATTAACATATTTACCTCTTCCATCGAAAGAAGGAGGAGGTGAATATGCATGCCTAATAGGGGTATCAAAGATTAAGAAGAAATATTCTTCAATGATATAGAGATAAAATTATCACAAATAACTTTATATAAGTGAGATTCATGCTGGACACCCCCTAATATAATATCTTCTTCATTTTTCATCATTTTCATCATAAACGGTGGCGAAACAGTGCCGCATGCCATAATGTAACACGGAAGGGAAAACAACGGTCCCCGAGACAGAGCCAGCACAACAGATAGGGGAGTGAACAGATTTGAGCATAACGAGGGTGTTAAACTAAGACCCTCATTAAACTAAGGAAGCGGCAAACTCAACAAGAAGGATGAGAGTTATGTTAGTTTTCGATAGTGCCTCGGCGAGTTTTGATATTCATCTAACTGCTACACCAGTTACCTCAGATATGTAAAGTCGTTTAGATTTAATGTCTTGAATAAGGTATTTAGTATGAAGTCTAGAGTTTGAATTAATCAAAGAACGTTAATCCATCTGCGTTAAAAACATAAACTAGGTACTATATAGAGTTTCAATTATAGTTACTATGGCCATTTGGAACTATTTTTCTCCACTCAGCAAAGTGAGGTTCATCGAGAGGTATTCGCTTTGCAAAGCAGATTCCACCAAATGAAGCTAAGTGGCAGAGTCACTTTTCAGCAAATCCTCTTAGTTTGACACGTCATACTATAGCATTTTGTGCTTATCACATAATGACTTCTTAATACTTGTTCTAGCATGTGTTATGACATCCTAATGTAACTGGTACTGTATTCATCAACTTCATCACACTAAACTCCAATTCAAGATTGTTAAGTAATTTACTGTTATGTATAAGTGCTACCACGTTGGGTTTGAAATCACCGAAGGGGTGAAAATCATGGCATTGCGATAGCACTTAGTATCCCTTCGTGCATAATAATTAAATCAACAATTATTATTCATAATTATCAACTGAAATATATCAATTTATTTCTAACGTTTATAATGTTTATTTGAGAAATAAAGAAGACTGAAAAAAATAGACTATACAATTTATTGGGGAATTTTGTAAGAAACGAAACACATGACAATGAGCATTTCACTTTTACATTTTATTTAGTTGGAAAGCACTTCATAATTTATATAAATACTTAGCCAAAGACATAATAGATTTACCAATATAAGAGAAAGTACATAATGCATATTCTTAATTGAACCTAACACGCAACATCTTAGAATAGGCTGATCTTTCGGTCATGCTTATCCACTTTCCTGACAAAATCATAGGTAATAATTTGTTTTTTAGAAATAAAAATATTATCATTCTATACGAAGATACTAAAATGTTCCTTTCTTTTTCTTTTCTTTTACACAAAAATGCTCGCCAGAAAATTTAATAAATTCACTTCCTTGTATATTCACCTCTTCACTACTGTAGATAATTACAAAAGTTTTAATTCTTCATATTTACTTAATATATATTTTTATATAACACTTTCATAAAATGTAAATCGAACGAAAAAGAAAAGAGCTCATGAGAAGTCAATATATGACATATAAATAAAAGAGGAAGAGAATCAAGGCCATGTTTCTTTCTCCTTGCATATTATATAGGAATATGCAAAGGTCTTTAATTACCACCAAATACTTCTTACGGGAAAGGTTAGCTGATAAAATAAACTTGTAAAAAATGATTTTCTCACATGGTTGCAGTCCCTCTTATGGTTCTTTTTGCACGCCGCAGTCCATGTACTTTATGGACTATTTCTGGAAGATCAGGCATGTACAAAATAGTCAATATATAATAATTATATTAAATATCTGATCTATTTAAACTTATTGCATATTCTCTCTTTAATATTTATCGAATTCTCATTAACATCTCGATAATATCTTCACCGTGGTGTCCGATTCATTGACGAGTTTTCGTTTTTCGTTGCGTTTATCTTTTTCTTCCGTTCGGCCAGAAGTTCACTCTGGATGCAATAATTATCCTCACCCTGTAAGAACAGATATGGGTTATATCTGGGGGAGTCCTTGTAGGTACTCCTAAGTCGATCGATCTATATGGAAAAAGAAAGTGCCATGAAAAGTGCAGAGATAAAGGTACAAATAGCAATACCAAAAGAGTGGCGGCGTACGCAAAGGCAAGCTCAAGCACAAGCACGTGGTGATAACCACTTACCAGTTGTTCTGCACGCTCCTATCCCATATAAAGCAGAAGATCAAAGTAAATCTATTAGTAGTAGCAGTTTTGTTTATTCACGACGCTCTGCGGCGTGACCGGTTCGTCCTAAGAGGAATGCGTTTCAGATGCCGACACGTTAACCTGAACGCCGAGCCGACACCTGAAGACAATGTGGGAGTCGCGTGAGATACCCACGTGGAGGTAAATAAAAAGAAAGACACTTATCCATGCATCCGATATGGAGCACCTGAAGTCTCAGTAAGGAATGTGGCGCTAAAGTAGCAGACGTCACTACATGGCGACCAAAGATTCATATGGCATAATCGACGCATACTATATCTAGTATCGAAAGGAAAATGTAAAGAACTTAAACAAAGGGACACTGTACTGATTTCTTACCTGCAATCATTAAACTCTTATGCTGATAGGCCAAATAAATATGCATGCACAGTGCACTTTTGGTCCAAGAGAGGAAGAAACCAATCATTTAAACAGGTCATACAATTAACATGAGTAATTAACTAATAATTTTTTAAAAAATATATTTAGTGAATATATATTAGCAACATGGAATAAAGCACAGACGTATGTGCTTTATCTGATGCTCTACTGGATTTACATTCCTAAGAGTGTCCATGTTTTCTAAATTTATTTGATAAAAAATCAGATTGCTAAAATTAAAACCCATTTGATTAACTTGATAACACATGGTCATTGTAGTTACAAAAGACCGATAAGCAATGCAGGCAGAATGAACTTTATTCTGGTATAAAACAATTTCACTTTTCTAGTTTTAATTTATAGTATAATTCTTCCAAAAAAGAGTTAAGAATTAATTTAAAAATTAATTTCCCTTCTTCCGAATTTGGAAGAGGGTGAATGTGCACGAAGTGCGAGAGATGGATAAATAAGGATGCTCTATCAACAACGGGGACTTTTACCTCATGAAGACGGATACCGTTCACATAATGTACATTTAAAATTCCGGATGGCTTTCTGAGTGTACATTCATTTTTGCTAATTTAATCTAAACTCTTAAGTATAAAAGATTAGGGCATAAATTAACATCTATACCCTCAGCAGCGCATGCGTCCATATTTCACTTATGGGTTAAATCAAGGTTTTATTTTGTGGGTCCAACTCGTTCTTTTCCATAGCAGAAATATGCATGCTAGATAACATTGGGAAACTTTTGTTCGTCTTTTCTTAGCAAATCGTATGTAAAAAGTCTATGTACAATTATTGAGAACAATATAATAGTTATATTACATCTCGAGTTACGAGGCGATCCAAATATAACTCATAAATTAAACATTAACAAACTCACTCCCAAAACTACAAGTGCAAGAGATTACTAACTAACATACGTTCATTTAATCAGATCATTAATTTGTTTTTTAACTCCTAACAAAAAGTGAAGTAATAAATTTCCATTTTTTGTCTCCCATCAAAAGATGGAGGAGGCGCGTATATATGCACGCCTAACTTAATGATAAAGTCTACTCCAAATAAGAAGCTGGTTGGTCTAGTGTATCCGTCACTAGAGCCTTCCACTGAGCTGAGTTCACCATTCCCCCAACCTACGGTAAAGCCAACGGGTTAGAACCAAATAGTAGTATGCTTTATAATAAGATGCTTCAACTTTTATTGTAGAGTTTAGGTCCGGTGTGCGTCATATGCGAGTTTTAATATTAGAAGAGAGTTACCAGCATGGGTATTATTAATTCACCCTCCCAATATTCGGTACTAAACATTTTATATACGATTAAACTTTCTTGATGAATAATTTTATCATAAATTAAGTTGATAACTACAAAATCTTCTTATTTCTCAGTAAAACTTGCTTAATTTTCCAAACGTGGCACTATCGTGCACATTGTTGATGAGCCTTTCATCAGTTACATCTATAGTCAAGCGAGGAGAGCCATGCTGTTTATTTTAATCACCTCTTCAAAGTTCGGGAGAGTGGAATAATGCAAAGGGGTTTCATTTATCACTTAACTCTTCTTTCAGTCAGAAGGGTTAAGTGATAATTAAACCTATAATAAAATTTAATTGTTGAGAGGAGAAAAAGTCGATCTTATGGTCTCTGGAGCGCACTATGTACATAACATATAATTTCATTTTAAAAATATATTTAATTTTGATATTATTTTATATTTTGTGTTTAACACTTAGAAAATTTCAACACTTCATAGACAACCATAATCTAACCGTAATTAATAGTTCTAGAACTTCATAAGAACTCACTCCATTGTCCACTCCAGTTTAGCAGTTAGATTTAACTCATCTCTTCACGCTTGTCGTATTTTTTATCCGGAAGAGCATGTTGTATGCATATTCGCCTCGTCCAATTTTGAAAGGGAGTGATAATGCAAAAGGGATAAACAAAACTTGTTTTGACAAGATAGGAAGCGGGTCTTATGGTTATTGGAGCACACTTCAACATAAATGGCTTATAGGTTTTTTTCGCAAGTTACGAGATGTATTATACATATAATATATAAATTTTTCTTTATAATATATATTGATTATAAGATTACTTTATATTTCTTGTTTGACACGTACATAATTATAACAAATATTTCATAATACTCTATTAATCTGACATTGATCAATAAGTCAGAAATTCGATACTACCTCAATCCACTATGTGCTCCAATTGCGCTACTAAATTTTGCTCCTCTTTCTACGCTTGTCTATTTCTTCCCTCGAGCAAAAGTTCATGTTGCATGCATAGAGCATGGTTTTTGATCCAGCTGCAACTCTTGTATTATGTTGTTTTTATATGCAACTTTTGTTTACTAATATAAATTAGAGTTTTAAGCAGATTGTCTACTTCTCTAAATAAATGGATTTTTTCTGAATTTGCTAAAGTAATTCAACAAAACAATTACTTTTTTCATATTTATCACAAAATAGCAAGCTTTATCTCTAACAAATCAATATCTAATATTTATGATAATTTTTTTTATCTCTCTTAGAGATCGAATGGTCATATGGAATATCTGACTTCAATCCGATAAGCTTCTAGTCCGGATCTTGACTAACAAGCCATCCTTGCTTGTAGTAATTTTGGGAAGAAGACCACAAATCTTGCTTACAGTTACACAGTCTTTCAATCGAGGATGTCGTATTCTGCTGTGGAAAGAAGGCTTCTTTCTTCTTCTGTCTTTGCTCTTACTACTCTGTCTTCAGGGACCACTCTCTCATAAGACAGTACGTACGTGGATCCAAAGTGCTCCACTGGATGAGACAAGCTTGGACTCTGCACAGCTTATAACAATCACCGTCACTCAAGAAGAAGGCTTTTCATGCACAATTGGATGTGGATTCGAGGAAATTCACTGTCTAGAAGACACAGACAAAGCTTCTGCAATCAAATCTGAAACCAATTCCTCGAGAAGAAGGTACATTGGCTTCTGGAAGCTCACTCCATCCACTTTCTATCCCTACTCCTCGACACACCAGTCTAGAAGCAGGATTGCACAATGATGTCGTTCCCTGTCTATAGCTGTCTATTCTTGTTCTACATCCTGCTGATGATCCTCGTTGGGAGTGGAGGTGCAGACTTATTCCACCCTTCTCTATTGCTTCCTCCTTCTTTTTGATGTCTCCCGTGCTTCTTTAATCGTTTGCAATAAGTCCAACGATCGTTTCTCTTATTCTGAATTTCCCTTGAGAAAATTGGACGTGGAAGCGCTGTTCAAATTTCATCAGCCATCTTTTCACTTCTTCCCAAATTGGAATTGAGCTTCCCTTCTTCCCTTTCCCAAATTCGATAGTATGACTATCAATTTCCTTATCCTACTGTGTTTCTGTCTCAAAATCTGTGGACAGAAGACGCTTTTGAATGTATGAATATCTTCAGAAGACGATTGTGTGCAATTCGTATCAAGTGATTGGATTGGATTGGAATTTGTGTTGAGAGAGGCTTGATACAAATCCAGAGCGAACTTGAGAGTTGATTGTTGTTTAGAGAAGCAGGAAACTGAGAATCAAGCATATGCCTCCCAATCTTCCAAACTTCTCAAATCCACATCTTCCTAGAGAGACTAGAAGATTAGAAAGGCTGGTAGAATGTGCGAGAAGACGTGAGGTTCCTTTGCGGATCTCTTCTGTCTGACCCATAGCAACATGTTCGGTCTTCTTTCCGAACTTAGAAGAGAGTTGTGAGAGGATTTGTTGACAAAATCTAGAAAGAATGATCGAGGGTCAATGTCTTCTCATTACGCAACAAGCTTCTTCTGAGATTATATGCGAGGTGAGGAGTACTACATACAGGAACAGATGGAAGGTAGAAGCTAGCCGAGAGCCGAGGAAGCGTCTTCTGAGGAAGTTGTATCTTCACCTTTTCTCCAAGGGAAAGGCCTAGAAGGTGAGATATCTTGGAGACCAGGACGTGGAGTTCCTGAAAGCTATCTGAGAAGGACAAGTCATCAACTGGGGCACCTTTTTTCACACCTACATCCAGGCTGAGCTAGTGTATTTGGGCACCCCAGCAGGAGGGCATCTTACTCCTTTCTTTTGTTATATGTACGTGTCCAAGGAAGATTTGAAGAAACACCAGTTGGTCAAGTATGGACCAACAAGACAACGAGAGATGAAGGAAGAGATCTCGGAGGAAGAAGACCGGACAACTGCCATGTCTTCCTTCTCACTTTAGTGCCTCAAGCGAGATCAGACACTCAGTAAAAGTCAATCACGATGCGGGAAGATGACTCCGACTACACAGAAGGCGCGTCGTCACTGAGGAAGATGAGACTTATGAGTGTGATCTGGAAGAGCACATTCTTGCTTACCATCCATTCTAGATCCAAGTCGGATTCACAAGATGACACGCCCAGCACCAGGATGACACGGAAGACAAGTTCTACGACTACAGGGAATCTTCTGAAGACTCCAGAAACGAAGACATGGGTTGATATACCGACTGCGATTCGAGAAAGCGTAGCGAAGAAGACTGCTTCTACGATGAGAAGAGAGCTTTCACCTCGAAAGACGTTGAGAATAGCATCTTCTCGTGTGCAAAAGAAGAAGACCACGGTGGTGGAAGAGACATCCATGCCTTTGGAAGATAAGAAAGTCATCGTAGATCGATTTGTAAGGATGAACTTTTCTTCTGTAAGAAGACGGCTGGAAGAGTTCAGCGCCTTCTTTAATTCAGAGATTCAGCCAGCCATGAATTTGGTGGAGAAGTTCATGATGGCTCAGGAGAAGCTACTACATCCTGGATTCGATCTTCGAACCTTGATGCAGCAGGAGGAAGTTTGTAGTATAATAGAGTTCCATATCACACTAAAATACAATCCAAGTTAGTCCCAAATGCAACTAACTACTTACACACAGATCTAGGAAGCTTAGAACAATCGTTACTAAGATGAAATCTCCGGCAGCGGTGCCAAAAATACGAGACTATTATATGTAATGTCTCAGGATTTCTCCTTTAGCCCATTGTAGCATAAAATATTTCCTTCTCAAGAAGATTTACACTAGTATCGCTGCTCTAAGTTCTATGATATGTCCAAAGTCACAAACACACGAGATTTGGCTAGAAATTTCGTCTTCTAACAAAACCACACGTCTTCCAAACCCTTTAGAAGGTGCTCTAGACCTAAATATACAACTACTATCTAAAATATCACACAATTATCCATTGAGAAGTCCAAGAAGACACTTTTTGCTTCCAAGCCACAACTTCTAATCTTCTCACGATGATCTTCCCGAAGCAATTCTCGGCTTCTGAGGTTTCAACTCGGCTTTTGACACCTCCTGAAGACTGTCCCTGCTTCGTAGATGTCAAATTACCCTTACTTATCACACATTGCTCTTACAATTTCCAACGAGGTTAGATTAATCACAGGGTGTATCGTCCTTGTAGTCTTCCCATGCTTCTATCTACGAAATCGGTCTTCCTACAGCACTACAATGACATTCATCTTCACGGAAGCTCAATAGGAGTATCGAGAATCAAGTAGAAGAAGAGGGAAGGATGTGAAGATGAGAAAAGATGGGGAAGAAGAGCAAATCCAAACAAGAGGAACAAGATAAAAAAGAGAAATTAAGATTCCGACAGGCTTCTAGTCCGGATCTTGACTAACAAGCCATCCCTGCTTGTAGTAATTTGGAGAAGAAGACCACAAATCTTGCTTACAATTACACAGTCTTTCAATCGAGGATGTCATCTTCTGCTGTGGAAAAAAGCCTTCTTTCTTTTTCTATGATTGCTCTGACTATTTTGTCTTCAGGGACCACTCTCCCATAGGACAATTTGTACATGGATCCGAAATACTCCACTGGATGAGACAAGCTTGGACTCTGCACAGCTTCTAACAATCACCGCCACTCAAAAAGAAGGCTTCTCATGCACAATTGGGTGTGAATTCGAGGAAAACCATTGCCTAGAAGACACAGACAAAGCTTCTGCAATCAAATCTAAAATCAATTCTCCGAGAAGAAGATACATTGGCTTCTGGCAGCTCACTCCATCCACTTCCTATCCCTATTCCTGGACACACCAATCTAGAAGCAGGACTGTATGATGATGTCGTTCCCTGTCTATGCTATCTATTCTTGTTTTACATCCTGCCGATCTCTTGCTAGGAACGGAGGTGCATACCTACTCTATGTAATCCAACTCTGTGCACGTAGTATATGTGTACCTACATGTGTGTAGCAATGTGCATGGAATCCTACCTTGGTGTCTATTTTATACTATCGTCTTTGAGTCGCAGGAGAGAGATCTCTTCCGATCACAACTCACAGCTAGGAGAAATGGGACGTTGTCAGAAGGCCACCACCTCTCAAGGCTTCGGTTCCCTTCTCAGTTTAGAACTGCTTTCTACTACCTACCGTTGCTTATCTTGTCTCATGGACAGTCATCTAAAAACAAAGAAGAGGTTGCCGTTTCTCAAAATAGCAGACTCCACTTCCTACCAAATTTAACTAGGCCAACTATCTACCTACCTCTACTGTCTACTCCTGATCGCCAGGTGCGATCTCCACTGGATCCTCTCTTACCTGATCTCCTAATTCGGCTTCTGATAAAGTGGAAGTCTTGTTGGTACCTCTGGTGCGGTCGAGGTGGCTTCCTCTTTGATGTTTGTGATGTGGGTTTCAGATGTGGCTTCAGAAGACATAAGAGGCTTCTGGGAAGCCGAGCCCACATGCACTTCTTGACTCTTCTGCTCCACCTGTTCGACGCTCGGAGCTGGGGTGACCTCATAGTGATCAGAGGTAGTCACCTCCTCCACTCTAAACACCTGGGAAGACACCTCTGCTTCCAGAAGACACCTTGTCTTCGGTTTCCTACACGCATTCTAGTCTCACTATAGACATGGAACATTCACACTCTGTTTTCCGACTCATCGCCTCGCATACACTCTCATAAGAAGCTTGCTGCGTAATGAGAAGACATGACCCTCTACAATTCTCTCCGGATTCTGCCAGCAAGTCCTCTCACAACTCTCTTTAAGTTCATAAAGAAGACGAAACATGCTGCTATGGGTCAGACAGAAGAGATATGCAAAAGACCCTCACGTCTTCTTGTGCATTTTGTCAGTCTTTCCAATCTTCTAGTCTCTCTAAGAAGATGTGGATTTTAGAAGTTAGGAAGATTGGGAGGCACAAGTTTATCCTGCTTCTCGAAACAACAATCAACTCTCAAGTTCGCTCTGGATTCGTATCAAGCCTCTTTCAACACAAATACCAATCCAATCCAATCACTTGATACGAATTGCACACAATAGTCTTCCAAAGATGTTCAGACATTCATAAGCGTCTTCTGTCCATGGATTTTGAGACAGAAGCGCAGTAGGGTAGAGAAATTGAAAGTCACACTATCAAATTTGGGAATGAGAAGAAGGGAAGCTCAATTCCAATTCAGGACGAAGTGAGAAGATGGCTAATGAAATTTGGATAGCGCTTCCACGTCCAATTTTCTCAAGAGAAATTCAGGGTAGGGGAAATGATCGATCGACTTTCTGCAAACGACCGGGAAGCGGGAGATATCGAAACAGAGGGTGGAAGCAATGAGGAAGGAGGAAAGAACATGGGAAGAATCTGAGTACTGCTTTTTGCTGCTTCTGGTTGCTCCTTCAATCTTCTTGGCGCTCCAGCAATTCAATTCTGTCTTCAATGTTGTACCATGATCCGGCTCCTGTCTCCAATTTTGAGCTACGCCTAACACTGTTCTCATAATCGATCTCGACTACTATGCTCTGAAGCTTTTCTCCCGATTTTTCTACTCGATCTCTCAATTTCTAATCTTCTGAACCCTCAAGGATTCCTCAATCTTTCATCTCGAGTGCGCTTCTTGGCTGAAAGACGCCTTCTCCTATTCAATCTCTTCAATTCCATCCTGTGCGTTTTCAATCTCGACCTTCAATTCCTTAATCAAAGTATATCCCTGAAGAGAGAAGTAGCGAGAGAGCTCTATGCTAATGCGCCTCCAGCTTGTATCTTCTCTTGTGCGATTAAGGAATGGGTCCGATTATCTCGTTCTATCTACTGCCACTGTGACTACTCGGTAGGTACACCTACCCCTTACCTAAGTGGTGCGTGGTTGATACCTCTGCGGTCGCAATCACTTTCTTCCTGATAGACGTCCGTCTTCTAGCTTCTAGCTTCTGTCCAGAAGATGTCTTCTCAGAAGACGTCCTTCTTCCAGCTTCAGAAGAAATCGACTTTTCTTCACAAAATCCGTTAAGATCATCTTCCTGCTAATCAAGGCGCAATCTTAAGTAATAAGGTTATTTCAATTATATAGACATGTCATTATCTTAAAATTTTCGAGAAAAGCTCTAATCCTGCAAATTGTGGACACCACAGTATGGTAGCTTCATGAGCGTCACTCCTTAGTTCGTCAAGATCGATACCTTTGACATCAAAGGACCATCGTCTGTCATATCACAGAGAAGGTATTTTTCAACCAATCTGAAAAAAAGATTATAAAGAAAAAGCGCTTGAGGTTCATCAAGAAGAAGAGGAAGAGGATTAGGCTCTCGTAGAAGAGAAAGAGATCATGAAAGAGGATTAGACTCTAGCCCAACCTAAAGTGATCGTCTCATTTATGAAACAAGTATCAAAGATGTCTTCCTTCAAATACGCGATCACTCCATATTAACAAGAGAGAGCATCGTGAGACTATACGCCCTGCAGATGTAATCCAATGGTGCCACTACTTGGCAGAACTACTAAGAAAGCACCATTTTAGCTCAATCAATCCGATAACGATCGAACTAAGATCATTATATGTGACGATTTCAGAAGGAAGTGTACATGGATCTTTGTCAATGAAAGAGAACACAAGAGGGCAATAGATATGATCAGGAATATGTTGGATATATGGTTGTGGAAAGTGTGTATCCATAAAGAAAAGCAATAATGCAAGAATGTCACATAGTCAATCCAATCCATGAGTATTTTGTATGTATACACCAGAATTTACAACCAGACTTCATATGTTTGAAAATTATCCACACAAGTTCTCCAAATTAAAATTTGTCAACCTCTCTACATAGTCCTCAAAAATATCTTCCCAATGGTACACCTCCTCAAAGATTTCTATCTTTTTCTCCATTGCCTTCCTCGATCGTTCAACTTTAGGATGTGTTTCAAAGTTCACTTGTTGAAAGTTGACCGTTTTTCCAAATCTGAGCATCCGAACTCCTTCCTCTCAAAAAGCTGATTCCGATGATATCCAACACCTCATAAACTGACCCTCGAGTAAGAAGTTATGTCACCTCAAAGATTGAACCTCCCACTTCTCATTACATCAATTTCTAGATGCGTCACGAAGTTACACTTGAAAGATAAATGATTCAAACTCCAATCTGACCCTCCCAAGTTGTTTTCCTCTTCGAGTTAGGTTCGATGATATCAATTTTGTCTAAAACGGTGTCGCGTCGGACGTTTTGCGTGAAGGATGTCCAGGAAAACGCGAGGTTCTTGGCTGTGGAGATGTTGTGTGCTGAAACAGAGACAAGACAGAGAAGAACAACCACGAAAACGGATGCTGCGATATATACCAACCAAAATGTATGTACACTACCGGTTCTTTCTCCTAAGAGCACAGAACTGAGAAACAGACCAGAGCGATCTGTAACCTGCTTCAAAAGCTCCTAAAACAACCCTTGAATCGCAACCCTAGCATGAAATCGCCAAAGCGTAGCTCAAAGCAAGAGAAACTTCTCTTTGCTAACAACCAGAGCCACAGCAGTATCACGCGATCCAAACCCAAGTCCAAACCACATCCATGTATAAGCTCTTAGCTAAAGCTAGCTACCACAAGCTGTATACAGCCAACCAGAACTCTAACGAACTCAAAAGAGCAAAACCCGTAGCGAAGAAACCGAAAAAGACCTATCTGTGAACTTTCTTTTTTCGCCAAACGATCTTCAAATGTTGATAGGGTCTCCTTCACTGACTCCTTTGGCTCAAGAAACCTTCAGATCCGACTCCCGATAGTCGAGATATCGCCGATTTTCGGTCGCAGGTGACCGAACTTTCAAAAACTCCTCCATGCGGCTTAAAACCGCTCACACCGCACAAACGGATCGTCTAAACTGATATCCGTCTTCGCTGGTAGGTAGATCTGGCTACCTTGAACCCAACAAGACTCCAAACAAGTCGTTTGGAGTTCCTCTTGCAAAACCACGCAAGAAATTTGGTCGCAGGTTGCAAAAAACTGACGTAAATCAGTTCCCTGCGGCTCAAACTTGCTCACCACACCCAAACCAACAATCCAATTCACGTACAGTCTTTTCCTATGCGTACATGAAGACTCCTTGATCGCGTAGGCACCAAGAACGAAGAGCTTGGCTCACCGATCGCAAAGAACAACCCAATCTCAGGTCGCAGGCGAACGAAAATCTGATGTAAGCGCTTCTCTGCGAGCCAATTTCACTCACAACTCCCAAACCGCCCGATGAAACTTTGAATCGTCTTCAATTTCCTGAAGAACTCGTTGTTCTGATCCCGATGGATCCAAGGACAGCAAGTTTGGACTCTGGAACGGCCCGAACGGTCCAACTCTCCTTCACAAGTAACTGAAAACCTCAAATCTGCTTCCTGCGTCTCAATTTCTCTCAGAACACAACCCTCGATCTGTCTCTTCCCAAACCGTTTGAACCAGTGCGTAGCCTGCACAGATCTGAACCCAACGACGCCTTGCGCGCTTGCATTGGACTCTTAAATCTCCGAACCATCCACCGACAGATCGCAGGCGCAAGCTAGCTCCTTAAGCACCCCCCCTTGCAACAGTCTCTGTACGTACAGTTCTCTCCTGAATACCTGAATAATAAGAAGCAGGCCCCTTGCATCTTTGATATAACGCCTGAAGCCCTGAATACCCAGTCAGCAAGTAACTAGGAGCCTAGCTTGATTTTACCTTGTTTCGAATCGCATAACTTTTTCTCAGTATGTCAAACGTAGTAAACAAGATGCCCATGGAAAGCTGACAACGAGCTCTACCCATCTATGTGATGAAAGTGAAGATCCGAAGTTGCGCCAAAAGCTCGTAAGCTGGGGCCTAGCTTGTTTTCTCCATCTTTCGAGTCTTGTAACTTTTCCACTAGGCGTCCTAACGAAATAGATGAAGTGCCTATGGAAAGCTGACAAGGAGTTCTATCCACTGTGCGATAAAAACGAAGATCCGAAGTGGTGCCAAAACCCGTAAGCTGGGACCTAGCTTATTTTCTCCATCTTTCGAGTCCTGTAACTTCTCCACTAGGTGTCCAAACGAAGTAGACAAAGTGCCTATGGAAAGCTGACAAGGAGCTCTACTCATCTATGCGATGAAAATGGAGATCTGAGATTGTGCCAAAACCCCGTAAGCTGGGGCCTAGCTTGTCTTCTCATGAGTGTCTTTGGAGCGACAAGCATCAAAGTTTGAATTTCATGTAGGAGTCGGTCTACGACACGACATCCACCCCCTCCAGACCTGTGCATCCTCCGGTATGCACCAGAGATACCAACCAAGGAGTGGACCGACACGCACACTCATTCCCATCTTGTCATCATCCCTCCCATCTCAGTTAACCTCATCCTCTAGTCTGCAACCTGATCGCCATCTTGAAGTTGCAACTCTGTCACGATCTTCTCTGGATCTGTGCTCCTCGACTTTCACCTTGAACCTCCCATCCAATCACCCCCTCTAAATCTACACATCTTCAATATGCGAAGACATAGAAAGAATAACCCATCATACCATAGAAATGTCTTCCATCCGTCTTGTAGAACCTCATCGTCGAGGTTTGAAACCCAAGTGTCGTAGTAGACATCCCTCATCTTGCCAATCATCATCCGTATCCTGACTGTAACCCTCAACCTCAAGTCTGCACATGTCATCGTACCTAATCCTCTTTTTTTTTTGTTTTCTGAAAAAAAGAAACCACACTGCTGCAACCAAAATCCTCAACCGCAACCATCATTATCTCGCTGTCAATGATATCCTCCTCAACCATCATCATCCCTGATCCATCTTCTGAAAGCTCTTACAAACCTCTCAAGCATCATTCTCTCAACACAAATCATCTTCAAAATGGCTTCTCTCCTGTAAACCATCCTTACCCATCATCCTATACCCGTAGCCTCAAGAGCATCCATCCACTCTCGTTCATCCTCAGCATGTCTGTCCTTGATGATGTCAATGATGACATCATGGACTTCTCCTGTAGTCGCACCCAAGACCTCTCGTGAAATGAATTCAACCTTGACATCTTGAATGCGCTCCTCCCAACCTCCCTTCACATCCATCATCATCATCTCTGCATCTGATTGTTGTTTGTCTGCAACCAGATCAACCATGTCCTTTGTCTGCATCCCAACCGTCTCCTCCGGTTGTGAAGGATCGTCCTCCATTGCCTGTTCAGGAAGGATAGTCTCATGTTGACCCTTATCCTCCCCAGCTTGCTTCTCTGAAAAAATCTCTTCTTGTCCCTTCTTCTCGCTCTGCATCGTGGATGCAATATCCAACCTGAGCTCGCTTGGATCCACATGCTCATCTAAATCATGCATATGGAGATCATGCTCAATCTCCTCCACCCTAGCACCATAACTTGTAGCTTCGATAGCTACAACTGCATGTGCCGCAAGATAATCATCCACAAACTCCTTCATCCCCCCTTTACCAACGTTGGGTTGAAGGAGAGTATCCGAACTTGTGAATGCAACCTTTTCGTCCTTCCAAGAAATAACCCCACGTTGCAAAGACTCTGCAAAGTCAATGCAATCGTCCTGTTGATGATCAGTACCATCACACCATACGCACTGATGTACCCAAGCTGGTTTGGGTACAAGCACTATCTCAGTCGATGATCCCTTATCCTCCAACCTAGTAACCTTAGCTTGCAGATCTTGCATCTTTTGCTGTAGGTCCTCAATGGTTGGATCCTTCTCCTCTACAAACACAACTGGAAATTGAACCTCATATACTACCTGAACTGGTGTGGTAGTCAGCAATACAGACGTCGACCTGGTAACCCTTTCTCTTGTATGTCTCCAAACAAGAAGCTCAACCGCTTCATGCACAACCTCCCAATTCCTTGTCAACCCCTCTTCTTCCTCTCCATCCTCCAGAAATAGCTCCAACTGCTCTTGCCATGGTTCATCCGCAGCTTGAAGAAACAACTCTGTCTTGTAGCTCTCCAAGGTTAGCTGGTCCACCCGAGGTAGTTGAGAGAATTGTCTCTCAAACTCCTTTAACAGCTCAGTAGACTGTAAACCCTTGCTGGATCTGTTGATCCATTCCAAAAAAGATTTCTTGGTTACTCGATCTGAGTTCCCCAAGAAATACTCCTTCATCAGCGCATGTGAAAATGTATCCCAGTCCCTCCCAAAACGCTTTGCTAGACCCTTCACATGTTCCCTTATCTCAAGCACCACAGCGAGTTCGAACGTCTCGATCATCTCCTTCTCCGGTACTTGATCCAAATCCATCTCCATCTTGTAACATCTCAAGTACTCAGAGATATCTCTCCCAGCAAATAGATCGAACTTGTCGATCACCATTCCAAGCGCCTTCTTTCCCAAAGCCTCCTTTTGTTGGTTCTCTTGCTCTTGTCGCATAAACAAAGTGAAGGCTTGAAACAATCGTGCAGTTGCTGCATCCAACTGCATCCCTGGTATACCCTCTGATCCGTCCATCCCGTCCATAGTCATGGCTCGTCCCATCCTCCCATCCTCTCATGATCCCAACCGTCTAGAAATCCATCATCCCATGTCCGCAGCATCCTCCCGAACAACCAGATCCATCTTCATCCTCGTTCATGATTGCTGATCTCTTCTATCCAGTTCTGACACACAAATATCTCCACCCCGGACCTTCACGTCGAGTTCACCACCGATGTCGCATCGGACGTTTTGCGTGAAGGATCTCCAGGAAAACGCGAGGTTCCTGGCTGTGGAGATGTTGTGTGCTGAAACAGAGACAAGACAGAGAAGAACAACCACGAAAACGGATGCTTCGATATATACCAACCAAAATGTATGTACACTACCGGTTCTTTCTCCTAAGAGCACAGAACTGAGAAACAGACCAGAGCGATCTGTAACCTGCTTCAAAAGCTCCTAAAACAACCCTTGAATCGCAACCCTAGCATGAAATCGCCAAAGCGTAGCTCAAAGCAAGAGAAACTTCTCTTTGCTAACAACCAGAGCCACAGCAGTATCACGCGATCCAAACCCAAGTCCAAACCACATCCATGTATAAGCTCTTAGCTAAAGCTAGCTACCACAAGCTCTATACATCCAACCAGAACTCTAACGAACTCAAAAGAGCAAAACCCGTAGCGAAGAAACCGAAAAAGACCTATCTGTGAACTTTCTCTTTTCGTCAAACGATCTTCAAATGTTGATAGGGTCTCCTTCCCTGACTCCATTGGCTCAAGAAACCTTCAATGTAATGGACAGCAAAGCACCATAAGCACTTGATCTAGAGTATCAACCTCGGTGTCACATAAGGAGAGGATATCCGGCTCATCTCCATATGATATAATAAAAAAATCAAATTTTTTTTAATTGAAGACTGAACTCAAACGAACAACATCTTCCTTCATAACTCGTTTCACATCTTGTGTCTCAGATGCCGACTCTGAGAGATATATTGTTTATCTCGATGATGACGGAGGAACAAGAGTCATGGGTGCATAAGATCTATGCACGGTGTATCTTTCTGGTCTCTCTTGCAGCCATGTGGAATGTGTTGAACGTGAATCAACACTCCATTCAATAAGAAATTCACTGATGGAGCGAGAAGAAGATAATACCCCAAAATGATTCAGTAACCAAGATACATTGACTATGATTCATCTCCAATTCAACTTAGGTGTCATATGGAAATACAAGACTAAACATTATTGATATTACAAAAGACACTTAAGGAACAAAGCGCTATCAAATAGTGAACACGCGAGCTCAGATGACTTAACCTCGCGAACTACAGTAAACTGTGTAGAATATAGTGATAGAGTGAGAAAGGAACAACACAATGAGTCATTCCAAGTTCTATATATATTCGCTATAAGTTTTGTTGTGAAATGTATACTCCATGGCCGTTGGACTAGCATTAAATCTTGTCGATAATCGAGAGTATGCAGAGGATATAGTTGATGGATGATAATATACTATCTACTTTGATACATATCTTTCCAATAGGAGAGATTTCTCATATTCATTTAAAGGTATGACTTTGTTATTACGGTATCGTGTCGGATATTGCGTGAAGGATGTCTAGGAGAACGCGAGGTTCTTGACTATGGAGATGCTGTGTGCTGAAACAAAGACAAGAAAGAGAAAAACAACCACGAAAACAAATGTTGCGATATATACCAACTCCAAATGTATGTACACTGCCGGTTCTTCTCCTAAGAGCACCGAATTGAGAAACAGACCAGAGCGGTCTAGAACCTGCTTCAAAAGCCCCTAAAGCAACTCTTGAATCACAACCCTGACCCAAAACCACCGAAGCGTAGCTCAAAGCAAGAGAAACTTCTCTTTGCTAACAAACAGAGCCACATCAGTATCATGCGATCCAAACCCAAGTCCAAACCACATCCATGTACAAGCTCTTGGCCAAAACAAGCTACCACAAGTTGTATATACCCAACCAGAACTCTAACGAACTCAAAAGAGCAAAACCCATAGCGAAGAAACTGAAAAAGACCTATCTGAGAACTTCCTCCTTTCGCCGAACGGACTCCAGATGTCGATAGGGTCTCCTCCGCTGACTCCGTTAACCCAAGAAACCTTCAGATCCAACTCCCAACAGCCGAGATATCGTCAATTTTTTGTCACACGTGATCGAATCTTCAAAAACTCCTCCCTGTGGCTTAAAACCGCACACACCGCACAAACGGATTGTCTAAACTGATATCCGTCTTCCCTGGCAGATAGATCTAGCTATTACGAACTCAACGAGACTCCAAGCAAATCGTTTGGAGTTCTCCTTGTAAAACCACGCAAGAAATTTAGTCGCAAGTAGCAAAAAACTAATGTAAATGGACTCCTTGCAGCTCAAACTCGCTCACCTCACCCAAACCAACAATACAATTCACGTATTGTCTTCTCCTATGCGTAGATGAAGACTCCCTGGTCGCGTAGGCACCAAGAACGAAGAGCTTGGAATATCGATCGTGAAGAACAACCCAATTTTAAGTCACAGGCGATGAAAAACTTGACGCAAGCGCTTTCTTGCGAGCCAATTTCACTCAGAACTCCTAAACCGCTCGATGAAACTTGGTATCATCTTCAATTTCCTGTAGAACTCGATGTTCTGATCCCGATGGATCCAAGGACAGCAAGTTTGGACTCCGGAACGATCCAAACGGTCCAACTCTCCTTCATAGATAACTGAAATCTCTAAATCTCCCTCCTGCATCTCAATTTCTCTCAGTACACATCCCCTGATTCGTCTCTTCCCAAACCGTCTTAACCTGTGCGTAGCTTGCACAGATCTGAACCCAATGACACCTTGCGTGCGTGCATTGGACTTCCCAATTCTCCAAAACGTCCATCGACAAGTCGCAAGAACAAGCAAGCCCCTTGTATCAGTCTCTGTACGTACGAAGTTCTCTCAATAAAAATGAAGCAGACCTCTTGCGTCTTTGATATAACGTCTGAAGCCTCAAATACCCAGTCAGCAAGTAAACTAGGGCATAACTTGATTTTTTCTTTTTTCGAGTCGCATAACTTCTTCACTAGACGTCCACACGAAGTAAACAAGGTGCTCATGGAAAGCTGACAACGACCTCTACCCATCTATGTGATGAAAGTGAAGATCCGAAGTTGTGCCAAATGTACGTAAGCTAGGGCCTAGCTTGTTTTCTCCATCTTTCGATTCCTATAACTTCTCCACTAGACGTCCAAACGAAGTAGACAAAGTGCATATGGAAAGCTGACAAGGAGCTCTATCCACTGATGCGATAAAAGCGAAGATCCGAAGTTGTGCCAAAAGCCCGTAAGTTGAGGCCTAGCTTGTTTTCTCCATCTTTCGAGTCCTGTAACTTCTCCACTAGGCGTCCAAACGAAATAGACGAAGTGCATATGGAAAGCTGACAATGAGCTCTACCCATCTATGCGATGAAAATGGAGATCTGAAATGATGCCAAAAGTCCGTAAGCTAGGGTCTAGCTTGTCTTTCTCATGAGTGTCTTTGGAGCGACAAGCATCGAAGTCTGAATTTCAGATAGGAGTCGATCCACGACACGACATCCATCCCCTCTGAACTTGTGCATCCTCCGGTATGCACCAGAGATACCAACCAAGGAGTGGACCGGCTTATCGTCATACTTCCCATCGTGGCCAACCTCACCTTCGAGATCTTCTACATAAACCTCATCCTCAAACTGAAACTCCGTCAAGATATCTGCTAGATCGACCTCCTCATCTCTCTTTTTGAAAATCTTGACACATTTACCTGCCACTGGTATCTTCAAACTCGTTCCATCCAACTCTTGCATGGCGTAAGTTGCGTTGTCATGGACCTTCTTCACCACATACGGACCAAACCATCTTCTAGAAAACTTCTGGAGTGCACTATGCTGGTTGTGTAGACTATTGTCATAGACTAACACCCAATCACCTTCCTTAATTTCTCTAAGTCTCAAACGATGTCGCTGATCAAATTTGGCCTTGTTCTTCAACCGTGCTTCTCGCAGTCTATCCAAAGCAGTTTGGATATCCTCAGGTCTTCTCTCTAACTGCCTAATTCGAATAGCAAGAAGATTTTCCCTAGTCAAATTGTCCTCCCAAGATAACACACTCCATGTCAGAACGTGTTCTTCAATCGGCATGATAGGTTTCTGACCTGTGATGAGTTCCATTGACATGTAACCTGTTACTGAGCTATGTGTCGTTCGATCTGTCCATAACGCAAATGGTAAGAGTCTAGGTCATTCGCGCACCCTCCTGTTGCAGGCCTTCACCAAAGCCTTCACAATGGACGGATGACCGCGTTCACTCTTGGCATTCCCTTCGAGGTTGTAAGCAGTTGTCAGTGACAACCTCACCCCACACCTTGCAAAGAATTCACGAGCCTCATGTGCATCTAACTCTCTCCGATCTGCAGTGATCTTTCCCACACATCCATATCGACAAACAACCTCTTCCAAGAGAAATCTACATACCCTCCGAAGCGCCCTATCCTCGACTTGATTTGAAAGATCTTCTCTAGCAAGTACCAAGTATCTCATCTGCCACAATCCAACCGGCATAATCACCAAGTCTACCACCCACTTGAAATGGATTGCAAGCGAATAAGTTAGGTGTAATCCGTCACGATGTCAGATATTCGAATACATCTGACATGTCAAACAAGACTCCACAACAAAAACAACACCCCTGTACATGTTTTTCCACCAACACCGCTCTTTCATCTTGGTAAAAGTGGCCCAAATCTCTGGATGTCCAGCCCAAAGATTCTCATGAAATGCCTTGAGCAACTTCTGCTGATTTTCTTTGTCACAAATCACTCTTAGCGGCATCCCACCTTTCTACTTCGGTCGCTTCTAAAGAAACCCATCATGCAACATGAAGTTGTAGGTCTTTCTTCGAACTCTCCGAAACCTCACATCCGTCCAAGTTGTCTGCTTAACTATCGTACTAAGGTACCTTCCGATATCAAGCAAATCATCATCATACAATCCTTCAACAAACAACTCATCTTCTCTTCCTGTCTGTGCAATTGTATAGAACTTTACACCCTCGTCGTCAATATCTTCAACCATCTCATCCTCCCCATCATACCGAGCCCGAGATAACATATCCGTCATCGAATTATCCTTCCCTGCGATATGTCTAAACTCCGGGTTCAACGACTTGATATATGCGATCCATCGTAACATCGCAATATCAAGAGTTGAACAATTCATGATCATCCCTAACAACGGCAAGCAATCAGTTCAACCACCACTACTGCTCCAATCAAATACTCTTTCTCAGTTTTCATAGCTGAAACAATACCCCACAGTTCTCTCTTCACTTGCGGGTAAGCACGTTGTCGAGCACTTAACACCTTCGCTCCGAACCTAATCGCAAATCTGTCTCCATCCTCATCATCCTGTCCGACTGTCCATCCAATTGCAACTAGACTTGTATCCACAATAAGAACCATCGGCCTAGAACCTTTGTAATCAATCCTTCCCAGAACTGGAGGAGATGATACTAAAGACTTCAGCTTCCTTACCGCATCAGTATGCTCTTCCTCCCATCTGAACTTATGACCCTTACGCAACAATCCATACAACGGATCCGCCACATGCGCATAATGAGAAATATAAATGTGGTAGAATACACAAGCACCCAAAAATCTTCTTACTTCTGTCAGCGAGTTGCAAACCTCCTTCATCCTTCCAATCGCATCCACCTTGTTCGGATCTGACTTCTGACCAAACGATCCACACAAATGACCAACGATCATAACTTCTCTAACCCCAAATGTAGACTTCGCACTTGACAGTGTGAGATGAACTTCCTCAAGTCGAGATAAGATCTTCTCACAATCTGCGATGTGATCGGTAATGTATCGCCAACACTCCCTCTGATCTAATGCTTCATCCTTCTCATCTTCCACACATCCTTTGATGGGGATGTCATCCAAGAACGGCATCGTCTTTTCAAAGATGAAGTCTCTTAGAACTTGATTCATCCCGTTCATCATATGTGCTACCAAGTTGGTAGCTCCTTGTGGTAAAGTACACATCCTAATCGACCCCAAAGGTTTCCTCATTGTCGTGAAGCTTCTGCTCTCCTCCGCTAGTTGAAACTGATCATACCCTGAGTAAAGATCTCTCATTGAGTAAATTGCTCTTCCTGCAAACGCTTCAGCAAACTCATCCACAATCGGTCCCACCCTAGCATTTCTGATTGTTACTGCGTTCACCGGTTGCATGTCTTGGATGAACCGCAGCGACCCATTCTTCTTAGGCACTGTAAACCATTTGCTCGAATACGGTGCAAACAACGGCTCGAAGATCTTCATCTGCATCTTCTTCTTTAGCACTAGTTTGGGCAAGTGAGCTCGCGGTACTGGAATTGGTCTCAGGTTCCATGGCATATGCGATATCGTGAAGATGACCATCGGGATAACAACGTACGGGTCTACACACCCAATCTCATGTGGCTCAAAGGCAAATGCTTTCCTTTGTCGTGAAAGCATCTCCTTGAAACACATCCTCTCTTCCGATAGAAGAGACCCATCAGATCCAATCTTCAGCTCTTCAAGGGTCTTCTCCGTGAACTTGTGTCCTATCATTGCATGATCTCTCAAACTCTTCTCCCTTGAAGCTTGATCCATCTGTTGGTTAGTGTCTTCCGGCAAAGGACCAGCAACTGACTTTATCTTCTTATCCACTGTCTTGTATTTTGTCTCAACTCGAACCTCCGGTGCACGGAATGATTCGATCATCGAATAGACCTCCCTTGAATGAATCTGCACGACCTTATCCATATCCTCTCATCCAATAGACATGATCTCTCGCAAGGGATCTTCCAACCCATTCTCTTCATGAACAACCAGAAATCCATTCATCCCTTTTTAGCTCACCCAACTCTTTCAACATCAACTGAACATCACGCAAATGTTTTTGTTCTTTTCTTCTCAACTCTTCCACCTTCTTGTAAATAGCAATCCCACACTCTGAAAACCCAACGAACCTTGTACAAAAGGCACTATCTCCATCAAGCGAGAGTGCCTTCTCTTGCGCACCACCACAATCTCGCTCTATAGTGGTACTCAACGAAAATCTTTGAACTCTTCAATCACCCTTGAAAGCGGTTTCTCTCTCAAACGATCTCGGTTGCGTTCGTGATTGGACGATATAGTCAAGAACTGTACGCTCTCTTCCCATCTTGACTTCGGATCCTAGCATAAGCAGATCCATCGTCTAGTACCTTTGTTTCCATCCGAGTCGCTATGATGAAAGGTTGACCAAGAATGAGCGGGTATGATGTTGCTTCTTGAACAAAAACATTTTGATCGATAGCAACATCACCTACACGCACTCTGATGTCTGGACAAGCTCCATACAAGTCTCTTTTTGTGTTGTTGGCTGCTCTTATGATCCACCCATGCTCTGTGTCAATCGGCCACTTCTTCCTCTTGTACAGCTCCTTCGACATGATATTGATTTCTGATCCATGATCGATCAGAGCAACCACCGGCTCATCCAAGTCTTTGATTCTCACCAACGTCTCTGTTGTAGCTCGAGCCCAGTGACTGTGGCTGTAATGACTTGAGCTTTGCTTCTCATCCTCCTCTTCATCCTCAAAACGCACCCTGCGTCTTCGATCTCTTTCTTCCTCTGGAGAATAAACACTACACTTTGCAAGCTCTCTCTCCTCATCCACAGACATCCTAGTATCCAAGGCATGCGATAAACCAGTCTCATCCGTAATCGGTCGGTTCCGTTTGATGACATCATGAAACTCACGCTTAGCAATGCCTAACATTTCTCTCAAGGTAAACTCCACCTTCGCATTCAGAATGCGATCTTCCAAGACTCCCTTCAAGTCTATTGAAGCTTCGATGTCCGACTGTAGTTTGTATGCAACCGGCTTATCCTTCTCTTTCTGAGAATCCTTCACTCTTTCCTTCGATGGAGAAGGAGCATCATCCATCGGTAGATCTTGAGCTCTTGCATCCTGAAGCTCATGACGAACCTTCTCCCCTCGAGTCTGTCTCTTGGAAGAAGTTCTTTCCCTTGAATCCTCTGAATCTCGCCTTCTCTTCTCTTCCAACAACGCTTCGTGTTGGTTCTTGGTGATGTAAGCATGCACCGATAGAGCTTCTATCGGATCCTCCCATCCAATATCCTTCCGGATCGTAGCAGCTGTTCTCAGCAATGTCTCACGTGTTATCTTCCCTTTCTGTTTCATGGAGATGGCAGATGACCACAATCCACTTGGCTCAACTTGTCCGTTAAAACCTCTCTCAGCTTGATCCTCAGCTCTCGTGCCATAAGTTCCAACTTCCCCCATTGCAACTACTTGCGCTGATAGGTGGTCCTCAACCAACTTCTTCATCCCTCCTCTACCAAAGTTGGTCTGAAGAAGTGCACCAGTATCCCTCAGCGCTACCTTCCCATCCTTCCAGAAGATCACTCCTTGCTACAGAATATCAGTGAACTCCTTGCAATCTCTGCGCGGATGATCAGTACCATCGCACCAGATACATCGCTGGATCCAGCCTTGCTTCTCAACCGGTCTTGCTCCGATTGTAGACCCCTTCTCTTCCAATCTTGTGAGCTTGATCTGCAGATCTCGCATTCCACGCAAAATCTCCTCAAGGTTTGAATCATCCTTCTTCGGAGATACTACAGATGCCTGAACAACTGGAACAACTGGAACAACTGGTACTACATGTCTAGCAACAAGAACCACTGATCGGACCACAGGAACAGGTGTTACAGCAGTCGATGTTGGTGTCAGTCTCCTAACATGAACCTTCTCTCGTCTCCGCTCCCTCTTGGTAAGCAGACCAACAGCTTCCTCAACCTTCTTCCAGTTGTTGGTCAATCCATCGTCCTCCTCTCGGTCTTCCAGAAGTACCTCTAGCTTCTCTTGCAACTTCTCATCTGCAGCCCGAAGAAATAGCTCTGTCTTGTTGGACTGCAACGTCAACTTCTCCATCCTGGTCAGCCGTGAAAACTGCTTCTCAAACTCTCTGAGCAACTCAGTCGCTTGTAAACTCTTCCTTGGTTGCTCAACCCACTCCAAGAATGACTTCTTGGTGACTCGATCAAAGTCCTCCAAGAAGCACTCATCCATCAAGGCACGAGCAAAAGTCTCCCAATCTTTGTTAAAATGCTTCGTTAACATTTTAACATGATCTCTACTCTCTGGAGCTGCTGCTAACTCAAACGTCTCAATCATCTCATCTTCTGAGATCCGGTTCAACTCCATCTCCTTCACATAATGCCTCAGATATCTTGAGACATCTCTCTCATCAAACTGGTCAATCCTGCTGACCACCGCTTGTAACGTCTTTGTTGCCAAAGCTTCCTTTCGCTCATCAGACTGTTGCTGCCGTAAGAACATACTGAAAGCTTAGAACATCGATGCAGTCGCCAGATCCAACTGCACCTTCGGCAACCCACCTGAACCACTAGCTCCAACTCCATCACCTTTCTCATCCCCACTCATGATTGCCAATCTCTTCTTCAAAGTTCACACACAGAAGAATTCTCCATCCTAGACCTTCACGTCGAGTTCACCACCGTATCGTGTCAGATATTGCATGAAGGATGTCTAGGAAAACGTAAGGTTCTTGGCTATGGAGATGCTGTGTGTTGAAACAAAGACAAGAAAGAGAAAAACAACCACGAAAACGAATCCTGCGATATATACCAACTCCAAATGTATGTACACTGCCGATTCTTCTCCTAAGAGCACCAAATTGAGAAACAGACCAGAGCGGTCTATAACCTGCTTCAAAAGCCCCTAAAGCAACTCTTGAATCACAACCCTGACCCAAAACCACCGAAGCGTAGCTCAAAGCAAGAGAAACTTCTCTTTGCTAACAAACATAGCCACAACAGTACCATGCGATCCAAACCCAAGTCCAAACCACATCCATGTACAAGCTCTTGGCCAAAACAAGCTACCACAAGTTGTATATAGCCAACCAGAACTCTAACGAACTCAAAAGAGGAAAACCCGTAGCGAAGAAACTGAAAAAGTCTTTCTGAGAACTTCCTCCTTTCGCCAAACGGACTTCAGATGTCGATAGGGTCTCCTCCGCTGACTCTGTTAACCCAAGAAACCTTCAGATCCGACTCCCAACAGCCGAGATATCGCCGATTTTCTGTCACAGATGACCGAACCTTCAAAAACTCCTCCCTGCGGCTTAAAACTGCACACACCGCACAAACGGATCGTCTAAACTGATATCCGTCTTCCCTAGCAGATAGATCTAGTTATTACGAACCCAACGAGACTCCAAACAAGTCGTTTGGAGTTCCCCTTGCAAAACCACGCAAGAAATTTGATCGCAGATAGCAAAAAATTGACATAAATGGACTCTCTGCGGCTCAAACTCGCTCACCTCACCCAAACCAACAATCCAATCCACGTATTGTCTTCTCTTATGCGTAGATGAAGACTCCCTGGTCGCATAGGCACCAAGAACGAAGAGCTTGGCACACCGATCGTGAAGAACAACCCAATTTTAGATCGTAGGCGATGAAAAACTTGACACAAGCGCTTCCCTACGAGCCAATTTCACTCAGAACTCCTAAACCGCCTGATGAAACTTGGTATCGTCTTCAATTTCCTGTAGAACTCGGTGTTCTGATCCCGATGGATCCAAGAACAGCAAGTTTGGACTCCAGAACTGTCCAAACGGTCCAACTCTCATTCACATGTAACTGAAATCTCCAAATCTCTCTCCTGCGTCTCAATTTCTCTCAGTACACCTCCCCCGATCCGTCTCTTCCCAAACCGTCTTAACCTGTTGTGGTGCCCACAAATTACAGGATGCACGAATTTTTGAATTTTTTAAGAATAATAACTTGTTTGTATAACTGAAGAAGCGTTGTTACTTAAGGTTACGTCTTCCTTAACAGGAAGATGATCTTAAGAGTTGTTTGTAATAAGAAGTTGACTTCTTCGGAAGACGACCGTCTTCGGAAGAGCGTCTTCTCAGTTGCGTCTTCAGAAGACGGGAAGACGGCGGAAGATGAGAAGACGGTGGAAGACACCTGTCTTCCAAAAGACAGCGACCGCGAAGGCTCAACCACGAGTTTTCGGGTAAGACAGTAGGTGTACCTACTGGGGCGCACCGAATAGGTAGGTAGATCGGGGAAGACACCTAAGGTCGAAAACCCCTAATCTGCGGGGAAGATGCGTAAGGGAGCACATTAGGCACATTCCAACTTCTCGCAGCACAGCGCTTGAGAAGATCGATTGGAGATAGTGAGCTTCGCGAGTTAGCTTTGAGAGAGGAAGCGAGTGAGAACATCGAGGTAGGAGAGAATCAGTTGGCAGCTAGGCGAAGGGCGAGACCGAATTGCTGGGGCACAGAAGGCAAAAGAGCGAAGGCGTTTCTGTGAGCTCCCGAGAAGCTGACATTGGAGAGCAGCGAGTAGAATCGAAGGTGGAATCAAGGCGTGGCCGGACATTGACAGCAGGCGCAGTCGTGAGGAGTCGCATTGGAGCTACGACCAGAGCCAAGAAGCACGCGAAGGTCGAAGGTAACTCGGAGAGCCGAGAAGACTGTAGAGGTTCTTCCCCTTGTTCTTTCCCCTTCCCACTTCTTCTCGCCTTTTTCTGGTATCCTCCGCGCTTCCTTGGTTGTGTGCAGGCAGCCTGATCGATTACCCCCACCCCCATCTTTCCTATTGAGACATTGGGCGCGGAAGCGCTGCCCAATTTCTGTGAGACATCTCCTTGCTTCTTCCCGAGCTTAATTCGAGCTTCCCTACACCTCGCCCTCCAATTGGAGATCCCAGCTATCAATTTCCCTACCCTACTACCTCTCTACCCCCGAAACCTAGAACGGAAGACGATTTGGAAGATGGGAACATCTTCGGAAGACGCTTCTTAAGCTTGACTGTCTTCGGAAGACTGTCTTCGGAAGTCGACTGAACACAATTCGTATCAAGAGTGGCTTTGTGTTGCTTTTGTGTTAAGAGAGACTTGGTACGAATCTTGAGTGGTGTGGTGAGTTGTTTTGTTATTTCGAGAAGTTGGAAGTCGGGAACTAGGCCTGTGTCTCCCGGTCTTCCAAGCTTCTCAACTCCATATCTTCCTAGAGAGACTAGAAGACTGAAAGGCTGGCAAAATGAGCGAGAAGACGTGAGGGTCCCTTCGGGTCTCTTCTCTCTGACCCATAGCAGCCATTCCTTCTTCTTCCCAAGCTTAGAAGAGAGTCGTGAGAATACTTGCTGGCAGAATCTGGAGAGAATGGTCGAGGGTCATGTCTTCCCACCGAGCAGCAAGGTTCTTCTGAGAAGTCAGAAGAACAGAGTGCAATTGTCTTGAGTCTGTTGTGAGGATAGATTGCGTGTAGGAAGACGAAGACAGGAGAGACCAGTGAAGGGAAGTCTGACTTCGGGAAGTCTTTCGAGAAAGACATTGAATCGGAAGCTGTCCCGAGTGTCTTCCCAGAGGCTACTGTCACCGCAGGAGCCCGCAACCATCTTCTGAACTTGTCATGCACTTATGTTTTGCCAATCTTGTATCTTCTGATAGGAAGTAGGATGTAATGCAAGGTGGGTTGTCTTCTTGGTAATCCATGCGAGGCCTTGCTTAGATAGGATTGTTTAGATATAGCTCGGAAGACGAGAGCTATCTAGGAAGTACTGTTAGAATCCTGGAAGACGGAGTAGCTGTCTTCTGGAAGACTAGTTTCGTCTTCTGAGAAGTAGAAGCTAGACTGTGGGCACTTGGGAAGAACTGAGCCTTCAGCTCATAGTAGGTGCTTGTGGTTTAGTGCAACAGATCTTCTAGGTATGTCGATGCATCCGCGAGGCTTGGTGTTACCAGCGGCAGAATTGGCCGAGGCCACTCCTTTCCTCAAGGAGTTGGGTCTCGACTTCTTCCTGTGGGATTGGAACCTCGCAGATCAAGGGCTTCTGGAGGAGGTGTGGGCAGCGTTACCACCCCGTAATCGTGTACCTGCGAAAGCAGGAGTAGCTCGAGGAAGACCGTCTTCCTCGACTGAAGACTGGTGGCGCAAGGCTTTTCACAGGCCTGAGTCCGAGAACCGAGGATATTGGTACGAGAAGAAGATCTTGCCTAGGATCGTGAGTTCGTGGCATGTGCCTGGGAGCACCACCTGCCTTTTCGTGGAAGACAGGCAGGGGAGGAACGGTTGAAAGATAGAATCTTACCGGGAGCCGAAGAAGCGACTTCTGGCGAAGTTGTTTCTGCATCTTTTCCCCAAGGGGAAAGCGCACGAAGACCAGGTACTTAGGAGATCAGGACATGGAGTTCCTGGAATCAGTGTGAGATGACAGAGTGCCCATCTACTGGAGTGTGCACATCCACAACTACGTACAGACGGAGCTAGCATACTTGAGTACCCCGGCGGGAGGACACCTGACGCCCTTCCTCTACTACTTGTATGTAGCCATGGGAGATCTTAGGGAAGACCAGCTGGCAGTGTATGGGCCAACGGAGCGACAGGAGATGAAGGAGGAGACCTCGAAAGACGATGACCGAGAGGCAGCAGCAACGCCCCCTCCCACTCTGATGCCACAGCTGAGGCCCGGCTCTCACCAGAAGACGCTGCTGGTGAGAGAAGACGAGTCTAGTGGGTTGGAAGACGCCACGTCACTGAGGAAGATGGGTCCCAGAAGTGTACCGAGGACACCCATCTCCCTCATTCATTCAGGATCGGAGTCCGACTCGGAAGAAGACCTGCTGAGTACCCAATCGGAGCAGAAGACTGCCCATGCAACGCCAGGGGGTCTTCCGAAGACTCCAGAAGACGAAGCATGGATGGGCGCTCCTGCTGCGATGCGAGGAAGCGCAAAGAAGAGAGCCGCTCCTGCCATGAGGAGTCTTCCACCCCGGAAGATACGAAGAGTAGCTTCTTCTCGTGCGCAGAAGATGAAGGCTGTAGTGGTGGAAGAGGCTTCCTTGCCTCTGGAAGACGAAGTCGACACTGCGGAGCGAGTGGTGGAGATGAACTTGTCTTCCGCAGGAAGACGACTGGAGGAGTTTAGTGCCTACTTCCAGAAGGAGATCCAGCCAGCTATGGAGTTGCTGGAGAAGAGGGCGAAGGCACAGGAGAGGCCCTTACAACTTGGATTTGGCCTGCGCACCTTGCTGCGACAGGGGGAAGACCAGAAGAAGACGGAGTCGCTGGAAGCTAGTCTCCGCACCACGGAGAAGCTTGCAGCCAGGTACAAGGCGGAAGCAGCCGCTTCTGCCAAGGAGCTGGTGCAGCTTCGGAAGAGCAACCAGGAGTTGCAGGCGCGGGTACAGCAGCGCAATCATGAAGTCACCCGAGTGCCGGAGAAGATCACCGTCCTCGCAGAAGAGCAGACCATATGGAAGACGGAGCGAGAAGCCGCGGAAGCGCGAGCTGCAGCTGAGAAGATGCAAAGGGAAGCAGCAGAGGCCCGTGCACAGAAGATGTTGACACAGTCGGTGGAAGCGCTTCGGAAGAAGTTCAACTACACCGCGGGTAGGAAGTTACTTACCTTAGCTAGAGGATGGGACAGCGAGTCCAAAGCGATGTTGGTGGAATGCCGGGAGAGCATGTTCAGGTACTTGGATCGACAGATAGAAGGAGTGAAGACACTTTATGGTCTTCCCTCGCTTCCGACACCTGCAACCGCATCTTCCCACGCTCCAGCACCATCGACTGGATCCGAAATGGAGAAGGAGGAGTTCGACCTCGCTGTGCACTTGGTGGTGACAATTTTGGAAGCCGAGAAGACTCCAGAAGACGCCCCGGAAGACAATATGTCTTCTGGAAGACAGGAAGACGAGCCGTCTTCTCAAGTATTCCGCGTGGAGGAAGCGACTTCCCCGGATCCCAATGAGGTCCCCATGGTCCCTAGTCCCGCATCCGTGCCTCAGAAGACGAAAGAAGCACCGGTCGACTCCGCTTCCCAGAAGACGCTTCTGTCTTTCGAAGCAGAAGCCGAAGCCGAGGAAGACGCAGCAGCAGCGACAGCAGAGCCAGCAAGAGACGATGCGGAGGAAGCCACCTCAGTGACACCCGAGGTAACTGTAGGGCTTTCTAGCTTATCAGAAGCCGCATTAGGAGCTCCGATAGGAGCAGATCAGGTAGAGATTGCCTCCGTGCAATCTGAGTAGTTAGTAACTTCATTCACAATTTCAAATATAGTAGAATCGAACATGCTATCTTAAGGATGGCAGTTTTTCCATGTAATATTAGTTAGGACACCATGTGGCAGCATAGGTAGCGTAGGAAGGACAAGGTGGATGGCCAATTCGAGCAGGGGAACCGATTGCATGTGAGGTCGCAACCTCCTGTCAGCGCCTCTCTCTCCTTGGTGGTCGTCTCCCTTGGTTCTCATGGCAGCGACATAAGTAGGATCACAGAGTAGGAGATAGAGTTCTGCATGTGCTACCAGTTCTGTAGAATTCTGTAGCGACTGCACATACACCTCGATTCTATGGTGCAGGTGGACGAGACACAGTGTACACTACACTCGATGTTGGAATAAGGAGATAACGCATGAAGAAGTCTGCATTCTCTTACCCCCAGCAGCGATTCGGAGATGTAGATGAGTAGTGGGCAGTCTAGGAGCAGGGAACGGCATCCTCGTGCAGTCCTGCTGGTTAGACTGATGTGTCGAGGAGTAGGAGCAGACAGTAGAGGGAGTGAGCTTCCCAACACCTATGTACCTTCTTCTGGGGGAATGGATTGTTGATTTGAGTGCAGAAGCTTTGCTCGTGTCTTCTGGATGGTGGGTTCTTTGAATTCGCTCCCAATTGTGCATGGGAAGTGTTCTTCTTGAGTGGCGGTGACTGTCAGCAGTTGTGGAAGTGTAGCTTGACTCGTTCAGTAGAGCACTTGGGATCTACGTACGAACGGTCTTATGGGTAAGGGATCTCAGGAGACATAGTAGTCAGAGCAGCGAAGTGAAGAAGAAAGAAGCCTTCTTCTCGCAACAGAAGACGACATCCTCGAGTAGAAGACGGTGCAACAGTACTCACGTTTGTTGTCTTCCTCCCCAAACTATTACAAGCAGGGATGGCTTGTTAGTCAGGATCCGGACTAGAAGCCTGTCGGAATCTTAATTTACTCTTTTCATCTTGTTTTCTCTTGTTTGGATTTTCTTATCTTGCCCATCTTCTCCCATCTTCCTCATCTTCTTACCTTCTTCTAGTGAGCTTCCGAGACTTCTATTGAGCTTCCGTGAAGGTGAATGTCGTTGTAGTGCCACAGGAAGACAACTTCCGTAGGCAGAAGCCTGGGAAGGCTACAGGGGGCATACACCATGTGATTGATCTAACCCGTTGGAATGTAAGTGTGAGAATAAGGTGTAACAGCCGTGCTAGTTGACTTCTGCGAAGCAGAACAATCTTCTGGAGGTGTGAGAAGACGAGCTGAACCCCCACAAGACGAGAATCGCTTCGGGAAGACGGTATTGAGAAGACCGGAAGAAGCAACCTGGAAGCAGGAAGATCGTCTTCCCGAGCTTCCCTGTGAATAATTGTGTGATATTTTAGGTGGTAGTTGTTTGTTTAGTTCCAGAGCATCATTTGGCGTGTCTGGAAGACGTGTGGTTTTGTGTG
This sequence comes from Asterella californica, assembly GCA_036924285.1. Lineage (NCBI taxonomy): Eukaryota > Viridiplantae > Streptophyta > Marchantiopsida > Marchantiales > Aytoniaceae > Asterella > Asterella californica. Next base: position 2,887,453 of record JAYKYS010000010.1, on the reverse strand, counting down.
GTTTGATGAGAAGACGATATTCCTAGGTCAAACCCGTGTGTTTGTGTGTTTGAACAGATCTTATAACTTAGAGCAGCGTTACTTGTGCAAATCCTCTGTGGGAACGATATCTTGTATACTAAATGGGCAAAAGGAGAAATCCTGCGTCACTACATATAGTGAGCAACCATTTTTGGCGCCGCTGCCGGAGATTTCACCTTAGTAACTCCTGTTCTAAGCTTCCTGGATCTGTGTGCCATTAGTTAGGTTCCTTTCGAACTAACTTCGATTGTAGTTTAATGTGTTGTGGGACTCTATCTTGCTAGAAGACAGAAATCGCAACCAGAAGCTGATAAGATACATTAGGGAAGTTGGAAGAAGCCGCTTCCCTGCTTCCAAGAACTCCTTGGAAGACTCGATCTTGGAAGATTGCAGTGAGTGCAACCAGAAGCAGGAGAAGAAGACGTTCTGAACTTGTGATCGGTTGTTCAGTCATTTGGTCTCCCGGATCTAGTGGTAGAAAAAGAGGGACACCTGTTCTCAGTACTCTGGTGGATGCCTCCGACCGGAGGAAGAAGCAGAAGACGCACGGGTAAAGATCCTGAGTGGGTTAATTCACCCCAGCGAACCGCTTCTAGAGAGCAGCGGATATCCATGAGACACCAAAGGAAAGAAGAAGCGCTCAGGAAGATCTGATCGGTAGAGTTGGAAGAGCCTTCCATCTCGAGCATAATCTTTGGCGAAGACAGAAGCCAACCGGGTGATCACGTGTATAAAGTAGATTTTGGTACTGGTTACTTGGAAGACGTCTTCCCAAGCACGGAAGAAGCTTCTCAAGGTGAGGGAAGACTGGAGGAGATTGTTCCAAACGTCTCGGAAGGTAGCAGTGACAGTAGCTCTGATTCGGAAGACGACTTTCGTGATTCAGACAGACCTGGACCTTCGAGAAGACCATCTCCACCATCGGGACCTGAGGAAGAAAGAAGTTGGCAGTCGCACCAGCCGGCAGTCGACATGGCTTCCCACACTCGGCAGAAGTACCATCCGTACGACGATGATGCTGACGCGGACGACTTCATCACGATGTTCGAGACCATCTCTAGATCCAACAAGGAAGACGCTGATGTTGACAGACTCCGTGTATTTCCTAGTTTGATCGTAGGGAAGGGAAGGAAGTGGATGAGTAAGATATTGGATGATGTTGTAGTAATTGCCGCTTGGGCTACTCTGAAGGCAGCTTTTCTGAAGAGGTTCAGAGGAGTGGGCTATGATCGGATGACCCTCGTAGAACTTCAGAGACTCGAACGGAAGAAGAAAGAGACACTGCGGGATTACACCGAGAGATTTGAAGATCTCTTGGATCACATCCCTCAGAACCAAGGAAGACCCAGCTACTATGCTCAGCAAGCTGTGGACTAGTACTTGGGAGGATTGTCTCAAGATATGGAATTGTACTGTAGAAGAGGAGGAGGTGATGATTTAGCAGAGGTACAGAAGCATGCCGAGCAGTATGAAACCTCGAGCATCACTCGGAATATGACGAAAGACAGAGGGAAGACCTCGAAGAAGTCCAAGAAGTCGAAGAAGTCTTCTCGGAAGTCCAAGAAGAAGTCCAAGTCCACTGAAACTGATAACAGTGATTCGGAAGCAACCTCTACTTCTGAAGAGTCTACTGTCGAAAGTTCAGAATCCGAATCTGAACAAGAGAAGAAGACGTTGTCGTGTCGTGGACCGACTCCTATCTGAAATTCAGACTTCGATGCTTGTCGCTCCAAAGACACTCATGAGAAAGACAAGCTAGGCCTTAGCTTACGAGCTTTTGGCTTCATTTCAGATCTCCATTTTCATCGCATAGATGGGTAGGGCTCCTTGTCAGCTTTCCATAGGCACTTCATCTACTTCGTTTGGACGCCTAGTGGAGAAGTTACAGGACTCGAAAGATGGAGAAAACAAGCTAGGCCCCAGCTTACAGACTTTTGGCGCACCTTCGGATCTTCACTTTCATCACATAGATGGGTAGAGCTCGCTGCAGCTTTCCATGGGCATCTTGTTTACTTCGTTTGGACATCCAGAGAAGAAGTTATGCGATTCGAAAGAAGGTAAAATCAAGCTAGGCCCCTTGTTACTTGCTGACTGGGTATTTAGGACTTCAGGCGTTATATCAAAGACGCAAGAGGCCTGCTTCTTATTATTCAGGAGAGAACTGTACGTACGGAGACTGTTGTAAGGGGGCAGCTTAAAGGGCTAGCTTGCGCCTGCGACCTGTCGGTGGATGGTTTGGGAGATTGAGAAGTCCAATGCAAGCACGCAAGGCGTCGTTGGGTTTAGATCTGTGCAGGCTACGCACTGGTTCAAACGGTTTGGGAAGAGACGGATCGGGGAGTGCGTACTGAGTGAAATTGAGACGCAGGAAGGAGATTGGGAGTTTTTCAGTTACCTGTGAAGGAAAGTTGGACCGTTCGGGCTGTTCCGGAGTCCAAACTTGCTGTCCTTGGATCCATCAGGATCAGAACACCGAGTTCTACAGGAAATTGAAGACGATACCAGTTTTCATTGGGCGGTTTGGAAGTTCTGAGTGAAATTGGCTCGCAGGGAAGCGCTTACATCAGATTTTTGTTCACCTACGACCTGAGGTTAGCCTGTTCTTCGCGATCGGTGAGCCAAGCTCTTCTTTCTTGGTGCCTACGCGATCAGGGAGTCTTCATCTACTCATAGGAGAAGACTGTACGTGAATTGGATTGTTGGTTTGAGTGTGGTGAGCAAGTTTGAGCCGCAGGGAGCTGATTTACGTCAGTATTTTGCAACCTGCGACCAAATTTCTCGAGTGGTTTTGCAAGGGGAACTCCAAACGACTTGTTTGGAGTCTCGTTGGGTTCAGAGTAGCTAGATCTATCTGCCAGCGAAGACGGATATCAGTTTGGACGATCCGTTTGTGCGGTGTGAGCGGTTTTAAGCCGCAGGGAGGAGTTTTTGGAGGTTCGGTCACCTGCGACCAAAAATCGGCGATATCTCGGCTGTTGGGAGTCGGATCTGAAGGTTTCTTGGGTTAACGGAGTCAGCGGAGGAGACCCTATCGACATCTGAAGTCCGTTCAGCGAAAGGAGGAAGTCCACAGATAGATCTTTTTTGGTTTCTTCGCTACGGATTTTTTCTCTTTTGAGTTCGTTAGAATTCTGGTTGGTTGTATACAGCTTGTGGTAGCTAGCTTTAGCTAAGAGCTTATACATGGATGTGGTTTGGACTTGGGTTTGGATCTTGTGATACTGCTGTAGCTCTGTTTGTTAGCAAAGAGAAGTTTCTCTTGCTTTGAGCTACGCTTCGGTGGTTTTGGGTCAAGGTTGTGATTCAAGGGTTGTTTTCAAGAGCTTTTGAAGCAGATTACAGACCGCTCTGGTCTATTTTTCAGTTCTGTGCTCTTAGGAGAAAGAACCGGCAGTGTACATACATTTGGAGTGGTATATATCGCAGCATTTTTTTTCGTGGTTGTTCTTCTCTGTCTTGTCTCTATTTCAGCACACAACATCTCCACAGCCAGGAACCTCGCGTTTTCCTGGACATCCTTCACGCACAAAACGTCCGACGCGACAACGCGGAAGAAGAAGAAGGAGAAGACGCGAGCAAGGAAGGAAGTTGTGCAGAAGATACCTCAAACTCAGATCATACAGTCTGCACCTGATCCCCGCATCGATGAGGTTCTGAAGCAGTTTGCCGACCTGAAGGTTCATCTTCTGAACCGGAAAGACAAACGGAAGCAACCTACGGCTTCCCGGTCAAACCTGTGGTGCAACCTTTGTAACTCTTCTGGACACACCAGAGATCAGTGTACGCAGGACCAAGCTGTCAACTGGGCAGGATGGGAAGAAGACGATGAGGGATATATGTAGTGACGCAGGATTTCTCCTTTTGCCCATTTAATATACAAGATATCGTACCCACAGAGGATTTGCACAAGTAACGCTGCTCTAAGTTCTAAGATCTGTTCAAACACACAAACACACGGGTTTTGCCTAGAAATCCCGTCTTCTCACAAAACCACACAAAACTACACGTCTTCCAGACACGCCAAATGGTGCTCTGGAACTAAACAAACAACTACCAATTACAATATCACACAACTATTCACAGAGAAGCTCGGGAAGACGATCTTCCTGCTTCCAGATTGCTTCTTCCGGTCTTCTCGATATCGTCTTTTCGAAGCGATTCTCGTCTTCTGGGGGTTCAGCTCGTCTTCTCACACCTCCAGAAGGCTGTCCTGCTTCGCAGAAGTCGACTAGCAACGGTCGTTACATCTTATTCTCACACTCACATTCCAACGGGTTAGATTAATCATAGGGTGTATGCCCCCTGTAGCCTTCCCAGGCTTCTGCCTACGGAAGTTGTCTTCCTGCAGCAGTACAACGACATTCACCTTCACGGAAGCTCAATAGAAGTATCAGAAACTCACTAGAAGAAGATAAGAAGATGGGGAAGATGAGGGAAGATGGGGAAGATAAGAAAATCCAAACAAGAGAAAACAAGAGGAAAAGAGGCAATTAAGATTCCGACATGCTTCTAGTCCGGATCCTGACTAACAAGCCATCTCTGCTTGTAATAGTTTGGGGAGGAAGACCACAAACGTGAGTACTGTTGCATCGTCTTCTACTCGAGGATGTCGTCTTCTGTTGCGGGAAGAAGGCTTCTTTCTTCTTCACTTCGCTGCTCTGACTGCTCTGTCTTCTGGGATCCTTTACCCAGAAGACCGTTCGTACGTAGATCCCAAATGCTCTACTGAACGAGTCAAGCTACACTTCCACAACTGCTGACAGTCACCGCCACTCAAGAAGAACACTTCCCATGCACAATTGGGAGCGAATTCAATGAACCCACCATCCAGAAGACATGGACAAAGCTTCTGCACTCAAATCCACAATCTATTCCCCGAGAAGATGTCACAGTGGTATTGGGAAGCTCACTCCCTCTACTTCCTGCGTCTACTCCTCGACACACCAGTCTAGCTAACAGGACTGTACGAGGATGCCGTTCCCTGTTCCTAGACTGTCCACTACTTCTATCTACATCGTCGAACCACTGCTGGTGCGAGTATGCAGACCCCTCCTGTATATTCCAAGACTATTCGTATGTTTCCCACAACGGGTGTAGTGTGAAGAACTATCTATCTTGTCTCTGCTCTAATGTGTCTCGTCTGCCTGCCCATAGAATCAAAGTGTATGTGCAGTTGCTACAGCATTCTACAGAACTGGCAGAACCGGCAGAGCTCCATTTCCTACTCTACGATCCTACTTAACCATCTGCCTCGAGAGCCAAGGCAGGCGACCACCAGGGAGAGAGAGAGGCGATGACAAGAGGTTGTCATCTCACATGCATGCGGTCCCTCTTCCCAATTAGCCCTCCACTGTGTTACTCCTACGCTACCTATGCTGCCACATGGGGTCCTAACTATTTTCACATGGAAAACTGCCACCCTTAAGATAGCATGTCCGATCCTACTAAATCTGGAAGTGTCGATTGAGTTTGCTAACTACTCTGATTGCTCGGTGGCAATCTCTACATGATCTGCTCCTACCGGAGCTACTACCTCGACTTCTGATGAGCTGGGAAGCCCTGCACTTACCTCGGGTACCACTGAGGTAGCTTCCCTCTCCTCGCTCTTCGCTGGCCCTGCTGTTTCTGCGGCTGCGTCTTCCTCGGCTTCGACTTCGGAAGACGGAATGGTCTTCTGGGAAGACGAGTCGAATGGTGCATTTTCGGTCTTCTGAGGCACGGATGCAGTACTAGGGACCATGGCGACCTCAGAGGGGTCCGGGGAAGTCGCTTCCTCCACGCGGAATACCTGGGAAGACGGCTCGTCTTCCTGTCTTCCAGAAGACATCATGTCTTCCGGGGCGTCTTCTGGAGTCTTCTCGTCTTCCAACGCTGTCACCACCAAGTGTATAGCGAGATCGAACTCCTCCTTCTCCATTCCAGATCCAGTCGAGGGTGCTGGGGCTTGGGAAAATGCGGTTGCAGGTGTCGGAAGTGAGGGGAGACCATAAAGTGTCTTCACTCCTTCTATCTGTCTATCCAAGTACCTGAACATGTTATCTCTGCATTCCACCAACCTCGTCTTGGACCCGCTGTCCCATTCCCTAGCTAAGGTAAGTAACTTCTTACCCGCGGTGAAGTTGAACTTCTTCCGAAGCGCTTCTACCGACTGAGCTAGCATCTTCTGTGCACGAGCCTCCGCTACTTCCCTCTGCGTCTTCTCCACTGCAGCTCGCGCTTCTGTGACTTCTCGCTGCGCCTTCCAAGTGGTCTACTCTTCTGCGAGGGCAGTGATCTTCTCTCGCACTCTGAGAACTTCCTGATCGCGCTGCTGTACTCGTGCCTGCAACTCATGGTTGCTCTTCTGAAGTTGCATCGACTCCTTGGCAGAAGCGGCTGCTTCCGTCTTGTACCTGGCATAGTTGGATTAGAGCGTACCTCAACTCTCCCAGTATACACATCAGCCTCTGCAGAACCCGCAGTCATCGCTGTAGTATTCGCACCAGTAAGTGCTGGAAGAGAACTCCTCATTCCTCCTCTCCCAAAATACGTGTTCAAAGGCTGCCCTGTGGCGGTTAAGTACAACTTGTTATTCTGATAGTTGACTACGCCCTCTCGCAAGGCAACCGCCAAGTCTTGACAGTCTCCTCTGATATGATCTGGACTGTCGCACCAAATACATCTCCTGGTAAAGGTTCCTCCTATAGGTCGAGCACCTGGTGCAACTGGTCGTTGGTCTCTCCTCAGGTCTGCCATCTCAACCCTCAAATCTCTCAGCTGTTGAGTGAGTTCTTCTATCAAGTTATGTTGATTTCGATTCTCAACAGGTCGTTGCTGCTGTCTAGGTCCTCTCTGTGCTGGATTAGGTACTACAAGCGCTTGAGGTACCACTATAGGTGCTTGAGGAACCACTATAGGTGCCTGAGGAACCACTATAGGTGCCTGAGGTATTGTAGGAGGAGCTACATGAACTGGAGGAGCTACTCTCTGCTGCTCTGGTAAGGTTTCTAGCTGTAACACCATCCTACCACGACGTTGCCTAGCAAGGGTAGATACTGCTTCTTCCACTCTCCTCCAATCAGATGTAACTCCCCCTTCAGTCCCTCGATCAGCCAACATGAAACAAAGCCTATCTGCTGTGAACTCATCCAGAGCCCCCAAGAACAACTCCGTCTTCCTAGCATCCAGCGTCAACTTCTCTAGACCAGAAAGCTGAGAGTATCTCTTCTCAAACTCACGAATTATCTCATTCAATCCCATGGAACGTCCAGGCTGACGCTCTATCCAGTCCATGAGAGTTCTTCTGGTGACTCTTTCAGAGTCCTCTTCTAGAAACTCTTCTCTCATTGCACGCTCAAACAAAGTCCACCCACCTAGATGTCTTCTCTGTAAATTTCTCACCTTCTCTCTCAGTTCAGGGACAACAGTCAACTCAAAGCTCAGAATTACCTCAACTTCAGGTGCCCTGACCAACTCCATCTCACCCACATACTCCCGTAGGTACCTAGTAACATCTCTTCCATCAAATCGTCCACACCGACCAACAATTGCTTGTAATGCTCTTGTGGACTTCTGCTCAGCTCCCCCAATTGCAGGCTGCTGCTGAATCAAGGCAGCCAACGCCTGAAGAATCTGAGACGTGTCTACAGCAGGCTGTGTTGTTGCTGTTGGAACCGATGTAGGCCCTCCTTGAAAGCCAATTCCATCTTGACCAGGAGTCCCTTGAACAGGAGCATCTTGAGCAGCAGCTACACCTTGTACGGCAGCACTGTGATCCATCTTCTCAATTCAGTCAATTCTCCAAATCAATCACCCCAATAGCTCTCAGTGGAAGCACCAGATGTCGAGTTGAGAGTCTTTCTTGGGGAGGGCGGACCTCCTGATTGTGATCGATCAGAGAAAAATGACCAGAAAAGAAAATAGGTTGTTGCTGACGATGTGATCTCGAAACACTGCTCCTTGTGCTCACCAATTACAAAAACAAGCACTCAAACACACCCTGGGTACACACATAGGTCTCTCAAGATTCAATTAACTTTATTACAGTGTCGTCTGCACCACCAATTTCTCCAACTGTACAGAAAATCTCTCTCTTCCTCTCCTGCGCACCTGTCTTCACCCGTCAAGCCAAAAGTCTACCCAGTACGTCTCAATCTGAACCTAATAGAGAAATTCGGACCCCTGAATCTTATTCCTCTCCTTGCCCCAACTGAAACTCTCAGAAATCTGATCCAACGTCGATCAAAAGTCCCTTGTAGATTTCCAAACGATCTCTCAATAGAACTGTCTCCTGAGAGTAATTTCTCCCCAGAATAGTTTATTTAAACAACGTCCAAGCCTAAAACTCATGCCTCTCTCTCTTACGATGCTCTCCCAATTCAATCTGTCAGCAATTTGATCTTCCCCCAGCTTCTTAGCTTCTCCTCCGTATTCCGCTTCCGCTCTCTCAGAAAACCTTCCTTTGCAAAAAAAAAAAACTCCTCCCGATCCCAAGTCGCCGCAGGTATTTTACCTAAAAGTAAAGACCCCAGCTTAAGCTGCCCCCCTGCTGTCCTTATCAGCGCAGTCACTTATCAGAAGCAGGGCCTTAGCTAAGCTGCCCCCCCTCTTAAACTCTAATTCTCCTCCTTCCGCCTCCGCTGTAATCTTCCGCTTCAAGCTTCTGTTGTAATCTTCCGCTTCCATTGTAGTTTTCCGCTTCCACTGTAATATTCCGCTTCAAGCTTCCGCGATAATCTTCCGCTTCCGCTGTAATATTCCGCTTCAAGCTTCCGCGGTAATCTTCCACTTCCGCTGTAGTTTTCCGCTTCCGCTGTAATCTTCCGCTTCAAGCTTCCGCGGTAATCTTCCGCTTCCACTGTAATCTTTCGCTTTAATTTTAAGGCCCCATCTAAGGCTGTTCCTCTGCTGTCCTTATGCGTACATAATATTCAGCAAAAGTTTCCCGTGCCCTCGATGCCATCTTGATGCCACCCTGAATATACTACAAGCCATCCAATGTAGGCCGAAGCCCCAACACTTATGAGGCTGCCCCACAGGGCTCACAGCCCCCCATATGCGCACCAGGTATCTCCCATAGTATATTCAGGATGGCATGCGGAGGCTTAGGCCAGGAAGCCCACGATTAAGGGAGATACCGGTCTCCCGTCCCTAGATATGCTGGACGTGGCTGCATATCCAACATAGACTCCCTTCCAGGAGGCCAACATGCCGGAATAGGAACCAGAGGCCAGGGGGGATTGATCCTGAGACCACTTCCCTCCTAGGAAGGCGCCCTATCACTGGGATGACCTTTGGTTCCGTTCAAGAAGGTAAAAACTTTTGTACATATGTTTACCTGAAGAAATTTTTTTGTAAGATCTTTACTAGTCTTTCCTACACTAACTTCTCTATACAACTCCGTTTTTAATGAACAAGGAGTCAAAACTATAGTATTTGTGAACACCTACACGCTCACGCTATCCGATTCTGAGTTCGAGTCACGAACCAGAATCGACAGATTTCTCTCTTTCACATATTTCACAGTCTAAAACTCGTACTAACTATTGCTTAAAACACTTTCTGTCAAAACTAGAAGCATGAGGTCGCTCTCCTCGTCGAGCTTTGCATTCTGGTGTCTCTCGACTCCTTTAGGGGTGATATTCTAACCCAAGCTTGGGGGCAGCTTGTCAAGCATAGCCCCAGCTTAGCTCCTGCCTAGCTTGTTAAGCTGCAGGGCAGCTTCCTTTACACAATAGAGAAAAAAGTCTCTCTGCAATACTTTTCACTGTATAGACTTATGTACAATACGACATTCACCCCCTCCAAACCTGCACATCCTCTGGTATGTGCCAATCCGTCACCGATCCTCGTGGTCCTCCGAATCGTCCTCGCTCTCTTCGACCGTCTCAGAAAAGTCTTCATTTGCTCCTGTCTGCTCTGAACCTAAGAACTCAGCTAGCTCCACAGTCTCCCCTCTCTTCTTGAATAACTTCACTCGTTTCCCTGCAACTGGAAGCCTTAAAGGCGTGCCATCTAGCTCTTGCAAGGAATAAGTAGCATTCTGATGTACATCAGAGACAAGGTAAGGGCCAAACCACCTTCTCGAAAACTTTCGAACTGTAGAGTGTTGGTTCTCCAATGTGCTGACGTATACCAACACCCAGTCCCCAACGTGTATCGGTTTTGGTCGTAGTCTATGAGTCTTATCAAACCTCTCCTTGTTCCCAAGTCGAGCCGTCTTCAACCGTCGCTGCGCTTCAGAGAGATCCTCCTCTCTACATTCTAGCTGTCTGATTCGTAGTGAGAGAAGCTGCACACGGTCCACATTGTCCTCCCATGGCAAGGTAGCCCAGGTAGGACAGTCTTCTTCTGCTGGCATCATCGGTTTTTGTCCTAGCATTAACTCAACAGGCATGTACCCTGTAGTAGAACAATGAGTTGTTCTATCCGCCCATAAAGCAAAAGGGAGTAACCTAGGCCACTCTCTATGCTTACCATCACACGCCTTCACCAAAGCTTGTACTATCGATGGATGTCCTCGCTCGCTCTTGCCAATCCCTTCTGGATTCATCGCAGTAGTAAGCTTGAGCTTCACACCATATCGAGCAAAAACTCTTTCGCTTCCGTACCACGTAGTTCTCCCCTATCTGCCCGTAGCCTTCCTACAGACCCATATCTACAAATAATATCCTCAAGAACAAACTTACATATCCCTTCTGTGGTCTTCGTCCTTAAAGCTCATCCTTCTACAAAGTTGGACAGGTCTTCACGAGCCAAAACCAAATATCGCATGCCCCATAACCCTAGAGGCATTACCACCAAGTCGAGAACCCACTGGAAGTGAATACAAGGCGGATAAGTTGGCACGAGACCGTCTCTATACCGCATCTTCGAATAGAACTGGCAGTGTAAGCAGGAACTGACGTAGTTCATCACATCCTGGTACAGACCTTTCCACCAATACCTTTCCTTCAACTTGACGTAGGTAGCCCAAATCTCTCGATGTTCGGCCCACAAAGTATCATGGAACTCCTTCATCAGTTGCTGCTTAGTCTGCAGATCGTCCACTACTCGTATGAACATCCCATCTCTCCTCTGTGGCCGTCTCCAAAGATACCCATCATGCAGAAGATAGTTGTAAGCTTGTTTCCTTATCTCTCTGAACTCTACTTTGCTCCATCTCTCTTGCCTCTCCAACAAGCTCAGATAATACCCTATGTCACGAAGTCTACCTGTGTAAAGCTCCTCTCTAAACATCAACGGCTCCAAGTTCGTAGCCCGTCGATTAACCTGACACTGAGCATCCCTTCTCTCCTCTTCCTCAGCTTCTGAAATCATGACATCCTCGTCTACAAATCGAGCTCTTGACAACATATCTGCGACCATATTCTCCTTTCCTTTTATATGCTTCAGCTCTCGGTTCAAGCTTCTAATATAAGCAATCCAACGTAACATCGCTATGTCTGGCGTGCTACAGTTGGATATCATGCCTAGTAGAGGTAGACAATCCGTTTCTAGAACTACATGAGCACCAATCAAAAACTCACGGTCTGTCTTCATCGCTGTCACCGCTCCCCACAACTCACGCTTCACTTGAGGATAGGAGCAGGGAACGGCATCCTCGTGCAGTCTTGCTGGTTAGACTGATGTGTCGAGGAGTAGGAGCAGACAGTAGAGGGAGTGAGCTTCCCAACACCTATGTACCTTCTTCTGGGGGAATGGATTGCTGATTTGAGTGCAGAAGCTTTGCTCGTGTCTTCTGGATGGTGGGTTCTTTGAATTCGCTCCCAATTGTGCATGGGAAGTGTTCTTCTTGAGTGGCGGTGACTGTCAGTAGTTGTGGAAGTGTAGCTTGACTCGTTCAGTAGAGCACTTGGGATCTACGTACGAACGGTCTTATGGGTAAGGGATCTCAGGAGACATAGTAGTCAGAGCAGCGAAGTGAAGAAGAAAGAAGCCTTCTTCTCGCAACAGAAGACGACATCCTCGAGTAGAAGACGGTGCAACAGTACTCACGTTTGTTGTCTTCCTCCCCAAACTATTACAAGCAGGGATGGCTTGTTAGTCAGGATCCGGACTAGAAGCCTGTCGGAATCTTAATTTACTCTTTTCATCTTGTTTTCTCTTGTTTGGATTTTCTTATCTTCCCCATCTTCTCCCATCTTCCTCATCTTCTTATCTTCTTCTAGTGAGCTTCCGAGACTTCTATTGAGCTTCCGTGAAGATGAATGTCGTTGTAGTGCTGCAGGAAGACAACTTCCGTAGGCAGAAGCCTGGGAAGGCTACAGGGGGCATACACCCTATGATTGATCTAACCCGTTGGAATGTAAGTGTGAGAATAAGGTGTAACAGCCGTGCTAGTTGACTTCTGCGAAGCAGAACAATCTTCTGGAGGTGTGAGAAGACGAGCTGAACCCCCACAAGACGAGAATCGTTTCGGGAAGACGGTATGAGAAGACCGGAAGAAGCAACCTGGAAGCAGGAAGATCGTCTTCCCGAGCTTCCCTGTGAAATAATTGTGTGATATTTTAGGTGGTAGTTGTTTGTTTAGTTCCAGAGCACCATTTGGCGTGTCTGGAAGACGTGTGGTTTTGTGTGGTTTGGTGAGAAGACGAGATTCCTAGGTCAAACCCGTGTGTTTGTGTGTTTGAACAGATCTTATAACTTAGAGCAGCGTTACTTGTGCAAATCCTCTGTGGGAACGATATCTTGTATACTAAATGGGCAAAAGGAGAAATCCTGCGTCACTACACCTGTGCGTAGCCTGCATAGATCTAAACCCAATGACACCTTGCGTGCGTGTATTGGACTTACCAATTCTCCAAAACGTCCACCGACAAGTCGCAAGAACAAGCAAGCTCCTTAAGCAAGCCCTTTGTATCAGTCTATGTACGTACGAAGTTCTCTCAATAATAATGAAGCAGGCCCCTTGCGTCTTTGATATAACGTCTAAGTCTCAAATACCCAATCAGCAAGTAAACTAGGGCCTAGCTTGATTTTTCCTTCTTTCGAGTCGCATAACTTCTTCACTCGACGTCCACACGAAGTAAACAAGGTGCCCATGGAAAGCTGACAACGACCTCTATCCATCTATGTGATGAAAGTGAAGATTCAAAGTTGTGCCAAAAGCCCGTAAGCTGGGGCCTAGCTTGTTTTCTCCATCTTTCGAGTCCTGTAACTTCTCCACTAGGCGTCGAAACGAAGTAGACAAAGTGCCTATGGAAAGCTGACAATGAGCTCTACCCATCTATGCGGTGAAAATGGAGATCTGAAATGATGCCAAAAGTCCGTAAGCTAGGGTCTAGCTTGTCTTTCTCATGAGTGTCTTTGGAGCGACAAGCATCGAAGTCTGAATTTCAGATAGGAGCCGGTCCACGACACGGCAACGGATAGTGATAACTTTGTGTGTACGCTTCTTAGTTGATGTTGACATATAACAAAGATCCAAATCTTTTACGATACGTCATGGATCGAAATGTGACAGCGTAGCTAATAAATGAATCAGTTAAACTGATTCATTAAATTCATAATTACAGATTTTAATGCTAATACAATGTCGACAATATAGTTCCAAGTGACCGGGCATTGATGCTCTACGATCAAAAGGAAATACTATCTTCATCCTCGAAACATGAGTCCAAGACACTTGATAGCGAAGTTCATTTCACATATAAACATCTCTATATAGATATTGTCTTTGGATGAAAGTCTTTCAAACCTCTCCTCGTACCTTCCTTGTCTCTTTCATTCCTCTTTCCAAGTTAGTTTGTCCTACGAACCGCTTTGGTTTTGTGCGTTGAGAGTAGTCATCCATGATAAAATTTGATTCTTTCCATTCCTCTTTTCATGTTTCTTCCTATTACCGTCTGGTTTTGAGAGTTCTGAAAGTCAATATTGAGGAGTCTATCGCTTAGAAATTTCTTGATCGTCTTTGAAGATCCCTCTCATGCTCATTGTGTTGCTGTTATTATATTCGGACGCTGAAACATGAACGGACTTCATCATCAGACTAGTGAGAGTAGTCCAAATCGATCAGGAATGAATTATAGTATGTGAGTTGTAACAGTAACTCAGAACCCGATTCATTGAGAGATGGAGTTTGTTTGGCGCTAGGAGTAGCTGTGAACTAAAGTTTTCATAGTTATCTCTCATTATTGATACATGATGTGAGTTGCTTCGGACTATTGATACATGGTGTAATTTATGTTGTACTGATGTTGTCATGTTCAGAACAATGCTAAGTTTTTTCTGATTTGAGTCGATATGCAAAGTCACGAAGAGGAGAATAGTCAATGAATAATGACACCAGTTGGAGAAGGACCATCCAAAATGGATAGGGATGAGAACGTGTTTATGGATGCAGACAATGAGACATCGAGACAACTGAATTTGGTGGATGAAGCGATAGTGATAAGAGCACTTGCAGTTCTTGTGATTCTATCATCACTCGTTCTTTGCGGAGTGATCACCATGAGTTTGTCTAATGTGTTGGCTCTAGTCGATCCGCATGTTCACCAAGCTGAACATTTTTTGTGTGAAGGACCTATGATTCATTCGAGTGAAGGCTCTCCTTTATATTCTTTACAAATTCGTGAGACTATTGGTATTTTGGGAGTCAGGACTTCATCCACCGTCTGAAAAGTCTGCTGCAAGTATTTCTACAGAGGATGAGATCCAATCAGTTGGAAATTCATCAATGCAATTCATGTCGTATGGTAATTCCGCATGCAAGGAGATAACATTTGATAAGTTCAAAGGAACTACAAGGATTCCACCTCCTCCTTGTAATCCAAGTCCTCAGAGCTAACCGCTGCCAGATCGTGAATTAGGAGAGGTTGATATCTTAATCCTCCCTCTCTACCAGATATGAAGTCAAAGCCAAGAGCCAGTAGATTGATGAACAAAGTGATGGTTAAGTACGCGCACAGTGATGGTGATGAGATATGGAGACCGTTATGCAGACTCTTTTGGAGGTTGTACGTCCATTTGACTTTCTGTCTGATATTTTCAAAATGCGATATGCTTTCAAACGTGATACCTACAATCTAGCCAATGCTCCTTTCTACGTGATATTATATGATAAGGATCATAGGACTGTTATGTTTTTGACAATCAGTAAGGAGATGCTTGATCTGTATTGGAAACGACTGTCTGATGAGTTTGACGAGTTGGTGCAGAATGAGTCATAATGTTGACATTTTCTACTAGGCAACAAACTCTCTGCTGGGATGGAAATCTTAATCTAACGTTTATAAGAATGAAAGATAGGCTTGACGCATCTTGACATTTTAGGCTTACATGTTTCCTTATGAACATTGTAATTTTTTGTATGAAAAGAGGTTCAGTGGCCCTATTAAGCAACATTGATTTTCTATATAAAATCTCAAACATCACCCCGCAACATGTGACATCACTCTTGTAGAAGATTTTATGTACATGTAAGGATGAGACGTAAAGAAAATGATTACATATGGAGATATATGCAACAAATTATGAAAAGGATGTAGGCAGTATGAGTCCGCAAGGACTCTTTGCTTACCGTCATTAACAATTTTTCAGTTGGCATTTGTGCAATCTTTGAAGGCTCTAACAATTTCTGATAATTGAGACTTATAAGCTTATAGACATAATCATATGTCTATTTCCATTGGACTAGATTTGAGATGCCCAAATAGTTCATTGTTCTAATTATCTGTGGATGCACGAGAATGAATCTCTTCCTGCAACATTATGACGAATACTAAAAAACCTGCTGAAGCTCATGTCATGGTCCATGTACCAACTTTTATGCAAAGATGTGACAAAGGTTGTACTCTTCTTAAAACATCATTTGTGATCTTAAGCCCAACCCAAATAATACATGCAATATCAATTTTGGAGAATTTTTTCTTTCTTGCTGTTATCAGAAAAAGATATTCAGGTTAAGTGAGATTCCTACAGCAAACTTATAAGAAACATCAAATTATTTCTGAATGTTAAGTGATAATCGGTGTCGTGTCGTGGACCGACTATGGATAGAAATCAAAGTTCAAGGAATACACTTTTCCATCTTGATCAAAATATATTTCCAACATCATTTTGCAACTCTCCAAAACCAAAATTGATATTTTGAAAGTTACGAATGAAGTAAAGACGAAAAAGTTACGGAGGTCGGAAATTTTAAGATTTGATCAATGAGGAATGCTGATGTAGTGGAATTTTCTGATGTGGCATATGCTGAATTGGTGATTTTGTTGATAAATTTGTCATAAATCTGCTTATGTGGCAGTGAAAGTTGACATGACGGCGCTGCTGATGGTGTAGTGAGATGACAGGCAAGCATGACATGGATGCCTACTTGGCTGCCATGTGACAAGTATAAGCATGCCACCTAACATGTTGTATGCACGCCATTTGGTTGTCCTAGGAGTCTACACTTGACATTTAGTAGGATATTTAAGAGACGAATTTCTTTTCTATTATCATGAAGATTTTTCTATGTCTATACCGACATGATGTTAAAAATCATGGAGAGGAATTATAAGGACTCAGGAGGATTTTATGCCTTCAACATGGAGGCTCATCTCCATGTTGGGAAGGGAAATTTTGGATCTTGAGGTCCAACATTGAGGTTGGTCTCAATGTTGTGAAGTGTTAAGAGCATTAGGGGGTGGTACAAAGAGAATAGAGGATGACTTGGGTGGGAGAGTTGTTTTGGGAGGGCCAACATCCATGTTGGCCTTGATGTTGTCAAGGGTTTGGAACTCAACATCAAGGCTTATCTCGATGTTGTAAGTGAAATTTTGAAACAGACGAATGACAATTAAGTAAAAACTGATAGACTTCAAAGTGCTATAACTTCTGCTATGGAACACATATTGGGATAATACGGGTATAATTGGAAAGCTGCAGAGAAAAGCTTTCCACCCCAACTGAAATTTCCACTTTTGGATTTTGTATAAGGAACTTACGAGGGTCAAAGTTTGCTGTAAATACTGTGATACTTATAATACATACATTTTTTAAAAAATGTCTAAGGTAGATAACTCTTAGTAAGAAAGTCCAGTCAGGGCATGTTGAGTACGGTTGGAAAGGATTTGTTGAGGGATATGGAGACTAAGTGTTGGACTGAGGTATGGAACATTTGGGTAAAGATCATATAGACTATTTTAAATGTGATTGTACATACCATATATGTTGAAGCATAATAATTATAAATACAATTTGTTTTTGGATTTATATTATTCGCACTTGTGCGTCGCTGTATATCTTTTCGCTATCAAGTTTTACAAACTTTCTATAACTAGGTACTTCGTGTATTCTCGAAAGCATCTTTTGTGTGACAAGTGGTAAACTTGACTGAAAGATCTGGGTGGAAAGGTGTGGAAGTTTAGAAGTGAAAGCCAACAATGATAAGTTGGGACATGAAAAGAGATGGAGCCAGTAGTTTAGGAGGACTACCAAAGATGCAGTTGGATCTTGCCGTTGCGTCAATGTTTCATGTGTTCATGCTCTTGTCACAACAATAACAGTCAAACCAACAGAATGAAGCATTGGCAACAAAGGCGTTACATGCGACAGTCACGAAGGTTGATCAATTTGACGAGAGAGATGTCTCGAAATACTCGACACATTATGCCAAAGAGATGAAGTTAAATTGTGTCTTTGAGAATGAGATGATATAGATATTTTTGTTAGCTGTGGTGTCCAAAATCAAATAACATGTGTAGAGTACCATAGAGTATTTAGGAAAGGATTGGGAATAATTCTTGAGGGCGATGAGAGATGAATATTTGTTGGAAGACTCTGATAGAGTTACAAATAAATCATTATTGGATTAGGTGGAGTGATCCAATAAGAGTATACAAGCGATTGAGCTTTGAGAGAGTTCGAGAAATAGTTTTCACAACTCACTCGAATGGAGAAGCTAACGCTCCAATCGAAAGATCGAGTTATTTCTTCTAGCAGCGGACGAGAAGCTGTAAGAGAAAATGGATGTGCTTTTAGAAGATAAGGATGAAGACGAGGGACTAACGACTAGCTGGAAAGAAGTCCAAGAAGTAGTTGGACTACTAACCAAGAGGAAAGGGAGACGAGAAAAGGTTAGGAGGTTTACATCAGTTCCAACAATAGCAATGCATGCACTTGTCACTCGATCAATACCGACGATTCTTGTGGTGTCAGTGTCCATGGTTCAATGTCCTACTACGATTCTAAAGGAGTAGGATTTGGATCTTGATGGTCATAATGCGTGGGATATGAGATCTCTACATCAAGCTTACAATGCTCGAGGAGAGGGCAGTAACGTGCGAGACAAGACCTATGCTCAAACATGCTTTGGTGCAGCGGTGCATCTGATGTGATGGTATAGACCATCCTCTCAAAGATTGTGGTGACTCCGTCGACACATTATGATGAGAGTCCTATTTTGAAAGGACAAGAAGGTGATGTTGAAAGACACATGTGAGCATCTTCAAACCAATTTTAGCAAGAAACGAATGAAAAAGTTGGTTGAAGAATAGTTAATAGCACATGATGTTGCAGTAGTAGATGCTTCACCTTATGGTGTTAAGGTCAAGAAACGAATAAAATATTCTGGTGAACATGTAGAGACGAGCGAGCTTTGAACCTCTGCTATTTCTCCATCGCAAAAAGAGAGAGAGGCATAAACGAGAATTGACACAAACATCTGAGGAGCTATCGGATGAGAGGATCGAGTTGAGTGAGAGGCATAATTGAGAATTGACACAACCATCCAAGGAGCTACCAAATGAGAGGATTGAGTTGAGTCATTATCGGTATACATATATATTTAGAAGAGCCAACACGAAGCATTGTTCGAATAGAAGAGAAGAAATAATGATACGAAAGAGGGAACTTCTGCAAAAAAAGAAAACACGAGCGGAAAAAGTTTGACAAAAACTTTAAGAGGTAACTTCTCAAGATCTACATGTGGATGATGTTCTTTCGTCATCAACAGGGTTAGCCGGCTGCATACAAGTTGCATTCAGATATCGAAGCTACAACGAGCATCAAAGGAGTTTTGGAAGAACGCATTTTGAATGCGAAGGTTGAGTTTACCTTGCGAGAGATATTGGAGATAGCTAAACGGGAGTTCCATGATGTCACCATCAATATCATAAAGACAAAATGACATATCACAAGTGAAGTCTTCACGCAGGCTGCTGATACCAAAGTGTATGGGGACAAGGAAATGGAGTTTGCGAAGAGTTGTGTACAGTCAATGGGAGAAAAGAAAAGTCAAACTTGACTGAACCATATGACATAAGATGTAATGACACTGATGGCATTTTCAGGTTTTGCATGTGCTTTGGAACTTGAGATCAATTCTAGTACCAAAGACACACTTACCTAAGCAGGTGGAGCTTCTTAAGAAGAAGATGCAAATGAAGATCTTGTAGCCATCATTTGCACCTTACTAAAGTCGATGATTTACCGATAATGATGCAAAAATGAGTCGTGATGCTTCATCCAAGATATCCATTTGGTGAACAACGTAACAATAAGAAATGTGAGAGTTGGACTAATCATGGATGAATTCATTGAAGCGGTTGCAAGAAGTGAGATCTATTCGATGATAGATCTTTACAGAGGATACGACCAATTTCAGTTGGCGAAAGAAAGCAGAAACGTCACAACTATGAAAACACAATTAGGTCTGGTTAAAATGTGCACATTACCGCAAGGGGTTACCAACTCAGTTGCACACATGATGAACAAAATGAACCTGGTTTTACGAGACTTCATTCTTGAGAAGATCATTCTCTTCTTAGATGACGTTCCTATCAAAGAGTGCAAGGAGGAGGAAAAAGATGAAGCGTACAATCAGAGGAGGTGTCAGAAATACATGGCTGAATACATAGTGGATTGTGAGAAGATCTTATCTCGGTTAGACGAGATTTATTTTACATTATTTGATGTAACGTCTATGTTTGAGGTTAAAAAGATTTTGATTGTTGGTCATCTACATGGGTCGTTCGAGTAAAGTTGATACGATTGGGAGGATGAAGGAGATTAGCAACTCCTTCACAGAAGTGAGAAAGTTTTTTAGCATGTGCGTATTTTATCATATATGGATGCTTCACTATGCTCATATAACATATTTGTTGTATGGATTGTTGCAGAAGGAGTACATGTTCATGTGGGAGGAGAAGCATATAGACGTAATAAGAAAGTTGAAGTCCTTATTGTCATCTCTTATAGTTCTCGAAAAGATTGGCTACAATTGTAGTAGGTAAGTGATTCTTACAGTAGATATTAATTCAGTCGTAATTGGATGGGTTGTAGGACATGATAATATTGACATAGAGGGTTGCATTGAGATTTGAGACAAAGGTGTTAAGCACTCATCAACGCGCATATCTGCATGTGAACGAGAGTTGTGACGGATCGTCTCATCAATAAAAACATAGAAGGAGTACTTGATTGGAGCATCAATGGTGATGAAATATATTGTTTGTCACTGTTCATAATATTCACGAATTGTACGACTCTAGATATCATGATGTTACAATGGATTGTATACATCAAGTCGTTGAATCCGAAGTTTAAGCATATTACGGGACAGGATAATCCAATGACAAACATGCTATGACGAGCTCGGTATGATGTAGAGGATGAAATGATTGAGCTTCTATCGATCCAAACTATATGTATAATAGCACTGTTGTATACGTCTCATCAATGAGACCGAAATTGATATTTTGACTATCTCTAATAGAGTCGAGACAAAAAAGTTATGCGGGTCAGAAGTTTTAGAGTTATGTGAGTATTGAATGATGATGTGTCAAACATTTCTGACATGGCAGATGCTTATTTGATGGTTTTCGTGACATGTTAGAATTTTGCTGATGTGTTAGGTGTTGATCTGGCGATGGAGCATGAAGTGAAAGTCATGTTGATGAGACAATGAGACGGCAGACAAACCTGACGTGGATGTTTTATTGGCGCTATGGAAGCGTGCAAACATGCTATCTAGCATGCTCCCCTGCATGCCATTTGGTTATCTTAAGAGTCGACATGTGACATTTTGAGAGGTATCTTAATAAGACATTTAGAGATGACTTTTCTTTCACTAAAGGAACTTTGTTGTGAATATGTTGTCAGACTATCAAAATATGGAGAGCATTTATAGAGACTTCTCAAGATTTTGTGTCTCCAACATCGAGGGTGACATCCATGTTGGGACTGAGAAGTTCATGATGGAGGGTCCAACTCGAGGCTGACCTCCATGTTGTGAACCCTTAGGTTAGTTAACAAGGAATTGCAAGGGGTAGTGAAGGGCACAGCTGGCCAAAAAACGATTTTGACATCTCAACATCAAGGGGTAACCTCGATGATGCAAGAGCACTTTGGATACATGCAAGGAAAATAAATTGTGAAAACAGTCAACTTTGAACAACTTTTTCTATGAAGGTTAGTTAGAGGTAATATAAGTACCGTTGGAAAAGTTGCTTTCAAAGACTTTCCAGCACATTTGAAAACTCGCATTTGGAACTCGTATGACGAACTTATGAAGAGTCAAATTTGCTGTAAATATTGTGATACTTATAATACATATGTTTTCCAAGAAACTTCTAAGACATATAACTCTTAAAAGGGAAGTTCATTCATGACATGTTAGGTATGGTTTGAAATGCTTTTTCAAGGGCTATGTAGGCAAGCATTGGATTAGGATTTAGAGCCTTGGTTGAAGACCATACAGAGTATTTAAGTCTGACTATATATTTCATATTTACGGAAGCCACAAAAATGTAAATACATTAGTTTTTTGGGTTTACATTGTTCGCACTTGTGTGTTGTTACGTATCTTCTTGCTATTCACTTTTGCAAAATTTCTACAGATAGATACCATGCGCATACCCAAGTGCATATTTCATGCAGACAAAGAGACAAAACCATACTTAGAGATACAATAAGATCTAGACATGACTTATTAGAGAAGCGCTGAAAGATACAATCTCGAAATACTAATCACAAACAGATCATGTTCTCCTTGCAGTTTTATTTTATTATCTATCTTTCCCAACTGAAGGATTTGGTAACAAAAAAAAACCCTTTGAATATAACGTCCATCTTTTTCACGCTTTTTTTAACTTGCATGTCATGAGTGCTACACTATATGTAATTTTTGCTGCATATTCCTTAAGTTATTCCTTATATAGCTAAAGGAATTAGAATTTCTCACGATGTTTCGCAACCAAAATTGTTTTGGAATTTAAATTTCTATGAAGTATACAAGATCATTATGATGTATTATCATTGAAATTCATAAGCATGTGTGTAGAACTAAGATTTATTATCTAAGCCTTGTGCAAACAGGTAAGAACCACAATTTCATAGAAGATTGACATCTCTTTGCTTACTCATCAAGAACTGATGCTTTAACATTGAAAACTGAATTGCACAAGCTTTTCTACAAATGATAAGGATTGAGACCGCCTTCTTATTTCGGTAAAGATTTGTAATACAATTTGGTGTAAAATGTTTATTCGATGCACAACTAAACGTTTTACCAAGTTCATTCTTGGTAAAACAGATAGTCATTTCTTTGCATATCTACCTCTTCCATCAGAGGAGATGATTATAAAAAGGTTTAATTTATTACCTAACCTTTTTGTTTTGAAAGGGTAGGTAATAAAATAAAGCTTTATAAATTGTGGCATGATGCAGATGGGCAGCAAACATAATTACTTTGGTGAGTGTGTATGTCAATGCTATGTATTGTCTCCTCATGTTTCAGAGTTTGGTTACAATTCATGTTTAAAGTACTTCGATTTCTTATCAGTTTGATATAGATTTTTAGTTTAACACTTATATATTATCTATATAACAACAAATGTTTCCTGAAGTAGTTCTTGCGTGCATAGAACGCAGTGAAGCAGAAAAACATAATTTGCAGGTATAGACCAATCATCCTCTTTGTTTGTTCTCTCATATCATCCGCTTGTAAGTTTGTTCATCTTAACCGAAGATTGTATGCATATTTTTTTATTTCCCAAGGAGTCGATATTCTCTTACAAGTTATATTTGAAACGTGCATATTCACCCTCTTCCAAGTTCGAAAGATGAAAAAGATGCGGATGGTTTGATTTATTACCTATCTCTTCCGTTGAGAAGGGTTAGGTAATAAATTTAATTTTCTTGAATATTTATTTCTAGCCTCTACACTTATATCTTTGAGAACGTGTCATTCTTTCTTTGCCTTATGGGTTATGTAAAGATCTTCTCATATCTCCAGGTTTGTGTAATATATAACATTTAGAGATACTTTGATTTCTTTGTTCGACTCAGTATAAGATATTCGTGATAGTGGATGCATATTCACCTCTTCTAAAGTTTGAAAGAGAGAAATATGCACATGTGTTTTAATTTATGATCTATTCTTTTTGCCAAGAAGGATCAGGTAATAAATTAATCTGTTGATAAAATGATATTAAATGAGCTTAGCAGGCTGCAACACTTATATTCTCAAAGATGCATCTGGACCCCCTCCACTTATGAGTTAAATCTGGTGCCTACAGCGATGGTTGGTCCAACTAATATATAATAATTCAAGAAAAAACAATTATTTTATGATATAATTATCATCTAACACATATATATTTTTGACATCATAAAAAGAGCAAAAGTTCTCCAAAGTAGATCGAGCATGCATATCTCGCAATATGCAAAGAAGTTAATTTATTTACAAACTCTTCTTCGCGGAAAATTTGATTATAAATGAAACGTCACTAAAATGTAATATCCATTGGTTCACGCTTTTAAGCTGGAGTCAGATCTCGTAATTCACGATGTTTATATTTCCTTCATGTTCGATTCACATGAAGACTTCCAGAAGTACCAAGAAGAGTAAAGAACTTCATAAGACGAGGAAATTCATGTTTACAAATAGACTTGTCTGAAACATGAAAAACTGAGCAAACAAGTTTAGCAGTGCAGTTGAATAATTACCCTATCTCCAGGTCAGATTCGGGATTTGTCTGTTGAATATTTGATTTTTCTTACAAAATGAAATTTAGCACTCAAAATTAAAAGTAAGAACTAATTTAGTAAGCTTTTGATTAGTTCTTACTAAAATAAAGAAATTTATTAATTTTTACGTTTCATATATTATTTTCAAATATTTTCAAACTAGAATATTAACAATTCATTTTCTGAGATTTCAGCACTCTATTTATGTAACTTTTTACAAACAATGTAAATGATTTCTTAGTAAATATTATTTACTAAATTCCCCCTTTTAATATAGTAATTAGTATATATGTACATGGTAATATATCTAATGATTATGGCTTGCCCACATGAGCGAGCATTCTTTACAGTTTTTCTTTTCCTTCTGCACTCTTTCCTTTCCTTCCCTCTGGCGAGTACTTCAAGAAGAATGAATAAATATTCTTCTATTCTCTCTTTGACCCGCTACGGAATAGAGCCATTTCCCGTAACTCTTCCATAGGGAAATTATTTACCGTTCCCGGTCTCCCATAAAATTCCCGCATGACACAGTATACATTTATGGGCGTGGGATGAGCATAGCGTTCCGATCTTAGGGTTCGAACGAATTCGAACTCGGACACTGCTACGGTACCTCTGGGAATATCCCGTTCCCTACTCACTACTGTAGAATTCCTGTAAAACGTTCTACGGGGACGAATATTCTAAAGTTTGACACGACCCATGTGACGCAATGTTACAACCAAGCGAAGCACTTTGGCAATTTGCAGCTTTCCGTTCCCCAGAGGACGAAGGAGCTACCTCGCGACTCGAACACGCGGAGGCGGCTTGGACAAATTGACACGAAACAAACGAATTCAAAGTTCAAATACACACAGCTGCACGGCGGATTCAGAACCGAACGACTGCGCAAGGCGCTTCGAGGAAACGCAACTTTCTTTGCTGAGGGGCTTCGCATCGCTGCTGCTGTTATCATGGTGAAGGAGCGGACGCGTTCCGCTTCTCAGCCGCAACGGTTGTCTTCCTCAGCTAACAATGCAATTCCGGTCCTGAAGGATAAGAGGTAAAATCTTTGAGTTCGGTTTGTTCATCCAAGAGCCGAAGGATACGCTTGTTCTGTTCAATTGAGGTCTCTAATCGGCACTTGTATAAAATTCTGGGGCGCTGTAGGTGTATCAGGTTCATGTGTCTCAGGTTGAATCCAAGCTTGAATTTTGGATTTAGTCTGTTTTAGGGTACTTGTTGCGGAGCCTATGTCGGCGAGAGGCAGAAACCAAGTCTTTGGGGATGAAACAGGGTAGCTTGAGCTGTTATAGGCTCAAATTTCTAGTAGCAGCACTTACAGCTTCTTATGTATGAAGCTTTGTCGATAGTTCGAAGCACAAGAACCTGTGCTCGAACATACTCAACCGTCCGACTAGCACGGTTGAATTATTATCCCCTACTCACACAAGTAAAACTCTACATAATCCTATTAGATGATGATGTCCAAGTCTGATTAGTGAAATAGTCTGCTTCATCAAACCATCCACTAAAGCAAGCTCGCCTTTGCTTATAATTTCAGTACCAGGCTCGCTATTATGAGCAAGGATATACGGAAGCGAGATGGTAAAAGATATTATACCCCGAAACTGCCTTTGGAGGTTTGATGCAGCTACGAAACAACTTACTTGCAAGGTCAATGTTGCCTTTTCTCAAGTCATCGCCGAACTGCACAAGGTGATCATCACAAAACCGTCTGTTGAGAAATACAAGCCAGCCACAGAAAAGCTTGAAATCCATGTGAACAGTTCAAACCTGCGAATGAGTGGTTACTTCGAGAGCAATAGGTTTACTGCTGTATCGGAGGTTCTTTATTTATACCAATAACAAATTAGGGAAACGTTTCAAATCCAACCTAAGTACCTGGTTAAGCCCAACAGCAAACGTATACCGTATATAACTGTCGGACATGATCGAGCGAGTGTGAAATGCATTGTACAAGTTCTTGTCCCTAGAGCAAACCACCAAGAGACAAACTGAGGATCAAGTTCATGTCAACTGGAAGTCATTGACGAATAGGGCATCTTGTTTTCTTTGGTAACAGTCTTTGGAGCCTATCGAAGCCTGTTATGGTCAGCATCGAAAAATGGTCTGTCATTTATCTCTCATTGTTTATGTGACTATCGAGCACCTGTTAGCTAGGCTTACTTTAACTTTGCTACAATCTTAACTTTATACTGGAATATGTACTCAGGGCCAAGAAGGGTCGAGGTCCCAAAGGAAAGAAAGCAACTGCGGATGGGGATTTAGGGGTGAATGATCGGCACCAGTGGCTGCTGCCTAGTGAAGGAGGGTACCTCGAAGCAGAGGGTCTTGAGCAAACTCGTCACTTTACTCAAGAAGCTATTGTCAAGGAGGTGGACGTCACCAGTGCTCGCAAAGCATTTGACCTCGAGTTAAAAGGTCATTTTCCACACGCATTATGCTTTTCAGGACAAGGCAGTACGAACCTAGGGATATTTTTACATGTTGTGAATTGATTGTGACTCGCAGTGAGTTTTCTCTCAGCAGTTCTTGCCCATCAGGCCTGGTGTCTAGACATCATCCTCAGTGTGGAATACACTTCAAGGGCCGAAGGGGTGCTAGACATGACCAACCCGGGCGAATAATCAATTCCTTTCAGATAACGTTATAATATATCAGTAGACAGTGTGAAGGTTTCCAACTCATGTCGTCTGCCTTTTCGAACGAGTTTCACCACTTACACTTCAACTGATCTTCTCGTTCATGTTTACAGATTTAGGGCCTTATACTCTTGATTATACCAATAATGGTAAGTACCTGGTGATTGGCGGTCGGAAAGGCCACCTCGCGATCATGGATTGGAAGCAGTCCAAGCTCATTACGGAACTTCAGGTATGGATTGTTCTGTTAACAACTAGGATATCTGGGTACGTCTATCAGTCAGATATCTTTCGACACTTCCTTCTTGCATCAGTTCCCCTTCTCTCGCGCAACTCTGGTTGCCTCACTGTAACCTTTTCTTGCTTTGGCCCTTCCTTCGTTTTGTCCAAAGACTGATCACCCTACATGTCTGCAGGTCATGGAAACCGTGAGAGATGTGAAGTTCCTGCACAACGAGCTCTTTTTTGCTGTAGCTCAGAAGAAGTACGTTAATACTATTTTCAGAAGGTTTTTTCTAGTTATTGTCATTTATCCGACTTCCTGTCCAGATGTTCCTCAGGACATGTTTGTAGACCATCTACTCACCCGCAAAATGTCATTTGGTTTGCTTTCTCAGTAATCGTACACAATGCAAGTCTTCGAAGTGATAACAGACGTTCATTCAGATTCGCAGTGGGTTTTGTACACAGTGTTTGACCTGACGTGTGTGATCCTTGCAGATATACTTACATTTACGATAAACAGGGTGTTGAAGTTCATTGCCTCAGAGTAAGTGTATCAATGTGTGTTGAAGCGGTGTCTACTTAAAGCTCTTCCACAAACGTCCCAGTCACAGCCTGTTGGGTCAGCATTTGCGTCGTATGGTATGTGCAGAACATATGCTTCTTTTAATTGAGAGGGAACTGGTCTATTTACTGAAATTGCTGCTACGGTGCTCACGGCCTTCTTGGGAATATGGACTGCAGGATCATATAACCACGCTCAAACTGGAGTATCTACCGCACCACTTTCTGTTGGCCAGCACTGACAAGGCTGGAATTCTGCGTTACCAGGACACTAGTACTGGGCAGATGGTAGCACTCATGCGTACGCATCTTGGACGCGGCGGGGTTATCGGCATGAATCCATATAATTCAGTCATAGGACTGGGTCACAATAATGGTACTGTGACCATGTGGGGTCCCAACATGCAGACTCCACTAGTTTCCATTTTATGTCACAAGGGCCCTGTTACAGCCATAGCCTACGACATAGAAGGGCGCCAAATGGCGACTGCAGGTATTGATGGAAAGGTTAAGATCTGGGATGTACGCAAATTTTCTCCAATGCATTTCTACTTCGCTCCAACCGCCGCGAAATCGTTGGATATCAGTCAAAAGGGTCTCCTCTCTATGAGCAGTGGATCTGGCATTCAAATTTGGAGGGACGCGCTTACAGTGAAGCAGGTGAAGAGTCGACTTGTGTCCACGTGTTTCTGTATATTCTGGTTAGTTGCCTTGGCTGTAGAGGACTGAATTTGTTCTAACTTGGTGAACTCGGCATCTTTGCAGAGCAAACCTTACTTGACCCATCGTGTTCCAAAAGGTTCTCAAGTGCAAGACATATGTTTCTGCCCTTATGAAGATGTGATGGCTATTGGACACGGGAACGGAATATCCTCTATCTTAGTTCCTGGTGCTGGAGAACCAAACTTCGATTCTTTTGTGTCGAATCCATATCAAACTTTGAAGCAGCGACGTGAAGCTGAAGTACATAAACTGCTCGACAAGTTGCAACCGGAGATGATAGTCCTAGATCCTAAACAAATTGGAGCGGTGCAACAGTCTACGAGTGAGAACCAACAGGCCAAGCGCCTGCTTGCCAAGGATGCAAATGCGGCCATTGCGGAGAAGTTAGGCTTGCCAGTGAAGGAGAAAAAGAAGACCAAAGGAAGGAACAAATCCAGCAAGCGAGTGCGCAGGAAAGACAGTAATATAGTAACAGTAAAGCGAGCTTTGATTGCGGAACAGCTTAAAGCTGACCGCAAGGCTCAGACTAAGAATAAGGATTCTACTCCAGAGGTTCCGTTGCCGAGTGCACTGCAACGTTTCAAGCGCCAGTGAAGGGGGACTGCGAGAACCATCGTCTATCCTCACCTGCAACTAGAGCACCTCCGCTTACCACCTAGTAGGGATAGTTATACACCTCTCTCCGGAAATTATTGTCTTCGACCTCTGGAAAGCCGATTAAGCATAGTTCTTCTCTTCCTTGTAATCCGGATTTTTACTCAGATAAGGACTCGTCCAATTGTTTCATGCGTTCAGTCCCTTTAGCATGATGCTTTCCTGTATCCTTTGCTAACTTACTACTAATTGGTACTCCGTAGGTTAATACTCCACATTTCAAACTGGTTCATGTTGCTTGAAATGTTGTAAGCTATGTTGTTGGAACTGGCTACAACTGCTGTACCGTTTCTTTGGGTGCTGATGAAGAGTCAAGGTTGAGGTGCATGCTAGGGAAGGACGAATACCATGCTTGGTGTGTAGGCAGGTGTTTGCTGCCCACACCTCTTGAGAGATTTGAATTACATTTTAGAGCATCTCCGCCGCCGCACTGAAAGAGTCACGCCAACTGAATGGTAGTGCGAACCGTAAAAGCACAAGGTGGTGAAGAAGAGAACGTGAGCATTAACTTTCTAATTTTGATGTTTTGATGATTGAGAAGGTCTTCATACTGGGACACTGGAGTAAAACGTCCAAGCACAAAGGACAAGCTATTTCCTTTTCTCGTCATTTCCTAAAATCGATGGCTAGCTACAATAATGCATAGCAGAATTCACCACCGCGACACAGTAGAGTTTTACGGTGGTTGTGGAACTGGATAGCGCCAGTTTCTAGACCCACCAAATTTCACTCGTGTTTAGTGTGTAGAATTTGACGTTCATGTTTTCCAAGGTTTATTTTGCAGGAAGAAATCCAATCCAGAAGTGGCAGAAAAAAGCAAACAGTACAGTCAGCCATCAAATCTATTCAAGCAAACAGCCGAACATGTACATGATGGACGATGCTACTAGCAAATCATAATGTTGAACATCTGTAGCAGGTTGGAGTTGGCAAAATCAGTGTAATATGAAAAACATTTATTACTTTTAGAAGGTTAAGCAGTGAAGACTAAGCCCACAGTAAAAAGTTAATATGTGGCACCACTATCGTAATACAATCCTTGGTACTGAAGTGTTGAAGTGTTGCCTTGTCGAGCTCAAGGAAAAGAAGCATGTTCTATTTTTTCTGAAGGACGTACAGAAGCTAGATACGCGAATTTCTTCTCATTTGTGACAAATTACACCTGGATCCTTACTTATATATATGTATTATTTATTCAGTTGCGTATTAGCGTATTTATATGAATGCGTACATGTTCTGCCATGGACTGCTCTCAACATTAACTACATCATCCAACTGCGTGATAGAGGGAACCTGCAGCAGCAGAATTGCGTGAGTATGGAGTAATTCTCTTTAACCGTGCATCAAATTAAGGTATACGAGTTAAGAATATTGTGAGACTGAACACTTAACCACATCTCACAAGACTGGAAACTCTAGCAGAACATAAGAAAAAAGAGTAAAAATTGAGAACCAGCCTAAACAGAAAATATTTGCGACAACGTGAATAATAAAGATGCACCTCATCTCATTCGTGGAATACGATTGGGAAGAGCTGAATAATAAGCATACTCAACCACCGTTGGGGAACTTTTGTTATAGGAAAAGTATCAATGCTATCCAGAAAATCTATAATAAGTTCTTATGAAATTTCAATAGATATTAAGTGATAGCAGAACCTGGAGTTGCAAGAAAGTCCAGACATAACCCATTCACCCTCTTCCGAACATGCTTATTCATCTCCTCGTTCTTCTTTACGTGTGCTACAATGCATCGTTTATTATTTTTCAGCTACTTTGATGTATGACGGACTGTTGATTAAATTATTATTTTTTTTTGTTCTTATTCTATTCCGTCTGCTTTTGTATCCAAAGGGCAGTGCGCAGACCTGAGAAATAAGATAACTCATTGTGCTTCTTTATTCCGGAGCATATCGAGAAGGTGTCCACTCCATATTGCTTTTCCTCCTTGTCAGTTTTCTGACTCCAGAACGATCAAGACAAGAACGCACTTATATAATAATACTCCGTGCGTGCTACAAGTGTGGGCGTGCAAAGAAAATACCATTTTTTCACTGCCATTGCAGCGAAGAACTACATGCAAACTAAACTTCTCATACCGTTTTTCAGTGCCAATGCAGCCACCTAGGGTCTGTCATTGCAGATAACCACTCTGTGCAAATTGATCTCAGGTAGAAAACTCCAATATTACTTGCCAACGGTAAAATTAAGGTTTATTTAGTTCCAAATCAAGATTTACAAGTTCCCACTCGCAACTCATCATGCACCTCGAAAGAAAAGAAAGACGGATATGACATAGCAGTTGCCTAAATTTCTACTCTCCCACAGGAACCGTCACAAGGTCCCT
Source organism: Asterella californica (assembly GCA_036924285.1). Taxonomy (NCBI): domain Eukaryota; kingdom Viridiplantae; phylum Streptophyta; class Marchantiopsida; order Marchantiales; family Aytoniaceae; genus Asterella; species Asterella californica. Next base: position 2,856,344 of record JAYKYS010000010.1, on the reverse strand, counting down.
CTCATGTGTTACAAGAACTGACGATTATGCTATCACATTCTGCGAACTCTTGATAGTTGAGTGCTGTATAGTTTCTCTTTTTCTTCGCACTTTGGGCTAACCTGTACAGTGCACCGCGTATGGACATTCTTGTCCTTACATCCAACTGGAACACAGAAGTGAGGTGCAATAAACCAAATGCAGATTGTCACAGCAAAACATGAACTACATTCCTCTGGATACTAGACTTCAAATTGGAACGAGACATCTGAGAAACCACAATCTAAACACTTCCTACCACCCCTCACGAAGGAAGGAAGAACTGGTTGTCCAACCTAGAGCTTGTATCGACATCACACTAGTCTGAAGCTGTTGTATTGCTGTAGCCTCATTAGAAGTCCAATCAAGAGAGCTCGGATCATCAAAACCCGCACCTTGGATACCCATATCCAAAGGTGATCCCTGGAGGAGGCTTTGCTGAGACTGATTGTACAAACAATCGTGTTGCAACTCATTCATTCATGGTAGCCAACTGCCGTTCTGCTATTGTTGCACTCTTCCATGGCCAGACGCGTTGACCAGTTGCTTGTTCTGAAAGTTTTCTTCAAACGCTGGACTTGTCGAAAAGATCCATTTTGTTCTTGAGTGGAAATCAAGAAGGATTGATGTGGAGGATGTTGCAAAGGTGGTGTTGCAGACGTCTCTGTTCCAAAGAAACAGAAACTGTACAAAAACTGAGAGAAAACAAGTCTTTGTTTCCCTCCTAGTCGTAGAAACTGTCTCACTCCGGTCGTCTTCTGATCTCACATAACAGTAGCGTCTACGTAGACGTACTGGGTCTGAAGTCTTGTCCTCGTCTCCTTAAAGTCTTCTTCGCTAAAATGACCTGCAGACGAGCGATCAAGACAGCAAAGCGAGACCATGGTCATCGCTCGCAGGTTGAAGCTAATGAAGCGAAAGCATCGCCTTCGCTCGCAAGGTTCGACCTAATGCTTCTCAACAATTAAACTGTCCCCAACAAAATGCCCCAGCGGCAGCGAGGGCAGTTGAGACGTTGTTTGAATTCGGCGACGCGAAAATTCTGAACCATCGGTAAATTTTCTGAAAAATCAGACGTCTACAGCACGACAATCCCGCAGTCTTGTTAGCTACGTTTTCTGACCTTCGGCTACAATGGCAGTAGCCAAACAAGTTGCAACGTTTCCGTTCTTTTCCGCTCATTTGCGATGGGGATGATGATCCATAAGTGATGCACGGTTAGACACACATCCGTGACTACAAGTGTAGCAGTTTGCTAATGAGCAAAATTCATTTAACTGATGCATTTATTTATTATCTGACTATTTTTGACACAAAGGATTAGTTCATAAATTAAACAACTTGCTGCCTTCTTCCGTCTTAGATGGGTGAATAATAAATAAACAAGCACCCATTACAATTCTGTAACGACAACCGACAATTGTCACAACCTACTTGAGAGAGGATATGCTGGTCAAGTAGTTTTGCTAGTCTGCATGGTATTTCGATGAACTATATTTCTCGGTGGGCTCCACCCATCATTTGTTTGTCATGCCATGTCACTTGCTCAGTATGATGAAGAGAAAACAGAATTCATTCTAGAACAAAAGTGAGCTTGTTGCTTATGATCGACCCATTTATTTCAGAGCACCTGCATATATATTCACTTCCAGGGGTTTAATTTATTACCAGAAGGGTTAGATAATAAATTAAATTCAGAATAAATGAATGTATATTTAGCTTTCAAAGGTTTAATTTATTACCAGAAGAGTTAAATACTAAATTAAATTCAGAGTAAATTAATGTATATTTAGCTTTCAGGTTCCGGAGTTGTATCTTTGGCAGCGGGGCAATCTACTCATTGCCTATGGTTTTATATCCGGGTCTTCTCGTGCTTCCATGAATAGGCTATCAGTTAACATTTTTAACATTTTTGATTATTTTTATCACTTGATATATGAGTTTTGTTTAATATTTATTTATTTCTTCGATAACAATAAGTGGGCAAAAGTTCCTATCATTCATCGAGCATGCATATTTTATTAGGACAGAGTGCGCTGGATGCCCTTGATAGCGTCTTAAGTAATCATAGTAATCATCATATAAAGGGTTAGGATCAAGAGTGGCATTTTAATTTTCCTACCTAAAGGAGTCTATTTTAATAATGTAGAAAAGATGAAGGGGAACACTATATTAATCTTCCAAACTCCATAGTAATTTAGTATATTACTATGGAGTCACTATTATTTAGTATAGTTGAGAGATTATCTTTCAACTCCTCGGGACAACGAGAACCAGAACTTTCACCTAGACATCAGAAAGTATAAAACAGACCAGAAAAATGAATAAAACTATTAATATTTAATATTAATAAAATAAACTTGGTGATTTTTACATAGAAAACATGATTTGGTAGTAGGACCACCAAAGGTATATATATCAGCACATATTATCTTCTCATCCATGATATATGAGCTTGGGGGTTCACTAAGGGATTTGTTATAAACATGTGTAATTAAAAATAAGAGATCAGATTATTACGACTTATAAACAAATAATTAAACTAAATGATACATATACTATTCTTATTTTTAAAACTATTTTTACAAATAGTGTAGTTTATTTTCAGAAGAGTAAATTATTTTTGAGAATATATTGGAATGGGTAAAATTGGAAAAGAAATTCCTTTGATTCAAAAGAAGGATGATTCTTAGAACTAAAATTATAGAAGATAGATGTATGGTTTTGCTTAAAACTTTAGTATTACTAAAAGTGCTTTGGGGTGCTCTTTACACGGATTTCTCGTTCGTGTTTAAGAGTTGTTCTCGTCATAGAGCACATGTTCTTCATTACACATGTTTTTAATAACTGTTGAGAGCACATCTTCGCCAAAAGCATTGCTCTTACATGGATTACACCGCACAACTTCGCCAAGAGCATTTCTCTTACACGGATTACATCACCTCCTGCATGTAAGACACCACCCATGCAGTACCCCACTCACGAGTACTCGAGTTGTCCATGAGAACCAAGAAGTCGAGGTTTATTTTTCTGTTACATCCGACACTTATCCCTCAAGCCAATCCCAACCACCGGTCGGGGTTGAACCGCGACCTGGAACTTGCTAGGCGTACCGTCCATGTTGTCTCAATGGAAGTACTAGAGGCCAAATCTAACAAAAATTCTTGCCTAGTTCCATCGAGAATTTTAAAAGAGATCTATCGGTCAGCACACCATCGAAGATCTGCATCCATGCAAAATAGCCAGAAAATAGCCAAAAAGAAAATAAAAAACCTTAAATTATCATCCTAAAAACGAACTTGTGCAACATACAAAACAGGTTTCAGCAATATTCTTTCTGCAAACGAGATGATGTTCAGAGAAGTAATGAAATGACAATACCAAAAACCACAATATCCCAAACCAAACTATCACTCCTAAATCGAACAGTGACAAAATCTAAAAAATCAAAATAACTCAATGAATAAAAGCTCAATACAGGAGACTGAGATGAATCAAAGAGTACCACTATCAGCAAAGTCAAGGGGAAGAGAAATTAAATATGCATGCTCGATGAACTTCTGAGAATTTTTGATCGTTAACTGTTATGAGAAAAATATATAAGTGTTAAATGAAAATCATATATCATGTAAATAAAAATAATAATTGTTATTCATATAAACCATAAGTAAACTAAAGACACAAGTCCAAGAACTTGAAGTTATTTATACATTAATTTATTATTGGAAACATTAATTAATAAATTAAATTTACCTCCTCTACCTAGCTATTACATACACATGTCACATGTGTATATATAAACTTTCTAGACTTGTTGTATGTTCTAGAACGTAGAAATAGAAAAAAACAAGAAATTTTGCTTGCAATGGAATTGCAAGGCTATGTTAGCGATTTATCCTATCTGTCTCTAAACCATTTCTTCTCTATGTTCCACTTTATCGCAATCTGTGAGAGTCGGTCAATCAGTCACTCTTTCTAACCGTTTGCCAATACAAACATAATACACTATACGACAAACAATTCTCCTCTTCTTCTCCGGTTTCCACGATAGACGTATAAGTATGCTTACATATAGTAACATGTTTTGAGAAAATAAGTCCATGAATATAATCATTCATTCACCAAATAACTTAGAGGAGTCGGCTAAAGAAAAATGGAGAATAAGTCCTTACATAATGCTTGCTAGCAAACCTAACTCGCAATAGGAATATGCAACTCGAAACACACTCAAATCACATATAGAGCAACGGCGATGCTCCTTGTCTTTATGACATCAAACATATGTTGCTTATTACGACACTGAACTTATAGTTCAGAAGTTCATAGAACTTATGAACTAATGGTTGCTTATTTTCTTTCCCTCTCACCTACATCCATACACTTTGGATGCATATTTTATTTATTATTCACCTCTTTGGTCTTAGATGAAATTTATTAGTAAACTGCCGCACTTATAGTCTCGGAATCGCATTATTTCACGTTTCATTGATGGGTTTTGTCTGGACTTTTTCATAATGTCAAGTACCACTATCATTTAACAATTACACATCCTATTCCTATTAAAGTCAAAAAGCCAAAACATAAGCGTATATAGACAAGAAAACGACACAACATAAACAATCAACAATTAGCAAATGAACCACAAAGATACAGTCGCAACCTAAAACAACAACATCGTCCCAAGCAAGACCTCAACTCCAGCTCTAGGGACCCAAACTCTACTCTTTCATGGTAGAGAAAAAGCTCCAACTCCTTTCTCTCTTTCAAGAAGAAGAGAGAGACAAGCATTAGCTTGTTTGCAGTCCCATCCGCCAGGAACCCAAGCAGCCTAGGTTCGATTCCTCCTGCCCGGAGGGCTCAGATTGTGGAAGAAAACATAAAGGCCAAAACCGAGAAGAGCCGAAAAGAACACGCATAGTCCTACGTTTGATCTCAACAACGAAGAAAGAAAAGGGAAGCAAGGCAATATATCCACGTGGCATGTAAACCTTATTATACCCATTTATGATATATATATATATATATAACAAAATCTAATACTTTGTATAAACATGGATGAAAAATATATAAAAGAGCAAGAGCGACATCTCCTAATTACTCTAAGGTACAAAGTAAAATAATGGTTATCTAATCTCTCCACTCTATATCTCTCTGTACGTGAACACATCTGACCTTTTAGCAATAATGGCCATTGCCGACTCGTTTCCTGCTCGTTGGAATCATGAAGGACTTGCAGATGTTTCAGGATCAGCCTTCCTCGTCGAGCCGATGAATTCTTGTGGAGCTCACGCAGCAGCAGTACCTGAATTAGAGCAGCTTGCACACAAACCGGTTTCGGTTCAACCATCGGCCATATTTGGGTTTAAAGACACGCATTCAGCTTCCAGCCATATTGAGGTGGCCATAGCATGCACGAGTTTAACAGTTTGGCTTCAGCGAGGATGGGCTCTGTCACACCAAGCACACAACGGACCAATGTTCCGGCAGAGGCTCATTGCCCACCGCTGCTGAAGGTTGGACTCTTTGATCTGAAAAGTCGACACGTCTTCGTCAGAGCTACAATACATGCTTCCTTCATTTGGCGGGGTTTGCTTCTCCATCCACTCAATCGACGCAGCATGCGCTGTTCTGGAACATATTAGAAAGTTGTTTCGTCTCGACTCCACCAAACCCACAAAATTCACTTCCGTCACACGGTGAATCACTGAAATAGGTCTTCTGTAGGTTACCTGGAAGTCTGGACTCTGGAGTGGGGGCCACGCTCATGGTGACGTAATCAGAGGCTTATTATTCGGCTCCACATGGCGGGATATAGTCACTTACCTTCCTTTATCCTTCCGTTTTTTAGCTTTGGGCCGGAGCAGCTCGCTCTAACTGAGCGGTGTCTGGCATCGTTGCAAGCAAGCGAAGAAGAAGAAGAATCTCTCGAGGGCTGGAAGGAGACTGTAGGCTTCGCGGTTTACGTAGCTTGTTCAAGTGGGTTTTCACCCGCTGGACAGTGAATCAATTTTCTTGTTTCCCAAAGCTTGAATCAGTCGACACAAGGGAGTCGGAAGACTTGCAGGATAGTGGTGCTGGTGAAGCTGCAGCAAGAGTGGTTTCCTAGTAAGGAGAGTGGTAAGGAAGGCTGAGGAAATCTCAAACGAGAGAATCGATCACGAAGGAACTCGAAGAGAAGGGGCGTACTCGTAGATTGAAGATTGTGCATGGACGGAGGTGAAATGGATGTAGCAGGGACAGTTGAATCGGAGAACGAGGTGCTGCAATCGGGTTGAGAAGTAGGTAAGGGAAGGGAAGGAAGGCGTCGTTGCGTTTCTTCGCACCGAAACACCAAAGTGCACTTGAGTGCCCGTGGGGCTCACTGCAACGAGAGAACGAGGAGGATAGGAGCGAAATTTAATCATGTCTTCGGCGGGCAGGAGGCGAGATGGAGATGTCATGAAATTGATGATGAGCGATTACAAGGTGGAGCTGGTGAACGACGCAATGCACGAGTTCCACGTGGAGTTCCACGGTCCCAAAGACAGTCCTTACCAGGAAGGAGTGTGGAAGGTTCACGTCGAGCTGCAGGAAAGTTATCCCTACAAGGCGCCGATCATCAACTTCGCCAACAGGATCTTTCACCCGAACATCGACGAGATGTCCGGCTCGGTCTGCTTAGATGTAATTGACCAGACCTGGAGTCCGATGTTCGCCCTGATCAACGTGTTTGAAGTCTTCCTTCCTCAGTTGCTTCTGTATCCTAATCCCGGACATCCTTTGAACAGGGAAGCAGCCGTTCTCATGATTAAAGATCGTGAGAAATACGAGCAGAAAGTCAAGGACCATTGTCAAAGGTATGCGAGGCCCGAGGATGTGGGAATTCGCCCAGCGAACGAGAGTAGCGAGGACGAGTTGAGTGACATGTCCAGCGATGATGATGATGACGATGAGGATATGATACTGTGAGACAGAAAACAGAGCGGATTCAGTTGACGAACGAGCGTCAGGATGATGAATGAGGAAACCACTTCCATGCATCGGTGGGTTGAAGACGGAATGTGAAATAATGACGGGAAGGAAGAAGCAAGGAAGAGCTGCGCAGTCTTTCCAGGCTGAAATGGTATGAACCGGATAACTTACGGGCATAGATGACTGACTTAACTTCAGTCTGACGTACAAGAAATTACTGGTTGTGTTCACATTAGACCTACTTAACCTAAGACCTTACTTCAGGTCTTGGGAGTATCCGTACTTACCAATCATTCCAACTCAAGTAGGCCGCTGTCCTTTTTGCACGCGACTCCCAAGCTCTGTTGAGGAAGGTTCAGGGTCTCAAATCTGCGTCCGTCCCTCCGCAAATTGGAGATGTGTGGGACGGACATCAGCGGCGGCGGCGACAGCAGCAGCGCCTGTGGGATGCAGTAGTATTCCAGCAACGCCTGTAGAACCGGCAGTTCGAACGGGAGTCTGGACAAACGGAGTCCGCCTTCTCGTCTGCAGATCGAGAATCCCATGGAGTAACTGCCGAGTTGGTGCCGATACATAAACACATGAAACTTATGCTCCGGGGGTGAAACTTGGTTCGTGTGGATCACCGATTTTGACTTTCACAGAAAGCATCAGTAGAATAGAATAAGCCTTCTACGACCTTAAAAGTCTGGACGAGAGTAGCAGTAGTACTGGGTACAGAAGAACCTTGAATACTAGGAGATTTAGGGCCAGCTGTACATTACACTCGGTCGGAATGGTTTCGGATTAGGTGTCCCGCTGCCTGTTTAGATTCTACAGAAAAGCTAAAACTCTTGACTGTCATTCGGAGTTAAAATCATTGATCTACACTGATCCGCCCAGAGGCCGTCACGATTACAGTGCGATCGTGTCCACGTATATGTTGTGAACATTAGTGTAAGGAGTATTGTGCAAAGAGAAGGGAGATATGACATCGTTATTCAGAGATTATACGACATCGTTTTCCAGATAATTTCGTCCCCAATGTACGAGGATTCTACGCTCCATACGTCCGTCTTTGGTCATGGTCAGTCATACCTCCAGAGACTGCAAAATCCACGCGAACCTCTCCGTAACACGGCAGGAGAGGAGAAGGTACAGAACATAGAGGTACAGAACATAGTCAGAAGCCCACGAGTCTTATGTCTCGACCTTACCCGTACGGTGTTGATTAATACTGGGGTGAGTCCAGCACCTTGTAGAAACGGCGAGGTATCAGTTTTAGGTGTCCCTCCAGGATTACTGAGTTCGACTCGGGTTCTGTTTTCCTGCTACGTGTTGTGTAGCTGTGAGTTAGTCGCCATGAGGTGGTTGTGGAGGAGCAACCGTATCGGATGGCGTTTATCTGCCACAGGCTGAATGCGTGGCGCAAAATATATGAGGAAGTTAACAGAACAATGTAATCAGTCAGACACCAGTCAGTAAGGGAAATAAGATAACACCGGACACATACTGCGTGGATACCGCTTCCTACTCACAACCAGTAAAAACATCTTATGGCCGCCGGTAGGCACTTTAGAGAGTAAAGTGCATTCACGACGCTCTTGAACGGCAGCGTCTGAACGGCGTTCGACGTGGACAAAGCCATAAGAAATTCCATTTACCTGAACAGTGTCAGTTATGGTACAAATGGTTACAGCAATGGAGCTCGAAGAAAGGGTTTAACAATACAACACCCAGAGATTCGAAGGAGGACATACAGGCAGATGACTTAGCCTTTATTTCCACAACGGGGAAGTTGAAGGTACAGTTGAAGCCTATAACAGTCTTCAAAATGAATGAGGACAAGTGTCCATGAAGAAGTCTTAAAGCCCTCGCATTTGAGATAACTCGTGGATCAAAATCTTGCTGCTCGTCTTTCTCTGCTAGTCTCTGCTTTCTCCTGCATAGCGCTGTCTCACAGACCACTCAGCTAGGGACTACGACCAGAGCGTAGTCCTCAAGCCCCATCACGGTTAGCCCTGAAGTCGTGACGACATCGTAGGTCTGGGTTTAGTAAGCTCTGCAAATAAAGTTCCCGGACGGCAAGGCTTGAATGGTAAACTCAATGACTAACGCCAAGACCTGTCATGTCTGAACTATGCAGACACCTGTAATTACTATGCGCCGTGTTCAATTCGAACCTCGTCTCTAATTGACTCTATACGCGAACTGATGGGCTATCTATGGGAAGAACGCATGGGTACCTTGCATACTGCTCGCACGAATGAAGGAAATACTAGGCAGTTACGGCCGCAGAATCAGCCTGTCGGACACCATTGTGATTTCCGTCTGACTCTTTCGTCAGTTCTGTTCTAAGTTTCATCAAAAGCAGACCAAGATTGTTCTGTCCAGCTCCTGTTCTACCAGCACCCCAGAAGTGATCATTTGGAGAGGCCTCTACTATGACTGATCCTGCCGTATTCAGGAGCAGTCTATGGAGAGATTCATAGGAGGTAAACTTGAGACGGAGGGCCTTATACATGACGTCCATTTTCACATCATCCCAGTCCGGACGTAGCTGATAGAAGACATAAAAACGAGAATTAACTCTGACACAAGAGTCCCTACATGCAAACCGCAGCAATTCTTCCGGTAATAACAGCAGAAAACTTCGTCGAGGACGTCACTAGAACTGAGCAAACCTTCAAGCACTGACATCGTAGATCCACTTACCAAATCCGGTCTTTCTCTTGCGAGAGAGCGACCAAGACGAGCTGCCTCTTCTGGACTCGCTGCAAACTGGATCTTCTGGACGCGCTCTTTCGCTAGGGGATCTTCTACTCCTACAAACTTTTGTGCCTGTCACAAAGATAACAGTACTTTTGACGAACATTTGTGGAAGCTAACAATACCACAGAATAGCAACAGGATTCTGGAAGTTCTCAATCGTACCAATCCTAACTTTGTCCTAAAATCGTCCAGACAACGAGTTCTTTAAGTAGATCAGTGACAGGTTGGTAATCACCTGATAATAATGCTCAACACTGTTCCAGACTGCTTCCATTCCCGAGTGATCTGGGACAGAGATTGGATGTGGAGAGAAGTTGGAAAAGGCGCCGTAAAGATCCCAGGTTTTGTAGAAGGTAATCACTGCTGGTGGTTTGGTTGACGGAAGAAGATAATCTGCAAGTGCTAGTTCAACTGCGGCTGATACAGCGGGGTACAAAGCGGGAACGGGCTGCAGAAATCCCGTAACTAGCATGTCCGGGCCAATCTGCAAAAGGACGAGATTTAAGCTCATCTTTTCTTCCTGCTCTATCTTTCAGAGAATTAATTTCCATCTTCTAGTTCCACTATAGCCGAAACCTGAAAATCTACTAAGATATTCAAACGCAGATATCTACAGATATCGGCTTACTACAGCTACCCATAGAGAAATATAACTTTGTCTATATAGCTCCGAAGCAAGATCAAACATCTACACTTCACAGCAGATTTACTTGTTTAAGGTCCAACTGAAGTGACCGTTTTGTAGGAAGAACTGAAAATCTCTGATCAATGTACCTAACTACACCAAAATGCGGGATAGTAACAATACATACCTGCTCAAACGCGACATCAGACAAATTCAATGCCTGAGTCATTTCTACCATGCCTAGTTCACCGACTGGTGTTGGGGCCAACACGCCTCCTATAATTTTCGGGGCCACAAACGCGATTACCTGCAGAATCCGAGATCTTTTCCTCAGCGTCCTACAGCAGGCTTGTCATGATCATTACGTACTGAAAGCTTACAGCGTAACTCAGGGGGAAAACGACCAAGATGGGACGCTCAGGACGCTGCGTAATCTAACATTCACTTGCGAGCTCCTCCAGAAAGCTCCTTGGATCCAATTAAACTGGAAAGAGACCAAGGAAACTTATCATGCAAAGACCAACTCTACATCTTTCTCACTTGCCTTGTGAATGACCCCTGAGGCAATAGCAGGCGCAGAAAGTGTCCCTCCGCACTCCCACATCACAGACAAAAATCCCCGATCGAAGCAGTAATCCATCACTGCTTTGGGAGTAAGAAAATCAAACTCAACAACTTCCACACCCCGGGCAACCAACTGAGACTGAAATTCCCGGCGAGCCCCTCTCTGAGTCATCACTATTGTTGGTGCATTGGCAACATTCCAAAGATTTGCATCCACTGGTAGAGTCAAACATCTTGACATGACGATGCGGACTGGGAGATGGCCCCCATCTTGTCGCGTAGTTAGGCGTGGATCTGACAAAAAGAACAGGCAAGCCAAAAACACGAACCTATCAAACCGACTGAAGTCTCATTGATCCGTTAAACATCGATGACACTGAAAAGTCGAGGGCATGTCATGCTCATTGTCAAGGTGCCGATGGAAGAACTATGAAACCTTATAGCAATCTTGTATCTTAACTTTTCGTCACAATTATCTTGACCCCCATAGGTGAACTTTCTCTGCCAAATACGAGCTCCGTCTGCCAGGCCCTAGATCCAAGAAGCAGAAAAATGGCTGCACTTTACTTTCAGAAGCGCTTAACCTGCAGTCCTCCTGTAAACTGAATGTGGCGTAAGTTAAAAGAGAAGGAAGGTGCTCACTGTCACGCCGAACCGTGTTGCCTCCCACGATAACAGCATCACTTCGCCCCCTGGTTTGGAATACACGTCGGCGGGAATCCGAGCTTGAAACCCATGCAGCATCTCCTGTGCTTGCTGCAATTTTCCCTGAAAATCATCATCCATCATTCAGCCACTTCCCAATCACGATTGAATCAGATAGACCTGATAAAAGGAAGAAAACCAATGCGAATCCTTCAAACGGTAACCATTGCAGTGTTGCCTTCGCTGCCCTGCGACAAGACGGGGCGGACCAAGTTGATGATACTTTTGCTTACTAATTACGTGGAAAATCGTTGCAGGCACTTGGACCCAACTTATATTAAAGAGGGACCACAAGCACATAGTGATTAAGAGCATACAAACCTTCAAAGTATGCGTGCATTTGTATTCATAAATGGAGTGAACTTCGCCCAAAATGAGGACCGTCGAAACTTAAAACCAAAAGAGCCATTGGCTAGAAATGATCAAAGCTTCATGTGAATGACTGAACGTACCATCTAGAGTCATTGCATACTTGAGGACAGAAAACGGCATACGTTGAACAGCTCTACACAGAAGAGGTGCATTGCTTAACTGACACGCCCTTGTTATCCCCTGCAGGTTCAAATAAGACATATGGCACAGTCAGCAAGCACCCGGCTGATTAACAGTCCTGGCGAAAAGTTGATCCGTGAAATGTGAGGTCGGCTTTTCAAATTCAGTTTAGCAATAGATACAAACAATACAAACTCAGAGTAGGAAAAGGTGTTGGCAGGACTTGTAAAGCGACTAACAGACATAACCAACGAAAACTTGGCCAGAACAGGAAGCTTCTCCACACAACAATCCATACATTAGACAACCCCACATACTGGATGTGATAGGTGATCGAGATTCTCACGTTTCAACTGGACTTTTTCACATCAACCTCACCTTGTTGCTCAAAGAACGAAACAGACTCGTGTCACTCGTACCTCTAATAAGACCCTAGTGGACAGAAGTCTGGTCATGAACTGGGGACTTCCCATGATCCACAGCAAACATCAACGCATCAGGGAAGTCGAGGCAGTTTTGGTTCAAGTCTTGCATGGATCAGAACTCTTGGCAGGGTAGTCACTCTGGACTGAATTGTCAGTAGTGGTTCTAAAGCTATCAGTTTCACGCAATGTAACCATTCTATAACTCCAGTAACCTTCAGAGAGAGATTTCCCTTTGATGATGTTTCTTTCTTCAAAGCAAATCCAGATCTGTTTTGAGCAAAAGCTTGAGTAGTTAGAGCTTCACCTGAAGTTGATCACCTTCTATCAGGTCCTCGCCAAGCACACTAACTGCTATGCCCTCAGCCCTTAGAGTTTCTATTGCTTTTCCCCGCAAATGCGACAATGGATGACGAAGACCAACCACTACGTTTGATATTTTAGCCTGGAAAGAATCCACGACGGACGCTGTCAGTTGACGCCATACGGGCCTCAGAATTGCTTGCATGAAAAAGTGGCGTACCTTCACAAGCAAGCCCCTAAAACCCTCGTTTTTCTGAGCAACCCATCTTCCTCCATCTAGAATAATTCTACAGTACCTGTATAAGGGCCGTCAACGCACTGTCATCTCCATGGCAGTCGCCAGGTTCCAAATTCAAATACGCAACAGCTCCCTTCGTCAAGTCTCGGGCTCGTTCCACAGCCTGCACTTCTGCGCTCTTCGTTCCCTGTGCATAGAGAAAGCCCTCTCCCACCACACGTGGACCATGGGCAATTACGCAACCAGCATTTGGGTGAGGCGCTGTCAAACCAGCAGACGAATCTGCGAGCTCTACAGCCCGCAAAATATGCTTGGCAGGAACTTGAGCCGGATCTTGTGCGCTAGAAGCTCGCACGCAGAGCGCGCGAGACGCCAAGCTGAACATTGGCACCGAACTGTGAACAGACAGCGGCCTCTTCTTGCCGTGCTGGAGAATCAGCAGAAGTCGCAACTGAATTCGGACAATTTTGCTCCAATTTTCCGATTTCGAACACCTCGCCTTAATCCTTCATCCTCCCACCCTCTAGAAATTCTCCCAAACTCTTTATGCAGCCGCCGAACCCATCGAACTTCAAAATTAGTCCACGACATCAACAGCACAACACGACGACCGCCGGGTCACTTGCACTTTACGAGGTGATCATGTTACAAAATCACCATTACAAATGACAGAGGACGAGGTTAGACAAACATGAAGAATGTTCTCGTGTGTAAAGGCACATTCGTACGAAGGAAGCCTGGCGTTGCGCGGGGTTCTGTTCTCATTCGGCACAGGGTGGCGCGTCAGTCTAACCTAACCATTCCGTGTCAGGTTCCGCTAACCGGACCACCCTCACCGCGAATTCTAACGCCGGAGGACATCACATTCCTTCTGTACCCAAAGAATGAAATAAGTAATCCTTCAGACTTCTGCTACTGCCAATCTGCCACGTAGATGTGTTCGCAAGTCCGCTGGACTTTTTGGATGAAAGAAAGCCGATCAGATTCACCTTTTCGTACTGAGGAAGTTGCAATGGAAATTCCGTCTATGAATCCGGTTCGAAATCAGAATTTAACTGTCACTCTATGAACAGTGTCGTAGTTACGGTCACCGGGACAATTTCTTGTCATACTGTACAAAGACTACTGTAGGAAAGGAGCTTGAGGAGGACGGCGCCTGGTTCAGGACTCCGAATCACGAGCTTTCTTATGGTACGGTGGTGAACTATGGTCTAGTCCGGTCCCGTCCCCTACGATTACCGGTACTGCAGTGTGGTCTCATCTGGTCCGGTGTGGTCAGAGTGGGCCTGGCCCGACATCTGAATCTCGGACTTCCCATCTGGTCATCTTTGTTCCTTCATCCACATATCTCCCCTTCTTCCCTGTCCTCTTTCATATTCACTGTACTCCTCCCCTCTGCATTCAGTGTGGACTTCAGAGGATAAGTCGTGTTCTTTACCCTGCCTCTTCACACAAGTCAAAGCTACTGGACAAGCAAAAGCCATAACAAACAGAACCAATCACTAGAAGAAAGTCACTGTACACAGCGGGAACAGCTTTGTCTTCTGACATGAGGTTTACCTTTACTTCCCATATAGTGGAAGTACCGCTTGTGGGCTTGGAGCCTTGGACTTTCACATGAAGTTATGATCGATTGGTTCCTCCCTTCGAACGAATATGTCTTCGATTCTCTCAGACAAAGGACTGATGCAAAGGTCCTTAGTATCAGTGTCGTACGATCTGATCTAGATGGATAGAAGCTTGACTCTCTATTGATGTTGTGTGACGATAATCGTATGTAGTGAACCGAAATAAACTGGTGCAAGGAATCAGTCTAACATGGAAAGTTTCGTTTAACTGCATTTTTATCTTGGTGCTTGAAGAGCTTCCGCCCCATGAGTCTAGGGGGAACGCAACATTGGTGAGGCCGAGCGCGAGGACCCGACAGTGGAATCTGAAGTGTGAGTTGTGTGAGGAGGCAAAGTGAAAAACCTTGCGTCGCGTAGACTTACAGAAAGAAAGCTATAAAAGGGCTGTGGCATGCAACAGATCCATACAGAACTGTTATCTGCAGAACTTTTCTGGTTGTTGCCGGTCTTGTATTGTTGTATTGTGTAGTTTCAAGTACAGTTCTATGCAGCTGTATTGTATTGTGTATTGTGTTGTATGCAGGTCTATTGCCAGTCGCTGGTCACAAGTACAAAGTAGAGGTTCTCGATCGGAAAGGCTACAGCAGCATAGAACTGTACTTGAAACTACACTATTTAATTTCTCCTACTGGGCGGAGTCTGAGAAGATTACATTCTTACAAACAGCTTGTTGCAAAATCTGTTCAAGCTACCGTACCTCCTCTTTTATTAACTCTCGTCGTCTTATTAGGAAGGAGAGCTACCACTTTTCGTTCTTGATTGAACTGGCATGTACCTGAACATTTATTCTTCTTTGTTTTGTTTTAGGCCATGTTTCCGCACTGGAGCTTTGTCCCTCCCGGTAGCAGGGACAAAGCTGACTGAGCCTCACCGGCAGGAGGGCTGGAAGCCACGACAGCTACAGTACCTAGGATGGCGAGGGATCTTCACGAACGAACATCGCATGGACGTGGAGTACGTAGCACAACAGTCCCTGCCAGATTCTCGAAGCCGGCAGAAAGGTGTGTGAACGTACTGAATGTATCTTCATATCCGCTCGCTGGTATCTAATGAGTTTGATGTTTAGTTTGACGAGAAAAGATCTTGAGAGTAAAAGCAATGTCCTGTTCATGAACTTGAAACCCCAAGAAGCTGCGAAGAAGCCAGTGCGTACGTTCACGCGAAGAAGCTGCTTCTGAAGCAAAAGTGCAGAAGTTCTATGAAGCTTCTATATAGTTGAACGAACAAACAGCCAGTGAGATTCAAGGCGTAGGGTTCAAATCCACGCCTGTATACAATATAGTGCAGAAATTTACTTGATCCACCCCTAGAAGGAATCCCGGACTTGATCCACCCTCTCTTAACGACGATCTTCTTGATCGAACCCCAAACTGGAAATCGTCCGTTTTCTAAAGTAACTTAGTTCGAAAGTTGACACGAGTCTAGTCGGATACTCGTGTCAGCTTTCGATGCCTGACGTGTTACAATGCTAGATTAGTGCCCAGGAAGACAAGCGGGACTGCGCAACAGAATGTTACATTGCTAGAATAGTGTCCATGAAGTACAATCAGATGTTTTGTGCAGTACGTCGAGTTTAGCGCAGCAAGGTCGCATTCAGTTTTAGGGTGCTCGACACACATTCTTATCAATGGCGATGCAGATTTTCTTCCTTCGCGAATTCTATGATGAAACTGAAACGATTGGGACCAAGGTAGAGCCACGATGGATCAGATGTTCGATAGTGAAAATCGTCCGCAGTTGCAATGATTTCATGACTTATAAGGCTTGTGCTAGATGCTTGAAAGCTGCTGGAGGAGTGTCAAACAAATAGAATTCTGATCTCCTGGAGCAAACTCTCCAAGCAGTTGTTGTTCTCATGCTCCTACTGTTCGAGCTTGGAGATTCGGTATGTCACTGATGGACCCGTCAACGAAGGAGTTGAAAGTTGAAGACTGCGGTGTTTTCACAGTGTGACAAGCTGGGAATGAACTCTTAGGCATAACAGCGACGGAATTCTGCATTCTGTCTGAACAGAACAGAAAGAACTTATTCAGTCGTCTATTTTGCGAGAATTTTGGGAGCTGAAAATCGACCTCAAACAAAAAGATCGAGAGCGCACAATGTTCGCAGGACGTAGACCCGGGTGTTCACAAGCAATCTCCGATGCTATCGAGAGAGTTGGGGTGGAGTCGATTGTTTGGGACATGGACCGATTGGTGATGGAAGAACCTATAGTGATCATTAGCAATCATGTTCAGCATTGCCGTGATGCATTGACGAGGTTTCGTCAAGTTCGAGATCATATTACAGAGGTGAAAGGCCGAACCGTGGGTTCATGTGAAGAAATAAAGAATGCACTCTCTATGTGCGAAGATGTCATTGAGAACCTCGAGAAATTTTGCACCTTGTTAGAGTAGCAGAAATGTATCTTTTGAGCACGATGTCTGAAAATATTTCGTAATAAAATCTATCGCCTTTTCTATATGCTGTTCTTATTTTCTGTGAATGCGGAAGTGATGAATAAGCCGAGCGTGAAGAGAGAAACACAAAATATCGATGACCAATTGCTTGAAAATTGAAGTCATCTTAATACACAAAAAGAGCAATCAAGATTCAGAATAGAAAAACGTTACACATTTGGTGATCATGAGTATCACTTCCAAAGATTAACATAAAAGGCTCTCGGAGTAATGAGCGGTTGGAATGACATCCTCTAGCTTGTTATCGCGCCGTGCAGGCATTTAAAGTTTGGTGCATGAAGTGCACTAACGATGCATGAAGTAAACTAACGGTGCATGAAATAAACTAACAGAGAATACTTCTATAATTATACTTCATGAAGAGTCTGCAAACGTTTATAACCAGTAGCCGAATCCAGCATACACCAAACAAAGGCCAAGGATCTACTTACAAACTACTCAAAAACAACATCGAAAGTCTGCTCCAGCTTCTGATTAGCACCTTATACCCTTCAGTGATAGAGAGAAGGAGAGGAGAGTCGAGAGGAGAAGGAGATGAGAGGGTTTAAGGTGGAGAGAAAGAGAGGAGAGGAGAGTTTTGGAGATTCGAGAGGAGAGAGCGAAGGGAGAGGAGAGTTTAGAAGAGGAGTGAGGCTACGAGACAAGAGTGATCATAGGTGAGTAGGAGAGGTTGGGTGAGTAGAGAGGTTGTTGAATTGTTGTAAGATTTTATTATCTACTATGAGCGATTTCAAAAAATCGCTGTGATGAAACGAGAGGAGGTGGTGGTAGTGTTGGCGGTGGAGTTTCAATTCGAGGTCGAGGTCGAGACGATGGAAGAGGACGAGGTCGGGGCGGGACGGAGTCTCTAGAGAGCAGAGGATACGACGGGGTCTTGTAAGTTAATTATCATATTGTCATGTGTTATAGTTACAAGTTGTTCCCTGTCTTCATGTGTTGTTTGAGGTTAGGATATGCGTCGCTGTCTTCATGTGTTGTTCGATGTTAAGGTTTAGCGATACAGCCTGTGTCGTTGTGTTAGAGTTAGCGATACATGATGTTTCATTCTGTGAATTAGTGGAAGGTGTCTTGTTAGAATGAAACACGGCTTGTTTCGTCTGTGGTGAGACGAAACACGTGTTTCGCGGACTGTGAAGGTGTCGAAGATGTCGTTCAGAGGGCGAAACATGAGTTACTTCGTTTTGTAATGAAGCGAAACATGTATGTTTCATCTCATGACATTAGTCGTGAAGGGTACCTGTGTTTCGTCTTTTCATGATGCATTGCTCATTTGGTTTTTTTATGCATTGCTCATTTGATTTGTTTGGTATTATTTCATGCGCAGCTCATTTGGTTGAAAACTAGTGAGCTATAGCGAACGAAACATATTAGTTTGGTCTATGTAGGGTTACCTTCACGATTTAATCAAGAGACGCGAAACATAACATATCATCCCTTGATAAAGCATTCGCTAAAGCCTTCGTGAAGGGTACCCCTTCACAACTAATCCTATGAGGTGAAACATATCGTCTCATTACACGACGATACATGTATGTTTTCTCCTATTTGAGCGAAACAACTCGTGTTTTGTCCTCTGAGAATTAGTTGTGAATGGGTACCCTTCACGACTAATCCTCTAAGGCGAAACATACATGTTTCACCTCACTACAAGACGATACATGTATGTTTCGTCTTATTTGGGTGAAACAACTCGTGTTTCGTCTCTTCTGCATTAGTCGTGAAGGGGTACCTCTTCATGACAGGGCGATACATGTATGTTTCATCTTTTCTGCATTAGTCGTGAAGGGATACCCCTTCATCATGATAATCATAATGCGCTTGTCAAAATTGAGCTTCTTGCACAATATTCATGTTGTTATCAACAATTACGTTGGTGTAACTGCATTGTTTACGCCAAGCTTACAAAGAATGAAGCAGTGTTGTTTACGCATAATGATAACACGGATGCGGATGTGCGGCATAAGTACACCTTTCATCAGAAAGTGTAATACTTTCATCAGCAATTCATGGAAAATAAGAAGACTGAAGAGAGTACAAATGCCTTGAAGAAACACTTGAATTTGAAGACCGTTAATCTCCAAAGTGAAAATGAACTCCAAAAGAACATGTTGACTTTGGAGGGTACTTTCCAAGTGGTTCTCAGAGTGGAACCTCTATGGGAGGTCTAGGAACGTATATTTCGGAAGTGATAACAACACGAGATCAAAAGACAAAGCCTCTCACCAAAGATGGAAAGACGAAGAAGCATGATGATGATGAGATGAAGTGTTTGATGACGAGTAGTGCAGAGTGTGATCGTCGATCATAAACTCTCTATCCTTCTTCGTGTCGATCAAAGACAACTTTTCTATGGATGAGATGCAGGAGGAGTGCGAGAGGTGTCGTGTCATGGACTGCATTCAAATGGATGTGGTGTAGATGGTTGGTATTAAAGATTGGACTGAAGCGCAAGTAAACATTGGTCCTTACACTCAATAAGAACGGCTCCATTCTTTCTTTACAACTTTTGAGAAGTTACTGGTGAGAAAATTCTTTTTTTATTGTCAGTTTTCGTCTTACTCACAGTCAGCATGACAACCCATGAAGTTCATTGATTGCTCTTACATTTTCCTTTTCGTTATCTTGTTGACTAATACACTTTCTTCTCATTTTGCAGAAAGACCGTTCTCATCGTAATGTTTTGTCAAAAGGACTGAAGAACTGGTTGAACAAGGACAGAAGAAATGTCCTTCAAAAATGAAGATTTTGTTGGAGATTTTATTGTCAGACTTTTTGGTTTATGTTATGCGTGCTCATGAGTACAAGGAGGTGAAAGAAAAAGGTGAAGCGATTTTTGTGCGTTTGAATACCTTCCATAGTTGGTGCAAGGAAGGTGCAGAAGAAGTGTACAACTAGGAAGTCAATTTTTGCAGACGTGAGAAAATTGTCCATTTCTATTGACAAGCAGAGGTTCACGTTGGCAATCACAGTTATTTCGTATGGATTTCAACTCAAGTATTGTTCGCATGCTGATTTGAAGACTTTCTCTAAAGCGGATATGACTGATATGTTGATGCACTTTGCTTAACTCTCAACATCGGAGTATTAGACGATGGTCGTCTTCCATAATCTTCAACAAGCAGCAGATGTTGGACAAGCTATACGTGACTGTGGATGTAGAGTTTCTCCCGGTGTTTGGATGAAGACGAATTGTAAGAATGCAGGGGATCTAGAGTAACAATGAACCACGAGTATTGGACAACAAGATTCTAGTCCAAAGACGGTAAAGTATATTTGAAACATTTTGATTAAGGTGTTGGGTATCCGGAAACTTGAATTGTAGCTCCAGCTTGTAGTTACAAGATCTTGTAAACCTATGGATTACTAGAAGTCTCAGGTTATGATTAGTAAACCAATCAATTATTTTTTCAGAGAAGACGACTTGATCATCAATCCTTGTTTTGGTTCGGGACGACTTTGATGTATGCATTATAAGCTAGTCGATATTGTATTGCAATGAAGATTGATCCACGTTAGTTCATGTACATCTTTTCTCGCGTCTTCAACATGAAAATATTACCTGAAGCAAAATCAGAGACTAAAAAAAGATGGTACACATAGCTTTGATGCGTCAGCATCTTTTGGATAAGATGCGGCTATGCTTCAAGATGTAGATTACTTTGAAGAGGTGACAGAAAGAGAATATACACTTGGCGTCACAGACTGAAGTCGTCACTTCTTCAGATCCAGAAGTTCAATCTTCGGTTCTTGAGAGTCAAGTAGGGAACGAGTCAATAGAGAATCTTGTATGTGTTACATATTCGACGATTGATCATCTACTGAGTTGAGCGGATCAAACTCTTGTATAGTAACATGTCATTTTATATACTTATTTTTGATTTGAAGTATTCAAATGTGGATTATTTTTATTGATCAGTTATGATTATTCTTTTTAATAATCGATCATGATGAAATATACAGAATGCAGTGTAATTTGTTTATCAGTTCATAAAATATATACGATTTTATATTTTCTAAATAAATTACCTCTTCAGAAGTTAAGGTTAGTGAAAGTTTAAATAAGATATAAGTGGATACATGATTTTGTTGTTAACGATTGTTAATTACTATCCTTCTAAGAATTCTATCATCTATAGCTATTGGACTTCTACACACTTCCTTCATGAGTTACATCTAGTGAAGAAAAGTCATCATAATCTTTAGATGTCTTTAAAGCAACTTCAGTGAAGTGATGCTTAATAACACCAATTCGTGCTCCTCAAAAGGAACATGGAACATTTAGAACATAAAATAATGTTGAATCAAAGTTAATATTCCATTTTTCATTTGAGTGAAATCATAAGTAACGATAGGATCACTGAGTACAGAAATCCAAAATCCTGTGAGTCCGATGACTAATAAATAATAGTTTTTAATTTCATATTATATTACTTTTTAAAAATTAATCCAAACAAAAATTAGTATTCAAGTACTCTTTCTAAATTCAATTTATATAAAAGTCAAATGATTAAAAAATATCAATATATATAAAAACTATGAGAGTCATCTAGAATGTAAGAACATTCTCAACTCTTCTAGTTGACTAACTATCTATACAGGAATGATAACTAGTATTATTCATCTTAGTTGTTTGGACTTGTGATAAAGAATCCAGATTCTCAAATGAACATTAATCTTTTTATCAGTTATTTAAACATTTGATCATACAAAATACTTTTTGAGAAAATCCTTTCACTTTAAACTTATTGCTGAAATAAAAGTAATAACAATTTCTTTCTGGACTCAAGTGTTTTAAAAAAATCACTTGAATGAACCCTTATATTACAGGTTAAAGTTTTAGCACTTCCTCAACTCTACCAAGGACATCTAGAAAATATTACAAAGTAGCATGAAGCTCAAGACCTGAAGATTATGCAAGTGAACATGCAATCTGAAAGTTCAAACAAAAAGAGATAATATATGTTATTAAAAATGTTGTATACAAACTATTAACTTTTTATATTTTCCTTTTTCTTTTCCATTTTTTCCTTTGAAAAATCTTGTCATATAGTGATTGTAAAACCTTGGCATGTTCTCATCACCATAGTTTACAATTTTAACAAAGAACATGCTTGTCTAGTTTCATATGATTAAAAACTAACCTTAGTGTTAATCAAGCATCAATAAAAAGATCGCGTCAATTTAAAACAAATAGAAATTTCTATGTGTTTATAATTTTATTGTCAGATAATCCAGTAACGATAAGTTGTCTTACTACACTTTTCTTGTGACCATACACTTATACTCATCCATAAGAAAATGTTAAAATACTTGTAATTATTACATCACCATCCCAATTATAATCAACATCCTTTTACGGCATTAATAAATTTACAGAATACATTTTGGTAAATATTTCATACTGTCTTTCTTGCCAATGTTTGGTGATTGTGATTAAATAATCACCTTTCTCATTGCCACAATATTTAATTCTGATTAATTAATTAAGTACAGTATAATGAGGTTTCTCTGTACGTATCGGAGGGCGGGTAAGGAGGCGGGTTTCATCGTCATTGTTTGACCGGTTAGGCGACGTGAAACATGAATCGGAGCGGGCGGCGGGCCCCAAGGTTCAAGGAGACATCGAGAAATTTGAAAAGAGGAAGAGAAGTCGGAGGGCCAATCCGGTGATGGGAGATGGGTTTGATGGTCACATTGAAGATGTCAATAGGCGAGGGTCGATTTGAACGGTCACCGTTCAGTGGCTCGTGGCAATTGAAGATTGGTCAGGATGTGAAACCCAAGCGCTGCTACTCTTGCAACCCTTTTTAGCGTCCGCTCTTCCCTCCCCTATCGTCTGGAGCGTCTTCGCTCCGTTCGCGGACGACCATTCTGGTAGTTGGCGGGTCCAGCGCTGCTAATTGTGGCACTCATCTGGTGCGATGACTCTCACGATCGTAAGACTTCATCGAGTCAAGACTGTAATTGCTCGGCAATTGGCTGCCGGATTGGGCGTTACAGATGGTATTAGACCTCGCGTTCGACTAGGAGCACTAAAATGATTCTCATGGCGACGGGCATTATGATCTTTTGCTCGATGGAATCGCTGAATATCTTCTGATCCAACTCCTGAAGCTGTATCCATGACTGTCACGGATCGATCGTTGTTACTACATGTCCAGGCCCGCTGAATACGAGGCCTTCACCTTCTCCCTGCGTAAGCCGAGCTTTTCCCGTCTCCCTATCTTTTCTGCGAAATTTGTTACTTCACATTCGTCAAATTTGTGCAATCAGTGTGGAAATTTACGGCCTCTCATACTTTGTAAGACCCACTCTTTGTTACACCACTAAAAGTTCTCTCCACAGCCGTGTTGGGAGGCTAATAATACCATTCTGCAAGCACATTCTAGGGAGCGTACGTCTGCAACCTTGAAACACCCTTAACTTTTGATCTAACTTGATATCGTTATAGAGCCAATAGAGCTGCCTGTGTCAGATTTAATTTCGGGATTCGAACTGGGACTGGAATTTGGAAGTCACATTCGCCTATAGGTCTATCACTTTACGAGGCCTTGGAAGTCATTCGAAACGCGGCAGTAGATGCATAATCTCGTAAGTTCGTGCTAGATATCTCATATAAGTACTTCCGTGCTGCAGTCAGTTAAATGTAACAAATGTCGTGTCCAGAAATTCTGTTGCTCTATCGACCTTGTCGTAGCAGAACGCAAGTGACAAGCACCTTATTACGTTTCCTCTTCAGCGTTGTCTGGATGGGATTCCGGAATTTCTTTCTGGATGTTGTGGCCAAGTAGTGGCGCATAATTTGCCCGATAATTGAAATTGGTTGTTAAACTTCTGGACGTATGGTGTAGTTCAAGAAGCAGATCAGATTCAGGCTACGATTTATATCCAGGCCTGTGAACATATCCATGACAGCTGCTCACCGTTTGTTGTACAATGCCAGCTGAACTGAACTGAACTCGGTGTCACGTTTTCGTCGAACTGTCGTCGCTCATTCCTGTAAAATTTATCGCGTTGAGTTGCGTTGGATCCACAGTTGAGACATCCAGTACCGATCAATCCCAAGAAGGTCGTTCGTCAGGAGCCGTCGAGCTGGAGCCACAGGGCCCGAGTGATTCAGGCAGCAGCAACATCCAGCTTTCAATTGTTGCGCTGCCAACACCAATTTCTGAGCTTGGCATGAACAGTTCGCATGGTAATGATCAAAGAGGTGGTGAAGCATCGGTGGCCGGAAGGCCACCTGATTCATTGGTGATGGCTAATCCTCAGCCATCTCCAAACACAACTCTTTCCATATCAATGCCATTCCTATCACAAGCTACAGGAAGTTTAGGAGGAGGAGATCAAGGCACCATGGCTACTCAACCTCCTCCTCCTCCTCCTCCACCTCGTTGCCAACTCATAAACCCGTTTATGCAAACTCCTCCACTCGCTCCTCTTGACGCCAGGTTGCAACAGCAGGCAGCAGGTTCAAGCTTACCAATTGGGCAGATTGGAGAAAACACAGTAGTACCCGTGGTACCTAATGCTTATGGTCAGGATCTTCGGCACCATAGGAGCTACTCCAACGTCATGACACTTCCTCCTGCATTTCAAGTGCACCCCAATCTACAAAGTCAAATTCAAGCCTTCCACAATGACATGAATCAACATGGCCATATGACGCAACCGCCAGGATTCTTGCAGGGATTCATCCCCACCGATATGAATGTTGCCTCTGTTGTGCAGCAGGCCGAGACCAACAGTCGAGCATCTCATCTTCTGCAGCCCCATGTCAGGCAGCGAGCACGTCGACGGTCACGAGCAAATAGAGCATTACAGCATCATGCGCATCATCATGCAACTCACCACCATCAGCAGCATGACGGGGCAGATGCTGAAGGTGGGGGGATTGGTCTCCGGTCGAGATCATTATCAGAGGTTCCGACAGCTCGCATTTCAGTGGTAGAAGCAGGAGGAGGTTTTGGTGACACAAGCCTGGTTTCTGCAGCTCCTGCAGCAACCAGGTTGGATGACTCGAAACTCAAAGGCCTGGAAGAAAATTACAGTGGCATAGGTGAAAATTTTGAGTGCAACATTTGTTTTCAAAAGGCGAACGAGGCTGTAGTGACATGCTGTGGACATTTGTTTTGCTGGCCTTGTCTTTACCGATGGCTGCACATACACTCGTATCACAAGGAGTGTCCAGTTTGCAAAGGAGCAATTGATGAAAATTCTATCACGCCAATTTACGGCCGCGAGTGCAGTGCCTTGCTTTCAGCGAGAGGAGGACTGCCCGGGGGCTCAGCAGCTGATCGCATTCCTCCTCGACCGCCGGCTCGTAGGGTTGAGAGCGCGAGGCAGTTGCGCGATAGAGAGGACAGGGGCCGTGAGAGGGAGCAGAGGGAGAGAGCACTGGAACGAGAGCGTGAAAGAGATCAACAAGATGCCAGAGGTCTGTCAGATCTACAGGTTCTGGGTCCGGGGACCACATTACAAATTGAGGAGGCAGCCTCCGTTACTGTTATGAGAGATGGTATCAATGATCCAGCGGGTCAGCCCACTCCAGCTACAGGAGGTGAGATCACCAGCCATGAAACCAGTGGCCATTCTAACTTGGAGGAACTGGATCAGTCGGAGGGACCAACACAGGATACCAATGGTTCTGGAGGAGATGGTGCCACTCCTTCACAGAACAATGGGCGTAGCGGAGGGAGCAGTGTGCTGTCAGGTATGCAGCAAGATCTAGGTACTGCGGGTGGAAATGGCGCCAACAACACAGGGTCAGCATTTCTTCAGCGGCGTATGTCTGAGAGGAGAGAACAGCTACGGGCGGCACTGGCAGCGTCTGCCCGAAATGGGATGAATTCGGCTTCCTTACCCAGCTTGACTGATAGGGTGGATGAACGTCGACAAATGATAGCAGCAGCTGCTTTGCTCTCGCAAGAATGGGAGGACATTGTGAATATTAGTAGAATGGTAGGGCCCGTCAACCCCGTACAGGGTGCAGCATGGATGACAGCCATGCAAGGGGGCCGTCTTGGCGGAATAGAGGGAACAACGACAGATAATTTTGGTGGAGATTTCACCAGCAACAGTTCCCGTGGACCTGGAGGAGTGGTAATCCATACATCGAGTCGACCATCAAGGCCACAGCACCACATGCCTCAGATATTATTGCCTACAGCCATGGATGTTGGGATTTCTGGAGCGGGAGGGGGAAATGAATCTAGTCTCAGCCGGCTCGTCACCGTCAACCCGATTCAGTCCGGGGACTGGTTGGCAGCAGTACGCTCTCGCCTGTCAAGTGTGGAGAAGATAGTAGAGAACTTAGATAGCAGTCCACTTCAACTTTTTCAGCAGTCATCACCAGGATTGTTGCATATGAATCATTTACTTCCTGCACAGTCATCGTCTTTGCATTCTGGACCTTTGATTCTAGAAACTGTCACTAACACTACGGTTGCAAACTCGGAGCCCGGGCCCCCACCTGCACGCCGTCTTGTTGAAGAGATTTGCCCTAACCTTGAAGCTACCAGAACTTGCACATCCGTGATTGTGGAATCACCAAGCACAAGAAGATTAGAAGAACAAACCGTCACGACAGTAGTGCAGCCACAAGCCGTAACTCCGCGACCTGAGCCAAATGCTGGTGCAAGTGGGGCAGTTATCACCCCTCAAACCAGTTATAACAATAGAACAACAACACAAACAGATATCAGATTGCACTACCGTGAGGCCCCCTTATCAAGGCCCAGTTCAAGTAGGAGAAGATCCTCAAGGATAGAAGATGTTACGAGTGCTTCCGGTGCACCATCAGTCGAAGGATCTGGGCTTACTGCAGGAACAGGAGGAGCAGGGCAGGAAACCATGCGCAGTAGATCCAAGCGGAGGCGATTGAACTGACTTTACACCTTGCTCCTGTCCATCAATCTCGTTCGGGCACCTTGGCCTTTGTTCACTTCTACCTCCTGGATCGTTTACAGGTCATCAGCTGGACATCAACTCACTTTCCACCAACAACAGCAAGCTGCATAAGTTGAAGGACCCTAGCTTCGGTGGTACTGAACCTTGGATCGATGAAAACGAGAGGATAAAGGCAAGTGAATATTTGTACATTCGAGTATGATGGGAACTTGTAATGTTTCCTAGCGGGCAGACTGTCGGATTGATATCAGATGTCTTCAGGAGTAAGATTCTTGACTCTATTCAGCAAGAGAATGGGGCGTGTAAAATGTAAGTTTTACCACCGCCTCCCTACCCAGACTCGACAGCAAGTAAGATTTTTCTTGCTGATGATGTTGACTGTTGACAACATCAGCATATACGCCAACCTTATCTTTCAGTTAATTCAGCTGGTTGAGCGTCACACTAAATCTTGCCCTTGAGACATTCCTAAGCTCGTAGTCACCTTATCATCAGGAGAATCGAACTGCCACTACTCTCTGCCTTGGAAACGCTGGCTCTGGTCGGCCGGATGGCTTTTATAGGCAGTCAGCGTATAATTCAGCATGAGAACAATGGTCTCTGAACTTCCACTTTCTGGCTCGGAAACGCTGGCTCTGGTCGGCTGGATGGCTGGTGATGAACATGAATACCAAATGTACCTGAGCCGCTATGGACAACGTCAGGCCCAGCCGTTTCAAGGTTTTACCACCAGTGCACAAATGCTCTGATATACATGCAGGGTGGATGACATAACCCAAAACCTGCACTCACATAAAAGACCAGAGTGCTGGAGATCTGCCGGACACGGCCATTCTGCGCTATCGAGGCCTGTTCACCCGAGTACTAAGAAAACGAGAATGACCCATCCCTGTCTATATCCTCCTACATCTGGAGTCTATATCTAAAGGGTGAAAGCATCAGATGGAGGATGTAAGAAGTGTTTACTGAAGTGTTGTTTCCATCTCCTTCGTCTCGCCCATGCTCTGACATCTCCGGCATATCGCGATTTGTAGTTTACATAATTTATAAGTAGGATGGTTTCCTGCAGCTCTTGTAGGATCGAGAGACAGAGTGCCCAGTTGCCACGTTTCAGTGTGTTCCAACGTGGTCCCCTAGTTGCCTCATTTCGAGTAAGTACGTTTTAAAGACCAATGCTTCGATGTTTGTTCTCGAAGCGCGTCTGTTTTGTGATTGTCTCACCAAATTCTTCGGTTGTTCAGGTCTAAATGTCTGGTGCAGAATCTGTACGCTGATGGAGAACACACGGGCAGATAAACTGAACGCTCGCAGCTATGCACTCTCCACGTCACAACCAGTGTTAACCGCCCTGTCCAAGGGCCCACTCATGAACATCCGGTACCAGGACTCTAAATAGCTCTATGGTCACGATATTAAGAAGTCCTCCTTGAAGATATAATCGGATTCTAAAATGGAAGAAACCTTGGCAAATTTCCGCTCATGAACCCAATTAGTCAGATAGTACGAGGTCTGGACGATAAATAACAAACAGAGGTGCAACGAAAGTGCGGCGTGCATGTTTCTCGTGGGTACGAAAAGAACAAACAAGAGTAGGGGATTAGTGCCATTTTCTCTCACAAGATCAGGTATTTCCTCCACGTACTGTAGCACAGAGCCGTGAGTAGCTAAGGATGGCCTCTTTCCAGGAGTACGTCTGGAATTGCCGACAGGCTGGACGGATTGAGATATCACAATCCAGCTGGGTGTGGCGCTGAGTACAGATCTGAGCTTACATTCCAGCTAGAATTTAGTTACCTTCCTTTACGACCTTGTTCTTAAATTCCTTTGTTCCTCTGCTGAGAGGACCGTCAGCTTTCAAGCGGGGAACAGTTCCTTTGCTGATCAGTCGTTGTCTCTATCGGGTGGACATCTAAAGTTGAGGAGATAAGCGTACGTCAGTAAGAAGCGCCCGGAATACAGATCTCTCCTCATCATGAACAAAAAGATCGATTCCCTGCCTTGTTCAACGGTTAGGGATGTCCTCGCAGAGAGCAAATCCGCATATCGTCTGATCTCCTTTCTTTCATTACGTATGCGGATCACCACGGCATGACCACCCCGCTGCGCAGAGAACTCTCTATACGGGCTAAGGACCTACCTTGCAGAATATGAACGCCTAATTTGTGCAATGATCAGTCTACAAAATAAGTTCATGACCTTCCTGCAAACTGATGCATCGTCATGATCCTCATACTTGTATGACCTTTAGTTTAGAATCTGAAAGTGTACATATTCATCTGTTGGGCAATCTCAAATCTACCCGCATTACATCACAGGAGAATGTGCACGAGTCTAAAACCAAAGTCTACTTAGCTTTCAGACGGGTTACTCTGGGACTTCGAAGACGAGGTGGAGCTTTATTTAATTTAGTAAGTTCATAACTTCCTGCCCTAGGAAAAAGATATCGCTGGACATTTTGGGTCAACAACTGGTGTGGTGAATCTCCAGCCTCTACGTGCCACTCCTCACGAGAGTCTGAGGATTGATTGGGAGGTTAACAAGCGAAACCCTAGTGACGGGTGGCACGTGGAAGGTGAGGACTCACCCCAAGGTCGGTTGAGGAATTACATGCCACTTTCATGACATGTAATTTCGCGAGTATTGCGATACTGAGAAATCAAACAGTAGCTGAATGCTTGTCCTAGGAAAGATACACTCTCGTGATTCCTTCCTGTTAACAACAGAAACTAGAAAGGATGATAAAGCACATTAGAACTGGACGAAGGGCCTCTGAACCCAATAAGATGCGAGCGAGTACATTGGTCCGGATTGAAATTATTCACGAATTACAGGATAGCAAAAGATGGCATAATGCACTCTCCTCAGAACAAGAAGCCATTACCTCAACCCGAGATCACGTGTGCGAGACACTAAATGCGCTCCAAGAAACAACTACACCGATTCGAGGTGCAGAATAAGAGCAAGTAGGACACACGAAGGCAAGTAATGTACAGTAAAACCGCGGGGATATGATCAACCATATGATGAACTGACACGGCAACATAGCGATGTAAGAACTGAAAGTAAGCATGACACTGGGAGTCAGAAGCACACCGTGCAACACGCTCAACGGATTAACTGATCAAGGGAACAATCAAGCCGCAACAGGACAAACACGAAAATGCAATCGCAGAACTTCGAACACGAGGAATATACAGACTCATCTCTCCCGAAACTCATAAAGCTGCTCATACAGACAGAGACAACCGCGCGGGCCAACATGGTGCACATGATAGGGAAACCTTGTCGTCCTCGTTTAGCTAATAAGCAAGGACATTCTCGAAACTCGACGACTTAACCAAGTGTACAGTAATGGCTGGGACGAGATCGATTAAGAAAGCTTCTCTTCCCGACCTGTGGATAGACGGGCAGTAAGTGTAAACCCGAATCACTATAACAAGCCGAGGAGGAGAAGGCCAGGACTACATTCTACAACAGAGGAGAAAGAAATTCTCAGGAAGTAGCTTTCGCGCCAACGAGGGCTGGAACTGACTTGTTTTCGTGAACAGAAGAAGAATCTAATGCTAGACAAAGAATCTATATCGACAAAACCCTCTCCCTTCCCCTACACCGAAAAGTCGTATACAACTCCCAAAACAGTAACCCTAAAGCCCCGTCCGACCTTCAGTTCACTTGGCTTCGCATGCTTCAGCTCAACTGGAGGGTGCTCAATCTTCAGACACACAAGGTACAGGCAATAAGCCCATCAGGGAACACATGAAGAGTAAATAATGCCCCCAGCAAGGTTCAACTAACTGATGCGCATGGGCATTCATTCAGTCGTGCGAACACCATAGCTAGGAGAGGAGAGGGGAGGATTATCAAATCGCCAGGAGAGTGGGGTAAGGAAAACCCTAGCCGGCATTGGGCTCCGGGAGCGGGTCCGGTAGAGGAGAGAGGGAGAGAGGAAGGGAGGCACACTGAGGACAAGGCCGAAGGCTGAGGAAGGCAAAGCAAAGACCGGGAAAGAGGAAGCACGGGTCACCCGTGATCTGGAACGGGTAGGCGAAGGTTCGTTTTTGGAGTTTTGGGAAACCCGGGCCCTGTTTCGCCGCCGATCATTCTTACTGCCCGCAACCTGCAGAGTTCCTGCATTCTCCATTCTTCCCCTGCTGCTGCTGGCTTGTTTTGGTTGGGCGTGGGCTTGGGCTTTGGCTTTGGCTTGGGTTGAAGCGGGCTTTGCGTGCATGGTCTGCTTGAATCTTCTTTCGTAGGAGATTTCTACCCGTTCATCGACCTCGGTTTGGCTCTCTGCCAGGAGGAGATCATTGACAGTTGTTCGTTGTGGAGGGGAAGGGAGATATTCGTTTCACGGTGATTTTACACAGGAAGGTCTAAGTTTGCGGAAGCGTTCCGTAGATCGTCGGTTCTTTAGTGTCTGGGCATCGAAGCAGGGCAATTTCCAGTGGTGCACCAATAGCAATGTCAGACGAGGAGAACAAGGAGGAGAAGGAACTCGACCTTACTTCAGCAGACGTCGTCACTAAGTATAAAAATGCTTCGGAAATTGTCAATAGTGAGTAGTCTTTCTTCCTCCTGCGCTTCTGGACAGTTGAGGTTGAAAGAAAGTGATGCTAGCTGTTGCGTGTAGTCATTAACGAGTTGTGAATGGAAGTAGTCCTGAAGCTCTCTCAGGATATCCGCTCCAGTTTGGAGGTTTAGGGATCGCAGATAGGTCAGTGGAAGTCTTACGCCGATGACATAAATTCATATGCTGTTGTGTATGGAATTTAAGTCATCAATGTGGAGGACAGAAGTCCGTATGACGTGAGTTGGCGTTTGATTCAGGCGATAATTTTCATGCGTGCAAGCATTCTGCGCTAAATGACATCTGCTACAGTTGAAACCACAAGTCCAGATTTTAGGTCTAACTCAACCTGCTGAATCTGGTACTTGTTGATCTCAGAGGCTCTACAGCTAGTAGTGGCCGAATGCAAAGCCGGAGTGAAGGTGGTCGACCTATGTGAGAAGGGAGACTCTTTGATTAGAGAGTAAGTCTTCCAACTCAGTAGTGACTATACTTCTATGATTTCAGTTTCTGGGAAGCATTCTTCCAAGCTCAGTTATGTGGAGGAAGCGGGGAGATTCAGCTTCGAGTTTGGCAACGAAGCCATGTACCTAAGGCAAACACAAGGGCGAGGAGCGAAATGTATCGCCATTTGACGCTTTTGTTACATGCTCTGCGTTGTATCTGTCCATTTTGTCGTGTGCACTGTTCGCCGTTCCATATCTTGTTATCCTAGATGTTTGTACTCCAGCAATATGCCGCGTTGGTTTCTAGAAACCGGGAGATGGGCAAGTTTTGTAAGTAGCTTTGAATCTCTTTCAAGATCCACGTCATAAGCATGTACACCGTTTCGACTGCTGAGTCCCAGAATTACCGTCTATCGGTTCTGCGTTCCCACCCTGCCCCCATCTCATGCAGTTTTCCGTCGCGAGTAGAAATTGGGCGTTAGAGCGATGGATTATGTGCATTTTATAAGGTTTGAGAGGGGTGATAATGGAACTTTCCTCATGCCTTTGTTCATGTATACAGTCTTACGGCCAATGTATTCAAACACTCGAAGAAGAAGATTGAGAAGGGAGTTGCGTTTCCAACTTGCGTGTCACTGAATAATACCGTTTGCCACAACTCCCCACTGGCGAGTGATGAGTCACTTGTCTCCGCCAACGATATTGTGAAAATGTAAGAATTCTTCTTGTCGGTTCTGTACGGCAGTCCATGTTGTACCCGTTCTGCTTTCGATGTATGGGTCGGCACTGCCCAGGTTTCTAGCGAGATATACTATACTCTTAGTCTTGCATCAAGTCTATTGATGTGTTAAAGCTGTATTTACTGGCTTGCGAATTTCGGAGCCTGCCGTTTGTGGCTGAAGCATACTGGATTCCTTTGACAGCGATCTAGGATGTCACATTGATGGGTTTGTAGCTGTGGTTGCTCACACTCACGTCGTTCAAGACGGTCCTGTGACCGGAAGAGCTGCCGATGTCATAGCCGCTGCGAACACGGCAGCTGAGGTTGCCCTCCGGCTGGTCAGGCCGGGTAGGAAGGTAACTCCGAGCTGAGACATATATTCTCGAGAGCCAAACCGTGTGTCTGAATTCATATTTTCTGTTAAGTTACGCGCCTTCTTCGGTTGTTGTCATCAAGATAAACAGCCAGTGTACCGTTTCAAATTGCGGAAGCTGTGAAATGCCGCTCTAAGGTTTACTTGAATGCTACTGATGAACTTCTGTAAGTAAATCGTTGTAAATCCTTTTTCTGTTTCGCGCTCTGAATCTTTCCCTGCTTCCTTTTTATGCCCAGAACAAAGATGTGACCGAAGCACTCCAAAAGGTGGCAGCGGCCTATGACTGCAAGATTGCAGAAGGAGTCTTAAGTCACCAAATGAAGCAATTTGTGATTGATGCCAACAAAGTGATATTGAGTGTGTCAAACCCCGAGACTCGCGTAGACGATGCAGAGTTTGAAGAGAACGAGGTTTATGCTATCGATATTGTCACCAGCACCGGTGAAGGAAAGGTGAGGTTCCGGTCCCGTGCGATTCATGTCTCCCACATTGTCGTTCATAAAACATCCTCTGTTGATATCTGCTAGATCACCATATGATGGATCCACTTTGGTAAAGCCTATTCGGTTTTACTGTCCCTGTTGCCATAGTTCCGTGAAAACAGCGTCCCTGTGAAACCTCCCATGCGTTCGGAATACACACGAACTGTGGGTCGTCCGTGGGGTCAAGGGGCGGTTTTAGGCTAGTGTAATGTGCAGCAACGTTTTGGCTGCAGATGTAAGTCGAGAGGATAATAGATGTACACCGCAAATTGATGTCGCAAAATGTGATTTCCTGACGTAGTTTTGATTTCCGCGCTCAGTGTATCCTGTGATTTGGTAATATACTGTTGCTTTAATCCATTCTCTTTTCTCTACTGACTCTACTCGCTGGCTTACAGCCTAAGCTTCTTGATGAGAAACAAACGACTGTGTACAAGCGGGCTGTTGACAAGAGCTATCATCTTAAAATGAAGGCTTCCCGGTTTATCTTCAGCGAGATAAACACGAAGTTCCCTATCATGCCTTTTACAGCGAGGTGCTTATTTAACTCTGTTTAACTCTCTCTTGTAACAGTGTTTTAGAAGTACAGGGTAACTTGATCTGCAGTTTTGTTTTCAGCTGTGTATAATAAATTACTTTGTGCCTTCGTTCTGTGCCATTTATAGTGCCAGTTGGGCTGTTGTGCTAGCCATCCTGGTCTGTGTCTTGGACATGGACATACTCCCACTTGCGAGTTGCGGTGTCCTGCTTCTCTAGTACATAAGCCGCTCCACTGCCTCTGTTTTATTCGGGGAGGCCTCTAGACTAAGGTTTTGTGGTTTGAGATGGACAGGGCACTGGAAGAAAAGCGGGCCCGGCTTGGTCTGGTGGAATGTGTTAATCATGAGTTGCTACAGCCATATCCAGTACTTCACGAGAAGCCAGGTACTGGACTAAGGCAGTTGACTAGCCTGTGGATATGCCCCGTGCAGCTTGTTCTCATTGAGAGTTATGTGGGTGTAAGCTCACCAGATGTTGTGATTGGCTCCAGGGGACCTCGTGGCACATATCAAATTCACTGTTCTTCTTATGCCAAACGGGTCTGATAGAATTACAGGGCATGCTCTACAAGAGCTACAGCCAACCAAACCTGTAGAAGACCCTGAGATCAAGGGATGGTTAGCTTTGGGTACCAAGGCCAAGAAGAAAGGAGGTGGAAAGAAGAAGAAAGGTGAGATAGTCGCCACTATCCTCGTTGAGACACAACAGACGCTGGATGGACTTACCGTCAGTACATTAGGGTGCTGACTGTACTTTCTGCTTGGTCAAAGGTGTTACCAGCTTACCAGGAAAGTAGTCAAAGGTGTTACCAGCTTACCAGGAAAGTAGTCAAGCTTGGGTCTGCGAACTTATTCCATTGTCAAACATTCTGGCCAGTAGTCAGGATGTGGAGTCACAGAATAATGCCGCGTAACATATCATGTCGTCATCTCTGGAGACTTAGGGATTAACAGAACATGAGCAATTTAGTCTAATATTGAACTTCGTGGCGCAGGCAAGAAGGGCGAGGGCGCAGAAGAAGCAGTCGAGGGAGAGGCCGCAGGAGAAGTTGAGAGCATGGATACTTCATAGATGCTTAATCCCAGATGTAACATTGGCGGTTTCTAGTCCCCCAGCGTATATGTTTCTCAATTAGTTTAGCCACACAGCGTACCGCAAGCACTGGCAGGCTGCTTGGTGCGTTCTCCTTGAGTAGGTTGTGTTGTAATGGTGAGTGTTTTGAAGAAATCAATCCTTCGCCTGAAATTTTGTTCGTAATTCTCTCCTGTGCTCCGAACCTTTTCCATAGGATGTGGAACTCTTCTTCTTCGCCAAGGAGACGTGTCCATGAAGAATTGGTGAATTAAACATCAGTTCAGATCACCTGGGTGGGAGTCCGATATTCGGTGATTATGTTTCGTAAGAATTACTCTTTTTACCGCTTCACTCCATCTGAGGATATCTCTCTTGTAATCATGAATTGGATAAGCTACTCATCACTGGGACTCACTTCAGTGCATTTCAGCAATGCAGGTTGGTTCATTTTGAATCTGTCAACGGTACCCACCTCTTTCTCATGTCTTTTCTGGCCTCAGCATTCACAGTATCTATAGAATATGAGGCACGGTTAGAAGGATGGATTAAACGACGAATGCACGGTTTGATGACTTTATCTCTCTACCTGTAGAACACTGCTCTGCATACAGCCAGGATAAAAAGTAGCTTTCAGGTCGACGATGTGCCGGTTCGTCTCGTGAAATGTACGATATTGAAGAAACGTTGATTTCTGGATGAGAAAGCCCCCGGTACGTCTCTTCAAGTCGTAGTTATGTCCTTAATTGCTTGAACGTCAACACGTGTACCAAAGTTCCTACTTCCAACTTGTATAGAGCCCGTTACTAGTGATATCACCATAAGAGCAAACGACTATCAGGCAGGTCGGAAAACGAGTCCTCGCAGTTATAGGTCTGATTCTACAGCTGAGTGGGCTTGTACAGGTGGGTGAGTAGGTAGAAGCTCCTCTGCTCTGGTGCTCGTTGGAAAGATAATACAAGAGTCGTAATCTTGCAGTAGAGAGCTAGCATACTAATATCGTATTCATACATCACTGGATGAAATTTGTGTATTCTGTCGCCACGCACGACCATCGACAACTGAAATGTTATTATAGCATCCTGAGTCAGTAGCCAATCCGGCCTCTACCGTATCTTCACGGAATTGGTCGCAAGAATAATCCTAGAAGTGTTGTTTCGAATATAGGAAGCGGAGAGTTCTCATGGAGGGTTAGCCAACATGCATGTCTTTTTGTTCATTTCTGTAGTATAGGTTAGAAAATCATTTTAAATAACCCACTGCAGGTGTGACCATCTGAGCAATTACTAGAGGATGAAAACTTGTTATAACTCAGTATAGCATCAAGAAGTTGGTTGGTGACGAGAAGATTTTGCTGCCATCACTCGAGAGACACACTGTGCACTACAACCATGTGAGAGAAGGTAGTGTGCACGTTGAACCTTGTTGATGTACGTTACAGATTGACAGATTACATACTTACAGATTGACACCACTGAACTGGTAGCGACAGGCAATTCTAGATACAGTAACAAGACTTGCATCGATTCACCTAACACTACCAGTACATCGAAACCTCGCTATAATCACACGTTAGGCCCACTTGACATGAACTCTCCCATGGATAGAAATCGTTGAAGCTGGTCCCAGTCGTTTTTCACAAACGCAGGTTTAGTTTGTGTGCGGAAGTTCATCGTACATGTACACTTGACATTGAACCCTCATAGAACACATATAATGGGGAGACTGATTTCCACGAGATTAGGTTTCCCAAATATTGAAATTTATTGATGTGTACAAGACAACCGAAACTCTATCGCAGTAGAATATGCATGCAAGATGAACTTCAGGGAACTTTTACTAGCCTGCTATTATTGGGAAAACGAATAAATATTAATCAAAAATAAAATTCTAAAATGTTAATTATTAGTCCAAACAAGGGAACGCAGGAGGGGCCGGACATGAACATAAAGGCCGCGCTCCCCTCCTCTCTTTTAATTTATTATTGAACCCTTCTCAACTAAAGGGTTAAGTAATAAATAAATCCTGTGTATATTTGGAGGTGAATATGGAGATATTTGGCCTGGGTTGAACTGAGTTATACTTAGTTAATTATAAAGAAATTGAGATTATAACAAGGTGTGACTATAAATATATAGTCACACCTTAATTAAGGTCACATCGTCTTAACAGAATGAAACAAAACAAAGGCAATTATAGACCATGATTTTAGGAACACTTTTGGTAGGAAAAGTAACAAGGATAAACATTTTATCCATCTATACAATATTAGGTCATGAGAAAAGCTCATCTAAAAGATTTTTCGTATGAAAAGTGACAAAGGTAATCATTACATAGGAATCGAAGTGACTTCTGGTATAGATTAAAGTTTTGAAGCGACGATATTTCACATCTATGTGAAGATATTAGTGTAATCTTTTTGTTTGTATTATTCTATGAGCAATATTATATTATCTAAGTGCAATATTACATTATATATATATATAGATCACAGAGTTTTTATAAAGTTGGTCATCCTTTTGCCATCATAACAATGCTAGAGTGATTAAATCACTCTCTCCATTACCATTCAAAGCATATAGTAAGATGCACAACCATTCAACGAAAACCTAAGGCTAAATTGATCAACTAACACAAATAACATCCAGTGAAATGCTTTCATTCGTCGCTTCACTCAGACCCTTTGAGAAGTGAATGATGGAATAACTTCTTGACTTCCTTCATTTTCTTGTACATTGTCATATGAAGTACTCATTTCATTCAGAATGGTAGAAAGATATTCATCTCTAAACATTCACGACTCTTAGTAGTTAAACTCATCCATACGGTATCTGCTGCAAAGGAATTGTCAAGTCTTACATCTTGCCATTGACTCGTTTTGTAACTGAAGATAAAACATTAAAAAACCTTATTAAACGTTATTTGCTTCATATTTTTCTTGTATGGTGAGAAGTTACATTGCAAAATTATCAGCTTTTTTCAAAAAATCGTTGATCATACTTGGCTTTGCACCTGGTCAGTTTTAACCCAAAAGAATAAAATGAAATGTTATCTTGTAATCAGTACCAAATTTCTTTTATCATCAATTGCTTCAACCGTCCTACACATAGTCTACTCCTAGTACTTATTTTTTTCACTACTATAATGGTCCTTTATCCACAGATGGATACGCTTTGGTTGTATTTGTTTGCACAACAAAAGAATTAACTTAACATAAGCGTAAATTAAAACTATCATGAAAACAATCTAAAAATTCCAGAATAAACAAATGATTCAATATCTTAAAAGAACCAACTCAATCTTTTCCAACTGAACTTCCTGAATTTGAACCTAAACCTAAAAGTGCGAGCTTGCTCGGTTTAAACCCTGAGTATGAGTATAAAAATAGGAAAGAGAATATTCCTCTTTTCCTCACAATTTTATTTGGAGTTTGAACAAAAGATTCTCTTTTGCATTCATCTTAACATCTCTCTGTCAAAACTCAACAGTTTGTTGGAGATGAATCATAACTTGTAAACCTGGTGAATTATTAGTTTCAAGTTGATTCTTTATTTCACAGATTCCAAGTTGAGATGAAGGCGTAGGTAACTCGGAAATCTAACCGTTTGATCGGTATTCGGATCGTTCATCGTTAAGGGACTATTCATTTTGTCAAGAATATCTTTTCTGGATATTTGAAAATTGTGTTTTAAGTTTCGAGGATCTAACTATAGTTCAGAACATGGTTAAAACGAGTATCAGGTCGAATGTATGAACTTGAGAATTTAGAAACTTACTAATGTGATTATGGATAATTTTGATTCTTCCAAAAATGAAGATCCAAAAATGAAAACGCTTGAAACATATAAGTGAGAGCATGACCAACGTTATCTTTGAATTCTCAATATATATATATCACCACAATATATTTAAAATTACTAAATTTCCAAATGTAAAGAACTTATGTTTAGTTTCTAAACTAAACGTATACTGTATATTTTAGTTTCTAAAGTCATATACTAACCCGTTCAATTATATGATAATATAGTCATTTATCGTTACAGAGTTTGAAATAAATAATATTTAAATAAAACCAAGGATTGGATTTTATCGATGACTGGAAATCGAACGGATGTGTATCAATCCTTGGTTTGATATATAGATCATTAGATCATTAGTTAATACATCTTAATGTTTATAAGAATCGATGTTAGAAATGTAATCGCGTTAAAAGTACAAAAGAAAAGAGCCGGTAAGACTCCAAAGTGGTCAACGGAACAGGTTTGGCATTTAGTGATAGCAGTGGGGTCTACCTTCCTATGCCGTCGGAACCGACTACGTACTGGACAAGCAGATATAGCGGCTATCCAGTGCTGCGGTGGAGATGAGCTAACTTCCAAGGATCCCACAAGTTTGTCGTGAAGGCACTAGAGGCCAGTGGGAACACTGCATCACGTTAACGGTTAAACCCCCGCTAAGTAGGGAGCAAAGGAGTTTGGACTCCAGTTGATTCCAGTCAGTATCAGTCCATGTACTCGAAAGAGGCTCCGCTCCTTTGCTCCTGCAAAGTAGAACATGGTACAGTACTCTTAAAGCAAGCAGCACCTTGGCATGATGATCCGATTCTCGATAGGTTCGATTGTTCGAAGCAGATTGATACTCTATAATCACGGCAAATACTATCTTTGGATGCAGTATGCGTTGGCCTGCTGCTAAGGAAGGAAACACTTCAGTCGTTGACTACGGTAGTCTCTTGGCATAGACCAGCCTCAGGCGAGGTGGATATTGTGGGCCATTGTATGAAAAGGGTATCAAGTGGCGGATTCAAGCCTAGCCCTTTTCCCGATTCGTACACTAGGTGCTGATGACCTTTCGGTGATTTAGGTCGGACGTCATAATTTATTTCTTGCGAGCAGTCTCTTGTCTTGTCTTTTGACTTTGAAAACGTATAGCATAAATAACTTATTCGGAAATCATTTCAACCCCTCGGGCTGCCATACTGATACTATGACAGCTTCGTACTTGTGAAGTTGAGATATGAGCTCAACGCTGACGTTCTTATGTCAAGTCTGCAAAACGGAACAGATATCAGATAGCCACTTTGTACTTGTCAGGGGTTTCCGAGCTTGCTGAAATTGCACGGACCGGATCTACTGGCAGAGTGAAAAGAAGTTGAAAACAATAACAGAGAAAATCTGACTTTCCTCTGTGATTCCTGTTCCACATGATTTCGGTTATCTTTAGAATGTCTCAAAAGCTTTACAGCAAAAGTTGCAAAAGGTATAACTTCATTTGGAAACTACTTTTCTAAGGGTATCTTAAGGCTCATGGCTCTGTGCCTGGAAAGCGATGTCTGCAACATAATCTAATTGGATTACCGAGACTAATTCCCGCTCTTTACCTTGACCAGATATGGTATACATGTAGCAGACATCTCGATCTTCCCGACATCAAAATTGCTTGGCAACATCTCTGTAGGTGATCATGAGAACGCTCTAGGCTTGCACTCTGGTGTAACAAAACTCTCCCGGATGGAGCTCATGACCGGTGGCTGACCGGCTGGCTAGAAACAGAAAGAGTAACGAGTTCGAGAATGGACCTCGAGCCTTGAAGACATGCACATTCATTCCCTTAGACGACATTCTCAACATTCCACTGATAGAAACAAACCGCGTCTCGCTACCTCAACACACTTTCAACGGGTTATGCAGTGTTCCTATGTACCAGAAAAGAGAACCGTGAGATAAGGTGCAGTTGGGCTTCGAGGCTTGAAAAGCTGACAGAACTGCTGCGAAGACAAAGAAACAGCGCAACGTGTTGTTCTTCTCTTTCAGATGATGTATTAGCGATCTTACTTGATAAGCAGACATCTCGTCGCAGATGAGGCTTGACAAGGTTCATCGATTGTGAATGTAATTACTTCTGGTGGGGGAACAATCGCTGGGCAAAGGGTATTGGCAGTAAGTATCGTTCTTCACACACAGAAACAACCGTTCGTAGGCCGATGTCATTTTGGTAGCCGTGAACATGAACGACGCGTACTCGAGACAGGTTTCTCCCTTCTCCCTTAAAGCATCTTTACCGTCTTTGATAACAGCTTGCAGAGTTTGGGTCAGAGCATCTACATTCGGCGAAAACGTGTACCCGAAGTCTTTGCTTATCACCACACTCCAGGTTATGCTTGAGAATTTGGTCGCCACAAGTGGCTTACCACACTGCATAGCTTCCAAGAGAGTGTGGTCTAATCCTTGTGACCTAAGCGTGGGATTCACGAAAATATCCAGCGCGTTGTAAAATTCTCCCAGCTGCCCCGGAGTCATGGGACCTAAAGTCTTGGCATTAGGGGCTAGCTCTTTGTATCGGTCGCCCCAAGGCCCCGCTCCAGCAATTAGCAGATAAACGTCTTTATGCTCCTTGAGAATCTCGCTGAAGGCTTCAAACAGGAGAGGATGTCCCTTATCCCTGACCAGCCTCCCGGCAGCCCCGAATACAAGAGTCGCGTTTGCTGGCACTCCATATTTGCTACGAAATTTGGCCCCTTTCGCAGCATCTGGACGGAATTTTGTTTCGTCGACGCCATTCAAGATTGTGTGCACATTCTCCTCCGGAAGCTCGTAGACTGTTCTGAGCACATCTCCTACGTAGTCACTAGTAGCAACATGATGGTTGTAGCTGTGAAAGAACCGGACCTCCTCCGCTACCCTGGAAAGACGCTCGCTCAAAGTCTTCTGCAAGTCGCTGCTTCGAGGTTCTCCGGGCTTCCGGATCAAATCGTGCACAATGTCGGAATGAATCACCTCGAAGGCGATCCCGTGCCATGACGCCACCATCTTTGTCACTTCCTTCGCTCGCCAATGCGGCAGAGCTACACTCTCTGAGTGCACCACATCGAATGGCTCAGTTGCGTTGGCCTTCACAAACATATTCCAAGCTTCTGAGTACTGAAATCCCCCGCCAGAACTCGGCTGAATGAAATGAATGTGCAAATTCCCTTCGTGTACGTCCGCAGGGTGGGATCCGTCGCCACACATCGTGTATACGTGCATATCGTGACCTCGCTCCGCGAGAACTCGGTGCAGAGTCATAGCATGACGTTCCAAACCACCTGGTATCCCACCTACAGGCCACTTCTTAACAAAAAGCGCAATGCGGATCGTCTCAGGTGGCTGCGAGGCATAGCACAGCCGATTCCAGGGAGTTACAAGCGTTCTCAAATCACCCGTCCATCCTCCCGACAAGTCCTCACTTTTCGTCAAAGGAAAAGGCATTCGGTTCGTCACTTTCCAGAACAAATCACTACTAGCCTTGGAAAATGCAGCTTCATGGTCGGAACTGTGACGAGGGCACGAGGAGCCATAGCTAGCTAATGTATACAGAACAATCGACAAGGCTACGAGTAAAGCGCAACAGATGAGCCACGAGCAGCCCAGAATTCCTCCTCCTCTAGGCGGTCCCCCCTTCCACCTTCCCCTCTCCGCAATCCCGCCCTCGCCCTTCCCTCCCATTGCCGCTTCTTCACCTCCCACCCCTCCCTCCGTCTCCTCCTTAGAAGCACCTTCGATCCACGCAGCTTTGCTCGCCCATCTCCTCTGCATTCCCGCGCCTCATGCACTCAGCCTTGGCCTGAATCTGCTCTTCTTTCTTCTTCAAAGCACTGAAGCTCCATTCCACACCCTCCATGGTGAGTCAGTCAGTATACGCTCAAGCCATTCCCTGCACCGCAATTCTGTCTCTGTGGATGCTGTCAGCTTGTTGGAGCGGAGGCCAAGAAAGTAGAAACGTTAAGTGAAGAAGTGAAGAAAGCACGAGACGGTCACGACAGCAAGCACGAGGGCAGCACATCATTTAGCAAGAAACAGAACCCCAGCAGATCTACAGTACTGCTAGCATTACATGTCCGTCTCAAGACTCTCGTAAACGTGAACGGCAGCTCGTCTTCTCGTCTTCTCTCCATCCATCTTTCCATCATTCTTCCATCTACTACCGTAGTTCACGTCCGCATGGCGCTGCGGGAAGAACGTACTGCGCTACGGGCATTCGACTCGTCGTGCCTCGTTCAGCGGTACGAAAAGCAGCGAAATGAGTAGAATGCCA
Source organism: Asterella californica (assembly GCA_036924285.1). Classification (NCBI taxonomy): domain Eukaryota; kingdom Viridiplantae; phylum Streptophyta; class Marchantiopsida; order Marchantiales; family Aytoniaceae; genus Asterella; species Asterella californica. Next base: position 2,813,006 of record JAYKYS010000010.1, on the reverse strand, counting down.
TGCCCTGCTGCTATCCCATTCCCCCTCGTCTTGCCCTTCGCTTCGGACCATTTTCACGCTCCTCTTCCTTCCCGCAGCGACGCCAGAAAGAGATTCGAAGTGTACCTAGTCAAGTAAAGACAAGCATGACCGTAGAGATATGGTGTCCACCGTGGAACACATATATATCGTCCGCCGGCCGGTCATTTGTCGTGACGGCATGACCAACACCATCATGGGGGCACAGAAGAGGGAAATCGAGTTCCTAATTCCTCTAGGTGTAAGAAGGATTTACTGGTTGAGTGAAATGTAATAAAATAACAGCTACAGAGTACTCGGAACTTCCATCTATGGAATGTTCATATGGAACATATGTACTATGGAAGCTAAAACGGTTTACAGAGATCACATTTATAGACATAGACAGTAAATATCTATGGAGGTAAATAAAAATTATAAAAAAGTCTATGGGAATTATGACAATCGTTTACTGCGAAATATGCATCCAACATGAACTTCTGAGCTTCTGAGAAACTTTTGCCCGCCTTTTGTTATCGGAGAAAACGTTGTGTTATGCAATAATTCTATACTAAACGATAAAGAAAAGTCAAATCTAACTATAATTATTAAATATTAACCGTTCCTAGAGTTGCGTGGCAATCCAATACAACCCATAAAGAAAGTGTGGAAAGACGTGTTTCAAAGGCTACAAATGCGAAAGGCTACTAACAAACACATTTAACTTAAACCAGGGATGAGGTTACTGGAGAAGGGTTAGGTAATAATTTGCCTCCTCAGAAGATGGAGATCAACTAGATCATGGATTGAGTGCAGTCTATGCCCATAAAGCATTTTGAAGAAAATCTCACCCTCGCAGTGTATTATTTTCGTCCTTAGATCTATATTCTCGCTTATATAATTCACGCTTGTGCTCGCATGTGTGTGCTTATGCTCCACGTGTCTACTTACGAGAGGTCAGAAAATACACATGCTTGAAGAAAATTAAAAGTCTAATTAGAAAAAAAAAAATTTACGTCGCAGGTGCTTCTGCAGAATCGTGGGTTATTGGCTGTAAGAGACTCCCGTCGGCGGCCTGTCTCGGGGAATGCCCTTACGACCAATAACCCATTCTTGGTGAGCGCTCCTGTTATACGTAAAACACTGGAAAAAGTTCCATGGTCGATGGGAAGCGAATGTAAGGCCACGGGCAATGAGCATAACGCAACGAATGAAAACTTTTCTACGTTATTTACGCAGTGTAATGGTAAATGATATTACCTTTCCCTTGCGGTATTCGTGGACCATGGGAATTTCCATATGAGTCTATCACAGCAGGACTCGTACCAGAAGCTTCATTAACAATTTATAGTGAATGCATTACCCGCAAGTGATTAAACTCACGACCTTTCTCTTATAGGACTACAGGCTAAACCACTTGGGACACCGATCTTCGGTGTGTACGCTTCTCCAAAACATTCTTATCACCTTCGTAAGAGATTTTACTGCGTTTCCCATTCAATTTAGTGATTTCGAGAGCGATTACACCTACTAGAACAACTCGTAATGAACATACAGGCCATCCTGAAGTGTTTAGGTGTCTATAGCAGTTGTTGTGCCCTTCAGATGTACTAAGATAATCAAATTAGTGCCACTCAAAACTTTCTTGTGAAGAATTCCCGTCACTCACTCGTTGGAACAACTTTTACGAGGTATCCTCATAAAACGAACGGAGCACCTCTGGAGGTAACGAATTTACAGAAATCTTCTCACCGGTCTTTTCTGGTAAATTTCAGTTTCTCCCGATCGCTCGAAACTTTTGAAAGGACTCTTCCACCCAGAATTTCTACATGCTCTGACATTATCTCAGACTTGATGCTTACTGGTTCGAACCTATCGACTAGTTACATTTACCGGGTGAGGTTTGACTTAGGATGCTTAGGGTATCTCCACCGGAGCACTGTAAATGTCTCGGCACTGTAAACAGTCACGGTAACCAGTCGCCTTCTTGGCGTGATGGGGTGAGAAAAGACAGTAAATGGCAGGTTTTCACTGTAAATTTGTCTTGAGTACCGTCCCGGTAAACGTCCACGCTAAACTTGAATACCATGTCAAGTTTTGAGGAGACTGGGAACTGGTACTTCCCGGGCCATTTCCAGTGTTCGGGTGGAGATGCCCTTACTGTTGCGCTTGGACGGAACAACTGCACTGCCGATTTTTCCATCCTCGCTTCTGTTCCCCCTTCCTTCACAGTTGCTGCTTCGCCTACTGTAGTTTCGATTTCTCCACTTAGCTTGACCGGTGTCTCATTTTGACAGTCAAGTGAAACGTGGAGTAACTCTTGCTCCGCGTGACGAAGTTGCTGCTACTTTATCCCTTAGCTACTGTATATTCTCCTGATACGTGACTAAACTGTGCATCAACTCGTTGACAAAGTGATCACTAATTTATGCTGTTAACTGTATTCTCGTGAGTACCTCGTAGTGCGACTCTAGCGTCAATTACTTCTGGACATAGTTGCCACCTGATTGTCCTCTAGAGGATCTCTAGCGATACCTCTATTTACTACTCTAACTTCATTCTGGAGTAAAGTATTTTACTTGGTTTTTGGGTTGACTCTGTTTCGTCATGGGTATGACCAAATGACAGAACGTCGAACCTAAAGCATCGAAGAGGAATATTTTTCAGAATGCTGTTAATGCTCTAAACTCTTGCCCGGAAGATGGAGTATCTCCTGCACCTTGATCAGGGAGGTGCAAGGGATCAAACTTGCACCTCCACACTGAGAAATGCAAACTTTCCAACAAGCTAACGCCGGATGGATTTCATATTGAACTCTCAAATGATGAACAGTCTTAGAGCGTGGACTATTAACTACATCATTACGTTGATTCTTGTTTTCAGTTGAGTGGGTTCTAAATAGAGTTTTACCGTCTCGTGCTTTCTTCGAGAACAAAGAATACTCTATATAGGATGACCACTGGACCAGCTGGGACATTATATAAAGTATGCCGCTGGAGATGCTCTTACCTGGATTTTCGCTTCGTAGCGTGTGATCTGATTCATGCTGTAACGTTGTTTCACTGTGGCTCTCTTTAAACTTCTCCTCGTCAGCAGGGAATATATCATCAAGATGATCATCGATTAACTTCTTCCAACAAGTCTCTCCAACATGTTGGCCCTCGCCACCTTCATGGTACAGGGCTTTTAGTGTGCACACCATCTTGAACCTTTTGCCGGGCGGGGGCCCAACGAGGAAACACCCGCTACACGTTCAGATGGTGGATACACACATATTGGAACCAAAAACTGAGTTCTAAAATGAGTCAACACGTTAGTTTAATGGTACAGGGGGATACTGTGACCGACCGCCCTGTGCATGCTCCTAAGCTATGTGGCTACCGAACTTCCACTTATACAACCCCTAAGAGTCAGAGCGTAAAGATCATTCTCTGCTCTGGAGTTAACACCTTCAGGTTCTAGGAACGAGAAATCACAAACGCCACTCCTGTGGGTCATGAATAGAACCACATTTGTGGGTAAGAACGGGAGAGGAAATGGATCAAACTAACAGGTGGGAAGAATCCTGACCGTGGAGTAAAAAGTGAAAGAACGAGAGAACGAGAGAGACGCAAAAAGGGGCAAGACCCGAAGGAACCTAAGGACCTTCTTGTTGGGACCACTCTACTGACCTAAAAGCCAAAGACGATTTTACTTTTCTGTAGCTGATCTGCACCGCTTTCCGATCGAACCGCGAAAATGATTGTATGAACGGAAGAACAAATGGCTACCTACGGTTTTAGCCCCTTGACAAGTAGTATCCTGCTTGCTTATTGCTTATCTGCTGCTTAACAACTCATACAGCGGGGGAGTCGCTTGCTGGTTATCATCATGTTGTTTGTGTGCGAGTCGTTCACCAGTATCCAAGGCTTTGTATTCTGATGACTTAGTAACAAACCTCTTGTAGGTTGTTACTACGTCAGGTTTCAATAAAAGTTGGTGTTGGATAGGTCGACTACTCTTTTCGCACTACTTTGATGACTTACAGCAATGGACTTTCGTATCAAGACGATTGTCCTGCTCAAACAGTGACACTCACAGGAATAATCTATTGGCAAAAGACACGGAGCGGTTCTTCGCTGCCATTCAAATGGTCTTCACCGGCATCATGTTTTGAGCAAGAAAGGGAAGCGCATACCAGCTAGTGGTTGAGTCTTGTCTGCTCACTCGTCTCTCACGAATGGCCAGTAATGGAAACCTCGACGTTGGTCTCCTCGAGTGACCTCGTGTCGTGCTGCAACTGTCAGCAATACTTGTACAACTGGAAAGTGATGTGTCACTTCACAGTTGGAACTCGATCTTGGTTTCCTCAACATCGCGCAGAAGGTATAAACAGAGTATTCATTATGGAGTGGAGGCATGTCCAAGTCTCGAACACTAATGGCAACTTGGCTGTTGCTCCCCATGGATAGTGGCACGTTCATCGCTTTCCGGGAAAGCCAAGCATCGCAAAAGCAGTGTTCATCCTGTGCTCATTGCTTCGTAAGCGCCTTGCATGTAGTGCATGAAATCTCACCAGCTTCTGGCGAGGATAACTGTAATCATATTTTCAGCTTGTGCAAAAATAGCGCCGCTTACTACTCTGAGATGAGTCTGCGGCGCAGCGCAGGAATCTTTCCCCACCGAGGCTGACTTCTCCCTAGCAAATTTCAGTTAAGAAACGAGCACCTAAGTAAATGAAATGAGTAATATGCAGTACAGCAGTAACAAAACGTGTCAAGGAACGAGTGTAGTCGCTTTACCAAGCTGAGAGAGTCCTGAAAAGAATTTGTCGCCAGCCTATTCGTCCTTCTAAGACCTCAAATCTCAGAACTGGATGCATGACCCTGCTTCAAGACTTCAACCATCAAGCTAACTCTAGAAACTTGTAGTCCCACTATGTTCTTGCTATCGCCTCACTTCTGCACATCAGATATCAAGAAAAGACTATTTTGTTCAAGAGAGATCTTCATCATGGAATCAACAGTTCATCAAATCTCTTGGATCCGCAGTGCGATTTCCCGTTTTTTGATCGATCGAATGTAAAAGCAAGATCTCGCGCTCCTAGTGAGATAACCGTGCATGCAGTTTAGGTCAGCATTTGAATTTCATATCCTCATCTCCGCTTGCGTCTCAACTACAGTCAAACCTCGTTATAGTCACGCAAGTGGTGACACCATATTATGTGACTATTACGCTTCGTGGTTGTAATTTATAAGCACATATACATGACACCACATACTTATGTATATAAAGATATACTAATGTTTTACACTTTTCGTTCATTCATGTGCAAATTTCCCTTCACTTTAAAGAAAGAGAATATGCAAATGTGATTATAAGAAATATGGTTAGCGGAAAAGTAAACATAACGTAACACTTTGTCTACTAGCGGGTGTAAAAGTTAAGACCAAAGATTCTTCTAATGTGAGAAAATCCATAAAACAAAATCGGGCGACTTTGACTAAGACCGCGGTTCACAAAGAGGTGAGATTTTGTATAGACAGAATAATTTCTTCGTTAATTATTTTTTACATCTGAAACTCACAGTTAGCTTGAATACTCACTCTCTTACTACCATCACTCACGGATGGAACGAACCAGAAACAAATAAGCAAATGCCTGCAGAAAATGCTCGTGGGTGTCCGTCCAAAGTCGTAAGTCCACCCAGCGGGCAAAGAATCTCTATGAAAAGATTTATCGTTGAAACCCCTACTGCGGTGAACAAATGGTACTAATGTTTTACGAATGAAAAAAGTAATACATTTCATCCAAAAAGACTTTGTCTGAAATTAAAATATATTATCCGGGTTCACTAGTTAATTTTGTTAAACTCCTACTTTATATACACTCCATATTCTTCTTCTCAAAGAATGCAAAATAGAGAAACAAACCTGAGCCGTCTGTAATATGCACCAACCCCTCTAAAATGAGCTATTGAATCTCGACCCAGACCAAACTATCGAAGCGTAGTTCAAACCAAGAGAAACATCCCTTTACTAACAAAAAGAGCTGCATCAATATCACATGATTCAAACCCAAGTCCAAACAACGTTCAAGTACAAGTCATTAGCTAAAGCTAGCTACCACAAACTGTACATAACAAACTAGATCTCTAATGAACTCAAAAAGACTATAAGATTTTTCTGAAAAACTATCTGAAAAAGATCTATCTGAGAACTTTCTCCTTTCGCCAAACGATCTTCAGATGTCAGTAAGGTCTTCTTCTCTTACTCTATTGGCCCAAGAAACCTTCAGATCCAACTCTTGACAGTCGAGATATCAATAATTTTCGGTCGCAGATGACCGAACTCTCAAAAACTTCTCCCTATGACTTAAAACTGCACACATCGGCCAAACGGATTGTCTGATATGATATCTGTCTTCTCTGGTAGGTAGATCTTGCTATCACAAAACCAACGAGATTCCAAACAAGCCGTTTGGAGTTCTTCTCGCAAAATCACGCAAGAAATTTGATCACAAGATGCAAAAGTTTGACGTAAATTGACTCCATACGGCTCAAACTCGCTCACCACACACAAACCAACAACCCAATCCACATACCGTCTTCTTCTGTGTGTAGGTGAAGACTCCGTGATCGTCTAGACACCAAGAACAAAGAACTTGACTCACCGATCGCGAAGAACAATCCAATCTCATGTCGCAGGTAATGAAAATTGACATAAGCGTTTCCTTGCGAGCCAATTTCTTTCACATCTCTCAAATCGTCTAATGAAACTTTGTATCGTCTTTAATTTCGTAAAGAAATCGATGTGTTGATCCCGATGGATCCAAGGACAGCAAGTTTGGACTCCGGAACGGTCCGAACGGTCCAACTCTCCTTCATAGATCACTGAAGCACTCCAAATCTCTTCCCTGCGTCTCAATTTTCTTCACAACACACTCCTCGATCCGTCTTTTCACGAACCGTCTTAACCTATGCGTAGCCTGCACAGACCTGAACCTAATGACACCTTGCGCGCATGCATTGGACTTCCTAGTTCTCCAAACCGTCCACCAGCAAGTCATAGAAACAAGCTAACTCTTTAAACTGCCCCCTTATATCATTCGTTGTACGTGAAAGTTTTCTCATATAATGAACAAGCAGACCCCTTGGTCCTTAGTATAGTGCCATGAGCCGCAAATACCCAATCAGCAATAATAAGCTAGGGCTTAGCTTGATTTTCTCTTCTTTCGAGTCTCATTACTCCACCACTAAACGTCCAAATGAAGTAAACGAAGTGCCCATGGAAAGCTGACAACGAGCTCTGGCTATTGATGTAATGAAAGTGAAGATCCGAAGTTGTGCAAAAAGCCCGTAAGCTACGGCTTAGCTTGCTTTTCTCAGCTTTCGAGTCTCGTAACTTCTCCACTAGGCGTCCAAATAAAGTAGACGAAGTGCCTATGGAGAGCTGACAACGAGCTCTACCTATTGATGTAATGAAAGTGAAGATCCAAAGTTGTGCAAAAAGCTTCATTTTTAGTCTCATGAGTGTATTTGGAGCGATAATGATAAGTATCAAAAATAGATTTTCAAGTAAGAGTCGATCCACAACACGACATCCACCCCCTCTAAACTTATGCATCCTCCAGTATGCACCAGAGATACCAACCAAGGAGTGGATTGGCACGTATCTCGTTTTATCGTCCTACTTCTCATCGTAGTCAACCTCATCTTCAAGCTCTACTGCATAATCCTCATCCTCAAACTGAAACTCTGTGAAGATATCTACTAGATCGTCCTCCTCATCTCTCATTTTGAAAATCTTGACATGTTTATCTACCACTGGTACCTTCAAGCTCGTTCCGTCCAACACTTGCAGGACGTAAGTTGCGTTGCCATTGAACCTTCTTCACCACATACGGACCAAACCATCACTTAGACAACTTTCGTAGTGCACTATGTTGGTTTAGACTGTTGTCATATACTAACACTCAATCACCTTCCTTGATTTCCTTAGGTCTTAGACGATGTCGCTGATCAAATCTGACTTTGTTCTTCAACCATGCTTCTCGTAGCTTATCCAAAGCAACTTGGATATCCTCAAGTCTTCTCTCTAACTGTCTAACGAATAGCAAGAAGTTCTTCCTTTGTTAGGTTGTCCTCCTAAGATAACACACTCCATGTCAGAACGGTATGATAGGTTTCTGACCTGTGATGAGCTCCATTGACATGTAATCTATTACCGAGATGTGCGTCGGTCGATCTGTCCATAACGCAAATGATAAGAGTCGAGGTCACTCGCACACCTTTCTATTGCAGGTCTTCACCAAAGCTTTCACAATGGATGAATGATCATGTTTTCTCTTTGATACTCCCTTCGGAGTTGTAAGAAGTTGTCAGTGACAACCTCACCCCACACCTTGCAAGGAATTCACGAGCCTCATGTGCATCTAACTCTCTCCGATCTGCAGTAACCTTTCCTGCATATCCATATCGACAAACAACCTCTTCCAAGAGAAATTTACATACCTCTTCAGGTGCTTTGTCTGAAGCGCCGCTACCCTCAACTTGATTTGAAAGATCTTCTCGAGCAAGTACCAAGTATCTCATCTGCCACAATCCAACTAGCATAGTCATCAAGTTTATGATCCACTTTTAGTGGACTGCTAATGGATAAGTCAGGTGTAATTTGTCTCGATGTCGGATGTTCGAATACATATGACATGTCAAACAAGACTCCACAAAAGATACGACATCCTTGTACATGTTTTTCATATATCGCTCTTTCATCTTCATAAAAGTGACCCAAATCTCTCGATGTCCAGCCCAAAGACTCTCATAAAATGTCTTAAGTAACTTCTGTTGATCTTCTTTGTCGCTAATCACTCGTAGCAGTATCTCACCCTTTTGCTTCAACCGCTTTCAAAGAAATCCATCCTGCAACATGAAGTTGTAGGTATTCCTTCGAACTCTCTCAAACCTCTCATCTGTCCAACTTGTATGCTTGACCATCATACTAAGGTACCTTCCAGTGTCAAGCAAATCACCATCATACAACCTTTCAACAAACAACTCATCTTCTTTGCATGTGTGTGCAATCGAATAAAACTTTATATCCGTCGTCAGTAACTTCAACCATTTCATCCTCCCCATCATATCAAGCTCGAGATAACATATACCATCAGATTATCCTTCCTTGCGATATGTCTAAACTCTAATTCAACGACTTGATATATGTGATCCATCATAACGTCACAATATCAGGAGTCGTACAATTCATGATCATCCTTAATAACGGCAAATAATCAGTTTCAACCACCACTGCTGCTCCAGTCAAATACTCTTTCTCGTTTTTCATTACTGAAATAATATCTCATAGTTCTCTCTTCACTTGCAGATATGCATGTTTAGGGTTTAGGGGTTTAGGGTTTGCCACCCTAAACCCTAAACCCTAAACCCTAAACCCCTAAACCCATCGCTCTGAACCTAACCGTAAATCTGTCTCCATCTTCATCATCATGTCCTACTGCCCATCCGATTGCAATCGGACTTGTATCTACAATAAGAGCCATCGACCTGGCATCCTTGTAATCAATCCTTCTCAAAACTAGAGGAGATGATAGTAAAGACTTCAGCTTTCGTACCGCATCGATATGTTCTTCTTCCCATCTGAACTTATGACCCTTACTTAACAACCCAATGTAACCGTCACATGTGCATAATGAAGAATCCAAATGTGATAGAATACACAAGCACCCAAAAATAGTCTTACTTCTGTCAAAGAGTTGCAAACCTCCTTCATCCTTCCAATCGCATCCAATTTATTTGGGTCTGGCTTCCGATCAAACGATCCACACAAATGACCAACGATAAGACTTTTCTAACCCCAAATGTAGATTTCGCACCTGACAGCGTGAGATGAACTTCCTCAAGTCGAGATATGATCTTCTCACAATCTGCGATGTGATCGATGACGTACCGCCGATACCTCCTGTGATGTAATGCTTCATCCTTCTCATTTTCCACACATCTTTTGATGGGGATGTCATCCAAGAATGGCATCATCTTTTCAGAGATGGAGTCTCTTAGAACTCTATTCATCTCGTTCATCATGTGTGCTACTGAGTTGGTAGCTCCCTGTGGTAAGATACACATCTTAACCAACCCAAAAGTGTCCTCATTGTCGTGACACTTTTGCTCTCCTCCGCTAGTTGAAACTGATCATATCTTGAGTAAGATCTCTCATTGAGTAAATTGCTCTTTTTGCAAGCGCTTCAGCAAACTCATCCATAATCGATCCCACCTCGACATTTCTGATTGTTATTGCGTTCATCGGTTGCATGTCTTGGATGAATCTCAGCGATCCATTCTTCTTAGACATCGTAAACCATATGCTCGAATATGGTGCAAACAACAGCTCCAAGGTCTTCATCCGCATCTTCTCCTTCAACAATTACACCAGTTTATGCAAGTGAACTCGCGGTACTAGAATTGATCTTTGATTCCACGACACATGCGATATTGTGAGGATAACCATCGAGGTAACAACGTATGGGTCTACACACTCAATCTCATGTGACTCAAAGACAAATACTTTCCATGTCGTGAAAGCATCTCCTTGAAGCACATCCTCTCTTTTGGCAGAAGAGACTCATCAGATCCAATCTTTAGTTCTTCAAAGGTCTCATCCGTGAACTTATGTCCTATCATTGCAAGATCTCTCAAGCTCTTTCTCTTGAAGCTCGATCCATTTGTTGGTTAGAGTCATCCAGCAAAGGATCAGTAACTTACTTTATCTTCTTATCTATTGTCTTGTAGTTTGTCTCAACTCGAACCTCAAGTGCCAAGAATGTTTCAATCATTGAATAGACCTCTTTTGAATAAATCTGCACAACCTTATCCATATCCTCTCATCCAATAGATATGATCTCTCGCAAAGGATCCTCCAACCCATCCTCTTCATAAACATCAGAAAGCCATTCATCTCTTCTAGCTCACCCAGCTCTTTCAACATCAACTCAACCTCACGAAAGTTTCTTTTCTTTTCTTCTCAGGTCTTCAACCTTCTTGTAAATAGCAAACCCACACTTTGAGAATCCAACAAAACCTGTACAAAAGGCACTTTCTTCTTCAAGCGAGAGTACCTTCTCTTGCGCACCACCACAATCCTGCTCTATAGTGATACTCAACAAAAATCCTTGAACTCTTCACTCATCCTTGGAAGCGGTTTCTCTCTTAGACGATCTCGATTGTGCTCGTGATTGGATACAATCAAGAATTGTACCGCCCTCTTCTCATCTTGACTTCAGATCCTAGCATAAGCAGATTTGTCGTTTAGTACTCTTGTCTCCATCCGAGTTGCTGTGATGAAACTCGGATAGAGACAAGAATGAGCGCGTATCATGTTGCTTCTTGAACAAAGAAGTTTTGCTCGATAGCAACATCACCTATGCGCACTCTAATGTCTGGACAAGCTCCATACAAATCTCCTCTTGTGTTCTTGGGTGCTCTTATGACCCACCCATGCTCTATGTCGATAGACTACTTCTTCTTTTTGTACAACTCCTTCGACATGATGTTGATTTCCGATCCATGATTAATGAGCATCATCCATTGGTAGATCTTGAGCTCTCGCATCTCGAAGCTCTTGACGAACCTTCTCTCCTCGAGTCTATCTCTTGGAAGAAGTTCCTTCTCTTGCATCCTCTGAATCTCATCATTTCTTTTCTTCCAACAACGCTTCGTGTTGGTTCTTGGTGATGTAAGCATGTATCGATAGAGCTTCTATCGGATCTTCTCATCTAATATCCTTTTGGATCATAGCAGCTGTCCTCAACAATATCTCATGTGTCATTTTTTCTTTCGGTTTCATGGAGATGACAAATGATCACAATCCACTCGGCTCAACATGCTCGTTAAAACTCCTCTCAGCTTGATCCTCAACCGTTGTGTCATAAATTCTAGCCTCCACTATTGCAACTGCTTGCGCTGATAAGTGGTCCTCAACCAACTTCTTCATCCCTCTTCTACCAACGTTGATCTGAAGAAGTGCACCGGTATCTCTCAACGCTACTTTCTCATATTTCTAGAAGATCACCCTTGTTGTATATCAATGAACTCTTTGCAATCTCTACGTGGATGATCGATACCATCGCACCAGATACATCATTGGATCCAATATTGCTTCCCAACGGATTTTGCTCCGCTTGTAGACCCTTGCTCTTCCAATCTTGTGAGCTTGATCTGCAAGTCTCGCATTCCACGCATGATCTCCTCAAAGTTTGAATCATCCTTCTTCAGATATACTATAGGTGTTTAGACAACTAGAGCAACTGGAGCAACTAGTACCATCTGTCTAGCAACAAGAACCACCGGTCGAACCACAAGAATAGGTGCTACAGCAGTAAGTGTTGGTTTTGATCTCCTAATAAGAACCTTCTCTCGTCTTTGCTCTCTCTTGGTAAGCAGACCAGCCGCTTCTTCAACTTTCTTCCAACTATTGGTCAATCCATCGTCTTCCTCTCGATCCTCCAGAAGTACCTCTAGTTTTTCTTGTAGCTTCTCATCTACAGCCTGAAGATTAACTCTGTGTCTTGTTGGACTACATCGTCAACTTCTCCATCCTAGTCAACCTAGAAAATTGTTTTTGAAACACCCTGAGTAACTCAATAGCTTGTAAATCCTTCCTCGGTTGCTCAACCCACTCCAAGAATGATTTCTTGATGATCCGATCAGAGTCTTCCAAAAAGTACTCATCTATCAAGGCACGAGCAAACGTCTCCCAATCCTTGTCAAAATGCTTCGTTAGTATTTTAACATGATCTCTAATCTCTGGAGCTGCTGCCAACTCAAACGTCTCAATCATCTCATCTTCTGATATCCGATTCAACTTCATTTCCTTCACATTATGCCTCAGATATCTTGAGACATCTCTCTCATCAAATTGGTCAATCTTGCTGACCACTTCTTGAAGCGTCTTTGTTGCCAAAGCTTCCTTCTGCTCATCAGACTGTTGTTACCGTAAGAACAATGTGAATGCTTGAACTATCGATGTTGTCGTTGGATCCAACTGCACCTTCAGCAATCCGTCTGAACTCATTTCTCACCGTTCTCGTCCCCACTCATGATTACGCGTCTCCTCTTCAAAGTTCGAACACAGAAGAAATCTCCACCCCTGGACTTTCACGTCGAGTTCACCATCATATCGTGTCTGATTTTGCATGAAGGTTGTCCAAGAAAACATGAGGTTCCTAGCTGTGGAGATGTAGTGTGTCGAACGGAGACAAGATAGAGCGAAACAACCACGAGAACGTAAGGTACACCAACTCCTACTTTATATACACTCCCCATTCTTCTTCTCAAAGAATGCAAAACACAGAAACAAACCTGAGCTGTCTGTAATCTGCACCAATCTTCCTAAAACGAACCCCTGAATCTCAACCCATACCAAAACTATCGAAGCGTAGTTCAAAGGAAGAGAAACATCTCTTTAAAAAGAGCTGCACCAATATCACACGATTCAAACCCAAGTCCAAACAACGTTCGCATACAAGCCCTTAGCTAAAGCTAGCTACCACAAGCTGTACACAACCAACTAGATCTCTAACGAACTCAAAAAGAGTAAAATCGTAACGAAAGAACCGAAAAAAACCTATCTTAGAACTTTCTCCTTTCACCAAACGATCTTCAGATTTCGATAGGATCTTCTTCCCTGACTCCATTGGTCCAAGAAACCTTCAGATCCAACTATCGACAGCCGAGATATCGTCAAATTTTTGTTGTAGGTGACCGAACTCTCAAAAACTCCTCCTTATGACTTAAAACCGCACACATCGGCCAAACGGATCGCTTGATCTGATATCTGTCTTCTCTAGTAGGTAGATCTTGCTATCCTGAAACCAACAAGATTCCAAACAAGCCGTTTGGAGTTCCTCTCACAAAATCATGCAAGAAATTTGATTGCAGGATGCAAAAACTGACGTAAATTGACTCCCTACGGCTCAAACTCGCTTACCACACCCAAATCAACAATCCAATCCACATACAATCTTCTCATGTGCGTAGGTGAAGACTCCCTGATCGCGTAGACATCAAGAACAAAGATCTTGGCTCACCGATTGCGAAAAAACAATCCAATCTCATGTCGCTGACAATGAAAACTGACATAAGCGTTTCCTTGTGGACCAATTTCCTTCACATCTCCCAAATCCTTCGATGAAACTTCCTATCGTCTTCAATCTCTTGAAGAACTCGATGTTCTGCTCCTGATGGATCTAATGATAGCAAGTTTGGACTCCGAAACAGTCCGAATAGTCCAACTCTTCTTCACAAGTCATTGAAGCACTCCAAATCTCCTCCCTGCGTCTCAATTTTCTCCAGAACACACTCCCCGATCCGTCTCTTCATGAACCGTCTTAATCTACGCCTAGCCTGCACATATCTGAACCCAATGACACCTTGCACGCATGCATTAGACTTCTCAATTCTCCAAACCGTCCATTGTCATATTGCAGAAACAAGCTAACCCCTTATGTCAGTCGATGTACTGAAATTTTTCATAGATAATGAGCAAGCATGCCCCTTACGTCCTTAGTATAGCATCAAGAGCCTCAAATACCCAGTCAACAATAGTAAGCTAAGGCTTAGCTTGATTTTCTCTTCTTTCGAGTCTCGTAACTTCTCCACTAGGCGTCCAAATGAAGTAGACGAACTGTCTATAGAGAGTTGACAACAAGCTCTACCCATTGATGTAATGAAAGTGAAGATCCGAAGTTGTGCAAAAAGTCTCATTTTTAATCTCATGAGTGTATTTGGAGCGATAATGGTAAGTATCGAAGATAGATTTTCAAGTAGGAGCCGGTCCACGACACCGTAGTGAAGAAACCAAAGAAGACCTATCTTAGAACTTTCTGTTTTCGTCAAAGATCGTTCATATATCAAGAGGGTCTTCCTCATTAACTCCATTGGCTCCAAGAACTTTCAGATCTGACTCTCAACAGTCGAGATATCTCCAATTTTCGATCGCAAATGATCGAACCTCCAAAAACTCCTCCACGTGGCTTAAAACCACGTACACCCGCAAAATAGATCTTTTGATCTAAGATCCGTCTTCTCTGGTAGACAAATTCGACTACTCTAAACCGAACGAGACTCCAAACAACCCGTTTGGAGTTTCCTTCAGAAAATCACGCAAGAAATTTAGTTATAAGAAATAAAAAACTGACGTAAATCGTTCTCCTACGGCTCAACTTCACTCACCACGCACAACACAACAGTATGATCTACATACAATCTTCTCTTATGCGTAGATAAGGACTCCTTGATTGCATAAGCACCAAGAACGAAGAGCTTGGCTTATAGATCGAGAAGAACAACTCAACTTCAAATCGCATGTGGATGAAAATCTGACGTAAGTGTCTCCGTGCGAGTCAATTTCTCTCACATCTTCCAAATCGTCCGATGAAACTTCATATCGTTTTCAATATCTTGAAGAACTCTGTGTTCTGATCAGCAAGTTTGGACTCCGAAATGACCGAACGGTCCAACTCTCTTTCACATGTCACTGAAGCACTCCAAATCTTTTTCTCTATGTCTCAATTTCTTCCAGAAAACACATCATGATATGTCTCTTCACGAACCGTTGTCGCGCCATTTGGCGGCTACATGCTTGACTTCTACTCCGACGCTTAGGTTTGGTAGTTCTAGAAGTTAGCTCATACTACTTCTAGTCTTTTATATATATGTTTGACACCTTTGCATACGGTGTTAATACTATTTTGAGTCCTAGTAGGCTGATAGTATGTTAGTTATCTTGTTCAAGCATTTGTGCGCTAGTGCAAGTGACTTCTTACTAGTCTATGACGTTCAATGTACATAACTTAGGGTTTCCATGCTGATAGTGGTTTGAGCTCATGGGTTGTACTTACTTGTCGCCCATGCACGCTTTCTAGCTAATTTAAGTTATTTTTCAGGGCTATGTGTCATTTTAGGTAGTTTAAGTTTTACGCTGGCACTCTAGGGGGCTTGACGTGGTAGCCTATGAGTGTAGATAAGTTACCAGGTAGTTTAAGGCACAAAAGGACAGTCAAGTGGAGCTATGAACTCCCATTGGTCCATTTTTGTCTTTTGTAAAACTCTAAGTTTAGAAACAGAGCTCTAGAGGAGAGTTCGAGCAATTGGTGAGGTATCTTCGAAATCTGAGAACACAGGAAGAGAGAGCTCTTCGTGCCAAGCACTGTCAGTGAAATGTTTGCTCGATTTGGATCAATAAACAAGGAGTTATACCCAATTGAAGTTCGGATTGTGTCAAAACTGCATCACTTTTGTTGATTTTGGGGTTTTTGGTGCCAATTGCAGCAGAATTGAGGAAATCACTTCAAAACTTCGTGGTTGCGTTCACTGTCAGGAGGGCTACGACTGTCCAAAAAGTTTCGTATCATTTGAGTAATTGAGTAATTCAGGGCGGCCGCTGAAGCAGAGGGGGTCTGAAAAGCTCTTAATCTAGAGCAGCGACTTTAGAGAAGGAGATCTGGAGTTCTACAAACAATCAGGAGTCCCAACTTCACAGGGATGTTCAGCATCCTGTAGATTTCAAATACTGTGAGAAGATTTGAAATTCATCGAGCCAATTCTCTGTTCTATGTCTGAATAGCTGTCTATGTATCAGAAATTGCCATAATTCTCTTATTCAAAATTTTTCTGTCAACATCTCGGTGCTAGAATTCAATCTCAGGCTGAAACTTTGTGTGTGTGTTCAGTAGTGCCTCATTTACATGTAGGGGAAGTTTAGAAGTCTAAACCTTCATAGTTTTTCTCTCTTTGAGTGTCAAAGTTCACCGCTTAAGCCTATTACTACCAGTGAGACCTAAATTTCGCTTTTTGAGCATATCAGAGGATCCTACACTCCTGTGTGAGTGTTTGTAGCTCCTGTTGTGACCTGAAAGCCAACCTCTTGAGTAAACAACCACAGCCAGAAGCCCGGCGCTTTCCTAGGTAGATGGATCACACTCCGACATACTCTCTTTTTGGTGAACTCGACCTGAAACACCTAGGGTGGGAGTTTTCTTGAGAGTGTTACAGGATCAGATATCATGGCCAACCAAGGATCATCAAGTGGAGGTGCTGCTGCTGCTCAGCAACCTATTCAGTTTGATGCTGCTACGATGAAGATGTTCCAGGCTTTTTCCATGTTCATGCAGCAGCAGCAGAGCACAGAGAGGAAGGAGGTGTTAGCAACCAAGGCGTTGCAATCTGTGGTGCATCAGATGGACCAGTTCAAGGGTACAGATATTTCCAAGTATGTGCGATACTATGCTAGGGAGATGGAGGTGAACAAGGTACCTGAGAAGGAGATGGTGGAGAACTTTGAGCTTGCTGTTGTCCATGAGATTCGTGGGCGTGTGAAGGAGCTCAAGCAACAACAAGGACAGAGTTGGGAGAGCTTTATGCGAGCTTTGAAGGAGGAGTACTACACTGAAGATTCAGAGAGGGTGACCAAGAGAACGTTCTTGGAGTGGGTGGTGAAGCCTAACAAAGGTTTGTCTGTAAATGAGTTGTTAAGGGAGTTTGATCGTCAGTATGCTCAGCTTTCTAGGACAGAGAAGCTTACACTAGAGGTGGAGAAGACGGAGCTTTTCCTACAAGCAGCGGACGTGACTATTCAGGAAAAGCTTGAGCTGTTGCTGGAAGACAAGAGTGAGGAGAGAGGATTGAAGACTGACTGGAAGGAGGTCGAAGAGGCTGTTTCTTTGCTGGCCAAGAGACAGAGAAGAAGGGACAAGGTGGTGGTAAGTGAAGCAGCACCTCTGATAATTCCTGTCAAGCAGTTGCCTACTAAGCCCGCTTTGGTAATTGCTAGAGAGGAAGACTCACCGCTTGATGAGTTGATTAAGGGTATGAAGGAGCTTAAGCTTAAGCTCACCAGGTTAGAAGAGAAGGAGCAGAATGTACAGCCTGCTATGCAGAGATCTCAGATGAGAGAAGGCTTTGTTCATCGTTGTATATGGTGTGATAGCCTAGATCATGTAAGAAGAGATTGTGGAGAGTTTTCAGATGCATTGAGGAAGGATTTGATCTTCTTCAAAGATGGTAAGATCCATCTGAGAGAGACTGGGATGATGTTGGGAACCAACTTTGGCAAGGGTGGTATGAAGAGACTTGTGAATGAGATATCAGCATCACATGCTGTTTCTCTTGTGAATGCTGCTACCTGTGGAGTGAAAGTGGAGATGGAGAGAGAGAAAGGGACTACTGGGTTGTGGTCAGATGTAGTGCGGTCCGTAGCTAGAACAGAGCTAGACAAGGATGTGCTACGAAGGGTTGGCAACTCAATTAGAGAAACTACAGGATGGAATGACCCTGTGGATACTATGTTAATGCATGCTTATGTTGCAAGAAGTCAGCATGAAGCTGTACTAGAAGAAAAACGCAGGAGGGAGGATGCAGGTGAGGCTTCTACAGCCAAACGACCTGCTACAAGGAGTGAAAGGGCTAGACCAGAGGCAAGGCAGGAGACAACACCTACTCGGGAAGAGACTATGGAGGATCTACCACCTACAACACCAAAGGAGAAGGAGAGAAGCAAGGAGAAGGGTAAGATGCCTGCATACAAACTTCAGTCTGACATTGAGATTGCTACAGACCTGAAGCAGGTGTTAGAGAATCGTATCTTGAATGGGAAGGTTGAGTTTACCTTGGGTGAGATTCTTGGGATTGCAAAACGTGAGTTCCATGAGGTTATCATAGATATCATCAAGAGGAAACGTCAGATTTTGGGTGAAGCAGCTACGCTTAACGCTCTAGGGACCAAACTGTCGGAGGATGAGGAGGATGAGATTGCTGGTTACTGCTCTCAAGTATCAGAGGGAAGATCAGATCAGCACGTGAGGTTTGAAGATGAGGTGGAAGCATCGCAGAAGAGCCATTATTCTCACATTGGGCGAGAGCAACCACAGAGACCTTAGTGAAGCTGGGAGATCTGGAGGAACCTATGGTGGCATTGATTGATCACGGCTCAGAGATTAATCTGATGTCTAAGGAGCTGTACAAGCGTGGGAGGTGGCCCATAGACACCGACCATGGATGGCTTATCCGTGCTGCCAACAACCAGCGGGGAGAACTCTATGGTGCTTGTCCCAACATCAAGGTAACTGTGGGTGACATTAGTGATGTTCAGAATTTCTTTGTGCAAGACATGTCAACCTATCCTATCATTCTAGGGCAGCCTTACATTACTACTGTTAGAATGGAGACACGAGTTATGGATGATGGTTCAGCTTATGCTAGGATACGTAGTAGAGACGGCAAAAGAGCTGTTCAGTTTTTGACCGTTGCTGTAGAACATGACAGGAATCGTGACAGCTTGAGAGACCGTCCACTACCTAAGATTACTCAGGAGTTTAGAGAGTCTAGGGGTTTTGGCAGAGTACCATTGAAGAGCGAGACTTCAACGGTACAGTAGAGATAAGATTCTCGCCTGATCCAGTAGAGCATGAGGCTTTATCCACTGGCTTCTTAGGATTGACGTCATGCGGATCAGTGTGTTATAGGAAGGTTGAGAATCTGAAGAGGTTTGAGAGGCAACATGTGAAGTGTGTGCAGCAGTCTTTGTGGGATAATGGAGAGTTAGCAGGAGATGAATACATATCTGGAGTGTTTGAAGAGCAGTATTTGGTAGATACTATAGGGGAGTTGAAATCTATAGTAGAAAGTTCTATAGATGATGTAGATAGAGTGGTGAGAGTGAGCTCCAAGGAGCTTTATGATGTAATTGATAAGTTTATAGATCGGCAAGAGGTGTATGTGGAGACCAAGTACAAGTCAGTGGCAAAGAAAGTCAAACCAGTGGCTTTGCCTTTACCACTCGATTACAATCAGAAGATGGAGCAAGCTGCACGAGAACCGACGCTCAGAGGACCGAAAAGAATTGGGCACCAGTTCATAGAAACAACACTGAAGGAGCTGAGGATTGGAGGTGATGGATTTCTTACTGAGCAAGAGAAGAAGAGCTTCAGGGAGATGCTATCTAGGCATGGTAAGGCGTTTGCATTTGAGTCACATGAAGTAGGATGTGTAGATCCAAGTGTAGTTGCACCTATGGTAATCTTTACTATACCGCATGTGCCTTGGAATCTACGTCCTATCCCTGTGCCTAGAGCTCATCTGCCAAAGCTGATAGACTTGCTCAATGAGAGGATTAGGATGGGTATCTTGGAACCATCTATAGCTCCCTATTCTAGCAGATGGTTTACTGTTCCGAAGAAAAGTGGAGCTTTGAGATTCATTCAAGATATGCAGCCAGTTAACAAGGTAACTATCAGGAATATGGGTATAGGACCTATTGTAGACGAGTTTGCGGAGGCTTTTGCTGGTCGTGCTATCTATTCCATGGGAGACTTATATTCAGGTTATGACCAGTTTCAATTATCCTCTGAGAGTAGAGACTTGACTACAATGAGGACACTTTTAGGGTTACTAAGGATGTGCACCTTACCGCAAGGTGCTACCAATTCGGTAGCACATATGATGAATGGCATGAACAAAGTTTTGAGGGACTTCATTCCTTGATGATTTGCCGATCAAAGGGTGTGCTGAGGAGGAGAAGAATGAGGTAAAAGATCAGAGGGGGTGCCGTAAGTTTGTAGCAGATCACATAGCTGATTGTGATAAGATACTGAGTCGACTGGAAGAGGTTCATTTGACTTTATCAGGAGCCAAGTCTGTGTTTGGAGTACAAGAGGTGTTAATAGAGGGACATCTGTGTGGATCTTATGGTCGGAAACCTTGTCCAAACAAGGTTGATGCCATCCGAAGGATGAAGGAGACATGTGGATCGGTTACTGAGGTGAGAAGGTTTCTAGGAGCATGTGTGTTTTATCATATATGGATTCCACACTTTGCACATGTAGCAGATCCGTTGTACAAGCTGCTGAGGAAGGGGCAAAGATTTCAGTGGCAAGAGGAGCAAAGCGAGTCTATGAGGAAGTTGAAGGATCTTTTAGCTTCACCACCAACTCTACGGAAGATAACATATGAGTTGGGCAGATCTGTTATCCTTACTGTTGATACTAGTCCTATTGGCATTGGATGGGCTGTAGGACAAGACGATGAGGATGGAAATAGATATGTGGTGCATTTTGGTGCTAAGGTATTAAGTTCACGGCAGAGAGACTACCCTCAGGTCAAAAGAGAGCTATGGGGAGTAGTTACTGCGATGAAGAGTGATAAGGAATACTTGATAGGAGCACCTGTGGTTGTGGAGACAGATTGTTTACCTCTCTTGGGAATGATCACTAGCTGTACAACTCCAGACATTACTATGTTGAGGTGGATAGCATATATCAAGTCCTTGAACCCAGAGTTTAGACATATTGCAGGAAAAGACAATCCTGTGGCAGATATGTTATCAAGGGCTAGGTATTACGATGAGAAAGAAATGATAGATGATCAGGAGGATGTGGGAACTGATTTCTATTCTAGTGCTCTTGCTAGAAGAGATAGAAGCTGTTTTGTAGCTCCATTGGAGTTATTTGAGGAAACTGTGTATGATGGCGAGTGGTTGGATCTTAGACGCTATTTGAGTTCACTGGAAAGGCAAGAGGGCTGGTCTGATGCAGATTTCAAGAGGATCCGTAGAATAGCTTATGGGTACTTTTTACATGGAGGACATCTATGGAAGCGCCCTAAGCTACAAGGAGGTATACCGCAGCGGGTGGTATGTGACTTGGAATTGCAGCAGAAGCTGATCAAGGAGTTCCATGAGAGTTTATGGGCTGGTCATAGAGGAGTTTGGGCTACATTTGCCAAGATGAAGGAGAAGTATTGGTGGAAGGGTATGTATAAGGATGTAGTACAGTTTGTTTCATCTTGTATACCTTGCCAGATGTATTCCAACGTACGTCATCGGGATGGATTGCATCCTACTTATCCTTTAGCCATTCATTACAAATGGGTAGTGGATCTGGTAACTATGCCGTTTGGGCTTGGACAAATGAGGTATCTAGTCTTGGCTAGAGAAGATCTATCTAACCAAGTTGAAGGTCGTGCCCTGAGGACGAAGACCACTGCTAGTGTCTGCCGCTTTCTACTTGAAGATGTTATTTGTAGATATGGGTGTGTGGGAAAGATCACTGCAGATAGAGGTGAGCTGGATGCACAAGAAGCAGTTGAGTTCTTCAAGCGATTGGGAATCAAGTTGGCGTTAACCACTGCTTACAATCCTGAAGGGAATGGCAAGAGCGAAAGAGGTCATCCGCCAATCATCAAAGCTTTGGTAAAAGCTTGCAAGGGTAAGATCCGTGAATGGCCTAGACTGCTACCGTTTGCTTTATGGGCAGACCGTACAACTCATAGTACCCTTACAGGTTACATGCCAGCAGAATTGATACTAGGACAGAAACCTGTGATGCCGATTGAGGAGGTTGTGCCTACTTGGAATGTTTTGCCATGAGAAGATGGTAGAAGTACAGAGGATCTTCTTGCATTAAGGATCCAACAGTTAGAACGAAGACCTGAGGATGTTGCCAAAGCTGTGGAAAGGTTGAAGACTGCTAGAGAGAGAAACAAAGGCAGGTTTGATAGAACACATAGATTACGACCCAAACCAGTTAAGGAAGGTGATTGGGTGTTAGTCTATGATAGTAGTCTTGATAATCAGCATAGCGCTATCAGAAAGTTTTCCAAGAGATGGTTCGGACCTTATGTGGTGTTAGAAGTTTATGATAATGCCACATACTCTTTGAGAGAGTTAGATGGTGCAGTGCTCAAGATACCAGTCGCAGGGAAGAGAATCAAGCTCTTCAGAAGGAGAGGGGAGGACCAGAACATTGCAGAGCTTATTGAAGATGAAGCTGAAGACTCAATGGAGGTTGAAGATGAATTTGAAGCTGAAGCTGAAGAGTCTTGATCTAGGTCTGGCACATACCGGAGGATGTGCAGGTTCAGAGGGGGTGGATGTCGCGCCATTTGGCGGCTACATGCTTGACTTCTACTCCGACGCTTAGGTTTGGTAGTTCTAGAAGTTAGCTCATACTACTTCTAGTCTTTTATATATATGTTTGACACCTTTGCATACGGTGTTAATACTATTTTGAGTCCTAGTAGGCTGATAGTATGTTAGTTATCTTGTTCAAGCATTTGTGCGCTAGTGCAAGTGACTTCTTACTAGTCTATGACGTTCAATGTACATAACTTAGGGTTTCCATGCTGATAGTGGTTTGAGCTCATGGGTTGTACTTACTTGTCGCCCATGCACGCTTTCTAGCTAATTTAAGTTATTTTTCAGGGCTATGTGTCATTTTAGGTAGTTTAAGTTTTACGCTGGCACTCTAGGGGGCTTGACGTGGTAGCCTATGAGTGTAGATAAGTTACCAGGTAGTTTAAGGCACAAAAGGACAGTCAAGTGGAGCTATGAACTCCCATTGGTCTGTAAGCCGGCCTGTCTCTCACCCAGGGGTACCTCAGATGACTAGGATTACTAGTGCACCCTAATTACAAAGATTTAAGTACATCCATGCTCACTTCACTCAACTCTCTGACCCGTATGGTCACATCGGTACCTCTAATAGCGTTCCTGCACACAAGTTCTAATCCCGCTCTCAACATTACATCGCAAAATACTCAAGGACTCCCAAGGTCTCCAATGCTCACTTTACTTACAGTCAGGAAAATGAGAGTGTCTTCCACCTTCTCAACTCCTCCTTATATACTCTACAACTTCTTACCGTGGTAACTTTCACTAAGTTACGTTACCTCATGGTAAGTGCGCAATCCAAAATAGTAAAACTTCTAAAGGCTACTAAGCCTTTAAGAATAGCACACACATTACTTGTTCTACTTTACAAAAGTAAGAGATTCTCCTACTTTAGCTTTTGTAAAGTGTTAACTTTCCACCCTATCCAATCGGAAGGCGACAACAAACTAATACGTCTTTTGAGGAGCATCTTTAGATCTTTGTGCATGACTTTCCATCATGCATCCAATCAGCGATGGTCAACAAAGTTACATACTTTTGAGAAGCATATTTAGAGCTCCGCACTTGTCACATAGTGTCATAGTGGAACCTCTAATAGTTTCCCCAACTTAGTTATAACTATCTCTGCTAGTTATGGCTAGTTTTGATCACTCTAGATTTAGATCTTCGAACTAGAGTAACCTATAAGATAGTCATACCTAATGAAACTTATATAAACATGCACACAAATAATGGGATACTTGTGACGTGACATTTACCCCCAGACTTAATTTTCACTCCGTCCTCGGAGTGAAGTATCACGTTGATGAAACTTCTTCAACTTGTCGTGGTTCACTCGGTCGAAGAACGTACCACTTCTCTCTTGAAGATCATAGGTGTTATTACTCCACACTTTGGAGATGATGAAAGGCCTAAAATATCGACGTAAGAACTTCTTTTGAACTCGCTTGTGCCTAATAGCATCCCATAGCATCACCCACTCACCCTTTTGAAATGGCTGTAACTTCGTTTTGTTCTTCGCCAAGCGCTTGTCGTAGCTCTTCTTCTGTTGTAGTTGGGCCATCTCAATTCGTTGAGCTGCATCGTCTCTATTCTCCTCCAGCTCCAACAAAGTTTCTCTCCTCTCTTTCTCAGCTATTTGACCACCCTTTCTCTTTAATCCAGCTTGTAAGGTCTGAAAGGTGGTTAGGTCGAACTGGATCGGTAATCTGGATTCCAACCCATACACCATCTTAAAAGGTGAATATCCCGTAGATGTCTTCACTGTTGTTCGATACTCCCATAGAACCGCATGAAGACGCTTGTCCCAGTTGTGTTTGGCCCCTTCCATGTCAGCATCCTTTGCTAACATCTGACACAAGGTAAAGTTTGTCCTCTCTACCAAACCGTTTGAACTAGGTTTATATGAAGTAGTAACCCTCTGAGAAATGGAGAAGTGGGTGCACATAGCAGTAGTCATGCCACTCACAAATTCTCGACCCCTATCAGAAACTAACTCCAAAGGACATCCAAACCTAGTTATGATCCGTTCGTATAGAAATCTACCCACCTCAACTTCTCCAATAGTTACAAGAGGTCTAGCTTCTACCCACTTCGTAAGATAATCTGTGGCTACAACAATATACTTATTGTTGCGAGGGGTGCGATTCAAAGGCCCAACAAAATCTATTCCCCATTTCTCGAAAGGTCCAAGAACCGGAATAGATCTAAGAGGAGTGGAAACACTAGATTTGATAGCGAAAGCTTGACAAACATCACAGGTTTTACAATACGTCAAGCAATCTCTAAACATCCCCCTCCAGTGATATCCCGCATCGAGTATCTTATGAGCCGTCAACTTGCCTGCGAAATGTCCTCCACATACTGGACCGTCATGGAATTCTTCCATGAGTCGTAGAGACTCCTCCTTGCTCGCAGCTCTTCTCAGGACCCCATCAACTCCTTCACGGAATAACACACCTTCCACCACCGAGTAAGGTTGACTTCGTTTCACCAGTGCCTTCTTCTCTCTGGTCCGCATCCCATCTAGATAGACACCTTCCGTAACAAAATCCCAAATTTCTTGATATTCTATTGGGATAATAGAGTTGCTCAAGACCATCAAATCTTCGTCAGGAAAGGTGTCATCCACCGGCTCCTCTCCATCCCCATCGTAAGCTCTAGATAGCAAATCTGCATTCGCGTGTTTCTTCCCTGGTCGATCGCAGATCTCATAGTCGTACTCTGACAATAAGAGCTTCCACCTTGCTAATCGTCCTTCGACCATAGGTTTATTGAAGATGTACTTCAATGCCTTATGATCTGTAACGATAGTGAACTTGCCTCCTATGAGATAATGTCGAAATTTTCTCAAAGCATAGATCACTGCTAATCCTTCTCTCTGTCACAGAATAATTTCTCTCTGCCTTGATCATTTGCCGACTAGCATATGCGATAGGATGATCTCTACCTTCAACATCATACTGACTTAAAGTACATCCTACTGCTATATTTGAAGCATCCGTATATAGAATAAACTGTTTATTCCAATCGGGCTTAACCAAGATCGGAGCTGAAGTAAGAGCTTTCTTCAGTTCCTCAAAGGCGGCTAGAGCTTCTTCATCTCCTAAAATCAACACGTAATCTACTCCCTTCTTCAGATATGCTGTCAAAGCATATGCTTTATGTGAGAACGAGAGTATAAACCTTCGATAATACCCCACCATACCTAAAAACTGTCGTAGCTTAGTGAGAGTACTAGGAAAAGGGAGCTCTAAGATCTTCTGCACCTTCTCTGGATCAACGGCAATGCCGTCCTTGGATATGATATGACCCAAGAGTAACCCTTCCTCACACCCAAAAATACATTTCTCCGGATTGAGAGATGCATTTGCTACATCTAAACATTCTAAGACCTTCACAAGGTGCTCAAAATGCTTCTCCTTACTCCCGTAAACACAAAAGTCATCTATAAAATCTCTCACAAACTTTCCTAAGAAAGGTTCGAACACTTTGTTCATAAACCTTTGGAACGTCGCAGGAGCATTACACAGACCAAATGGCATGACTCGAAATGCAAACGTACCCCACGGAGTAGTGAAAGTGGTCAGGTGTTGATGTTCTGGTGCAATTTTGATCTGGTTATATCCGCTATAACCATCTCCAAAGCTGTACCATTCATTTCCCGCCACTTCTTCCAAGATCTCGTCGATGAAAGGTAGAGGATAATAATCCTTCTTTGTGACCGCATTGAGCTTCTTGTAATCAACACACACCCTCAATTTGCCATTTTTCTTCTTTACGATCACAATGGGTGATACCCATTCAGAATGCTCCACCTCGTAAATGAACCCAGCAGTGTGCAGCTTCTCGATCTCTTCTTTCACCAGATCCGCAATTGGAGGACTCACTCTTCGTTGCTTCTGTCGCACCGGTTTGACTTCCTTCTCTAACTCGATACGGTGTTGCTCCAGTGTGACCTCCCTCAGATCCTTGTAACTAAATGCAAATACATGAATGTATTTACGAAAGATCTCTTCGAAACAACTCTTCTCCTCTTTAGTAACCTTCGATCCATAACGTAAGGTGGCAATTCTTCTCTCCACCTCCTCGGGAGTCAATGGTTCTTTGTCTCGATCTCTTTGCACTTCCGGAGAAGGGAAAAGATCCACTACATTCACACCCACATTTCGTTCTTCTCTTTCCTCCTCTGACGATGTATTTTCAGATTCTGAAATCTGAAGAATTGGTACCTACATCAGAAGTAGTATCGACAACTTCTGACTCCCAGTAGTCCGATGTGGGTCGATCCGATTCTGACGTCCCAACTTGATCTCCGAGCAATGGAACTTTGATCCGGTGGTGATTCGGTCCGATGCGTAAATAACCTTTGTGCCAGTTATCCGTTGCATGTACTGCTCGAAGCCAAGGTCTTCCGAGTAACATTTCATAACTTGACTCCTTCAAGATTTGAAATGTCATGTTTACTTGCACTCCCATTACTGACACGCAAACTCTCTCCAGCACTCCCAATGGCCTAACTCGCTGTCTGTTAGCCATGCCAACCGTGATACTAGAAGGACGTGTTGGTACTAGATCCAACTTCCTCATGAGTCGTTCCGAGATGGCATTTACTGCCGATCCTCCATCGACAAGAACATCAGAGACATCTCTCCCATTGATACGAGCCTCTACTTTTGATGCCTTGTTGCATACCTCTCCTTCACTAGCGTCTAAAGCACTCACACCGACAGTAGAAGGATTTACCTTCTTCTTCCGACCTCGTCGGGAGCTTAGACCGCTACGAAGTTCTTTCCTCACCGAAGGATTCAGAGCAATCAACTGTCCCACAGTAATGTTTGCTCGTTGCTTTCCCACGTCTTCCACCACATTGTATTTTGATTGCTCCATTGAAATTGTGAAATCAGTATTTCCCAATTTCTTCCGTCGCTCTTTGGTTTTTGAAGAAGATTTGCTACTCCGAGTATTTTGACTTGGAGAATCTTCCATCACGACCGGTTCTCCCTCCTCGAAATGCGTCCTCATCCTCTTCCTCTCATGAGCTAACAGCTCTACAGACTGAAAACCTTCTCGTACATCTCGCGGCTCCAAGATGTCAATGCATGCTACACCCTTGTCCTTACTTTGTGAAGTTGAAGCTCCATCCGCCGTTCCACCATTACGACTCGGACAATTACGTTGGAAGTGTGATCCTCCGCACGTAAAACATCCTTGGCTCGTGTAGTTACTGGGTGATCCTTGCGGTGGTCCACCTCTGGACTGATAGTTTCCATAACCTCGTGAGCCCCCTCCAACATTTGGACTCCGGTGTTGCAACAAATTCACCATATTGATCTTCAAATCTGCCAGAGAATCTGTCAAACTTTTCAACTCATCACGAAAGTCGGGAGTAACAGATCTAGATGGTACAGTGACTGTAACCGCACTAGTAGGAGCTATCGGAGTCAGATTTTGAAATCGAACAGTCGGAACACTCGCAGGTTTCAGAGTTGGCATGCTCGGCCCTTGCACATCTCCACATGCTGCCCCAACAGTCATTGGTTGCAAGTCGTCTCCATCCAGACTCTCTTCCATCCTGGTTGCGATCTTCACTGCATCAGCCTTCGAAGTTGGTCTCTCATACCGCACTTGTGTTCGAATCTCCGGCCTCAATCCCCCAATAAAATTCTTTGTGAGCATTGCTCCAATGCCCACCATCGTTGGTTCTACTACATCTCCACTCTTTCGTAAAACCACCCGAAACTTCTGTTCTAATTTCTCCACCCTCTCGGCATAAGTCCTTACTTTCTCTTTCTCTCCTTGTTTGAGGTAAGTTACCTCCACCATTAACTTCTCGTAACTTTCATCAGGAAGAAAAGTTTCAATTAAGGCCTCCGTCAATACTTCCCAAGTATCATCTGGAGTCCCCACTACTCTTCTCTTCTTTCTATCCTCATACCATGTCAATGCAGAACTCTCAAGAAATTCAGGTATCAACCCTACCCACTCGCTCTTCTTTCGATCTCCATTGCCAATGCATGCTCTTTTGAAGTCTCTCACAAATCCTTCCACGTCTTCTCCATCCTTTCCGTAAAACACCGGAAGTTTCCCCATTCTTCTCTTCTTTTCTTCTTCTTACTCGAGGTACTGCTTGCAGATGTGAAGATCGCACTTCACCGCAATCCACAATTTCCCCGTTGAGCTCTCTCCTCTCCAAAGGTTGGAGTAAGTTTGACCCTCATGGTCATCTTATCTCTCGTGTGATAGACTATCTCCATCCTCGCTAGAGGTCTTCACTCGTTCCGTTTCTACACTCAACCTTCTCTCCAGACCTTCGGCTACAGTTTCTAGCAAAGCAACCACTGCGCTACACTCGTGCTCAACTGGAATCCCGTCCACTCCACATCTAGGACAAAAGGTTGTAGGGTCAATGACAGCTTGTCTAGGGGAAGAAGGACCTATGTGTAAGCTTAAGTCGACCAACCCTCTTCGCTCACGCAAAAGTCTATTCTTTGTAGGACACTTGCTCACTTTATGTCCTTCTTCTCCACACAAAAAGCACCTCGAGTTCTTCTCCTGGTTCTTACGACTACTCTCTGTTTCTTCCTCAAATTCTAGTCGAAATTCTCCTTTCGCCAGATCAGCGGTAACTATCACCGCATAGCCTTGAGGGATCTTGCTCAACCTCAATTTCCACTCTTGCTGTCCTTCCATGACGATGATCTGTCATACATCTCTCTCGCTCTATAGTTTGTTTGACACTTTTTTATCACTCGACTATCTTCTCGCTTAACAATCTCTCACATTACTAAGTAGAAGCTTAACTTGTCAACCCTGAGCCTCAGAGATCGAACATAACCCTCTCAAGAATTCTGTAATTCTTTCACTCTTTTACTTCAGCAAACGATATAACAGATTTGACCCCCCTTCGCTTCGAATGCCATAACTCCAGTTCTACTCGATCAATTCACGCATGATTTGGGTGCCTAGATAGCTTATCTTGCAAGCTATCAGCATGGAAGATTTCAAGGTCTAACTCTAAAAACTGAAAATATGAAAATGACTGTAAACTCCTTCCCGAGAGCTCACTATTTGATACCGAAAAACCCCCTTAACTTCCGAAAGACATAACTCTCTCCTCACAATTGATCTCTCGGAGATATCAAGCTTATTGGAAAGCTTATCTTGCCCTCTATAACATGGTGTATGTACAAAGGTTCTGAACTCATGCTCGAAAACAGACATGAACTGTACTAACGACTACATACGAATCTTTGTATCGAGGTCCCGGCAACGGAACCAAAATGTAAGCCGGCCTGTCTCTCACCCAGGGGTACCTCAGATGACTAGGATTACTAGTGCACCCTAATTACAAAGATTTAAGTACATCCATGCTCACTTCACTCAACTCTCTGACCCGTATGGTCACATCGGTACCTCTAATAGCGTTCCTGCACACAAGTTCTAATCCCGCTCTCAACATTACATTGCAAAATACTCAAGGACTCCCAAGGTCTCCAATGCTCACTTTACTTACAGTCAGGAAAATGAGAGTGTCTTCCACCTTCTCAACTCCTCCTTATATACTCTACAACTTCTTACCGTGGTAACTTTCACTAAGTTACGTTACCTCATGGTAAGTGCGCAATCCAAAATAGTAAAACTTCTAAAGGCTACTAAGCCTTTAAGAATAGCACACACATTACTTGTTCTACTTTACAAAAGTAAGAGATTCTCCTACTTTAGCTTTTGTAAAGTGTTAACTTTCCACCCTATCCAATCGGAAGGCGACAACAAACTAATACGTCTTTTGAGGAGCATCTTTAGATCTTTGTGCATGACTTTCCATCATGCATCCAATCAGCGATGGTCAACAAAGTTACATACTTTTGAGAAGCATATTTAGAGCTCCGCACTTGTCACATAGTGTCATAGTGGAACCTCTAATAGTTTCCCCAACTTAGTTATAACTATCTCTGCTAGTTATGGCTAGTTTTGATCACTCTAGATTTAGATCTTCGAACTAGAGTAATCTATAAGATAGTCATACCTAATGAAACTTATATAAACATGCACACAAATAATGGGATACTTGTGACGTGACAGGTCCATTTTTGTCTTTTGTAAAATTCTAAGTTTAGAAACAGAGCTCTAGAGGAGAGTTCGAGCAATTGGTGAGGTATCTTCGAAATCTGAGAACACAGGAAGAGAGAGCTCTTCGTGCCAAGCACTGTCAGTGAAATTTTTGCTCGATTTGGATCAATAAACAAGGAGTTATGCCCAATTGAAGTTCAGATTGTGTCAAAACTGCATCACTTTTGTTGATTTTGGGGTTTTTGGTGCCAATTGCAGCAGAATTGAGGAAATCACTTCAAAACTTCGTGGTTGCGTTCACTGTCAGGAGGGCTACGACTGTCCAAAAAGTTTCGTATCATTTGAGTAATTGAGTAATTCAGGGCGGCCGCTGAAGCAGAGGGGGTCTGAAAAGCTCTTAATCTAGAGCAGCGACTTTAGAGAAGGAGATCTGGAGTTCTACAAACAATCAGGAGTCCCAACTTCACAGGGATGTTCAGCATCCTGTAGACTTCAAATACTGTGAGAAGATTTGAAATTCATCGAGCCAATTCTCTGTTCTATGTCTGAATAGCTGTCTATGTATCAGAAATTGTCATAATTCTCTTATTCAGAATTTTTCTGTCAACATCTCGGTGCTAGAATTCAATCTCAGGCTGAAACTTCGTGTGTGTGTTCAGTAGTGCCTCATTTACATGTAAGGGAAGTTTAGAAGTCTAAACCTCCATAGTTTTTCTCTCTTTGAGTGTCAAAGTTCACCGCTTAAGCCTATTACTACCAGTGAGACCTAAATTTCGCTTTTTGAGCATATCAGAGGATCCTACACTCCTGTGTGAGTGTTTGTAGCTCCTGTTGTGACCTGAAAGCCAACCTCTTGAGTAAACAACCACAGCCAGAAGCCCGGCGCTTTCCTAGGTAGACGGATCACACTCCGACACCGTCTTAACTAGTGTGTAGCTTGCATAGATCTGATCTCAATGACACCTTATGTGCATGCATTGGACCTCTTAATCCTCTGAAATATCTATCGACAAATCGCAGATACAAGTTAACTCCTTAAGCTGCTCCCTTACATCAATTCACAATACGTGCGATTTTTCCAGATAATGGTCAAGCAGCCCCCTTGCATCCTTAGTATAACGTCAAGAACCGCAAATACTCAATCAACATCATGAAGGAAGTAGACATGGAATATGCTGTGGAATATTGTACGTGATTTGGTTCTGAAATTTCCAGCATATTTTTGTCTCTCCGTCTGCATGCCAAAATGCATTCTAGTTTTCTCATAAGGTTATCACTCTGATGCATGTCACGTAAAGAACAAAAAATTCTCTGTTCGCATTTTTACAGCTAGTTGCTCTATTGAGAACAACCAGTCGATTATTCTATACTTCGTTGTGGTGGCTAGTGAAGACGAGGCGACTTGGTCTTGATTCTGTTCTCTACTTAGACAAAGTATTATATGAATAGACCAGAAGTATATCGTCATACTTTCATACCGCTGTAAGAGGTTGCTCAATATTGTGAAACACATATTTCTGGAGTGTCTTCACGGGCATTCTGCGTAGCAAGATGAATGTGAAGGCACGTTATGACAAAGAAGTCGAGAAGGTATTTGTGAGCTGCGTGTATGCTCGGAAAAAAAGAAAGAAGTATCAGATCCATTAATTTGCTGGTTATGCATTTTCTACTACTTCATTTATTCTCTGTCACGGATTATATCTCGAAGTTGAGGCTATCTCACCTCTCGTAAGTTCAGTCTATTACTAGATAACTTGACCAGCAATGGACGTAATGGATTCTTAGCAACAGAATACATCCGGAAGATACCTCCACACCTTTGGACTCGATGTATGCTTCCTCTTCCTCGATATGGGAAAGTGACATCCAATGTTGCAGAGTCTGTCAATGCTAGTCTGAAGACAATTAGAGAGTTTGCTCCTTTTCGAGTATTCTGTGATATGTGGACTTGCATGATGGACACATCTTTGAAGAGAAACATGGTTGCTCGGATGTATGGAGCACTCACTTCGTTTGGACATATCTGGTTTGATGAGAAGGAAAATATGTGTGATCAATTCTTTTGTCACGTATCGGATGATGACACAACTCTGATGCAGGAGACATGTGGGATGGAGTAGTATATAATACGTCATGAGAACATGTTCAAGTGTGAATGTTTGGAACTTCAAGAAATGTGATGACCTGTGCGCATTCTATGATGTGGGATGTTGAGTTTACTAGAGATCTTATGAACCACATGGATTCTATATGGTTCTGAAAGATGATACAACAAATATATAGGAAGTCAATTCTGGCTCTTGTGACGACCGGCCTTATGTTATGTTTCAAGTATGTTGCTCCTCCAGTGACAAGAAGAAAGAATAGACATCGAGTTGTTTGAATCCTTACAAAGGATACACAAGTAAAGACATGTGATGAAACTTCATCTATGACTGAGTTGGAATATCAGATCGATGAGGACCCAGTGCACTTGAGTCACATATCATCTACTCTGTCAACTCAAACAGACACTAAAGCAAACATACACACCAGCGTACCTAGTAAGCTTGGTGAGACCTCCGCATGCAAAACCTGTTTCCAGTTCCCAACAATAGCGAAGGTGTGAAGTCTGTCATACACTTGGGCACAATAAATGAACTTGCTCACAAAGTCAGCAATTGAGAGCTACAATTGTGGCAACCAGCATGACTCAGTGGTGGACAATTTGCAACCCACTGATCAGTTTCAAGAGCTTGAAATTGTTGGTTGCTCCGGAGTGCTTAATGATCCAGTGGTGGACAATGTAGAACATGCCGATCATGGAGAATCATCACTTTGTCATCAATTCATAATGACAAGGAACTAGAGTAGGTACTTGCATCTGAGTTTGAGGAGGACTTAGATGACGATTCTGATATGATCGCGGAATATGACACTGATTACGAGTTGGATGACTTCTTTCCGTTCTAAAATGAAGTCCATCACGGATTCACAAGGTTCTAAATGATGATAGTGATCTGCACCATTCTGTAACTTTTACTATCTTCTATATGTTCATTTTTATTCTCTTTCACAACTAGCTTCAATTAACTTGACTGTTTGAGAAAACCAGAATAGAACTCTTGCTTAGGTTGAGCAATACAATAGCAGATTGTTAGTTTTAGATGTTCTCCTTGTGTGCATCTTCAGTACTTCTATATTGTTTTGGTCGAAGTCGGCTGCATTGGGCTACTTGTTGTAATAAGAAGCTTGATTTTTACTTGCAGAGTTTAAACTTTTTTTCGTTTCATCATAGCAATTTTCTTAATAAAGTTTTGAACTTTACAACTACAACTTGAAATAATCCTTTAGTTTGCTATCATAACCTAAATTGTACTTAAAATAACGAGCAATGGTGGAAGGACGGGCGATGGTGAAAGTGTCCAAACGCTGGGTACTAGGCAGCCGTCTCTAAACCAAAACGTTAGGTTAAGCGTGTGACGATAATATCATAGAGCAGTTTTAGGCTTCTCACCTGCTCAAGCCCTACTGGTAAGGACATAAACTTCAGAGTCATAGAGACTATGGCTGTTGTCTTGGAAAAGCGAGCTCAGGTTTTGACACAACTTGAACAAATATGACTAATGCATATTTATTATCTCTTGGCTATTTCGCATCTTGCAAACTAAACATCGACTTATATCTTTGTGGCGAAAGCAGTCAATACTTGCAAAACGTTTTATTGTGGACCCACTGCAAAGGAGTATAATATTTGAGCTCCTAGACTAGTTCTGTGCTGATTGTCACGTTGCTTAGTTTGCTCAAAATATCACATGTAGTTTGGAGTCTCGAGAAGTAGCGTTTGTGTTTCACATGCCTAACTAGTAAAAGAGTCTAAAGGTTTTTAAGCAGAAGTGATGTTCCTCCATCCTACCAAACGTTGTGAAGTAGGAAAAAGGACTTCGTAGACTGAAGACTTTATCTCATCTGTATAGCATTTTGATCAAACCACAAGTACGGGCAAAAGTTTCAATCAGATTGAGTTTGATCAATATTCTCCAGAAATCGAGCATCGATGTTGCTGTTGTCATCTTCTTGGCTCTCTGTGTTGGATCGCTACTCACCTTCTTAAATTTCATAGCTAGGAACCACAAGAAATCCTCAAATCTAATTGCACATAGAGTTTTTAGACTGAATCTAGACCAATCCAGACTATAGATACAAGAACATAACAAAGCAGCAAAAAGCAAAAACTTGAGAACATCAAATTTCCTACCGTTTGATACCCGAGAAACTTTCCAATGAGTGTCCAATGCATTCTTATATATACACAATGACCAGATGCAGTAGTCCAGTAGTCAGCTAGAGTGAAAATGATAAAAATCGTGCTCGTATTCTTTCAGCAGTAGTTGACAGTGAAATTTTCATTAGAAATGTAGTCTAAGAGCTGTTCAACATTCAACAGTGAGACACCCCATTGGCTACATAAACTCAGTACAAGAATCTTACACGATGCGTATATTGTGTTGATCCAGTAGACTCTTGTACTGAGTCTACTTGATGTAGTATACTGTGTTGATTTTTATTTTTTATGAACCTTTTCGTATAACTCGCTTGACGACGTATTATGTGTCACATTCACGATTATATGGTGTGCCAACTCAATGATCCGTGGACATTCATGCGAGTGGCTCTTGTCATCAAATTTGAGTATAAGATAGAGGGTCGAGGGTTCTTGAGGCATTCTTCCTTACGTGGTCTTTTGTGAGTGTTTCTTAGTGTCTCGCATGAAGAGTCAGGAGCTACAATAGTTTTATTTATAGATGGAGGATTGATCCATCCATCGCTTTTGATAATGGTTCGTTGTCTATTCATGAGGAGGGTGATGGACTTGCCTACTCCGGTGATCTTATCGATCGTCATATACGAGGAGAGCTGAGACCTGACTGTGTACATCTTACTTTGATGGGTTAATGGATCTGAACTTCCAGCCAACCTCTCTTTCAATGCTACGTTGATATCTGATGTCACTTTCGGCGAAAGATCAACCATCGTGCGTGGATCACGAAGAACTTTGATGAAGAATATTGTAATTAAGTGATGGCTTTCTCATTTCTCTTTGTCATACTTTTCATCACAGATAACAAGATCATTATCTTGACTTTGTATTGAATCGAGATATGGCAAGACCTTGGACCCACTCAATGAAATCTTGTTGTCTTCACTACCCAATCTATCAAGCTTTGTCTCGGTTTCTACTGACCTAACTTAACCTTAAGTGTAATACACGTGCACCACACAAGATAATAAGATGTTCAATCTTATTCTAAGTACATGAAAATCTATACATGATAAACATATGCTTTAATTCACAAGAGTACATTCATGAAGTTCCACCTTGAAACCTCAAGTCGTTTGATCAATGTCAACCAAAGGATGTAGGTGAGATCTATTTTCGTCTTCAAAATCCCACAAGTTGTAATCTGAACTTCGATAACTTATTGCTCCCAACTCGAACTTCCAATTGGACTCGTACTTCACAAGAAATTTCTTCTAACCTCTCACTACTACTCTCTGAAATTTCAACTCCAGACCTCAAACCAATTGCTCGAAGTGGACCAAGCCTTTTGTCTGTGCTGACTTATGAGCTTTACAAACCCCAGTGGCTAAAATCCATGACCCCAACACCTTCTCTTGACCAAATGAGCTAAAATTTCACAAGTAGTAAGCTATTAAGACACATTCCAATCTTAGAACTTTTCACCTAGAGATTCGATCTCATGCTCATGAAACAACTAATTCTTAAATCCAAGCAAAACGGTTTTAACTTTTGCCTCTTAACTATTAAAGTCAACTTCAATCGATTATTTTGAGATCAAATCCAACCCAAACGTAAGACTAATAAAAACGTGATTCGAGATATCAATTTAACCCCCTTGATTGAACGATCATAACTCCACATTGATAATTTCAAATTGATAGATCCTCCCTCTAGATTATAGCCTAGTTCGAAGAGCTTTCCAACGACACCTCCCACTCTCCAAATGATGCCTAGGAAGGCCTCCAAAATCCCAAAACTGTCCTTAGGACTTGGATAAACATGATTAGACAAAATTAGATCAATGAGAGAGAAGATTGGAGATTACTTTATCTCATACTTTGCACCATAGATCGATTTATAATTCTAAAACACTCTCACACATTCAAAGCTTAAACCAAAATTTTTGAACTTTAGACTCCAACCTTAATATAAGATAATCACCCTCCTCGGACAGAGATAATAATGATACAAAAATATATATGAACCTTGTGTATACCCAGACCAAACTTCACGCTCTATGACAAATGTTGTCCAACTAATATATGAAAATTAGAGAATAATTTAATTATTTTATTTACTTACGATATAATTATTATCTAACTCATCTATATTTTTCTATATCATTAAAGGAGCAAAAGTTACCCAGAAGTTCACTGAGGATGCATACTATTCACCTCCTTATGACGGAGGAGATAAACTTGCAAAGGTTTAATCTATTCATTAAATATTATTTGTTTCTCAACATATGGTCGCACTTGTAGTCTTTGAAGCACATGTATCTACATTTTCTGTAGGAGTTATGTAAAGGTCTTTTTTATATCTCCATGTCTGGCTAGTATTTAACATTTAAAGATAACTTCGATTGTTCAAATCAGCTTAGTGTAGAATTTCCACTTACCATGTCATTTCTGATAGCAGCAAGCGTGCAAAAGTTCCCTAGAAGTTATTGTTGCATGCATATTCAGGTGCTTTAGTTTAGAAATTTTTGGCACCCATGTGTTCCATGTCACTCATGCTCACTTGCATATACTGAAAGATGAGTGCAAGATTAATTTACTACCTAGCCGTTGGAAGGGTCAGATAATAAACTAAATTATTTACTGAATACTTTATTATAGTGGACAACCGGCTGGACTTATACAGTTGAAGGCGTGTTACTGTAGATTTCACTTATGGGTTTTCTAGGACATTTTGGCAGTTCTCTATATGGTTAACATTTAATATTTTAAATATTATTTTAGTTTTCCAAAAAATTATATATAATAGTTATAGCTTTTCTGATAATATATACAGAGAAAAAGTTCCCCAAAGGTGGTTGAGCATGCATATTATGCTCACCGATCACTACTGCAGCTATGTAATCACCGAAAGGAAAACGAATTTAACCTTCAAAGGATGGAAAGGTAAATGAGGTCATAAATTACTTATCTGCCATTCAAATCACTAAACAGAGGATATACAACTTTTTATCATAATTTATTAAATTGTAATACAATGAGATGATATATATATATATATATATTCCGGATTACACGAAGTTTAGGGTAGATAAAGTTGTTGTTCGGAACAAATCAGTAGATTCCACTTGAGCTATTGGAAAAGAAATACATAACAGAAGTGAAGATTAGAAAATAATAAGAAGGAAATGCTTGCAGTTTATTTATAATCTTGATATGTATTCGGGGTCACTCGCATATCATGGTTAAAATATGTTCATAATTTAAGAGTTAAATTCACGAAATTATAGAATAAAATTTGAAGAAGAGAAAAGAACTTTTATTTATGTCGTTCAAATAAAATATCATATAAGGTCAAACAAGAGAAATGTTACGATCTATATCTTCTTAAATAACGATCAAATGGCCAGTATATGCCTAATTCAACATATGTTCACCTTCGACACATACTTTAGCAAAATAAGACTATAAGCTAAACATAATATTTCTGGAATTTTTGGAATATGTAAATACTATGCAATAAGTTCGTTCCTAATGGATCAATCGATACTGTGGATGACAAGATTATGAGTTTTAAGCAAAACGTTTATTCATCCGTCCTAGATTGTACATCATATGACGTGTCCGACTATAAAATATGGAAAACATGAGCAAGATTATCATGGAGAAAGTGTTTAACAAAAGTATTTAGATATTATGAATTAATTAAAACCAAAATCAAATCTCAACTCCCTCGTCCAAATAATTGAACTTGTGAAGCTTAATGTACGATTGAGCCGACTAATCGACAAGATCTATCTTTCTGGGTTGAAAGAAAAGAAAAATAAGAAAAAAATATGTGAAATGTGAAATGGCAGGAGCTCCGGTTGCAGAAAGCCTCATACGGAAAAAGACAAAAAATAAGATGCCTAAAGACCGACACAGCCCGGAGTAAAAGAGAGATCCTGGTCCTGTTCATGAGTCTCTTTTGCTCTTATATTTATAGACAGAATCTGCCTTCCTTCTTGTTGTATGTTGTTTTCCTTTTTGGCTTTTTCCCCTGGTGGGTACGTGAAATGGTTATGGACCTTGCATTAATTAGGGTGAGGTCTAGCACACACACCTCCACGTCTCATATGAACCGGGTGACTCAGCTCAGGGAGGGAGGCTCGGAAGCTCTTTACCTGAGGAAGGTGTGCACTTGTTTGACAATGGGCCAGTGTTCGGAAAGGATTTTTGAGAGAACTAACAGCAGCGGGTAATAAAGGTTTCTACCTGGCCCTTCGGGTCCTTCTTTCCCTTGTAATGCTTGATGGAGTCTTTCCATCCGTCGGCTATTCTTTGCGTCGCGTGTTTTCCAAGGTTCTTAAAGGTTATCGGATACTGCCTGACTTTTAAATATTGATAATATTAATATTAATATTAATTTGTCAGTTTTTCGACTCTTTTCTTTAAAATTTCGAAAATTAACCTTCTCGACGAAACTTGTTTTGAGAAGTAATATAAGACAATCTTCCTACTACGTACAGGTTTCCCGTATTTTTCATATTTGCATCCTCTCATCTTCTTCGGACGTAAGTCTTTTTTACCACGTGTATGCAGTCCAATGCTCTTGCTCGCAAAATATCCGGAGAAGGACGGGGAGATACCCTACCCAACAACTATAGAATTTAGATACTGTAAAATATATTTGAAATTATTATTTTTTGAATTGTCAGAAGTTGAATTTTTTTTTGATCGTATCTGACATGGAGACGAGTAGTCTATCAGCAACTATGAATTGATATTAAGAAAAATCTCATGATATCAATAAAAGCTGAAGATAGATATCGAACTGAATAAATATATTTGAAATAGTTATCAAAATCGATAATTATAACTTGGATACTTGTAGAGATAGATAATCTATCTCTGGATATCAATAAATTTTTCTTGATATACAATTTTTTTCTCATATTAATTATTGATTATTGATAGCGTTTTTATTTCTCCTAACATCATCACATAAACGAACCTCTAGCTCGGAAGAATCCCATAGCTACAGTTTTCTGAGGGCTTTTTATTTTTTTATGCTTTGGGTTGTTGGTACATTGTGAGGTTTCTTCTCTTTGTCTGTGATTTTTTCTCCTTTTATTAGAAAAATGAAGCACTCATGCATATCCACCTCCTCGATTTCAAAGGTTAGGTAATAAACTGATACGTCAATAAATTAAATAATAATTAATAACGAAAAATAACTAATTATTTTTCGTTGCTAACTTCTTGCATATGTACTTCTTAAAAAGTGTCTTACGTTTCCATTACGGGTTAAGTCTGGACCACCCCGCTAGTCTAGGTGCATTTAATATTTAACAATTACAGTAAAATTATGTTTCTTC
Organism: Asterella californica; assembly: GCA_036924285.1. Taxonomy (NCBI): domain Eukaryota; kingdom Viridiplantae; phylum Streptophyta; class Marchantiopsida; order Marchantiales; family Aytoniaceae; genus Asterella; species Asterella californica. The sequence goes on along the minus strand of JAYKYS010000010.1, from coordinate 2,772,409 downwards.
ATCAATTTAGTACAGAATTTTCTGAATAACAATAATACTATTTTCGATAAACAAAACGGGCAAAAGTTCCCCTAAAGTTCATGTTGCATGCATGTTCGTCCTTGGCTGAGGGTGGTAGAAGCCGTTGGGGTCTACAGGATCAACAAGCTGTGAACCAAAGATTTCGCCTTTAAGTAAAAAGCGGACAGAAAGGTTTATATTTCTGCTGAAACTTCTTATCAAGCTTTATCAGAATATATACGGACATGCTAGAGCTAACATACGAGGTGGGTTAAAGTTACTGATCTAAAGAAATAAATGAGAATAAATAACGAAATGAAATAACCTGTTTATTTTCTTCCTTGGCCATCCAGTTCTATGAACCGATGGAAGGTAGCAACTTGAGAACGTCCATAGAGAAAGCTGGGGGCTCCTAACTAACGCAGTAGTAAAATGAGACGATGAGGTCAAGTTGACCTCATCGGTTGACCTCATCGACACTTCTGAGAGAGAGACTGTTAGCACTTTTTGAGGGACGAGGAGCACGATCGACCTCCTCGCATGTCCTCCCCACCTCTCATTTCCTGGGCGTGCATGAGACCGGAATTTGGAACCATTCTAACTCAAAGATTTCATGTCCACTAAAGTCCAACTTTTCATTTTGTACAGGAGAAAGTAGAGATCGATCGACTCTCATTGCAAGAAGAAAACCTCCCGTCTTCCTCATGCACCCCAAGCTTAGATTTTTAGGGGGTTTTGGCCACGTTCTTACCTCGTGAACTAGGAATCTACCGATGGTCCCCATTGACAATTTGCTGGACCTGTGCCCTCCGCTAAGAAGATTCCCATGTTGGCTAACGATTTCTCGTACCCCCTCTCAGATCATCATGCTAGTTACGTCCACTGGAGAATCTTGAGAATCTTATTGACCACTTTGTATACGAGAATCTTGAGATGGACTTTTGTTTTGTAGCGAGCATATTTTACACAGTCACGTGAGTCATTACTTTTACACAGTAGGCAACCTTGAGACGTTTCCCTTGTAGACTACTGTACAGTGTAAGAACCTTCAGATGGTCAAAAGTTATACCACCATAGTAGTTAAGCTATTACACAGTAAGCTTCAAGCGTGGGAACATTAAACCACGTCCACCCAGTTGTACAATTTATTTGGAAGCATAATTATTGCCTACAAGTTTCTAGCGCATGAAAGTAGTTTATTCTGCATTTCATCACATGAAAAGAAAGAATTATATATCACTATATTGAACGTTTGGTGTGATGTATCCTTTTCTTGTTATGTTCTTCCGCGTGTACAATCTTATAAAAAGGAATATCAAGTGAATTATTTGTCACTCTTATGACCTAAGTTTGATGGGAAAAGTTGTTCATCTCAATACAGTCACCACAAATTTGACATCTAAGAGCACGTACAATCTTTCAGTCTTCATGAGGAGAAAAGCTTTTCACTAGAAGTGGATATCACATGAATGTTTGACTACCTTGTAAATATTTTGCCTAGGTTTTAGTGTATGGACCCTAGGAATCCTTTGGAATCATAACTCTTTTTGTACGTTCATTCTGTGTAGTGTTTGTTAGAGCTATGAGTGATGAATATCTTTTCATGAATGAAATCTTCTCTTCTTGGGCATAAAGGTTCGTTATTCATCTAAACCTAACTCATGACATGTGTCCGTTTACCCGGTAGATCTTGTGAAGTTTTGAGACCATCTATTCATGACTCCTTGATTCCCACTTTTCAGGAAGAAATTTACAAGAAACTTTCCCTCTCCCTTGAGAGACATCTTTCTATTGAGGTTTAAGACATGTACTTCTTCCTTGGGAATTACAACCCAGGAATCTTAACTCAGGGTTAACTCTAATAAGGTTAACTGATGTAGTGTGAGTCTGCATGAATCCTTATCTTACAATGAAATGAAAAATAATAATATCTTTAATAATAAACCTACTTTATTATTTCTATACACGACAGGTCAATATATAATATATAATATATAATATATAGTATAATATATTATTATACTCTCCTCATATTTTTAATATGAGGAGAGTCTTGCGAATCCTAGGGGTTGCGATCCTAAAAAATGATATTCAAGAGAAATTTAACGGAAAAAGGAAAATGGAAAAAAGGAAATGTCCAATAAGTTCAACGGAGTTTTAGTATACTTTCTAGACCAGATATCTAAGTTTGCGTGGAACCCTTAACTCCAGTTACGGCAACTTCATACGAAAGAAAACGAGAACTTTCAGTCCCTTCTTTAAGCACGCTATTCATATACAATTCAAACTTTCCCGTCTCGTAGTCATCAGATCTTGTATGGAATTCTTCTACTTTTAGATGGAAGTAGAAGATTGTGAATATGCAGCTTTGTTACCATGGTAGACACTCGTTGATAAGAGGGAAATTACTAATGATTTATATAAATTGTTTATTTTAAGATATTTGTTATGTGATATATACATGATTTCGTACTAAATGAGAGTTTGCTCATTTTCTCGCACCTCCACATTAGGAGCTAGAAGCTCTCCCGTCAACTGACGTCTCATCAGTAGTAGATGGGCAAGTGTGAAATGCTATATTCATTATCCATGCATCCATTGGAGCACAATCAAGTTTGAGTTCTTTTTTTTAGGGAAACCATTCTAGGATACTTCGACAACTGATTATCTCATAGGTTCATTAATTGTTTTTGTTAGAAACACGTATAGGAAAAATAAGATATTTTAAATTTGTTTGGTAAAAGAGATTATTTTTAATCTTAAAATAAATTATATTTAATTATATTTAATATAATATTTAATATAATAAATTGTATATATAAGTAAATTATGTTGAGAATATTTCTCTATTTCTTCTTCTTATTTATAAAATATAGTATTTATAAAAATAAAATAATCATTGACTCGCAAGTATCATCAACAAAATACAAAGAGTTGTATTTCGTTGATAATTCTTTATTTATTCTTGATTCACGGCCTCGCGCACGTGAATCAAGAAAGCACCCAAGGGGAAATGCGAGGGGACGCGCGGATCGTGGCTACGGATGGACAAGATGGACGATGCAAATCCCAAGAACCCATCCTCGGGGGAGCCGAGGAGGCTTCGAGGCGGCGCGCCCACTCGTGAGAACCCAGGTGTACGTGGAAGCGGAATCGACAAGCGTACCGCGGACGTACGGGAAGGCGAAGCGGCCCACCTCGAGGCGTGTGAACGCCTCGAAGCGTGGGAGGCGAGTAGAGTGTTTGGACAGGGGAAGCGGCCCGTGAGAACTCGCACGAGGGAGGACTTGGGCACGCGGACCAGTATGCCTCGATGCTTCGGCTCCCCGGCCAAGAAAGTGACGAGGGACGGAAGTAGAGCGCACGGTCTTTGAGGACCACCTGACGGGAGGACTTCCCGGCCAATGGGGCTCCCTGGAACCTGACCACTACCCTCCCCGGCCATCCGCAGGCCGCCGCATGGCGCGTCGGGACTCGAGGTCGTTAAGGTTCCCTCGAGGATTAAAAATCTTATTAGTTTGTGAACTTTGCATGGCAGTAGGAAAAAGTGAAAGTAGGCGGCAGTATCAACAGAAAGCTACTGTTTTCAATGCAATGACCGTAAAGTTATACAGAACAGAAAAACGAGTTTGCACAAGTCTCTAGATCAGCTTGAAGGAACTACAGTCAACTACTTCTATATTCTTAGGTTACCATAATTTCGTAAGATAAGTTATTTAAAACAGAATTCTGAAAGCAGACAATAAAATATAAACAAAATACACTCTTCCAAAGTAAAGAGGAACATTTGTACGTATTACGTAAAGTAACTTGTAACGCCGTTTACTAAATATAAAGGGCGATGATTTAACAAGTACACGTGGTGTTGGCTGCCGGTCTCAAGAGACTGCGGACTGAAGGCAAATTAGAAGTATATAGCCAGGGTCGCGAACCCTAAAAACCAGCTTTTTACTTTTTCACTATACCAGCAACACCAGAGAGCGGAGACTGTGAAGAGAGAGCAGAGGCCAGGCAGGGAGCATAGACTTCACCCTAGAGTTCAGAGAATAGAGGTTTGGCACAAATCAGAGTACATTGAGAAAAGACTTCTCGGTTATTCACTTGAATGTGTACGAAGAGTGTGCAGACAAGGAGTACTGATAGTAGTAAATAGAGTGTGCTTGAAAAGCCTGAGTGCAGAGATTGTGTCACTCCGTGGGTAGAGCGTTACAGATTGGAGTTCCGAAGTTAAATTCTCATCAGAGAGTTTCAGTAGCAGGAAAGATTGCCGGTCTGAGCATTTCTCCGAAATACTATCAGCAAGAAAACGTCGTGTAATGTATATGAGCCCGTGATTTGCTTTGTTATATGATAAGCAAGCTTGGATTGAGTGCCAAAGCTGGATTGAAGTGTCTGGTGTGGAGTTGGCTTTATTTCGGCGTTATTACTTTGCGTTTCTAGTTCCTAGCATCCACTAGGCTTCCTAGTCTTGGCTGTGGTTCTTCAGGGATTATTGCGTTCCGACTTGATCACCAGTAGCGGAAGCGCTGCCCAAATTTTACCAAACCTAAGCTTGGAATAGTTTTCACGGTGTTCTGAAACCTGAGATTAGTAGCAGAGACCTGCAGAAGACTAGTTGGTTATTCTAAACCCGTCCGACGGTTATCCAATCCTTGGTGTTTATTAGCGGAAAGTTTAACGAACTGGATCTGGAGACACAAATATAGTACACAGGTCTTCACGGAGGTTCACGTTCGGCGATTCATTGGCTAGAGACGGACTACTCGATTCAGTGATCTGCGGCCGAACGTTACAGTTGTATCAGAGCAAGTTTAGGTTGAATCTTTGCTGAATACCATCGACAATGGAAGCGGTGCCGACTGGGATGGACGAGATGAAGGCGTTTCTGAAGAAGTTGGAAGACCGACTTGAGCAAGTGGAAGCTGAGAACAAGGTGTTTAAGGCGGATTTAGCTCAAGCAAAAGTGACACAGGAGAAAGAAGCAGAGGTCCCTATACCGCAAGCCGAGCAAGTTAAGGATTTAGCGCTGCTAGGTGAAGGAGCAGTTGATGCTATTCAAGCAGATAAGAATGAAGATGGGTCACAGAAGGCGCAAGAGAATGTTGCGGAAGGCAGCTCAGCCAAAGAAGGATACAAGCGGAAGTGAAGTGGGCTGAACCAGCAACGCCATCAGCCTTTAATGGTGAGAAAAACTTTTCCAAGTTTGAGTTATGGGTTATTGAGATGGAGAATTACTTGGAGAACTTCGATGAGCGCAGTTGGTTCACCTATGCTGTTAGTAGACTGGAAGGAGAGGCTAAGGAATGATATGGAGGTCAACAGCGGATGAGGAGTTTGAACGGTACAACTCCTATGTCCACTTGGCCGGAGCTGAAGGATGAACTCCGAAGACATTTGGTACCAATGGATGAAGCTACACAATTTCGACTAGAGCTCATTCATCTGAGACAGACAGGGAGTATCAGACAGTATCTCCAATGATTTTCTGAGTTGGTTACTCGTTTGCACATGATGGATCGCACCAACTTGCTGTTTCACTTTAAGAAAGGTCTGCAGGGTTTCTATGCTAGTGTGTTTGATAGCTGGGTTAGGTTTCACAAGTCTGAGGACATGCGAGACTTGTTTGCATATCTAGAAGCAGCAGAGAACATTAGGGAGCGTAACTATATCGTGCAACCTTCCAAGTTTCAACGTGGAACAAGTGATGGCGAGTCTAGTAGAGGATTTTGACGTAATCCTCAAGGACAAATAGCGTCCTCTCAGAGTAGAGGTGGTAGAGGACGTGGTATTGGAAGATTTGGTGCAGCGGGAAGGAGGTTTCCTCGTGGATCTCAACAGCAAGGAGTTACTCGTGGTTCTACTCAGACACGATCTACTGGATCTTATGCATCCAATGCAGGATCCAACCAAGCTTCGACTTCAGGTGCTAGGAGCAGTGGAGCTAGCAGTGCTACACCTTCAAGGACGATCATCTGTTTTCGATGCGGACGGGATGGTCACATCGCTTGTGAGTGTCCTCAACGTTCAACAGCGAGCAACGTGCGTGGCTTGATAGTTGAAGAGACAACCAGTGTTGAAGAACCAGTTGAAGCGACTACTGAAGCAAAGGTATGTGCTGGTGAGCATTTGGTAGAACATGGGGATTTTCAGCCGTGGATTGAAGTGAAAATAAAAAACCACCTGTGTTGTTTGCTTATTGATACTGGAGCAGATGTGAATGTCTTGGATGAAAAACTGGTCAGGACCTTAGGGGTGGCTAGACCAAGATCATGATCCCGTTGTTGGTAAGGTTTGTGCAAGGTAGCACAACCGTTACAGAAAAGCTCATGAGTGTTCCTATTACTGTTGGAGGGGTAACTAGGAGACATGAGTTTTTAGTTATGAGCTTAGGTGACACGATGGAAGGTATCTTGTCCTGGTCTTGGTTACAAGAGACCAAAGCCAAGCTAGATGTTCAAGAAGGGAACGTCATAGTCATGGATCGATGGGGCTTGGGTCAACCACATCCTTTGATCATCAAAGAGAGACCCAAGGAGCCAAACCATGCTGCTCGTAGATTCCAACGAGCCAAGATGGCATTTCAGATCTGCACAGCCAGACAATTTGGAAAGCAGATCAAGTTAGTTGACGAAGCTTGGGTTGCAGTGATGTCTAAACCCAAGGTGGAGACGGATGAGGAAGAACGTGTTGCTGCTCTTCTCATACATCCTGATATGCAAGCATTGATTGAGAGGTATTCTCACATAATGCCGGACCAGTTACCAACAGGACTTCCTCCGAGGAGAGCCTTGGATCATGCTATTGATCTGGTTCCTGGGGCCACGCCTATTGCAGTACCATCAAGACGCATGACATTTGATGAGCTGACAGAGCTGAAGACTCAGTTGAAAGAGTTGGTAGCTCAGGGTATCTTACGACCTAGTATATCACCTTACGCTGCCCCGGTGTTGTTCGTGGTCAAGAAAGATGGTGGTATCTGCATGTGTGCATACTACCGTGCACTTAATAAGGTTACTGTCAAGAACAAGTACCCTCTTCCTCTCATGGATGAAACCATCGATCGGGTCGCCACAAGAAGGTACTTCACCAAGTTAGATCTTCATTTTGGATATCACCAAATCCGGATCAAAGAAGGAGTTGAAGAAAAGACAACTGTAAGGACGAGGTATGGCTTGTTTGAGTATACAATGTTCTCATTTGGATTGTCCAATGCACCTGGTACTTTTTGCAGGTTGATGAATGAGATCTTCAGAGATCTCTTGGATGAGAGCGTTAGTACTTAGATGATATTATCATCTTTTCATCCACTTGGGATCAACATCTAGGAGATGTTGAAAGAGTGTTTAAGCGCATGGAAGAACATCAACTCTACCTCAAGAAGAGCAAGTGTTCTTTTGGACAAGAGAGTGTGGATGCACAGGGTATTCATCCTAACAAGGCTAAGATTCGAGCCATTGTTGAATGGAAGAGACCTGAGAGTGTTCATGAGCTCAGATCTTTTCTGGGATTAGGCACCTACTTTCGACACTTTGTTTATCAGTTTGCGCATAAAGCCGCACCTTTGTTTGGCTTATTACGCAAGGCTTCCAAGGTTGTTTGGAATCCAGCAGCTGAAAGAGCGTTTCAAGAGTTGAAACAAGCACTGACAGAGAGGCTCGTGCTGGCTCTTCCAAAGATGGGAGAACCTTTCGAGGTTCACACAGATGCTTCCCAATGGGCCATTGGAGGAGTGCTGATGCAAGAAAAGCATCCAGTGGCTTACGAAAGTCACAAGTTTTCAGAAACAGAGGCAGAATGGTTGTTCATGAACAGGAGATGTTCGTAGTTGTTCATTGTTTGAAGCGTTGGGAGCATTATTTGTTACCAAGCAAGGTTACTGTTGTGACTGACTGCGAGGATAATACATACTTTCAGAGTAAACCCCGTTTGTCCCGCAAACAGCAGAGATGGCAAGTGGAACTTGCACGTTTTGATATCGAATGGCGGTATCAAAAGAGGAAGGAAAATATTCCAGCGGATGTGTTAAGCAGACTTTTCCATGCGTTAACAACCCAGGACACAAGTGAAGAGGTTTCGGATCGAATCCGACAGGCATTGCCAGACGATCCTCAAGCTCAACGCTGGACCAACCAACAAGAGAGAGATCCATTGGTACGTAATCTCTCATTCCGCAATGGTCTTTGGTTTTATCAGCAAACCAAGGTCTATGTTCCAGCTGGAGCTCTAAGGACACTAGTCATGCAAGAATGTCATGATTGTGAACTAGCTGGACATGGAGGACCGAATAGAACGTTGCAACGAGTTAAAGAGCAGTTCTATTGGCCGTCCATGTTGGAGGATGTAGTCAAGTATGTGCAGACTTGCTTGACATGTCAACAACAACGAACGCAACGAAGGAGACATGCAGGGTTGCTGAGGCCATTGCCAATACCTGATGGACCTTGGGAGAGCATAAGTATGGACTTCTGCACAGGTTTATCCGAATCAGGAGGTTTTGACACTTTGCTAGTTGTCATGATCGTTTCAGCAAACAAGCTCATCTCATCTCTTGTAGGGAAGCAGTAACGTCAAGAGGTGCCATTGAACTGTTTATACGATATGTTTTTAAGTATCATGAGATGCCTAAAGACATTGTTTCAGATCTGGATAGGAGGTTTGTAGCTGAGTTTTGGAAAGGTTTGTTTCGGAGGCTCAGAACTACCCTCAAGTTCAGTTCCTCTTATCGTCTTGAAACTGATGGTCAGACGGAGAGAACTATTCAGATAGTGGAGCAAGGATTGAGAAACTATATTATCAGATAGATTGGAGCGAGCACTTGGACTTGGTGGAGTTTACATATAACAACACCAAGCATTCGAGTACAGGGTTTAAACCATTTGAAGTGATTCGTCGCCCCCAGATCTAGAGACTTTCATATGTGTTCAGGGTACTGTGTTTCAAGAAGCCAAGAAACACATGGAGAAGGCACAACAACGGTATGCCAAATATGCAAACCGTGGTAGACAAGACGTACAGCTCGAAGAAGGGTAGAGAGTTTGGTTGAGAACCAAGAACTTCAGAATCCCAGCAGGGGTGGACTTGGCCAAGAAGCTTCTTCCAAAATGGGCAGGACCGTTCCTGATCGAGAAGAAATTAGGTCCTGTGACTTATAAGTTACGTTTTCCAGCTAGTATGAAGCATTATCACCCCATCATTCATGTTTCTAACTTGAAAATGTTTCGTGAAGAACTAGAGTCGTTGCCAGGAAGATATCAAAAATGACATCCAGTGTTAGAAGCATTACCAAGAGCTGATGATCTTGAGTTGATTGAGATAGTAGATCATCGAGCATCACCAAATCCAGATGGAGTTGGAGAACTCGTTACTCAATATCTATGTCGTTGGACAGGTAGAGTTCTGAGATTGGTAAGTGAAGCTTGGGAGTACCTAGATGATCTAGCATTGTATAAGTTCCAAGAACCACTGCGTAGATACTTTGTGAGACGACAGTCTGCAGTGATTTCTTCCAGCTAAGCGGTGGATTGAATCGAGTCAGAAGAGTCATGCAAAGGGTCCTTCAAGGACACTAGAACCGAGTAGATCAAGCCAATCTGCTCGTCTAAAGGTGGAGTTGTGGTCTGTTGACTTCTTATGACTGTCGGATGTCAATCAGGTTTAGGCTAACGCTACTATGGTGTATCATAGTAAGGAGGTGGATAAAAGAAAACTGACGAGTTCATCGTCTGGAAGCTAAGGTTCTGTCTCACCCGAAAGCTTCAACAAATGTTCGGTAATGGAGCATAGCTCTCAGAAAGAGCTTACCCTGGATGGGGTAGTGTTTCTCTGGATTTGAGAAAGTGTTGTTACTAATGTGGTATTGCAGATACCGCAGTTCAGTGGAAGAACTGCTTTTTGTTGGTTGGGGCGATTGTAACGCCGTTTACTAAATATAAAGGGCGATGATTTAACAACTACACGTTGTCGGAGTGTGATCCGTCTACCTAGGAAAGCGCCGGGCTTCTAGCTGTGGTTGTTTACTCAAGAGGTTGGCTTTCAGGTCACAACAGGGGCTATAAACACTCACACAGATGTGTAGGATCCTCTAATATGCTCAAAAGTGAAATTTAGGTCTAACTAGTAGTAATAGGTTTAGGCGGTGAACTTTGACACTCAAGGGGAGGAAAACTATGAAGGTTTAGACTTCTTAACTTCCCCTACATGTAAATGAGGTACTACTGGACACACACACGAAGTTTCAACCTGAGATCAAATTCTAGCACCGAGATGTTGACAGAAAAGTTCTGAGTAAGAATATTATGGCAATTTTTGGTACCCAGATGACTATTTCAACCTAGAACAGAAGATTGGCTCGATGAATTTCAAATATTCTCACAGTATTTGAAGTCTACAGGATGCTGAACATCCCTGTGAAGTTGCACCTCCTGAATGTACACAGAACTCCAGATCTCCTCCTCTGAAGTTGCTGTTCTAGATTAAGAGCTTTTCAGACCCCCTCACCTTCTGCGACCGCCCTGAATTACTCAGTCACTCAATCGATATGAAACTTTTTAGGAAATGGTAGCCTTGCTGGCAGAGAACACAACCTCGAAGTTTTGAAGCAATTTCCTCAAATCTGCTGCAAGTGACACTGAAAACCCTAAATCCAACAAAAGTGATTCAATTCTAGCACAATTCGAGCTTCAATTGGTCATAACTTCGTCTTTATTGCCTCAAATCGATCGAAAATTTCACTGGAAGTGCTTGGCATGACGAGCTCTATCTCCCTGTGCTCTCAGATCTTGAATTCCCCTCACCAAATTCTCGAAATCCACTCTAGAGCTCTGTTTCTAAACTTAGAGTTTTACAAAAAACAAAAATGGACCAATGGGAGTTCATAGCTCCACTTGACTGTCCTTTTGTGCCTTAAACTACCTGGTAACTTATCTACACTCATATGCTACCACGTCAAGCCCCCTAGAGTGCCAGCGTAAAACTTAAACTACCTAAAACGACACGCAACCCTGAAAGATAACTTAAACCAGCTCGAAAGCGCACATGGGCGACAAGTAAGTACAACCCATGAGCTCAAACCTCTATGAGCATGGAAACCCTAAGTTATGTACATTGAAAATCATAGACAAGTAAGAAGTCACTTGCACAAACGCACAAATGCTTGAACAAGATAACTAGCATACTATGAGCCTACTAGGACTCAAAATAGTGTAAACACCGTATGCAAAGGGTTCAAACATATACATAAACGACTAGAAGTAATATGAGCTAACTTCTAGAACTACTAAACTCAAGTGTCGGAGTAGAAATATAACATGTAGCCGCCAAGTAGCGCGACATCCACCCCCTCTGAACCTGCACATCCTTCGGTATGTGCCAGATCTAGATCAAGACTCTTCAGCTTCAGCTTCAAATTCATCTTCAACCTCCATTGAGTCTTCAGCTTCATCCTCAGTAAGCTCTGCAATGTTCTGGTCCTCCCCTCTCCTTCTAAAGAGCTTGATTCTCTTCCATGCGACTGGTATCTTGAGCACTACACCATCTAACTCTCTCAAAGAGTATGTGGCATTATCATAAACTTCTAACACCACATAAGGTCCGAACCATCTCTTGGAAAACTTTCTGATAGCGCTATGCTGATTATCAAGACTACTATCATAGACTAACACCCAATCACCTTCCTTAACTAGTTTGGGTCGTAATCTATGCGTTCTATCAAATCTGCCTTTGTTTCTCTCTCTAGCAGCCTTTAACCTTTCCACAGCTTTAGCAATATCCTCAGGTCTTCGTTCTAACTGTTGGATCCTTAATGCAAGAAGATCCTCTGTACTTCTACCATCTTCCCATGGCAAAACATTCCAAGTAGGCACAATCTCCTCAATCGGCATCACAGATTTTTGTCCTAGTATCAACTCTGCTGGCATGTAACCTGTAACGGTACTATGAGTTATACGATTTGCCCATAAAGCAAATGGTAGCAGTCTAGGTCATTCACGGATCTTACCCCTGCAAGCTTTTACCAAAGCTTTGATGATTGACGGATGACCTCGTTCGCTCTTGTCATTCCCTTCAGGATTGTAAGCAGTGGTTAACGCCAACTTGATTCCCAATCGCTTGAAGAACTCAACTGTTTCTTGTGAATCCAGCTCACCCCTATCTGCAGTGATCTTTCCCACACACCCATACCTACAAATAACATCTTCAAGTAGAAAGCGGCAGACACTAGCAGTGGTCTTCGTCCTCAGGGCACGACCTTCAACTTGGTTAGATAGACCTTCTCTAGCCAAGACTAGATACCTCATTTGTCCAAGCCCAAACGACATAGTTACCAGATCCACTACCCATTTGTAATGAATGGCTAAAGGATAAGTAGGATGCAGTCCATCACGATGACGTACATTGGAGTACATCTGGCAAGGTATACAGGATGAAACAAACTGTACTACATCCTTATACATACCCTTCCACCAATACTTCTCCTTCATCTTGGCAAATGTAGCCCAAACTCCTCTATGACCGGCCCATAGACTCTCATGAAACTCCTTGGTCAGCTTCTGTTGTAATTCCAGGTCACATACCACCCGTTGTGGTACACCTCCTTGCAGCTTAGGGCGCTTCCATAGATGTCTTCCATATAAAAAGTACCCATAAGCTGTTCTACGGATCCTCTTGAAATCTGCATCAGACCAGCCTTCTGCCTTTCCAATGAACACAAATAGCGTCCAAGATCCAACCACTCGTCATCATACATAGTTTCCTCATATAACTCCAATGGAGCTGCAAAACAGCTTCTGTCTTTTCTAGCAAGAACACTAGAGTAGAACTCTGTTCCCACATCCTCCTGATCATCTATCATTTCCTTCTCACCGTAATACCTAGCCCTTGATAACATATCTGCCACAGGATTGTCTTTTCCTGCAATATGTCTAAACTCTAGGTTCAAGGACTTGATATATGCTATCCACCTCAACATAGCAATATCTGGAGTTGTACAGTTAGTGATCATTCCCAAGAGAGGTAAACAATTTGTCTCCACAACCACAAGTGCTCCTATCAAGTATTCCTTATCACTCTTCATCGCAGTAACTACTCCCCATAGCTCTCTCTTGACCTGAGGGTAGTCTCTCTACCGTGAACTTAACACCTTAACTCCAAAACGCACCACATATCTATTTCCATCCTCATCATCCTGTCCTATAGTCCATCCAATGCCAATAGGACTAGTATCAATAGTAAGGATAACAAATCTGCCCAACTCATATGTTTACCTTCCGTAGAGTTGGTGGTAAAGACAACAGATCCTTCAACTTCTTCATAGACTCGCTTTGCTCCTCTTGCCACTGAAATCTTTGCCCCTTCCACAGCAACTTGTACAACGGATCTGCTACATGTGCAAAGTGTGGAATCCATATATGATTAAACACACATGCACCTAGAAACCTTCTCACCTCGATAATCGATCCACACGTCTCCTTCATTCTTCGAATGACATCAACCTTGTTTGGACAAGGTTTCCGACCATAAGATCCACATAGGTGCCTCACAATCAACACCTCTTGTTCTCCAAATACAGACTTTGCTCCTGATAAAGTCAAATGAACCTCCTCCAGTCGACTCAGTATCTTATCACAGTCAGCTATATGATCTGCAACAAACTTACGGCACCCCCTTTGATCCATTACCTCATTCTTCTCCTCCTCAGCACATCCTTTGATTGGCACATCATCAAGGAATGGCATAGTTTTTTCAGGAATGAAGTCCCTCAAAACTTTGTTCATGTCATTCATCATATGTGCTACAGAATTGGTAGCACTTTGTGGCAAGGTGCACATCCTTAGTAATCCCAAAGGTGCTCTCATTGTAGTCAAGTCTCTACTCTCAAAGGATAACTGAAACTGATCATAACCTGAATATAAGTCTCTCATTGAATAGATAGCACGACCAGCAAAAGCCTCTGCAAACTCGTCTACAATAGGTCCTATACCCATATTCCTGATACTCACCTTGTTAACTGGCTGCATATCTTGAATGAATCTCAAAGCTCCACTCTTCTTCAGAAAAGTAAACCATCTGCTAGAGTATGGAGCTATAGATGGTTCCAAGATATCCATCCTAATCCTCTCATTGAGCAAGTCTATCAGCTTTGGTAGATGAGCTCTAGGTACAGGGATAGGACGTAGATTCCAAGACACATGCGGTATAGTAAAGATTACCATAGCTGCAACTACACTTGGATCTACACATCCTACTTCATGTGACTCAAACGCAAACGTCTTACCATGTCTAGATAGCATCTCCCTGAAGCTCTTCTTCTCTTGCTCAGTAAGAAATCCATCACCTCCAATCCTCAGCTCCTTCAGTGTTGTTTCTGTGAACTGGTGCCCAATTCTTCTCGGTCCTCTGAGCGTCGGTTCTCGTGCAGCTTGCTCCATCTTCTGATAAAGACAAAGCCACTGGTTTGACTTTCTTTGCCACTGACTTGTACTTGGTCTCCACATACACCTCTTGTCGATCTATAAACTTATCAATTACATCATAAAGCTCCTTAGAGCTCACTCTCACCACTCTATCTACATCATCCATAGAACTTTCTACTATAGATTTCAACTCCCCTATAGTATCTACCAAATACTGTTCTTCAAACACCCCAGATATGTATTCATCTCCTGTTAACTCTCCACTACCCCACAAAGACTACTGTACATACTTCACATGTTGCCTCTCAAATCTCTTCAGATTCTCAACCTTCCTATAACACACTGATCCACATGATGTCAGTCCTAAGAAGCTAGTGGATAAAGCTTCCTGCTCTACTGGATCAGGCGAGAATCCTTTCTCTACTATACCGTTGAAATCTTGTTCTTCAATGGTACTCTGCCAAAACCCCTAGACTCTCTAAACTCCTGAGTAATCTTAGGTAGTTGACGGTGTCGCGCTACTTGACGGCTACATGCTTGACTTCTACTCCGACGCTTGAGTTTAGTAGTTCTAGAAGTTAGCTCATATTACTTCTAGTCCTTTATACATATGTTTGACACCTTTGCATACGGTGTTGACATTATTTTGTTATATATTTTGAGTCTTAGTAGGTTGATAGTATGTTATCTATCTTGTTCAAGCACTCTTGCGCTTGTCCAAATGATATCATGCTTATCTATGTTGTGAAAGTACATAACTTAGGGTTTCCATGCTGATAGAGGTTTAAGCTCATGGGTTGTACTTACTTGTGGCCCATGCACGCTTTCTAGATTGATTAAGTTATCTTTTAGGGTTACGTGTTATTTTACATGGCTTCGCGTGAAGTTTAAGATTTACGCTGGCACTTTAGGGGTTGACGTGGTAGCCTTTGAGTGAAGTTGAGTTACCACGTGGATTAGGGCACTAAAGGACAACCAAGTGGAGCTATGAACTCCCATTGGTCTATTTTTATCTTTAGTTTAACTCTAAATTTAGAAACAGAGCTCTAAAGGAGAGTTCGAGCATTTGGTGGGAGGAACTTCGAAATCTGAGTGCACAGGAGGGTAGAGCTCGTCATGCCAAGCACTTCCAGTGAAATTTTCGATCGATTTGAGGCAATAAAGACGAAGTTATGATCAATTGAAGTTTGAATTGTGCCAGAATTGAATCACTTTTGTTGGATTTAGGGTTTTCAGTGTCACTTGCAGCAGATTTGAGAAAATTGCTTCAAAACTTCGAGGTTGTGTTCTCTGCCAGCAGGGCTACGATTTCCCAAAAAGTTTCACATCGATTGAGTGACTGAGTAATTCAGGGCGGCCGCTGAAGCAGAGAGGGTCTGAAAAGCTCTTAATCTAGAGCAGCGACTTCAGAGGAGGAAATCTGGAGTTCTGTGTACAGTCAGGAGTCCCAACTTCACAGGGGTGTTCAGCATCCTGTAGACTCCAAATCCTGTAAGAATATTTGAAATTGATCAAGCCAATCTTCTGTTATAGGTCGGAATAGCCAGCTAGGTACCAGAAATTGCCGTAGTTTGCTTGCTCAGAACTTTTCTGTCCATATCTCCGTGTCAGAATTTGATCTCAGGCTGAAACTTCGTGTGTGAGTTCAGTAGTACCTCATTTGCATGTAGTGGAAGTTTAGAAGTCTAAACCTTCATAGTTTTCTTCTCCGTGAGTGTCAAAGTTCGCCGCCGGATCCTATTACTGCCAGCTAGACCTTAATTTCACTTTCTGAGCATATTACTAGATCTTACACATCTGTGTGAGTGTTTATAGCCCTATTGTGACCTGAAAGCCAACTTCTTGAGTAAACAACCACAGCCAGAAGCCCCGCGCTTTCCTAGATAGACGGATCACACTCCGACAACGGTCTCTCAAGCTATCGCGATTTCTCTCATGTTCAGCAGCAACAGTCAAAAACTGAACAGCTCTTCTGCCATCTCTACTACGTATCCTAGCATAGGCTGAACCATCATCCATAAACTCGTGTCTCCATTCTAACAGCAGTAATGTAAGGCTGCCCTAGAATGATAGGATAGGTTGACATGTCTTGTACAAAGAAATTCTGAACATCACTGATGTCACCCACAGTTATCTTGATGTTGGGACAAGCACCATAGAGTTCTCCCCTCTGGTTGTTGGCAGCACGGATAAGCCATCCATGGTCGGTGTCTATGGGCCACCTCCCACGCTTGTACAGCTCCTTAGACATCAGATTAATCTCTGAGCCGTGATCAATCAATGCCACCACAGGTTCCTCCAGATCTCTCAACTTCACCAAGGTATCCGTGGTTGCTCTTGTCCAATGGTTGTGAGAGTAATGGCTCTTCTGCGATGCTTCCACCTCATCTTCAAACCTCACGTGCTGATACGATCTCCCTTTTGATACTTGAGAGCAGTAACCAGCAATCTCATCTTCCTCATCCTCCGACAGTTTGGTCCCTAGAGCGTTAAGCGTAGCTGCTTCACCCAAAATCTGACGTTTCCTCTTGATTATATCTATGATAACCTCATGGAACTCACGCTTTGCAATCCCAAGAATCTCACCCAAGGTGAACTCAACCTTCCCATTCAAGATACGATTCTCTAACACCTTCTTCAAGTCTGTAGCAATCTCAATGTCAGACTGAAGTTTGTATGTAGGCATCTTACCCTTCTCTTTGCTTCTCTCCTTCTCCTTTGGTGTTGTAGATGGTAGATCCTCCATAGTTTCCTCCCGAGTAGGTGTTGTCTCCTGCCTTGCCTCTGGTCTAGCCCTTTCATTCCTTGTAGCAGGTCGTTTGGCTGTAGAAGCCTCACCTGCATCCTCCTTCCTGCGTTTTTCTTCTAATACAGCTTCATGCTGACTTCTTGCAACATAAGCATGCACTGACATAGTATCCACAGGGTCATTCCATCCTGTAGTTTCTTGAATTGAGTTGCCAACCCTTCGTAGCACATCCTTGTCTAGCTCTGTTCTAGCTACGGACCGCACTACATCAGACCACAACCCAGTAGTCCCTTTCTCTCTCTCCATCTCCACTTTCACTCCACAGGTGGCAACATTTACAAGAGAAACATCATGTGATGCTGATATTTCATTCACAAGTCTCTTCATACCACCCTTGCCAAAGTTGGTTCCCAACATCATCCCAGTCTCTCTCAGATGGATCTTACCATCTTTGAAGAAGATCATATCCTTCCTCAATGCATCTGAATATTCCCCACAATCTCTTCTTACATGGTCTAGGCTATCACACCATATACAACGATGAACAAAGCCTTCTCTCATCTGAGGTCTCTGCATAGCTGGCTGTACATTTTGCTCTTTCTCTTCTAACCTAGTGAGCTTAAGCTTAAGCTCCTTCATACCCTTAATCAACTCATCAAGCGGTGAGTCTTCCTCTCTAGCAATTACCAAAGCAGGCTTAGTAGGCAACTGCTTGACAGGAATTATCAGAGGTGCTGCTTCACTTACCACCACCTTGTCCCTTCTTCTCTGTCTCTTGGTCAGCAAACAAACAGCCTCTTCAACCTCCTTCCAGTCAGTTTTCAATCCTCTCTCCTCACTCTTGTCTTCCAACAACAACTCAAGCTTCTCCTGAATAGTCACGTCCGCTGCTTGTAAGAAAAGCTCAGTCTTCTCCACCTCCAGTGTAAGCTTCTCTGTCCTAGAAAACTGAGCATACTGACGATCAAACTCCCTTAACAACTCATTTACAGACAAACCTTTGTTAGGCTTCACCACCCACTCCAAGAATGTTCTCTTGATCACCCTCTCTGAATCTTCAGTGTAGTACTCCTCCTTCAAAGCTCGCATAAAGCTCTCCCAACTCTGTCCTTGCTGCTGCTTGAGCTCCTTCACACACCCACGAATCTCAGGGACAATAGCAAGTTCAAAGTTCTCCACCATCTCTTTCTCATGTACCTTGTTCACCTCCATCTCCCTAGCATAGTATCGCACATACTTGGAAATATCTGTACCCTTGAACTGGTCCATCTGGTGCACCACAGATTGCAACGCCTTGATTGCTAATACCTCCTTCCTCTCTGTGCTCTGCTGCTGCTGCATAAACATATGAAAAGCTTGGAACATCTTCATCGTAGCAGCATCCAACTGAGCAGCAGCAGCACCTCCACTTGATGATCCTTGGTTGGCCATGATATCTGATCCTGCAACACTCTCAAGAAAACTCCCACCCTAGGTGTTTCACGTCGAGTTCACCAAAAGAGAGTATGTCGGAGTGTGATCCGTCTACCTAGGAAAGCGTCGGGCTTCTGGCTGTGGTTGTTTACTCAAGAGGTTGGCTTTCAGGTCACAACAGGGGCTATAAACACTCACACAGATGTGTAGGGTCCTCTAATATGCTCAAAAGCGAAATTTAGGTCTAACTAGTAGTAATAAGTTTAGGCGGTGAACTTTGACACTCAAGGGGAGGAAAACTATGAAGGTTTAGACTTCTTAACTTCCACTACATGTAAATGAGATACTACTGGACACACACACGAAGTTTCAGCCTGAGATCAAATTCTAGCACCGAGATGTTGACAGAAAAGTTCTGAGTAAGAATATTATGGCAATTTTTGGTACCCAGATGGCTATTTCAACCTAGAACAGAAGATTGGCTCGATGAATTTCAAATATTCTCACAGTATTTGAAGTCTACAGGATGCTGAACATCCCTTTGAAGTTGGGACTCCTGAATGTACACAGAACTCCAGATCTCCTCCTCTGAAGTTGCTGTTCTAGATTAAGAGCTTTTCAGAGCCCCTCAGCTTCAGCGGCCGCCCTAAATTACTCAGTCACTCAATCGATATGAAACTTTTTGGGAAATCGTAGCCTTGCTGGCAGAGAACACAACCTCGAAGTTTTGAAGCAATTTCCTCAAATCTGCTGCAAGTGACACTGAAAACCCTAAATCCAACAAAAGTGATTCAATTCAAGCACAATTCGAGCTTCAATTGGTCATAACTTCGTCTTTATTGTCTCAAATCGATCGAAAATTTCACTGGAAGTGCTTGACATGACGAGCTCTATCTCCTTGTGTTCTCAGATTTCGAAGTCCCCTCACCAAATGCTCGAAATCCACTCTAGAGCTCTGTTTCTAAACTTAGAGTTTTACAAAAAACAAAAATGGACCAATGGGAGTTCATAGCTCCACTTGACTGTCCTTTTGTGCCTTAAACTATCTGGTAACTTATCTACACTCATAGGCTACCACGTCAAGCCCCCTAGAGTGCCGGCGTAAAACTTAAACTACCTAAAACGACACGCAACCCTGAAAGATAACTTAAACCAGCTCGAAAGCGCACATGGGCGACAAGTAAGTACAACCCATGAGCTCAAACCCCTATCAGCATGGAAACCCTAAGTTATGTACATTGAATGTCGTAGACAAGTAAGAAGTCACTTGCACAAGCGCACAAATGCTTGAACAAGATAACTAGCATACTATCAGCCTACTAAGACTCAAAATAGTGTTAACACCGTATGCAAAGGTGTCAAACATATACATAAACAACTAGAAGTAATATGAGCTAACTTCTAGAACTACTAAACTCAAGTGTCGGAGTAGAAATATAACATGTAGCCGTCAAGTAGTGCGACAACGTGGTGTTGGCTGCCGGTCTCAGGAGACTGCGGACTGAAGGTAAATTAGAAGTATATAGCCAGGGTCGCGGACCCTAAAACCCAGCTTTTTACTTTTTCACTATACCAGCAACACTAGAGAGCAGAGACTGTGAAGAGAGAGCAGAGGCCAAACAGGGAGCATAGACTTCACCCTAGAGTTCAGAGAATAGAGGTTTGGCACAAATCAGAGTACATTGAGGAAAGACTTCTCGGTTATTCACTTGATTGTGTACGAAGAGTGTGCAGACAGCGAGTACTGATAGTAGCAAATAGAGTGTGTCTGCAAAGCCTGAGTGCAGAGATTGTGTCACTCCGTGGGTAGAGCGTTACAGATTGGAGTTTCGAAGTTAAATTCTCATCAGAGAGTTTCAGTAGCAGGATAGATTGCCGGTCTGAGCGTTTCTCCGAGACCTTATCAGCAAGAAAACGCCGTGTAATGTATATGAGCCCGTGATTTACTTTGTTATATGATAAGCAAGCTTGGATTGAGTGCCAAAGCTGGATTGAAGTGTCTGGTGTGGAGTTGGCTCTATTTCAGCGTTATTACTTTGTGTTCCTAGTTCTTAGCATCCACTAGGCTTCCTAGTCTTGGCTGTGGTTCTTCAAGGATTATTGCGTTCCGACTTGATCACCAGTAGCGGAAGCGTTGCCCAAATTTTACCAAACTTAAGCCTGGAATAGTTTTCACGGTGTTCTGAAACCTGAGATTAGTAGCAGAGACCTGCAGAAGACTAGTTGGTTATTCTAAACCCGTCCGACGGTTATCCAATCCTTGGTGTTTATTAGCGGAAAGTTTAACAAACTGGATCTGGAGACACAAATATAGTACACAGGTCTTCAGGGAGGTTCACGTTCGGCGATTCATTGGCTAGAGACGGACGACTCGATTCCGTGATCTGCGGCCGAACGTTACAAACTCAGTGTCCGTAAGATTCTATTGATACTCAGATTAATATACAAATTAAAAGTACGATACTCAAAAAGATAATTTTGTAATATACAAAGATATCGTACAAATGCAAATACTATTATGTACGATTATAGTTTACATAGACATGACAACATATCTAGATTATACATGAACTCGATTGGGTGAACTCTTCCTTCATAATGAGAGATGTATCATATGTTCGAGAGTA
Source organism: Asterella californica (assembly GCA_036924285.1). Lineage (NCBI taxonomy): Eukaryota > Viridiplantae > Streptophyta > Marchantiopsida > Marchantiales > Aytoniaceae > Asterella > Asterella californica. The sequence continues at coordinate 2,751,212 of JAYKYS010000010.1, read as the reverse complement.
GGCATTTTTATTTGAATGTAACTTTAGGGTGATTCATCCGATATAATGAGAATTCAAGCTATTGGAAATTGCATTTTCGCTCATTAAATGAGGAATTGTAAATGAGAATATGATATATGATAGACAACAAGAAGGAAAGGATTTTTCCATTTTAGGTTTCTATCATCTAGAGAAGAAACCCAAAATGGTAAAATCCCTTCATCATAATGCTGTATCGAACGTACAAACCTTCCAAATAAACTTCACTTCTAGCTCTTCGTATTTGTTTATCTACCTACACCTCTCTTTCTATCTTCTCGCCTACTAAAAGAATATATTTTACTTTGACTTTTATGGTCTATGGTCAATTTTTATACACAAAGTTAAATGAAAAGTTATGATTTGTACATACCAGATTCTGATTTGAAAGATTTCATATTATTTAGTTTTGAATACCTTTTTGGATATACTTTTAAATGTAAATTGGGAGACTTTTCTATTTTATTCTGTATAGAGTATATTTATTTTGATTTTATTAAAAAATAAAATAAAATTCATGGGTAAAAATTGATCTAATAAATACATTATTATTAAAGAGAGTTGGATTCACTTGGATGAATCCTAGCTCAAGAGAGTTGGATTCACTTGAGTTGGATAAACCCTAAACCCATGTGTTACATAGGTTTGGTGAAGGAATGAACTTCCTAAGATCATAATATTATTTTGAACAAAAATTGAAATATTCATATATATTCCCCCTCTTCCGAACTTGGAAGAGGTGAATATGCAAGGAAGTGAATCTTCCTTGATACAGTTATACTATGGCGCGCGCTACGGTAGCATGAGGCTGCACTGTAATGAGGCGCGCTGCATTTCCGGCGCGGATATGCCCCGCCCTGAAATGCCTGGCGCGGGCACGGCGGCATACCACACACCCTGGGGTGTTTAGTATGAATCATGGTGAGAAATTGAGAATGTTGTGGGGTAGGTCGGGTAGCACCTGGACCCACGGTGGTTTAGACTATGCCTTGCATGATGGGTGGCGGTGTACCGCTTGTTATAGTAGGCGTTCTCTCTAACCTCTCACTGACCCCCAGCTGATCGGATCGGACAAGGTGGTGGAATGTTGTGGCCGCGTCTTGTCCTGTCTTGTCTTGTCTTGTTCTGGCCGCGTCTTGTCTTGTGGAGATTGACCTGGTGTTCGAGTCAAGAGTCCGATCACGTTCGTTCGCGCTATATCGTGGACGTCGTGACTGCACTGTTGACATTCGGTGGGTACGGTAGTGTGCGTCTGAGCTAGACTACAGTACTGAGTATCCTTTACATATTCCATGGATCTTCAAAGCATCAATGATCACTGTCATAACGAATGATGAGCACTAATGATAGCTGTATCTCTAAAGGGTTGTCTGAGAATCTCGCGCATACTCTATCTCATAAAACGATTTTAATTGAAGCTTACTTTGTCTCATGTCTGAACGGAAATATCCATCAGTTATCTCCATAACGACGATCAACGTGTACATGTAAAACCAGTTATTCTCGCAAAGAACTACGTTTCGCGCAAGGGCCGACCAAGTAAGACTTTGAGCAGATGAGCCCGGTCAAGTAAATGACTGTCGTGGTTGAGGGTCCTACCGTCTCCTACGTACAAGGCCTCCCTGCGCTGGATCCCAACCTCGCAGCAGGTCGAATGAGGCACATCTACGTGTTTAGCAAAGCAGGGCCTAAGACTTCGTGATCAAGATCCAACCCAACCCAGTGCCATCTTTAGTTTGGCTTCTTCTTGGTTTGGACATGCTTGTGCATGTTCACGTACTCACGCTTGAAGATTCTCTTCTCCTTTGAAATGGTGTTGGGCGAGTGATGTGGAAAAGCCAAAAATAGAGGCTCCAGTAAGATACGGTTGGTAACCGTTAGTACCAGGCTTTTCCGCGAAGCGCTCGGATAGAGTTCTGGTCGATATATATAGTCAATAGTGACGGTTTGTAAGAAGAGAATTAACAGAATTACAGTTTGTCCGTAGCTATTATTTCTAACGTCAAAAGGTCCGAAGAATTCTTTCAATCTTTCCAGTCGGCAAGCTCTAACATTTGGTGGTTGAGTAACTTGTTTTTAGCTTTTCTTTGCAGATTTACCATTAGCCTGAAATATAGTTTAGTTTTCATATAATTTTTAATTTTTTTAGATTCATTTTTATATTATATTTTTCATCATAAAATTTACTCGATCTAACGTCGTACTTAGTATAAAAGATAAATTTTACTCTCGTTTTGTTGTTGCAGCTTAAGTTGTACTTAAGCTGCAAACGAAGTTTCCTCTAATTTTTTGAGCACAAAGATGTCGATGATCGAGCCTAAACTCTCCTGATAACGGGGCTTAGCGTCGCTGTTCTTCCTCCCTTCGGGGCAGTGCTCGGGGAGGTTTTCGGCGAAAATCGGTACATTTCCCATGGAAGGAAAAGGAAACCGGGAATCTTACATTTTCGTCGGGAATTTTGTATAATTTACACTAAAACTTCAATCTTGCCTTCAGGAAGTTTTCCGGCAGATTTGGGTCAAGACCGGTAATCCTGGAAAAAGACCGGAAGTAATAGCACCATATTCCGGAACTCCCTGAGCACTGCTTCGGGGAGATGGTTACTTGGCCTTTCGAGTCTTTGTTTCTGTTGTACGGTTTGATGAGATCTTTCCATCCGTTGGTTATTCATCGCGTCGCGTGTTTCACCTCATCAAGTTAACGCATGATGGGTTTGTAAGTTACGTTTATCGTAGCACCGGATGACTTTGCATAGTGATACTATGACACTGCTTGAAATGTCAGGTTTTTGTTTTCACATATGTTAAAAAAGAAAAAATTTTCAGCATAACGTGCTCAGCGGTAAACTATTAAATCACAAACTAGAAGTGAAGTTATATAAAGGTTTCATACATGGTATTTGTTGATAGTATTTGATGTACCAATTATACTTTTCTCTCATAATTTTTTTGTACTGAGGAAAGAGCTCTTTAACTGGATGTGGAAAGCACAATCTCAGTCCTACAAAAAGAGTCTATGATAACAGAAAGATTATAGAAAACTGGCATTTATAAAATATCGACGAGAGATTATCAAAAAATGACCAGAGATGTTAATAGTTCATCCTCTATAGTTCAACCTTTTGCGCACTAAGGAAATGTTTTCATGATGATTCACCGAAATTTCTAAAAATAAAATAGTTATTTCACAATTTATGTAAAACTTTAGTTTCTGGTACCTAGTTGTGTTTCGTAATTTCTGGGTTCATATAACTTATGCTGACATTTGTTACTTCATTTAGGCCAATAAGGACCTAGTGCACTGTGTTTAGGGATATTTCTCAATTGAAACGACCCTCTCTAAATTCGTATTAAAAATGCATATCAATTTAAGGCTTAAATTTTTCTTAAAAAAAATTAAGTGATCATAGAGTATAATTTTTCTCAAAAAATAAATTATTATTCATTCATAGAGAAATTTACATTAAAATTTAGGAGGGTTGTTTGTATTTTCCTTGTTGTTTAATTTTAGTCCCTATGTTATACAAAGAGGATCGTATACGAATACACTCTCGATGGATCACACATGTAGATACATGTGAAAATTAACCAAACATGATGTAAGATGAGGCTCTAGAGTGAACTCGAAACTCGAATGCCCGTGGTGGTGCATTCGCAGCCTTTATATAGTGAGAGGAATAGTACATGATCAGCTTCCGGCCAATGCTCATCTCTCACGCGGATCGCTGATGTGGCTTACATGCAGCCTTAGATCTAGAACAACATCTAGAGGTTCAGAATGAGCCACGTAGAAGGCTCGCTGGAAAGTTCTAGAAGCTTTTTTCTAGAAACTTCCTTCTGGAAGCTTCCCGGCTGGAAAGTTCTAGAAGCTTCATTCTAGAAACTTCCTTCTGGAAGTTTCCCGGCGGACTTTTGGCGCACTCGCCTATTGGTAGAAGTACTATTTGCTGCATGTATTCTTCGGCCAACTTAGCCCTAACTAATTCTTATACCAAGGACTTCTACCAAACCAATTTCTCCTCTAGTTGATAAGTAGGACTCTACTTATTACAAACCTCCCCCCTTTTAAGAAGCAACGTCCTCGTTGCTCAACTGCTGTTCGAAAGCTTGCACTATGAGTGGGGCGTGTGCAAGATTGGTTGCAGGTTCCCATGTTGCTTCATGTAATGGATAGCCTTTCCATTTGACCAAATAATATACCCGTTGATGACGAGTCCCACGAACACGTTTCTTTAAGATGCATTCCACTTCAAACTCTTCCTCGCCATCGATAATTTGAGGCAGTGGTCGCGACTCTTGCGAATTGCCAAATTGAGGAGGTCGTGGTGTATATCGCCGTAATAAAGACACATGAAAAACCGGATGAATCTTCATATGGGGTGGAAGTTCGAGTTGATATGCCACTGCTCCAATTCTCCGGACAATAGAAAAAGGCCCGATGAAGCGAGGGTTGAATTTACGACTGCCGATCAGAGTAAGGTTGGTTGTGGATAACCAAACTTGATCACCAATCGTGAACTCTTCATGCCGACGGTGTCCATCGGCATATTGCTTTTGTCGGTTCTGAGCAACTTGTAGTTTCACCTTAGCTTTGTCCACTCCTTGTTGAATTCGTGCAACGAATTCATTAACAGCATCCACTTTGGTGTTGACTGACGACGTCGTGCTGAATCGTGTCAAACTTGCTGGTGTGAGAGGATGTTCGCCGTACATGAGATAAAAAGGTGTTTCACGAGTAGATGCATTGAGGGAGTTGTTGTAGGCAAATTCTACCAAAGGGAGTAGAGTGTCCCACTTCGCTTGCTCCTCCAGAGTAAAGGCTCGTAGCATGTCTTCAATGGTGCGATTGGCTCTTTCGGTTTGTCCATCGGTCTGTGGGTGATAAGCCGTAGACATGGCAAGTTTGGTCTTGAACAGACCAAATAGGGTTCTCCAAAACATGCTCGTAAACTGAGGACCTCTATCTGTTATAAGCACCCGTGATAGACCGTGCTGAGCAAAAATGGTGTTCAAATATATCTGAGCAAGTTGCGGTGCTGAGACGTCTTTCGTGGTCGGTCGAAGATGGATCATCTTGCTAAGCTTATCGACGAAGACGACGATGGAGTCAAAACCTGAGCTCGTCATGGGAAGTTCACACACTAAGTCCATACTAACATGTTCCCAACGTTTGGAAGGGATCGGGAGGGGTTGAAGGAGACCGGAGGGTGCTTGATTTGTAGCCTTATTTTGTTGACACATTGCACAACTCCGAGTGTATACTGCAACATCCTCTGCCATCTTGGGCCAATAGAACACTCGTTGGACTGCTTCCAACGTCTTTTCTGCCCCCATGTGTCCTGCAATGGCTGAATCGTGACATTCAGTTAGTATGGTGGTACGTAGTTCTGGATCATCTGGGATCCATAACTTCCCTTCATGGAATACCAAACCATGGTTGCGGGTGATGGTTCTTGAAGGTTTTGCTGCGACAGTCTGTGCATCTGATTTTGTGTCCTCGATCAATTTTGTCCAGAAGTCAGAATTCACCTTGACTTCAGAGACTATGTTATGCACCATAGGCATGCGGGTTAATGCATCAGCAATTTGCTTCTTGCCCTCAATGTACGTGATGGTCATGTTGAATCGCTGCCTCCATTCTGCCCAACGGATTTGTCTCTTTGAGAGATCCTTCTGCGTCTCCAAATAGACTAAAGGTTTGTGGTCTGTCTCGACCACAAAAGCCTTCTCCCCTAGATAGTGCTTCCAATGCTTAGTAGCGAGAACTATCGCCAATTCTTCTCTCTCGGTGGTGTGATAGTTTTGTTCTGCTGGTAACAACTTCCGAGAGAAGTATGCAATTGGATGCCAACCATCCTTCCATTCTTGCTGCAACACCGCCCCTACTGCCGTGCCTGATGCGTCCGTTGCTAACTTGATAGGTTTTTTTGGGTCGTACCACTTGAGGATCGGAGCATGTAGTAGCGCGGTTTTCAATGCTTGAAAACCTACTTCTTGCGCTGTTCCCCACATCCATTTCTTGCCTTTGCCTAACAGGGCAGTTAGTGGTTGTGCAAGCTTGGCAAAATGCTTAACAAATCTACGATAAAATCCTGTCAATCCCAAGAAGCTCTTAAGTTGGGTCTGATCTTCTGGAGCCTTCCATTGTTGGATGACAGCTATTTTATCGGCCATTACTTGTATGCCTTCTGCACTCACTCTGTGTCCTAAGTAGTCCACCTCCGTCTTGCCAAATTCACATTTTGAAATTTTGGCGTACAATTTATTTTGACGGAGTACTTGGAGAACCTCTCTCAAATGGTGCACATGGTCCTCCATAATTTTGCTATAGACTAAGATGTCGTCAAGAAATACAACGACTGATCTGTCTAAGTACGGCCGGAATATGTCATTCATCAGGCCCATGAAGGTGGCCGGTGCATTTGTGAGACCAAATGGCATTACTAAGTATTCGAAGTGACCATACCTTGTTCGAAAGGCAGTTTTTTCCACATCTTCATCAGCGATTCGAATCTGGTTGTACCCGCTCCGTAAGTCTAGCTTCGTGAAGTACTTTGCTCCTTCGAGTTGGTCGAACAAGTCATCCATCCGAGGTAGTGGATACTTATTCTTCACCGTTTGTTGATTGAGTGCTCGGTAATCGATGCACATCCGTAGGCTGTTATCCTTTTTCTTAACAAAAAGGACTGGAGCTCCATATGGTGACACGCTGGGCTGGATGAACCCTTTTTGTAACATCTCCTCGATTTGCGCCTTGCACTCCTCCAATTCATGTGGCGCTAGTCTGTATGGGGTCTTACAAGGAGGGGTGCTCCCTGGAATCACCTCGATTTTGTGGTCAATCCTTCGTTTTGGTGGTAACCCTGAAGGAAGATCATCGGGAAAGACATCCCCATATTCTGCTATCACTCCTGTCAAGCTTTCTGGTATCTGTCCGTCGAGTCGTGCACTCGGGACTTCTCTTATTAAACCCAAAAAACAGACATCGCTGTTACGTATAGCACTTGTACCTATTACATACAAAGGCAAGTTCTGTCTTCGAGATCTCACTCTATCTCCGAAGATTTTCCACTGTTTGGTTTTCACCACTTTTCTTCGCCAATCCACTTCAGGATTATACTGCTCCATCCACGGCATACCCAATATGACATCATAACGGGCTAATGTGATCACTCGCCACTCAATATCTTCACGATATTCACCTAAAGTAAGTTCTATCTTTCGAGGTAGAGATTCAATCTTCTCAGTCTGTCCATTGGGCAGTTCCACCTCTTCACTCTCATCACTTTCTAACTCCATTCCCAACTTCATAGCAGTCGATCGAGACAAAAAGTTCTCTGTTGCACCAGGATCGATTAGTACTCTCACCTGGGTCCCTTCCAAGACTCCATCCGTGACAATCAATTGTGCATTGTTTTTTGTCAATCTCCTTCTCCTTCCCTCGCCTTTCTTCTCCCTCCTTGCACCAGTAAGGCCGCGAGGTGCATTTATTGGTGTTCTTCGTTTCCCAGTCTTGCCTCGATTTCTTCATCTCCTTCCGTCCCATTCAGATGATTCAAAGGTCGACGATATGAAGGTCTTGGATCTCTAGGAAAACGACTTCGGCAATTTGCAGCTATGTGGCCGAATCGTCCACAGCTGTAACATCGACGTTGCTCGAGTTGAGGTGTGGCATTCCTGACACCTTCTCCTCTAGGAGCTCCTTGACGTCTTTCTTCTGGCCATCCTCGACGATCTCCACCTTGAAATTGTCGTGGCTGATAGCGGATGTTGCCTAGCTCCATGGGTGTCGGACCGTTTGCATACGGAATTTCGGATCTATTCTGATGATTTGGTGGAATCATCACTTCTCCTCCTAACGCTCCAGCAATTCTCTGAGCGCAAGCGATGGCCTCAAAAACCTTGAGTGGGTTTTGCACCATTACTTCTTGTCGAATTCTTTCCTTCAACCCCCTCTTGAAATTATCAAGAGCCTCCGTCGGACTCATATCAGTGATTGCAACTTGTAAGTCGAGGAAGGCTTCTACATACTCTTGAAGACTTCCCTTCTGTTTCAATCCCCACATCCTCGTTCGAGCCATTTGCACCGAGTCCACAGACTGGAAATTCTTCAACAACCCTTCTTGCATTGCAGTCCATGTGACTGTCCTCCCTTCCGCCAACACCGATCTCTCCCATGCATCATACCACGTGAGAGCTTTATCAGTCAAGTAGCCACACGCAAACACTCCCGCTACGTGGTCCGTGATTTGCGTACTGAAAAGTCGCAAATATCGATTCATCCGAGAAATCCAATTCTCGACTACTCCCATAAGTCGTTGGCCTTTGTACGGTTCAATGTTACATGTCTTCTTCATCCGTAGTAGCAGGGCACCTTCCTCATCGACTGGAGCTCTAACGATTTGTGCCACGGGTTCTCTTGGTGCAGATTGCTCTCCCACCACCGGTACTCCTTGAGACGATCCTCCTCTTGCAACGTCTGTCATACTCTGACCCTCGAGGTTCAGCATTTTGTTCTGTAATGCTTCAACCGTCATCTTCATCTCTCGAAATTCGGTCAGCATGCCTTGCATCAGTTCCTGCATCACCAACTCTAGATTTGGAGGTTGTTGCTCCATGATCGCTCTCTCTCTCTCTCTCTTACGACAAGTAAGTTTCAAGCTTCTTCTAGTACAGAGTTATGACGGCCACTCGGAAACGTTCGTATACTACAGGTACTACAAAAGGGACAGGAGAATCAATTATCTCGCGGTAGAAATCCTCACCAAAATTTCTAATCACAAACTCTCTATGTAACGATTTCGGTCTACAGACATAGCGGATCTCCACCCACGTGTTGAAGGGAACAGGAGCGGGTAGGTTTAGATCCATGCTCACTAAATCAAGATGTAGACGGTCAAATCCCAACTAGTTGCATATGTCACTACTGGAAGAATCACCGGGACTGGCGAATTCATCACTTGACCCATGAAATCCTCACCGAAATGATAAACAAGATACACTCGAAAATGCTCTCGACGTATATACATAAGCTTGATATGGAAAGGATTCAAGAATGGTAATTCTGGAGCTGGAAATCTACCCCCATCCATCACATAGCTCTCTTGATCCTTTCGGCGCACTCAGAGTTTCAATTGCTAGGTACCTCGATCAAAGGTCCTTCTAAGAGGGGTAATCCGCTCTCTTAGAGTTTCCTGCTCTGATACCATTGTAAGATGAGGCTCTAGAGTGAACTCGAAACTCGAATGCCCGTGGTGGTGCATTCGCAGCCTTTATATAGTGAGAGGAATAGTACATGATCAGCTTCCGGCCAATGCTCATCTCTCACGCGGATCGCTGATGTGGCTTACATGCAGCCTTAGATCTAGAACAACATCTAGAGGTTCAGAATGAGCCACGTAGAAGGCTCGCTGGAAAGTTCTAGAAGCTTCTTTCTAGAAACTTCCTTCTGGAAGCTTCCCGGCTGGAAAGTTCTAGAAGCTTCTTTCTAGAAACTTCCTTCTGGAAGCTTCCCGGCTGGAAAGTTCTAGAAGCTTCATTCTAGAAACTTCCTTCTGGAAGTTTCCCGGTGGACTTTTGGCGCACTCGCCTATTGGTAGAAGTACTATTTGCTGCATGTATTCTTCGGTCAACTTAGCCGTAACTAATTCTTATACCAAGGACTTCTACCAAACCAATTTCTCCTCTAGTTGATAAGTAGGACTCTACTTATTACACATGAATACCATTTTTACTCATGGATTATAATTTTAGAGACCTAGACTCGGTTCATATGACTCCGGTTACCAGCGCTCGGACAGTACAGGCTGTCTCTGTATACTCCGGATCCGCCGGTTAAAAATTGTTGGATTCCCGGTCGAGAAGAGAAATTTAGCTTTCTTACAATCTAAGAGAATCTATCCGAGGCGCTTTACATAGCAGTCGGCCCGGTTCGGTTTCAAACCGGAAGGTTTTACATGGAACCGAACATAACTGAGACCAGTTTGGTTTTAAATTTTCAAACTAAATCATTTATAAATTAAATTATTTTAAAAATTTAGCAAATCGAACTGTTTTTGAACCAAAATCGTTTTTTTTTAAGTTTGAACTGAACCAGACCGTTTAAAACAATCTTGAACTGTACTAGATATAATTTTTTTCAATAAAATTTCAAAACTTTTGTGATTAATATAATTAACTTGATACTAGAGTATTCAACTTACTATCTAAATTATATTATTCATGTTTATTATCATATCAAATAAATTTATCATTACTAAAATTTTAAAACTATGGCACCGAACCGCTTAAAGATCAGTTTTTTTTTAACCGAACTAAGTCATTCATGTAAAAACCGAGCCATTTATCAAAGTTTGAACCGAGCTCGGCTTGAACTGAACCCTCAAATAGAGTTCGGTCCTGTACGGTCCGGTTCAAAGCTGATCCGAGCTCACTCCTAGCTGTACAGTAACAGTGAGCCCGGGGAAGGAGATTTCTCCGGTGAGTTCGTCAAACGACAGCCGTATTGTGAACGGTGAGACCATACGGCTAGTCACAAATCACTAACACATGAGTATTTGAACAAGGAGTCACACAAGCTGTAGGTGAGAGACCAACACGTGTGATTTCAAATACTCTCATACCAAGCAAATGTTACTCATGGAGAATCTAGAAATTTGCCTGATCACACTTCTAATAGATTTGTTGTGCTTTATTACGTATCTCTTAGCTATGTATTAGAGAGTATCAAAGTTAAAACAATATTCTTTTAACTTTGACACTCTCTAATACATAGCTTTGACATGCCCTATTGTTTAACTATACCCTGATCTACTATCGACAGTAAAACTAATTACTATCTTTCACCATGAATGCGTAAAGAACACAACATGATTAAGAACTCAAACGCAACAACAGTTTCAAAACTGCATAAGACTGAATACACTGTGAGAGACAAGGTTGATATTAAGCAGGAAATCCCTGTACACAGTTTTAGTTTGTCAAATAGAGTTGGAGATGTAAGCACAGTTTCTTGTATTTTCGGAGAAGAGTTTTGGCCGAATCGTTTTGAGTTTTATATGTGCGGTTTTGGAGACTGTATGTGCTAAGATGTCCTTGCTGGACATTTTTTAACACGCACATTACCACCTATCGACTCACTTTCAAAAAGTGTAAATGCAGTGTGGGGAAGATTATTAAGAATGCATAAAATGCCAAATCTAAAGAGAAAATTAGAGATTTTCATCCATAATTCAAGACAGACTCGATCATTCTCGATATAATTCAACATGTATTCATTTTTTGGTCACAGACTGGACCTTCTAATGTGTAGTGTAAATAATTAAGAAAAGAAATAAAGGTATTACATGGATCTTTTCACTCATAAATGCTTCAAATCTTACTACATTTGCCAGATATTGCGACTGACTTTGGCTCGTAGTCCTTGTGCTTCCAACATATTCGTATGAATGAAACCCCTTACTTTGATTTAGTACATCAGGTGAGCATGCTACCGCACTTCTATGCTAGGAGGCGCATTTAGACCTGCAGCACTTATGGTTCAAAGAGCATGCACATTCTGTTCTTCGTTTGTAAAGAGAAGTTGATGCCGAGAAGTTCCGAGAGAGCAATTAGAGAAGATCAAAGTTTTTCTCAACAATAGAATATCTAAAATAAACTGAATACCTCAAAGAGCTTCTTATACTCTTCACTTTCTAAACTAGTTAAATCAAAGTTAACTCTCATTTTCTTCTCCACCCTCTCTAGTGTTCCGAGATCCTATCAAGACTCTGAAGAACTTATTAAGTTCTTCATGTTTAGATCTCTGGTTATTAAATCTCTCTTTCTTCTCTCCTTTCTCTCGTGTGTCGAAATCGTATCTCGACCTTTGAGTTTATTTCCTCTGTTTATGTTTTTCCTCTTTTATTCTCTGCACGAAACCACACTTTGGATGCATATTTTATTTCTTTTTACATCATACTCGTTTATAAAAGTTTATAAAAGTCTACTCATTGATGTCTTGTGAGGTTTTTACATTGATCGATGAGTTGATCATGATTTATAAATAATAAGTTAAAGATGTTAATGTTAATATGTATCGTATGCATGTGATACAATTACGATGTGAAGAGCTTATGGCTCTGTTCTATAGAGCCCTTTGAATCTGCCATCTGTATGAAACTTTACATTCTGACATAAAACAAATAAAAATAGTACATCAGTGGCAGTGGAGTAAATGCATAATCCCTTTGGATATATAAGAGAGACAAATCCAGATATTCTGGCATGTAAAACTGTTAACGTGATTCAATCTTATAACAAAGGCAGTTATTTGAAAGTATGCATATTCTCCTCTTCCAAGATGGAAGAGTCCATCATGCAGCACTAAATATTTTACCTAATTTTTATGGAAAGTAGGATTATAAAATAAATTAATGTTTTACATTGTATAATTTGTACTTGGTGATATGTTCTCAATCTTGTAGTTTCAGAAGTGTATTTTTGCACGTTAGCTTTATGGGTTATGTCCGAAGAATTTAGACTTTTCAACTTTTGTTGTTCGTTAACAATTAATTATTAGCATAAGTTTGCCTAGAATTTATATGTAACACTTACATATTTCCTCATATCACCAAGTAAAATGACCTTCTCTCGTAGCTTGTCATAACAGTAGGTTACGACACACACCATAACATATAACTCTACAGAAATCTGTAAGATGATATAAATGACTATAAGCCGAGAGAATTGGCACGACAAGAGGGGCATGAATCCATGTTGCATACATGGATTTGAGCTTATACAACTGAGGTATCTCTGTCGATCTGTATCCGTAGAAAATTCGTATATATACAGTTTATCTCGTATAACATACTGAATATGCATCCCAAATGAGTGAGGGAAAACAGAGACACAAAAGGAGAACCAAAAATATAGATTTGAACTTTTTTCAATTGATTCGCTAGACTGAAAAAATAGAAGTTTTTTCTGTAGTAAGTAAACATTACGACACTGCACCAAAGATCGAGATTTATTTTGTCACTACATTGAGCACTAATCCAAATCTAAATTTAAATATCTAAATTTAAATTATTATATTTAAATATTTTTCAACTGAACGTAACACGTGGACTGTGGGAAAAAGAATAACTTATAAACGTTGTGAGTTGAAACTTAGCCTCTTCTACTATAAAAGAAGTGTTCCAGACGAATAAAAATTAATTTATTACTTAACTTTTTTCACAAAAAAGATTAACTCATACATTAATGTGCATCCATAATAGGCATCCAACTTGGGCTTTCGATCGGAGGAAAGAAAAAGATAAACGAGGAAATATTCCAACTTCTCATTTGTTACGAGATGTACATAAGGAATATAATACTATTTTTGTCGTTTTTAGACATATCTTAATTTTAGATCATAAATTCGTTATTATCATATCTTACCGGTTAGATCTAGCAATTTTACTGGACAATGTCGGGTTGTGTGGAGACTGGAGTTCTCACTGGTTAGAAAGTCCAGGTAACTTGTTTACACGGCTCAGCGACTAGTTCTTCATAGTGAACTACGGTTACATACAGAACTTGCTACCTGCTTGCATTGCTCAGGAAACCAGCCGGTCGAAGTTTTTGTTTGTTATCGCTCTAGCTCTCCTCTCCGATACGTCGACTGTGAAAGCAGGAACTGGCGAAAGCAAAAGAAGTGGAGGAGTCATTTGTCGTGTAGTGTATTTTATCATATATACACACGGTTAACGGATGAAACAGAAGTAAAACTTATAAAGAATAGAGTCAAACCCGGATCAATCCTTAATTTATATGCTGGAATTTACATTGCTAGCGTAATTTTTTGTTGTTATGTGATAAAATAACTATACGTGAATTATGAAAACTATAATAATAAAAAGAGAAAACCTATTGTCATGTAACGAGATGGACGGAAGGAATCATGGTAAAAAACTGAAAAATGGAAAAAAATAAAAACATAAAATTCGAGTTGTTGTGAAACCTCAAAAAAAATTTAATTTAACCTAAAATTTCGCCAATGCATACCCTCAAAATCCTGTTGTAACCTGAGCTCCTTGTTCATGACGCATTAAGTACGAATGAGTAATTACTCACTGCTCGCATGTGTTAGCAAAAGATATCTTAAACCCACTGAAGGTTTGTGTTTTTGTAAAATTTGAATTTTCAGTTGTGGAGAAGCGAGGTTTATCATATCATGGCTTTTCCTTTCCGAATATGACACGGTTATTCATATCGTCCACCGGAAGCCATCACCGTCATACTTACACGTAGCCGTCTCCAGCGATATACATATATGTCTGCTATTGTCGTCTGGTTGGTGTTCACAATCCGGTACCAGTATTGACGTCTTAGCTGCATCAGCAAAATCTAAGTGGTTCTTCAAGGAGCAAAAAAACGACGCTCTAAGTAAAGTAAAAAAGAATATTACACTTTTGCATGTCCCGCATGTCACTTTTTCATTATTTATCAGTAGTATGCTTAGATCACATAATAATTGAACATTTTTCTGCTTTTGAGAAAAAAATCCCCTTTCTTTCAGCCCCTTTTAGTAAGGCGGCGGATGGACTTGTTGTATTAAGAACCACAAATAGGATTTCTAGATACTTTTGCTTTATTCTTTCGTTCTTCTTCTTCTTTTGTACTTGCATAAGTGCCAAATGTTTTTATCCGTATTCACATTATTTCTTGTATATTGTAATTTAAAATCCGACCACAAAGTGACTAGATTCTATTTTCCATGCAAAGTGATCAGTCGTATACTGTAGAACCTTGTTACAGTTACATGTTTGTGACTAAATATAAACACAAATTTAAATATATAATCGCTTTTTAAATTTATGATTATATTCGTATAGTCACTTCATGTGGTGAAAGATATACCACTAAAAAACTTAACAAGCTACACTTTGTTCAAGTTTTTGGCTCGTTGCTTCTCTAAGTTGAACAATGTGCTTTTTTTGTGACGAAAAGATAAATTTTTGGATTTGAAGAAAATGATACAGGACACTAATCATACTTCTGGCCCCTTATAAACTATTTACTGCTCTTAATCTAATTAGGTATATAGTCATATTTTTTGTTTTCAGTGACTCTAATATACAAATATAAACAAGATAATTGTGATTATAATGAGAGATTTTTACAAAAATAATTCTATTTCTAAAAAAATATTTTTATATCGTGTTTGTAACTATATCAGATGTGATTATAAAAAAAATTGATAATCTGATAATTTCATATTTGGTTCTATTTTTCTCCCATAACTAAATTGCCATCCTCGATGGACTACCCTTCCCAATACACTGAGATTTGTTACGAGTAGTTGCTGGAGACTATTTGAGAACTTTTTTATTTACATATTTAATTTCCTTTCTGTAATTTTATATTTGGAAGTTCTTTAGGCCGAGGTCTATGACAACTATATCTGTATACGTTATCTTACAAGACCATTGATATGGATTAAATGGTTTGGATAAGAATTATACTCTATGATCATGAAACCATATGGAATATATTGTACTACTTCACGTAAAGACTGCTGCGATCTTGAACAACGAAATATTTAAATCCGATGAACCTTAAACCCCCGATATGAGGTTTATTGGAGTAGAAAAAAATATTTTCTTGATATTCAAAGTATACTGTGATATAAAAAGGAATATTCGTTTTCAGGCTTTTATAGTCATACCGGGGATTTAACCTAAGCGTTGAAATTCGTTGTCTGTGACCTTACCTGAATTAAATAAAATGCACCCTCAAGAACAGATAACTGCCTTTCCGTATAAATGTTAGACTTGTCTTCAGGAGTTGAAGATGCTCTTAGAGTTAGAGTTATAGTTTCAAAGAGATTCAGAATAGATTTGTCACTATTTCTATGTTTGAAATTATATTCTAAGGTATTTAAACTTAAACAGATCTCACACTCACGTACGTAACTAAGTACATAGAACTCTGATAAGGAATATCAAGGTCAAGAACGAACGTTACAAGCCATGAATAATAAGCACATGCTGAGCTTGAACCCGACAAGCTTTTTGTCACGCCGTCGAAGCGGGAAGGTCAGCTACGAAAAAGCTACTAGAGAGTGTCAAAGTTACGAAGATATATTCTTCGACGGACAAGAGAAAATACACCATAATTTTTGCATGAGTAATTTAAGTAAAATTTAAGTAAACGAGTGAATTCTGGGTCATCTTTGGAAATAGACACTGTGATTTTTGTATTAAATTTTTTCTTGTTATAACACTGAGAATAAGTAGTTAGAGCAGTAGATTCACCACTGCAATAAAGTAAAACGAGTGAAAAGAATGAAGAATTGTTAGAAAAAACAGCAGTGGGTGTCTGGTCGCAGTCGTGACTCCTTCATGCGGATCTCGAATCTTCAAAAAAAAGTTCTAACTTTGACACCCCATATTATAGTTTCTTACCTCGATCTTAGTAAAGAAAAAGAAGAGCGCTTTTTTATTAGTGCTCATGCTCGGAAACCAGAAAAAGCGAGTTAGTTTTTCGTCAAAAATGCACATAATTTCAACTCACATAATTGCTCCGCTGTAAACATAAACTAATTATATGTGGAAGGATATTTGAAGACTTGGATTTCTATACTTCATTATTTAGTGTGAGAAATATATTCGGTGAATATAGCAATGACAAAAGGTTAGATTAAAGGTACTAGGACGTCTTAAATATCGATTGTAAAGTGTTATGAGGGTCCTTGCCAAACCTCTTATATCATGTGAACGTAAAGAGAACAGGGTATCTATAGAGGTACCTCTTAGATTTTTATGAGCAATGCTATAATTCATGTAAAACAGACTCACTGATAGTTAATAAAATTTCTCTGTATCTCCGCTAGCGTTTTCAGAATAGAGGTAGGAGGTTCATCCATTCGATCCAACACCCCAAGCACCATTCGGTCAAAACGTCATAGCTCATGTGCATAGTTGCCTTTGTATTTATATGTTGCGTGTTACGTCTGAGAGCTGCTTGTGCTGCGTTCCAAAATACTTGCATCTTGTATTTTTTACTGGATTCTAGATACTATTTTGCAAATCTTAGGGGTAACCGCATACACAGTTTGTCGTCTACATTTTCGGTTTCTGAAGCTAGGCTTCAGGGTTGGACTGAATTATGTACTTCGCACATTCTCTCAGTTTCAATTCACGATACGAAAATAGTCTGCCATACATAATATATTGTTTCACGAGACAGGTTCTAAACGAGCATGATTCCACTAAACGGCTTGCATTTCCGTGTAGACACGTGTGTGTGTGTCTGTCCATGTTGGCAGATGGATTGTCAAGTTATAAACATGTAAATGATAGATTTTGATATTCGCACGTACTTGAAACTGCGGGCTTGTCTGTGTGGTGCTCTTTCAGTTTAAGACAAAATAGACACAGAGAAAATGATAGCAGTTTCACAGACTCGGCACAATATAATAATCTGAAATAATGTCCAACAATCGGAACTGAAACTGGTGGTGCGGTAACGCTCTTAGAGAGACAACGAAATGCTAAGATAAATGGACTCTCGCTTCACCACGTGTATGCCCCTGCTACGAAGGATTTCCGGTGAGTGAGAGACTGCACGAATCATTCTTGTTACACAAACATCCGGAACTCACTTGAGATACACTCATTCACACAAGAAAGAGGAAAAACAAATTCTTCGGTTTCTTATAGCCATAGTTGGATGGTTTGAGATACACTCATTCACATAGGAAAGAAGAAAAACAAATTCTTCGGTTTCTTATAGCCATAGTTGGATGGTTTGGGTAGTTCTGAAATCCAAATTCTTATCCTCTTATTCATCATGATCTGAACGTAAGGTACTTCGGAAAATTGAAAGTGATACGAAGTTTGATTGTCTAATTTGATATATATTGTAGAGATTGATTCAAAGGGAGAGATTTTTTATCAACTTTAGTTTACTTACGACTTGTCTTTTTCTTTACGACTCGATAGACTCAAATTTTTAGTCTTGATCTACACTAGGGGGATTAAACAGAGACTAGATTGTTATGTTGTGAAGTGTGCTGCAACTTGGGGTCAATTTATATTTATTAAATTTTAGCTTATTATTTTGAATATATTTTTTATTTTTCATGAGAACTCTGAACAGCTTGTTCTAATCATCAGAGTGATCAGATCTATCTGTAAAGGAAGGGATCTGAGATCCAACAGTCCATTTTGGTGATGTGCGTGGCTTTAGACCACAAGAAGAAGATTTTGAGGGTTACATCACACGCGATGAACAAATAAAACGTTTGAGCTATTTGGACTTGAATCTGAACGTCTTAAGAGCTAATGAAGTTAGGATATAGAGTCCTCTTTCGACTTCTGAACTTTCTGAAGATCCATTTGCGAAGAAAACTCTTCTCAGTTAGGTTTTTTTGGTAATTTTGTTATCGCTTTCGATGTTTTTTTTACTTGTTTAGGTTCCAGTTGCTTGTTTGTGAATTTTATGTAGTTTTTTCTTTTTTTATTCTGATGGATTTTAGATCTTGTTTCTGAACCTGGATTGAGAGTATCTATTACGAAGTAATTTTGGATAGCAAAAAGTGTTAGCTTTCAATCAAATTATGCTTCGCTGGTTTTTGTCCTAGACTTGGATGAATATAACAAACTAATGTCTATTCAGAAGGATTCTCTCTCTCCATAACCAAGAACTTTGCTTTTTGCCAGATAGAAGCTTTTCTATCTGGCATTTTCTCAAGCATTGTTTACATCTATTTCTGATAATCACCTAAATTTAGAGTTTTAGGTTCGAGTATGACTACAAGTACTCCGGGTGACCAATATGCATGCTCTTTCCACTTTTTGAAAAACACAAGGAAAAGGACAAACGGATAAGTATTCAAAAAATTTTACAATTTGGTTGGTCAGAGACGAGTGAGAGATGACTATCTCGAAACATACTTAAATAAAGTATTTACGTACGTATTGATACCAGGAGATGGTAATAGGGTAACAGGATAGAAAACGAAAGGAAACATGTCTGATCTTGAAACAAACTAAATTTGCAAGTAATCTAAAAACAGTTCAGAACAGACTGAGAATAAAGTCAAAAATTTAAGTGTCTAAATTTATAAAATATCTAAAAACTAAGGGTCTAAAAACAATTCTCTGTTACTAACAGCATTACACAAGTTACGAGAGAGAGAAAGAAACCATAAGTACAGGATCTACAAACAGTCTCATCTTACCATAAAAGGTTCAGTCAACTAATCATATTTTCATTTAAACATCTTTAATTTATGGCCTAACCCCTCCACAAGGAAAGGTTAGGACATAAATTAAAGGGGATGTATATTCCCCCTCATTTTCCGGATTTGCTTTCAGAGAATTTGAAAATTGGACCGTTATGCTGAAAATGGTTTTGGTGACTACGTGATCATCCTAACTTGATATATGTGAAATAAAGAATTAAATCAAAGCTGTTCACCAAGAAAAGATAAATGAAGGTATTTTTTTTAATTAACTATTTTCTACTCGAACTTTCTTCGTCAGCCAGTCTGCGGTTGTCCTTCAAGACTTGACTTGTGTGTAAAAGTATGTATGCCAGTTCACTTTGCAGAACATACGGACGAGTCGTATCTTTTAGTACACAGCCCTACTGTAGTGCTGTGCATGAAGACAAACGATAATTTGAAAATATAAAATTAGAGGTTTGACTAAAAAGGAAAGCTGTTGTCATGGGAAAGGAGGGTCGGTGACGGTAGCTCCTTATAGTGGAAAGTCCGAACCTGGAAGGCAGGCCGGCCTCCAAACAGGAAACGATCGGCCGAAGGGAATGTTGGGAAGGCTCGGAGGTGGCGAGGCGAGGCACGACTTGCTGCCATTCGGGCTCGGTCGGCCAAGTGCTAGAGACGAGGGAGAGCGATGGTCGAATGTGGCGCCTCCCCTTGCGGGCAGGCGAGGCGAGCGGGACGGGAGGGGAGGACGAGAGAGGAAAGATCCTGAAACAGAGGAGGACGCAGATCTTTGATTGACGAGAAAGAGACGGACTAGACAAGAGAAGCACTGTTCCCGAGAGCAATTCATGCATATACAGAGAAATTTATCTGGAGATGCAACAACAACAGCTGCAGCATCTGCATCAGGGTCAGGTTCAGCAGCAGCCTGCGGAGAGCTGTTCCTGGCTTCCCTCTGTGGAATGCAAGAGGCGGAATCGAGAAGGAGGCTGAAACATAAACTTACAGATACGAGCGAGAGAAGAAGACGACTACACCGACTCGAGAGTCTCGTCCAGCATCCGCAGCACCTGCAATCGCAGGAGACAGAAGAGAAGAAGAAGAAGAAGAAGAAGAAGCTTGAGAGGAGGCAGAGAGTAGGTGACAAGGTTTCGAAAGTATGCAGCGGATGGTTGCTACTCAGTGAGGAGGAAGACAAAGGGGAGCCGTACATCGAGGGAGCGAGCAATTGAGCATTCTTGTTCAGTTCTGAGGATTCTGTAAATTCTCTGGGATTTAACGCTTCTCTTAATTTTACCTCTTATGCAAAGGAGACAGAGAGCGACAAGAGACAGAGAGATGTACTTGTTGCCAGAGAGGAGAGGAGAGCAGTTCAGTGCAGTCCTCCTCCTCCAGGCTGATCGCACGTAGGCGAGAAAGAGCCTTTGAGTCGAGCTTATGGGCTGTGAGTCTCTGATGAGGCTAGCCACTGAGCAAACCAATAATGAAGTCATAATGAGCGTGATATGCTGTTGCTCTTCGCTCAAGTATGCTGGCGACTGATAAAGTACTGTGTCGCCTCAGTCCTGAGTTAGTAATCAACTCGTTTGCGCGTGCGTTACTTCTTGTAGTCTTGGCCGAGAGGGCAGTGAGACCATCAGCATGCTTTCAGAGAGAGGGATCCAGGGGAGAAGTCTTAGTGTCAGTCGGAACATCGTCAATTGTTACTGAAGGTGCGCAGTGAGCTGGAGGGCAATTGACGTGATTCCGTCGCAAATTGCGAGAGGATTAAGCACTGAGCAACAGTTCCGTCCTTTGGGCCAATGGGAGCAGCTGTAGGACGGAATAGAGACAGCTCGGAATCCCTGTACAACCCTGCGGGATTGAAGAGAGTCAAGGGCGTTAATGGGAAGAGCATGCAGGTGGCTGCAGGACTGACTTGCTTGCAGTTCGCTTTCGCTATATACGCCACCTTCCTTCTGTATTTCATGAGTCCGGAAATCTTAAACCCACCATGGAATGTTTGGGGGAATCAGACGAGTCTGAAACTCTCCGGTCCATCAGATTCCAGCAAGGAAGGTATCCATGGAGGAGGAAGTACCAAGCGCGAGCTGCTGTCTCTGGTCTGTGAGACCGAGAAGATCGAGTTTGAGCAGAAGGTATCCAACGACACAAAAATGATAGGGATAAAAACAGGCTTATACAGTGAGATTCTCGAGTTCCAGCAACGGACCAGAGGATGTGAGACACTTGATGAGCTGATGAATCTGCCTTCAACGAGTTCCGGAACGATGAAGCCAAAAGTTACAGTTGTGCTCAATCATTTTCAAAGGAGGACACTGTGTGCACAACTAGATGCTCTGTCGGATCAAACGCTTCCTTTCCATAACATCTGGGTGCTAGCGTTTGGGAGCCCGAATGAGCAGTCTCTACGTCATATTGTGGAGGCATATAATGATACCCGGATATTTTTTGTGGGATCTACCTATGACTTCAAGTATTTTGGGCGATTCCAGCTGGCTTTACAAGCGGAGGAAACTGATTATGTTTACATGTTGGATGATGATATGATTCCTGGGAGGAGAATGCTTGAAATCCTTGCGCATGTGGCCGGGACAGAGAAATACCGCAATGCTGTGCTTGGAAGCATTGGGCGAATTCTTCCTTTTCGACAAAAGGATTATAGCTTTCCCAGCTACCGGAAATTTGGTTCCAGAGAAGCTGGGATTTACATACCGGATCCAGCTTACAAGATTATCATTAATCAGATGGTGCAAGTGGACTTTTTGTCGAGTTCGTGGTTCTTATCAGCCGATCTCGTGAAGACCTTGTTCATCGAGACTCCTTTCACTTTTCAGACAGGAGAAGATCTGCATCTGAGGTGGGTAATTGGCACCTTTTGATCGAAACCTGCACTCTCAAGATTCTGCAGTCTGGCATTTTGGTTGGAACCTGTAGCTTCAAGATCTTTACCACAAAGGGAATGAACAAGAAGAAGTCATCCAGTTTTCCGTTGTAGATTGTAATGTTCTTCATTTCGTTCTTCTTTCTGGGCTTTTGTGGGGTTACGGATAAGGTTCAGGTATTCTAGTGCATCAGGAGCAATATCAGCAATATGATGGTATTGCTGATATTACTCTATTGGCATAGAGTAATATGACCATTACTACCTGGGAACGTTATCGTGTCTCGTTTAGTTTCCAAGTTGACAGTCATCTGGATCTGTTCCGCTGTGTTTTTGTTTCCTTCTAATCCAGAATAGTTACTCACGAGATTCACATGGCTGTCTCGGTACAGTTACCAGTTGCAGAAATACAGGGATGCTGGATCTTTCGTTGTGCCGGTGGATCCAAATGATAAGGACACTTGGGGTGACAGTGAACACCGGCTCGCTCAAATCTCGGAGACTACTGTAATTCACAGCAATATCGTGAAAACACGTGACGATCAATGGTGGAGGACTCTCAGTCGTGGATACTTGACACAGTGGGCCGCAATGTATCCACAACAATGTGATGCGTTGTTTTACGCTCATACTCTGAGTGAAGTGGCGGCTCTGGCTCCCTTGCTTTTAGCCTTCCGAGCTGCTACCGGAAAGAAAGCTTATGTGGTGGTACCTGGCGGAGCTCAGTGTCCTTGTGAAGCGGCAGCTGTTTTGTTGGGGTGGCCACCCCAGAGTTGCCATGAGAGGCGATTCAAAATATTTGATCTCGAAGTGGGGTCGATACACAAGCACCATTCCGAATCTTCGCTAATTCAGGAGATCTTGGCCTCTATGAAGGGCTTGATCAAGATCCATAATCCCTCCTTGATCTTTACAGTGTCAGATGTGGATGATAAGGTGCGAGATGCATTGAAAGTTGCTGCGTCTCGAGGCAACACCACAGTCGTTCAGCTTCCTCGGAACTCTATAAAACACGCACTCTGGATTCCAGACGTCAAGTCCGCAGCTCTGAGAAGTAAGACTCACGACACATCCTGCTAACGTTTCTATTTTCTCCACATCTGCTAACGTTTCTTCTTTGCCCGTTCTCTACTCCGTAGTTTCACGTGCACGTGGTTCTGCCTTGGAGTTTACTACTTCAGAATTCTGTTCCGATTCTTGGGAAGCTAGCAATATCAGGAGCTTACCGCTTTTGGCGAGTCACAGTCTCTCATAGTGGAGTGTGCTATTAATTTCTGGTTTAAGTTATCGTTGATATGAACTTCCATGATATGAACGTTCATAATTTTCTTCCACGAGTTGTGAGGTGAAGACGTAGTGGTCTTTGTTCTGCAGTAACAGGGGTGTTGGATGATGGTTTGGCAGATTGGAACAAGATGAAAATCACAATCAGCATCATCACTCAGAATCGGGCACATTCCCTTCAGCGGTTGTTGGATTCCATTACCACTGCTTACTTTCTTGGTGATAGGATAGACATCTCTTTCAACATGGACAGCAAGGTCGATGAGCAGACACTAAACCTGGTTAATAATTTCGTGTGGCCCTACGGTAACAAGATTGTACGACGGCGGATTATTCAAGGTGGTCTTATTCGTGCAGTTAGCGAGAGTTGGTACCCAACATCAAATGATGACTACGGTTTACTCCTGGAGGATGACATTGAAGTGTCTCCTTTCTTTTACATGTGGCTCAAGTATGCTCTTCTTGTGTACCGCTACGACCCAGCTGTTTCGCTACCAGAACTTAACGCCATAGCGCTTTACACTCCAAGGGTGGTCGAGGTGGTGAAGGAAAGGCCTGCCTGGAACGCCACTGATTTTTTCAGATACTCTCATCCAAATACGCCCTACTTGCACCAGCTTCCCTGCAGCTGGGGTTCACTCTTCTTCCCTGAACGGTGGCGTGAGTTTTACAAGTATATGGGGATGCGTTACACTGTAGATGCCAAGAAGAATCCAGTGCAGATACCACGATCTAGAACAAATGGGTGGCAAGCCTCTTGGAAGAAGTTTCTCATCGATCTTATGTACTTGAGGGGTTATGTTACCTTGTACCCAAACTTCCCTAACCAGACTAGTTTCTCCACAAATCATTTAGAACCGGGTGCTCACATCAACGCAACGGATAATGTTCTCAAGCACAAGAGGGAAGATTTTGAAGTCCCTCTCATTGTTGAGGACTTCTGGAAAATACTTCCCAACCAGAAGCTCCCTCCTCGTTCTAAGCTCCCTGTCCTGAACCTCTTCAACCAGGCTGCTAGTTTGAAAGGGTTGAAAGCAGCAGGGGCTAAGTTGGGTCAGGATGTGCTGGAGTGTGATCGCACTCAAGTTGTCGCTGTTGATCAAGGTACTGGGGAACCTGTACAGTGCTCCACATTTTAGCCATTGTTCCGTCTTTCCCGTGCTAGCACCCTGCCTATCCAGTTAGTTCCAGAGATGGGAAGGGTCTTGTAGCTTATCAACCAGCAACCAGTATCTCCGTAGGCTTGTCAGGAATATTTTAGTCACCACCATTCTTTCATTAGTAGTCATTGTTTACAGTGGTTTGGAGCTTATGTATCAACCAGCAAGAAGTACCGAGTCTGCGTACTCCCTACTGGAATAAGTCCCAAGAAAACAGTTACAGCCGATTTGTTCATATGTCCTTATCAACCTCGTCTACACTAGTGGACCGAGCCGAGCTGATCTGAGATTCTTTTCTCCACCGTTACCCTCCTTTCTAGTTAGCAACTTTTGGCGGTAGAAAATGGAGAAGAACTTTCAGCTCAGCTCATGACTTAAGAAAGACCAGCGACTCAATTTGCTCCAGGGAAATCAACCTAGTTGTGACCAGCCAACTCTCGCATCAACCTTGGCGAGATGACTTCAGTCCCTTTAGATGATGTGTTCAGATTTGTCCGTCTGCTAGATACGGGTAGGCTCCGTGTCACTGGAAATTTAGGGCCTGAATTCAATACATAAAAATGAAATCATATATCACTCATGTGCTCTGTCTTTGTGTTGATCTTCTTTATCTTGTGGTGGGGAGCCTCATCCTTTCTTGAATCAGTTGTCTGCCATTGGAGGACCACTGATGCAAACAACTCTCCTCAGAGTTGTGAGCTCACTTATTTCTGTGTGTGTCCAAAGGGACGCACAGGGGGCATCTGAGAGGATTGTATTGACCAAAACCTTGGTAAGGAAATACTACTTATGATTCCCAGCAGAGAGAAAGGTGCAGCCAGCACAAGGAAGAAGAACACGGACATGATTCCCCAGAGATTTACTTGATCAAACCCCAGAATGAATTTCAGACTGTCTGAAATCAAACCTTCTTATAATTGATCACTTGGAGTTGCTAGTCATGCATGTAACTTTGTCTAGTCACATCAATAATTGATAATCAATAATTGATACGCTTTTTGATAAGAGCAATGACATCTGAAATATATCTGGATAAATTAACTTTAGACAGTTCGTTGACTTCTCTCTACATTGTCGCTTCGTGGACCAGTTTATACTTGGAAAGGTGAATTTCCACGTGCATTCCAAAAAAGTGCATGAGTGAAATAACAATTTTTGATCTACTTTCGGATAATATCTATTTTTATTACACCAAGAAATAGAGTTCGTTGTAGAATTCTCATGGACATTTCATTTACTTCATTTGAAATGTTATTAGATTGGAAAGATAAAAAAAAAAGTTAAATTTTAGGTCTTTCTTGTTGATTGGGTATTTGTGGTTCTTGGTTCTATACTAAGGGCCTAAGGAGGTTGCTTACAGTGTCTTGTCAAGGACTGACTATTGAGTGAAAAGAGATTGGGAGATAAGATTTTCTAAACTTTTTCAGAGTTTGAATATAAGTGTATCATTCGTGTAGAGCTCAACAAGTAGAGCAAGTTACATTACTACTATCTGGATGGAGACAAAGATAATAAATGATGGATTTCACTATGCTAGAATTCAGATTTTTTGATGATAAACATTTTGTACAATTTTTCACTGTTCTTCAAGACATGAGCGAAACCACTAAACTCTTAGAGACTCCTAGACATAGAGATGTAAGGGTTTTTGTAATCCTTTCTTGTAGAACGAGATGGAAGGGTTGTAAAACTTATTGTTAGAATCCCGTCAAAGTTAATACAAAAGATAGAGAGGTATGATGAAGAACTTGTACAAAAGGTTAAGGACATGTACAAAGAACAGAGATGGAAGATTGGGTTGGTGATGTTTGATCATGATGGGTGGAGCCAGTTTACGCGTATGGAAGACTTGAGAGAAATACAAAAAAACATATTGAAAGACAAGTTTTAGAGTTATGTTATGCAAGGATTATGGGGAGAGATGATGCAATTTTTGATATATTTGAGGAGTTTGTGTGTATACTGTCGCTTGCAAGTTGTTTGAATGACATGAGCAAGTTGATGAAGAGATGATATAACAATGATCACAGTCACTCTCGACGGGTATACGAGGTTATATATCTGCGATTCTTTTCTCATCCAATGCAGAAGAATGAAGGAAGAGATGCAATTTGTTGGTGTGCATTTCCTCAAGAGGTATAAGTACATGCAAAGTACAAGTCTGTAATGAACAAAGTGAAGCTAGTAGCAACTTAACTACCTGCTAACTTGCAGCAACAAGTAGGCACTTGTCGTACGTATACACATAGTTACACAACATACATCGTTGTCTAAACTACAAAATATATAACAAACACAAAGTGTCATACACATAAACAAGTATACCACAATAATACGAGAATATCTAAATAAACACCTGTCAACCAACAACAGATCACTCATGAATCAAGCCAAACTCACTCTGTGCTCGTAAAAACCTTTTAACTATTCACTAAGCACATCTACCATAGCTAAGAGCTTGAAGAATCAACTGGAGGAAAGTGAGAGACTACAAGGTCCAACTTGAAATATATTCCTTGGTGATCTCAATGCAAGAAACTCCGTTAACGATCCCAACGGCACTACCAGAACTATCGACACTAAAGACGCATACCACTTCGCACTCGGCTGAACTAGCAACTAGCAAAACTGACGTGAAAACTATCGTACGCATACACATCGTTGTCTAAACTACAAAATATATAACAAGCACAGAGTGTTATACACATATACAAATATACCACAATCGTCCTCTAGTTGGCAGTTTGATCCTTCGAACTCCAAATAGTTCCGACTACGTGATATGCAATTTTTTCGATGCGAAGATCATGAGATCGAGTGCTACGTCGCTTTATCGTTAGTCGCATGTCTGCAATTCATAGTAAGGGTTTACTTCTAAGTAAACCCTTACTATGAAGTAAATAAATCTAGACTAAGTAGAAAATCGCTCCAACCCAAGTAAACTCCAAAAAGTCCATTTATTCTCGCTTTGAGTCTTCTAGAAGGAATCAGGTGCCATAACTGCATCCGAACAAAAAGTCAGCAATGTTAGATGATCTGGAACAATGCATTTTGATGAAAAAAAATGTAGAAAGTAGAATCAATGATCGCTTGGAGCTAAATAGTTACCAAATGTCCTCAGCGACAAAAAATATGCATTTGAAGTGAGTCTTTCCAGACCGTGGTATGAGGAACAAGGATCCTGTTGGATGCTGGTCTCCGACGGATAGTTGTGTCATTTTGTCGATATTGTCTTCTCTGTATAAGTTCACGGTGGAACTTCTCGTTCTAATCCATAGCGGTGCAAGCTAAACGAGCCTCGTGCGAGTTATTCCAATGGACCCGCTTTGTCGCAAACTTGTTGATGACAGAATGGAACATCTCGCTCATGAAGTTCTCTCTCCCGCGTGTGTAAAAACGCATCTTCAGCCAAGTGAAATGCTTCTCGGGAAATGCGGCTACTGCAAGTTGCGTATGTCCTCCATGAGGATATCGTGCTCCTTCTCCAAACTCTAATGAGATACATCCGAGAGGACCGACGATCACCCGGAAGGATACGACAATCCGTGTGGTCACCTGTCTAATGCTTTGCCGCTGGGAGGATATCAAAGTTCATCAAATGCGGACCCTTGTCGCTCCTAAAAAACAAGCTCACATTAGCTACGAATAATAAAAACATGAAGACGAAAGAGAATTTGCATAATATGATAGTGAAAATATGTCACGTGCAGCGCGAGTACAAGTGTAAATCCATGACTTCAACTTGTATGCTATATCATGTACTGTCAGCTCAGGATACTTCAACCCTCGAGCTCGTTCAGGTGTCCAGTAGTCTTCGACAGGTAGTCCTAAGTTCTCAACTACACTATTTACAAAGTCCGTCTTACTGCCACTAAGAGGTAGACTCTTCGTACGACAATATGCTTTCAATTGGGCTACCGAGAATACGGCTAGCTCCCTGCTCCATGTCTCCTCAATATTCCGATCTCTGGATGACATCTTCACCTCTTGCAACTCGTCCTTGAATTTTTGCACAATCTTGTTTGCCTTGTGTCAAAGATCTTTTTGATTGCAAATTCTATTTCTACATAATAAACATGTATGTGGGTTACTTGTGGAAATAATGTACATGAAATACATTCAATAGAAAATAAAAACATAATGGAAAGAGACTCATGACTCAATAATGATATCCACAGTATGATTGTCGTCGTGGACGATCTCCGAGATAGTCAAATCTTTGTCTTTCAATGTGGCAATGTCTTTCTCCACGACTGCTGTCTCTATCCTCCAAGAACTAGTGGTCTCTCGATAACTCGATTGTCAGCAACATTGATGAATGACATAGTTCCATGATACCTATTGCGAGATGAGTCTCATCTACAATCAACATACGATACAAATGGCTCTGCATAGCAAATTATATTTATAAGTACTAATGAGCTGACATCAATACTTCAGTCAAGTCAAATACAATGAGAAATAATGAGACTAAACCGTCGATGTCAATAGCTCAGACTGCAACGATTCTTTTTGCTCGGTCCATATTTTCTCCGCTACGTTGTACCAATCTATGACTCGGTCATTATCACTTTGAAAGTCATACCAATGCAACTCGGTGGGCACATTCAACCTCATCGTCTTCAACATGTTCACAACATTCTTGTAACTCAGATCGACACATAAAGCAGCATGATACATTTGACCAATCACGTGAAGTGATCCTCGATCTTTCTCCATCTCTTTGATCACAAACACGGTGGTGTGACGCTCATCACAACTAAACTTCAGCTGTCAACACGGTTGGTAAGCTGTGACGACATGCTTGAGACAATAAATAGTGCATCCTAGCCTTGGGCACTTCACACGAAATACATCACATGATTCCAAAATCTTCCTCCGGTCTCATAATCCATACTTGACCTCTCTATGCTCTATAGGTGCCTCCTGAACGTCGTCAAGAGCCTCCTCTGTCAAATCAAAAGCATGACTATCTGCAACTATAGCTTGACTATCCTCGACAATCATAGTCTCTACATGCTCGACATCATCATCAACAAGATTATCCTCCGTGTGGATTTTCTCGATGGGCTAGACTACACGAGTGACACGTGCTCTCTCTAGACCGTCTATACGGCCTGCAGCTCTGTTCGACATTGACATGTGCATTCTCTCAAACAATCATCACATAACCACATAGTGGTCGTTCCACTAGCAGATCCACATAACATACACCTCAAACCTGCACGTACAGCCATCAAGCTTAGATCCACAAAAATCGTCGATATTATGAAGATGACATGGAGCGCAATTACGCGTTTGATCTTTCCAACCTACACCATCACGACCCTCTAACACGAGAACACCAGACGGTAACATCTCACACACTCGTAAGATAATGCGTCCTACAGTCACATCCAATGTCGTCGGTGTTGTTTGCTACAAATACACATAATTGTCAAGATGAAACTTACGAATCGATGATCGATAACCTCTTCCTCGAATAGTCGTATACTGTAACGTATCTCTATGCTGAACAATCGACAAGTTCTCAAATGTCATCGACATAACTCGGTGAAACATTCAGCTCGTTGAGAACTTACTCTCACCCACATATCTAGATCATCAAGTTCACAACCTCAGTAGAATCACGACGAATGATCGTATGTAAATTTAGTTCTCAGTCGTATAGCAAGAAGTATGATGAGAAGGATGTCATATATGATTGACGATTGAAACAATAACCCAGTCAACCATGATAACTGAAGATCCTAGTTTCCATGAAGACTTTTCTACAAGCCATACTTCTGCAAAATATTTGACTCCGGATCTGGGATTGGTGATAAATGGTTCAAGGCCTTTTGCAAATCATGTCTAATCCAAGCTTTGTAATCCTCTCTTCATCGTCTGAACAACTCTCTCTGTTAGGCCACCAACCTTGGGATGATCTCAAGACGTACTACGATGATCAATCAGCACCTGATGAAACAAGATCTGAAACTCACCACGAAACTCTATACCCTGGTCAGTCAGCATGTCGGCTGATGCATCAAAATGACTCAACACTCGATCTAAGAAAGCATAGGCTACACCTTCACTTTCCTTGTCTGGTAGTACCACCAACTCAATCCACTTGGAGAAGTGTTCCACCGGCAGATCTGGTCCTTTGATAAAGCTCTGAGAATATCATCACCACGTATGAATTGTGTCATAAGATCAACGATAAAGTTCCTTAAAAGTCCAAACTCCAACGGTAACTCAGCCCCATAGTCGATAAAGGTTGTAACTGGACAATAGGAGCATTGAATGATGCTCTTACTCACACATATCACACATGATGCCACAAACTGTTACAATCGATATGCATATCGCACCCCCAATATTATCCTTGGACTAAGCTATATGTGCATTTCACTCCAAAATGTCTCTACTCCTCGTGAGCATGTCGAACTAATTGTGCTCTCTGGAAATTGAAGACGATACGAGGTTTCATTGAGCGGTTTGGGAGTTCTGAGTGAAATTGGCTCGCATGGAAGCGTTTACGTCAGATTTTCGTTCGTCTGCGACTTGAGATTGGTTTGTTCTTCGCGATTGGTGAGCTAAGCTTTTTGTTCTTGGTGCCTATACGATCAAGGAGTCTTCATCTACGATAAGAAAGACCATGTGTGGATTGGATTGTTGGTTTGGGTGTAGTGAGTGATTTTGAGCCGCAGAGAGTCAACTTGATATTCAAGTTTCTTGAATATCAAGTACACTAATAAAGCTGACCCCGAGGGGCATGAATACTTCTGCCACAGACAGACAACTTGATATTCAAGTTTCTTGAATATCAAGTACACTAATAAAGCTGACCCCGAGGGGCATGAATACTTCTGCCACAGACGTATCTAGAGTCAACTGCGAGTCTTCATGTGGAAGCATCAACACTAGACTGTCACAAGGCCATGGATCGGTGGATCTGAAAGTAATGCCAGAGCTTTTTCCACCACAAAAGTCCGTACCTTGTTTTGAAGTTTCTTTCAGTGAAGTTGCATGTACAACCAGATCCTGTGTTGATTGATTCACTTGGCACTAGTTGAATGCTCATTTCTAGCGAAACCTGATATATATACCAAACCAAATTGAATAATACCATTATGAAATCCAAGAAAGCTTCAGCGTTAAGAGTTGTTCTGAGAGATCTTCAACTGACAGGACGATTTTGGGGTCTCCCACGTTTGGTGATCGAGAAACTAGCAGCCAAGAGGTCTTCCGCCCAAGACAAGATGATCGTGCTGCTGCTCTAAGCGGAGGAATCGTTCTGGGGAGCACCGGCCTCATCCTCAAAACCTTCACACAGTTTGAAAGACTTCTGCCCCGTTCAAAGGAATTTATCAAACACAACTCGTTATAGCCCATAAGCTTTGAGCAACGATCCTCCAGGAATACCGACAGATTCTTAAACGTAACAGCCGAGAGGGACTTCTGAGACTCCGACTGAGTTTGTAGCAGCCAGAGAGTTCTCGAGCCCTTAAGGAAAGGGTGCAGGAGAGTACCGTTTGGTCTTACGGAGTGTGAGGAGATGACTGATCGATGAACGAGCACGTACATAGTACAGAATGCAAGTGGTAATATGATGAACGCTTGAAACAGAGCGAAATTGGCAGTGGCATTTGACAGACTTTAGACATGACAGGGGCATTTATATGATGACGAGCGAAGTCAAAAGGTCAAGAACTGTGACTGATAGATGAGAGGGCAATTAATCTCAAGAGTTAACACTACAGCAGCTAGTATAAGTTAAGTGCCATCATAGCTGAGACAACACCTTCAATTAAGCACAGGTCTGGTCTGAATAGGGAGATCGAAGAGTAGGGAAAGATTAACTGTACCGTTTAGATCCCAGACTGAACAGCATCATTACGCGGAGGGATCATATCGAGGAACTTCAGACGCTTTTGGGGAATCCGAGTAGAGTACTGCGGCTCGCTCTCTGTCCTTCCGACATAATCGTTGGCTGCAGCTGCTTAATTTGGCAGTAATTTGGACAGGTATCCAAAACATTTCTGTTATGTCTCGCGATGCAGACAAGATGGAGGAGGCTGAACCCGAGCAACGTGTGGAAGCTGAAGAGTCTACTACCCCGAAGGAGCAAGTCGCAGGGTACAACATTCACGCAGATAGCATGTACCTGCTAGACAATTGGACGCAGCAGATGGCGCATGAACAAAGTGGTCCAAAACGACGTTTGAGAATGCATCCTCATCTGCTTACAGCCTCTCAACTTACGATTTGTAATTATAACCTTCGAAGACGTGCTGCTGCACGAGTGATATCAACGTTTCCAATGATACTCTCTAAAGATCGCAATGTCCAGACGAGGCTCGAGGCCCATCAAACTGCAGGTGCCCGTGGAATTCAAGACCTTCAGTTTGCAAGCGCGGCCTCGAAAGTGGATCTAGAAGACGCCGACTTGCAGGAGATAGTGCTGGAGGACAAGGATGTCTCAACACAACACGGAATTGAAAAGGTGAATGATATGATAAACCGGTTCCAACGAATCATCAAAGTCCTCATCATGGAGAGAACGTATAGTATGATTCGGCTTAAATATCTCGAGGGACAGAGAGATCGTGCTCTGGAGAAGTTTGAACAAGTTCTGGGATCTTTGAGGGACAGGGATCAAGCTCTGGCCCAGCTTCAAGAAAAACAAAGGGAACGCTAGGATCTTCCCACGTAGGTGCCAGAATTTCCCGAGTTTATTAATTTGGCCAGACTAGAAGAACACTTCACTTGATCGGCTAAGCTACCATATCATCGAGTGTGAAGTTATAATCCCTGTTTCTATGTCAAAACGATCAAGCTTCTCTAAATTAGTCGTTGTCAACTTTGTGTCAACTTTGTGGCAGTGGCTTACTTTCGGCCACCGAATATACTCAAGCTCCAACTCTCTTTACCGTGTGCCTGTTTATAAATACCGTATACAGTCTACGTAATTTCATGTAGTCTTTTGGTGAACAGAATTACGTTCCTGTATCCGGTATCACTACAGTTGATCGCTCGTATGAGTTGACACAGACTTAATGGTTATGTATAGTTCGAGAACAGCGAAATATGCATGCAAACTTAACTTCTGGGAACTTGTGTTCTTCTTTTGTTATCAGAGAATTATATAAGTGTTAAATAAAAATTATATACTAAATAAATATAAATAATTAAAATATTCCATAGACGTTATTTGTTAGCTCATGTCTGGAAACACGGATAGAGCAGGCAAAAACCATAAGTGAAGACTGGATTCTCGCGCTTCAGAAGGTAAAAGTCCCGGGTACTGGACTCATGAATATATAATTTTACTCTTGCGTTTAATTTAATATCTAACTCTTCTTTCCAGAAAGATTAGGTATTAAATTAAACGGACATGTATTTCCTTCTCTTTCGAACTCGAAAGAGGATGACTATGCATGCTTAACAATACAATAATTACGAATAAGCATGCTAAACCACCTTTTGAGAACTTTTGTTCTCCGAAAACTGTATACTAAGTTGTAAAGAAACTTCGAGTTTATGTATAAATGATAAAAAAACACTCAAAACATAACCCATAAGTGGAGCGCGGACTGAAGTGACTCCGAGATTACAATACGAAAGTCAGCTAAGAAAAAGAATTAATTTATTATCTAATCTTTCCGTAAATTAAGCTAGTTATTCCATCTTCAGATGGAAGAGATGAATAAACAATTATAATAATAATTGTTTTAATAATTTGTAGATTTATTCATACACTCTCCGTTCGATATAGGGAAGGTAGAAATTGAAACCGCACTTGAAATGTAGACTATATAGAGGGATGTTAGAGCGGCACACCAGATTACCGCCCCTGATTTCCAAGCCCTTTTACTCTTTTTACACGAGAGCGGTCGATACATTAAACCCAAGGCTATCAAAAGTAGAGTTATTGATCTACAACAGAATCTGAAAGGGAAGTCTCTTATGAATTTATTTTCTAGACTATTTTAAATTCGCTTCTTTGAAACTGCGGATATATCATATCATATCGGCATCATCGCTTTCTGTTTTCTGGGCATCTATGTCCAACTGTTGGACTGGAATTATGTTTGAACGATCAGGATCATTGTGTCTCCTAGTAGATCGAAACTGCGTTCAGATAATTGAAGAAAAGTGTTTCCTAAAGCGTCAAGCTTGGCCTTCCAATCCTACACTAGTGCTTCCGGAGAAACAGAGAGGGTCTAAACTTCTCGGAGCGGTGAAGCTTGAGCAATTTGACATTCTGGCTCTTGCTGTGCATGCAAGACAGGACGGGAATGCCAATGATGCTTTGGTAAGACCTATGACGAGATGCACCGACCCTTCAGTTCGACTGAATTGGCTTGACTATGCTAGTTCAGCAGAATTGTTATGTTGTCAGATCACCTTACAGAAGATCTGAAGTCAGTGCCGGAAACAGACTAGACACAGAGGTAAGACAAGGCAGAAATGAGCTGCTTGAGTACTGATAGTACCACCGATGGGTAGTAGCTCGTGGATTGGCGGGGGGAAGCAGAAGACCAGACGGTCTCTGAAACACTGGGCATTCATTTTCATCACTTGCTCTAGAATGAGTCTTGTCAATCTATTCTTCTTGGGGCCAAATGTTGGTCGTGCATCTGGCTGATCCTTTCTTATAATATCATTAGTAATGACTTGCTTTCAACCCATTTGGTTTCAATCGAGTTCGCTTTCGGTTAGCAAAATATCAAGCAGTCTGTATATATTCTTCCATTGAGTTGGCATCGCACGTACGACGACCGTGGATGAAACTGAAGGCCGTATTCATCAGACAAACGCTAAAGACAACCACAACCGAGAGCCGACAAGTCGAAGTTTTAATTTCATCGAAGAAAATTTCGGCTGGCTTGTAAGCGTGAGACAAAACTGATTCTATGGGCGAGTGAAGTCTAAACAAAAGCACACGTAGACTTTGTGACTGACAGCTTAGGAAAAATGGGTCGCTTTGATTGAGGCAGCGCCTGTGAGGTACTGAGTGCACCGGGCCGGTTCTGTGTCTCCACATCTGGGAACAATCTTCGGATGCTGCTGAGTTCGACTGAATACTGCAATAGTACGGGAAATGTAGAGAAAAGAAGCTTGACGTAACAAGCGAGAGTCTACACAACAAGCGGCCGATCAGATAACTGATCCACGGCGGCAAGTGAGACATGTAACGCACAGACTGTACCACATGTCTCTTGGAGGCGTCAAACTGTCAAGCCATGAGATTAACCTCTGGAAGCGCGCCTCGCAGATGAAGTCGCTCACCTCGCCGATAAACAGAGCAAATCGCGGAGCACTCTCTAACGCCAACGACCTTGGCAACGCGATTCTGGATCTTGAAGGTGGAGGAGTTTCTCGAGGCGTTCAAGTTGAAGTGAACGCACCTAATAATGCGCAACAGGCGGGGATCGACAGCAAAGATGCGTCGTTACAAGCCGGAATGGAGAACGCCGATGAGAAGATAAAGCGATTACAACGCGTCGTGAGAGTGCTGAGAAATGAGAAAATGCAGACACTAAAACTGCTCAAGCGAGCAAGAAGAGAGAAGGAATCTTCATGCTAAACTCGAAGAGGTTCTGGGAACTCTGAAGGAAAGAGACAGAGCACTGGCAGAGGTCGTGCTAGATTTGAGAGGAAGTGAAAACGCTCGCAAACAGATGGAAGAAAGTTAGGATATGTGCAAATAGTTGAAATCTAGAAAAGGCAAGCTAGACACAGTTCAAGCTGAGATAGAATGTACATTCACCTGACGACTATACTCTCTAAGACGGGATAATGAGTCTCAAAAGAATAATACTAGAAACCACTTTATTCTATCGGTGACATACTGTCACAAACGGTATGACGGAGGAGAGTCAATCAAGCTCGCTCTGATCACACGCTGGTAAACGGAAAAAGCTTAGAACTAAATAGGTATGAGCACCAAGCTTAGCCTACGTGCTGTGCTATGTTCATAAACTAAAATAGCATCAACTTCACTATCACTCAGCTTCAAATTCGTGTTTAACGGCAGCAGCAGTGCCAGTTCCAGTTCCTGCAGGAAGAGTCGACAAAGGGATTGCCTGGGTAGCAGACATTGCTACAGACACATGCGCACGTAGCTAGGATAGAGAAATATTTAGAATTGTGTATATTGAGAGAAAACTCCGTGTCACTTCTCTTTACTAGCTTACACTAGCAGACAGTGAACTTGAAAAACTCTCTGCGGCTACAGCCTGAGATCAAGAGTGTGAATGAGTACAGTGATTCTGAAATCCTGCGAAGCTCGAAAATTTATGTTTCGTTGTAGTTGACTGGTAAGAAGGTAGGCAATAAACCTGCAGGTAGCTGGGACTCTAACCATCACCAGCCTGCAAGAACATCAAGACAGATACGAACCGTCACCTTATACTTCCCGTGTGGACTGGGACATTCAACACTCTCTCTTAGAATACTACGGCCTTAGTCAATTGGATAAGACTCCAAGTTTGGACCTAAATAATGTAAATTTTGATCTCGTTAGTGGTTTTGTGAGTATATCAGCAATGTTGTCGATGGTTCATATATTGACTAATGAAACTGACTTACAGATAAAGTGATCGGATGAAAAGAAATCTAACATCAATGTGCTTCATTCTCTTGTGATCTACAGCGTCTGATGTATACAACTCTGATTGTCAACAAGATTTGGATAGTTTGCGCATCCACACAGCTTCCTTCATTGCATGGCACAGAGCGATATATTCCGCCTCCGCTGATGAAAGAACCATCACCTCCTGTTTCTTGCAGCTCCAGGATATCAACCCACTATTCAGTTGAAAACGATATCCAGATGTAGACTTCCTATCATCTACATCTCCAGCGAAGTCAGAATCTGTCCAGCCACGGATGAGAATTTCACCATCACTGTTGTAGAGCAAAATCGCTGTTGTATTTCTATGTAGGTATCGGAAGATCCTCTTTATTGCTTGCCAATGAACGCTCCCTGGATTTGCTGTGAATTTGGTGACTCTAGACGTGACATACACGATATCTGGTCTGGTTCTAACGAGTAAGTACATCAAACTCCTCACTGCCTATTGATAAAGAATTTGCCGCATTACAACCTTCTCATTCTCCTAGAAGGACACATAGATAGGTCGAGACTCTTATCAGTCTCCATGATGGCATTCAAGCATTTGGAATTTCTCCAAGATGGCAAGAATGTAGTGCTCTTGGGAAAGAGTAAGTATTCTTAGATGCCGATCACGGAATACGGTGATCCTTAAGAGGAATTTGATCTCCCCTCTGGTAGGTAGATCTAGCTATCCTGAACCCAAAGAGATTCCAAACAAGCCGTTTGGAGTTCCCCTTGCAAAATCACACAAGAAATGTGACCGCACGTTGCAAAATACTGACATAAATCGACTCCATGCGGCTCAAAATCACTCACCACACCCAAACCAACAATCCAATCCACACATGGTCTCTCTTATCGTAGATGAAGACTCCATGTTCGTATAAGCACCAAGAACAAAAAGCTTGGCTCACCAATCGCGAAGAACAAACCAATCTCAAGTCGCAGACGAACGAAAATCTGATGTAAACGCTTCCCTGCGAGCCAATTTCACTCAGAACTCCCAAGCCGTCTGATGAAATCTCGTATCGTCTTCAATTTCCTGAAGAACTCGTTGTTCTGATCTTGATGGATCCAAGGACAGCAAGTTTGGACTTCCGAACGGTCCGAACGGTCCAACTCTCCTTCACAGATTACTGAAGCTCTCAAATCCTCTCCCTGCATCTCAATTTCTCCCAGAACACATCCCTCGATCCGTCTCTTCACGAACCGTCTTAACCAACGCGTAGCCTGCACAGATATGAACCCAACGATGCCTTGAGCGCTTGCATTGGACCTCCAAACGTCCGCTGACAAGTCACAGATACAAGCTAACCCCTTAAGCTGCCCCTTTACGTCAGTCTCTTTACGTACCAATTTTCTCCAATTATCAGGAAGCAGACCCCTTGCGTCCTTAGTATAGCGCCTGGAGCTGCAAATACCCAATCAGCAGGTAAACTAGGGCCTAGCTTGTTTTACTCATCTTTCGAGTCTCGTAACTTCCTCTCTAGACGTCCAACTGAAGAAGTCAAAGTGCCTAGAGAAAATTGACAATGAGCTCTACCCATTGATGCGATGAAAGTGAAGATCCGAAGTTGTGCCAAAAGTCCGTAAGCTAGGGCTTAGCTTGTTTTACCCATCTTTCGGGTCTTGTAACTTCTCCACTAGACGTCCAAACGAAGTAGACGAAGTGTCTATGGAGTGCTGACAAAGAGCTCTATCCACTTATGCGATGAAAGTGGAGATCTGAAATTGTGCCAAAAGCTCCGTAAGCTGGGGCCTAGCTGCTTTTCTCATTAGTGTCTTTGGAGCGACGAGCATCGAAGTCTGAATTTCAAGTAGTAACCGGTCTACGACACGACAGCGTTTCTAGAACTCAGTAATAGATTGACATCTGTTCTCATCTTGAGGAGACTATTAAGAGACGTCAATTCCAACTACACATTGATTGGAGTATGTTGGGTTTGGAGCAATGCTGGCGCGGATGATGAGAGAAGGGAGTTCTTGTGACATATGCGAGTCGCTCCAATAATTTAGCGGAGTCGCAATAGAGTACATACAAAGGAGAGTGTTTGGCTGTAATGTCGATTGTGGCACATTCTCGATGTTATTTGTTCGAAAACCCTTTCATTTTCATTATTAATCACCAGCCGCGCAAGTGATTATTGGAGTTTGACAAGCTTACGGGGAAGCTTGCATGCTGGGCTCTGACTCTAGAAGAGTACAGCTTCCGTGTAGTTCATAGACTTGAGATAGCAAACAGAGATGTTGATGGTTTGAGCATAAAATCCATGTATGGATAAGAAGGATGATACAAGAGCTCATTGACACGGTGAGACAGATGAGGAGATGATGTAAGGTTGGCATGCATCGGCCGTTTTGGATATATTGGTTCCGAAGGATCAAGTGATAGCTCTCGTGAGTCATGAGATAAATGATGAGTCCTCAGATTCAGACAATAACAATGTTACGATAGATCAGCGAGAGATCCATGATGATGTGATTGTTATGAAATATTTACGTATTGGCTTGGTGGTGAGCACGATAAGTATCAAAGAGCGAGATCGTGTTCTTCAGCGGACCAAGAGGTGTGGTGTGAAATAAAACATGTTTGTGTGTGAGAGAATGATATGGTGCGTGTTGTAGCACATCAATCGCAGAGACCACAATTAGTTCGACATGCTCACGAGGAGTAGAGACATTTTGGAGTGAAATGCACATATAGCTTACTCCAAGGATAATATTGGTGGTGCGATATGCATATCGATTGTAACAATTTGTGGCATCATGTGTGATCTGTGTGAGTAGAGCATCATTCAATGCTCTTATTATCCATTTACAACCTTTATCGACTATGGGGCTAAGTTACCGTTGGAGTTTGGACTTTTAGAGAACTTTATCGTTGATCTTATGACACAATTCATACGTGTTGATGATAATCTCAGAGCTTTATCAAAGGATCAGATCCGCCGGTGGAACACTTCTCCAAGTGGATTGAGTTGGTGGTACTATTAGACAAGGAAAGTGAGGGTGTAGCCTATGTTTTCTTAGATCGAGTGTTGAGTCATTTTGATGCATCAGTCGACGTGTTGCCTGACCAAGGTATAGAATTTCGTGGTGAGTTTCAGATCTTGTTTCATCAGGTGCTGATTGATCATCGTAGTACATCTTGAGATCATCCTAAGGTTGGTGGCTTAACAGAGAGTTGTTTAGACGATGAGGAAAGGATTACAAAGCTTGGATTAGACATGATTTGCAAAAGGCCTTGAACCATTTATCACCAATCCCAGATCCCGAGTCAAATATTTTGCAGAAGTATGGCTTGTAGAAACGTCTTCATGAAAACTAGGATCTTCAGTTATCATGGTTGGCTGGGTTATTGTTTCAATGGTCAATCATATATGACATCCTTCTCATCATACTTCTTGCTATACGACCGAGAACTAAATTTACATACGATCATTCGTCGTGATTCTACTAAGGTTGTGAACTTGATGATCTAGATATGTGGGTGAGAGTATGTTCTCAACGAGCTGAATGTTTCACCGAGTTATGTCAATGACATTTGAGAACTTATCGATTGTTCATCATAGAGATCGTTACAGTATACGTCTATTCGAGAAAGAGGTTATCGATCATCGATTTGTAAGTTTCATCTTGACAATTATGAGTATTTGCAGCAAACAACACCGACGACATTGGATGTGACTGCAGAACGCATTATCTTACGAGTGTGTGAGATGTTACCGTCTGGTGTTCTCGTGTTAGAGGGTCGTGATGGTGTAGGTTGGAAAGATCAAACACGTAATTGCGCTCCATGTCATCTTCATAACATCGACGATTTTTGTGGATCCAAGCTTGATGGTTGTACGTGCAGGTTTGAGGCGTATGTTATGTAGATCTGCTAGTGGAACGACCACTATGTTGTTATGTTGTCATTGACAATTGCTTATAACCCGAAAGGAATGCCAAGAGTGAACGTGGTCATCCGTCCATTGTGAAGGCTTTGGTGAAGGCTTGCAACGAAAAGGTGCACGAGTGACCTCGACTCTTACCATTTGCGTTATGGACAGATCAAGCGACGCATAGCTCTGTGACAAGTTACATGCCAGTGGAACTTATCACAGGTCAGAAACCTATCATACCGATTGAACAACACACTTTGACATGGAGTGTGTTATCTTGAGAAGACAATCTGACTAATGAAGAGCTTCTTGCTATTTGAATTAGGCAGTTAGAGAGAAGACATGAGGATATCCAAGCTGCTTTGGATAGACTACGAGAACCACGGTTGAAGAAAAATATCAGATTTGATCAACGACATCGTTTGAGACATCGTTTGAAATCAAGGAAGGTGATTGGGTATTAGTCTATGACAACAGTCTAGACAACCAGCATAGTGCACTCCGGAAGTTTTCCAGGCGATGGTTTGATCCGTATGTGATGAAGAAGGTTCATGACAACGCAACTTACGTCCTGCAAGAGATGGATGGAACGAGCTTGAAGATACCAGTGGCAGGTAAATGTGTGAAGATTTTCAAAAAGAGAGATGAGGACGTCGATCTAGCAGATATCTTGACAGAGTTTCAGTTTGAGGATGAGGATTATACAGAAGACCTTGAAGATGAGGTTGGCTATGATGAGAAGAAGACGATATGATGAGGTACGTTGTCGGATTGAGAGTCTTCCTGGGAAGGGCGAACCTTCTGGCTGTGATATGAGCTTGAAGGTTGTGTTCAATCTACTCAGGGAAGCGTTGCTTGCTAGAGCGTACTTGCTAGAGAAGATCTTTCAAATCAAGTTTAATGTAGACGTTTCGAACAAAGACAACTGAAGGATTTCTCTTGGAATTCAGTTAGGAGTCGGTCCACGACACGACATCCATCCTCTCTAAACTTGTGCATTCTCCGGTATGCACTAGAGATACCAACCAAGGAGTGGACCGGCACGTTGTCGTGATGTGAATCATTTCACATAGTAAATGATTCACTTCTCTGTCAGGCGTTAGTCTCTCTTAGTGAAGTTAAGACCTCAGTTGGAGCTTGTAGTCTCTCACTTTTCTCCAGTTAAGTCTTCAAGCTCTTAGCTATGGTAGATGTGCTTATTGAATAGTTAAAAGGTTTTTTACGAGCACAGAGTGAGTTTGGCTTGATTCATGAGTGATCTGTTGTTGGTTGACAGGTGTTTATTTAGGTGTTCTCATATTATTGTGGTATACTTGTTTATGTGTATGACACTTTGTGCTTGTTATATATTTTGTAGATTAGACAACGATGTATGTTGTGTAACTATGTGTATACGCACGACAAGTGCCTACTTGTTGCTGCAAGTTAGCAGGTAGTTAAGTTGCTACTAGCTTCACTTTGTTCATTACAGACTTGTACTTTGCATGTACTTATACCTCTTGAGGAAATGCACACCAACAAATTGCATCCCTTCCTTCATTCTTCTGCATTGGATGAGAAAAGAATCGTAGATATATAACCTCGTATACTCGTCGAGAGTGACTGTGATCATTGTTATATCATTTCTTCATCAACTTGCTCACGTCATTCAAACAACTCGCAAGCGACAGTATACACACAATCACAACATGAGAAAACATTTACCTTTGAGCCACATGAGATTAGGTGTGTAGACCCGTAAGTTGTTACCCTGATGATTATCTTCACGGTACCGCATGTGTCATGGAACTTGAGATATCTCAGCTGTTGGAGTCAGATCTAAAGGTTTTCTGGACCAATGGAGTCAAGGAAGAAGACCCTATTGACATATGAAGACCGTTTGACGAGAGAAGAAAATTCTCAGATAGATCTTTTTCGGTTTTTTCGCTACGGGTTTTGCTCTTTTGAGTTCGTTAGAGTTCTGGTTGGTTATGTACAGCTTGTGATAGCTAGCTTTAGCTAAGAGCTTGTACATGGATGCTGTTTGGACTTGGGTTTGAATCGTGTGATGTTGGTGCAGCTCTTTTTTTTTCTCTTGTTTTGAGTTACGCATCGATGGTTTTGGGTCTAGGTTGTGATTCAGGGGCTCATTTTAGGAGGTTTTGAAGCAGATTACAGACCACTCTGGTCTGTTTCTTAGTTTTGTGTTCTTAAAGAGAAAGAACCGACAATGTTTATATATTGAGAGTTGGTATATATTGCGACATTCGTTTTCGTGCGTGTTTGTCTCTTTCTTGTCTTTGTTCGGCACACTACATCTCCACAGCCAGGAACCTCGCGTTTTCTTGGACATCCTTCATGGAAAAATCTGACACGATATGATGATGAACTCGACGTGAAGGTCTGGGGTGGAGATTTCTTCTGTGTTTGAACCTTGAATAAGGGATTGACAGTCATGAGCGGAGACGAGAACGGTGATGAGAACGGAGCTAGTGGTTCGGGTGGATTGCCAAAGGTGCAGTTGGATCCGGCGACTGCATCGTACGCTGCCTTCGCTGTATCTGCATCAGCGATCAGCTCGACTTTGAAAGAATGCATGATAAAGAAAATGCAAAGCAGTGCTGTATGACCCATCTTGGTCCACTCTGGTATGACAAGGCTCGAGGCTGCATCTGCGATCACAGTCCAGAGATCCTGTTGGATCAAGTATCACTTCATAAGCAATTTCCACTGAATGTAATTTGATCCATCCAGGTTCTCTATGAGACTGAGACTAGAATCTATAGATGACCCACGGAGTGGGCTCATAACGTGTTGAACGGCAGCAGCAGTGCCAGCTCCAGCTCCTGCAGGAAGAGTCGACGAAGGGATTGTCTAAGTAGCAGATATTGCTACAGACACATGCGCACGTAGCTAGGCTAAGGAAATATCAATCCATCGATAGAACTGTGAATATTGAGAGAAAACTCCGTATTACTTCTCTTTACTAGCTTACACCGGCAGTCAGTGAACTTGAAAAACTCTCTGAGTC
Organism: Asterella californica; assembly: GCA_036924285.1. NCBI lineage: Eukaryota > Viridiplantae > Streptophyta > Marchantiopsida > Marchantiales > Aytoniaceae > Asterella > Asterella californica. The sequence continues at coordinate 2,707,165 of JAYKYS010000010.1, read as the reverse complement.
TACAGTATGAGATCAAGAGTGTGAATGAGTACACCGAGTCTGAAATCCTGCGAAACTGGAAAATTTATGCTTCGATGTAGTTGACTGATAAGAAGACAGGCAATAAACTTGCATGTAGCTGGGACTCTAACAGTCACCCGCCTGCACGAATATCAAGACAGATACGGAAAGTCATCTCATACTTCCTGTGTGGACTGGCACATTCAACAATTCGTATCAACCAATCTTGATATAGGATGTGCTTCACTCTGACAAACCTCTCAATTACTGTTGAGAAATATCTAGATTGGCTAAGGTACATAATTTTCAGAGCTCTATCTCTGAAAATGCAAAAGCTTATATCAGAATCAGCTTCCTGTACGTGATCTCTAGTTTATCTTTCAGATATGCTAGCATTTCTGATAAGACAGACATATCATCATCGCATGCTAACCCGTCATCAACAAAGATGGCAATAATGATTCTAGGATAATCATTCTTAACATAAACACATGGATCTCCTACAGTCGGAGTTAACTTGTACCTCATCAGAAAAAGATCAAATGTCTTATTCCATGTACGGCTAGCTTGCTTCAGACTGTAAATGCTCTTCTTCAAGAGACAAACATCTCCCTTTCTCCACGCTCGTAGCCTCTAGGTTGTTCCATGTAAATTTCTTCTTCGAGGATTCCATGCAAGAAAGTTGTCTTCACATCAAACTGAATGATCTCCATGTTTTCTGTTGCGGCAATAGATAGCAATGACCGTACCGAGCTAAACTTCACCATCGGAGAAAAAGTTTCTTCAAAGTCAACTCCTAGTACTTGGGAACATCCTTTCGCTACTAGTCGTACTTTGTAACGATCAATTTCTCCGGTAGCCTTGAGTTTAGTTTTGTAAACCCATTTGCTCTGTACGGGTTTACGTTCCGATGGTACCTAACACAAATCCCAAGTGTCACTTTTTACAAGCGCTTCAAATTCTTCATCCATGGCCACGCGTCATTCTGGAATTTGAGCGGCTGCTTCAAATTGAGTTGGATCTGTTTGTGACCCAGAGTTTGCCTCCATAGCAAGAGTGAGCCAAGCTTGTGAGTTCCCCATGGAACTGTACTTCCAATCACCGTAACGATCAGATGCACATCTTGTTCTCCCATAAACTCGAATGTGAGAACAACTTGATCCTCCTTCATGATCTGACCCTCCTACTGGACTTGGCGCCGATGACGATTGAGATTTAGACTTTACAGGAACCAAATCTATCGTAGTATTAGTGCTTGTACAGTCGTTTTTCACATCAAATGTAGTGAGTGAATCTGAGTTGTCAAGACCACTCTGAAAACCCACTTCTGTGCTTTTTGCATCCTACGATCCTAGAAGAGGAGAATCAAGACCTCCGTCCTCTTGTATCTCAGGATCATTGCTTACATCATCCATAAGAGAATCATACGTTGATGCATTAGGTAGAACTTCCTGAAATACAACTTCATGATTCTCTTTCACAGGATTGGTTACAAGATCCCAGAGTCGATAAGTCAAAGGATTATCACAATAACCAACGAATTACAGCTTTTGACTTTTAGGATATAATTTCTTGCAAAGTTGGGTTGGTATCAAAATGAATGCATAATAGCTAAACATTCGAAGATGAGAAACAATCGGCTTCTTCCTTGTCCATGCTTCATAGGGAGTCATACCTCTCAGAGTCTTGGTCGATGTCCGATTGAGTAGGTAGGCTGCTGTATTAACAGCTTCGGCCCAAAGCTTCGTGGGAAGTCCAGACGCTATGATCATGCATCTAACGCTTTCCACGATTGCTTGATTGTCAGCTCTCCCATTTTTTTCAGACAAATAAGGTGTTGTAACCTCATGTTTGACCCCGAACTCAGCCAGATAAGCATTGAATTGCTTATTAACAAACCTGCCACCACGATCCGTCCTCAACCTCTGAACCGAAGTACCAATCTCTTGCTGAACTGCTTTATGCAGTTTCTTGAAGCACGAGAAAACATCAGACTTCTTAGCTATGAAGTTGACAAATTGGTATCCATTGTAATCATTTTTGCATGAGACGAAATACTTTGCTCCTCCCAGTGAATCGCCGCTCAAGGGACCACACACGTCAGCATGCAAGAGCTCTCCATCCTTTTGCTCGACCGTGTTCAGAAAGAGTCGGGAAAGATCTTCGATGCTGCTTACCTAGCACGCACCCCTCACAAGAAATGTCTCCGGGCTCACAAAAGGAAGATGGTAATCCTTCTACCAACCCATTTTGCATTTGCTTAATGGATGTCAGATTTACATGTCCAAACCTGTGATGCCAAAGAATGAGATTCTCATTTTCTGGTGCCGAGAATAAACACATTCTCCAACAACAATTCTTTGAGTACAAAATGCAAGCAGGTGAGGAAATTGCCAGTCACATCAGCAGGATAGAAGCTATGGTCAGGCAACTAAAAGATTTGGTTGAGCATGTCAATGAGTCTACTATTGTCACTAAGATAATACGCAGTTTACGTTCAGCGTACAGAAATGCATTAGCATGGGATAATGTACCGACTAATCAGCAACGGTGGAGAGACTCACAACACGACTTCTGAAGGAGGAAGCGCTTTACATCAAGAACGTGCAGGAGGGGAGTTCTGATGGTACTGAAACCTTTCTGAGTCATAACCAGAAGACCTTCATGCCTGAAGAGAAAATGACCAAGAAGAAGCACATTGATGAGTTGAAGCGTAAGACTACGTGCCGCAAGCGTGGCAAACTTGGTCACTGGCATATGGAGTGCAAAAGCAAGCGAAAGTCCCATCCAAGGAAGATGGATGAATCGTCAGGAAGTGAAGCAAATGTTAACGACAGTATTGCTTTTGCAGCAGAATGCGTACAGAAATGTACGCATAAATGCTCATCAAGCGGCGAAGCAAGTATGCGATATGCAGACGGTGGAGCCAGCGAGCACATGACTGCTCAACGATCATGGTTTAGTGACTTCAAGCCCATTTCTCATGGTTCTTGGGCTGTGCATATTGCAGATGACAGAAAGCTTTGGGTCCAGGGAGTAGGTAGCATACATATTAAGACGCGTGTGAATATTTTCACCTATAATGGTGAGTTGAAGAACGTTTTGTATGTTCTTTCACTCAAAAAGAATATGTTTTCTATAGGTCAAGCTGCAGACAAGAGAATTAATACCCTATATTCAACGGATAAATATAGCCTTGTCGATAGTAAGGGCGTTGAAGTGATGACAAGACAACGAGTTAGAAAACTATACAGGTTAGATTTGGAAGTACGCTCATCTCTTCCATCTGTGCACGTTGATCTTGCCAATGCCGCTGTCGCCACTGTGACGATCTGTTCATGCATTACACTCAGACGGTTCCACATCTGATAAGAGGTACCGCAATTCATCAGTCGTTCTAGAAATCTTTCATCTATGTACATCTTTGTTGCCTTGTCTTTCTTCTTCCACTGAGCTTCTCTGTCAACACCTCTTGCTGAAGCTTGCTGTAGAGTCTCAATACCATCAGTTACTTCTAACACTTCTATTGCATCAAGTACCGTACTGATATAGAATTTCCATAGTTGGAAATTCTATCCACAGAATATAGTAATATGTGCAACTGTTATGATGTATGGCAGCAAGAACACAATTCATAGCACCACTCCAACAGGGGAGGAAAACCTTCAAACAAGGAAGGAGGCTCTCGCAGCCTTCACAAGAGGAAAAAGAAGGAACAGAGTATCACTAAAGAGACTTATTGGGGGCAGAGCCCCTTCTCAATATATAGGGAGACTCAAGAGACTTTTGGGGCTGGGTCTCCGTAACATAGTTGTGTACAAAGTCTTACAGGACTTGTGTCCAAAGTCTTACAGGACTTTGTGCACAAAGTCTTACAAGACTTCATGAGCTTGTCTTACTCCGCATGTCAACAGTCCCCCTCAAGCTCATATCAATATCCTTAACACCTAGACATAATCTGAAAATATCAAATTTATCTCTAGGTAAAGCTTTAGTGAATATATCAGCAACTTGTTCACCTGTAGGTACATATCTTAGATCTATCTCTCCAGCCAATACTTTTTCTCGAATAAAGTGATAATGAACCTCTATATGCTTGGTCCTAGCATGGAAAACAGGATTAGAAGCAAGTTTAATACTGCTGATATTGTCTGTGTGTAAAACAACAGGGTCAGAAAATTCCACACCCATATCTTTCAGTAAGTTGTGAAGCCAAACGGATTCGCAAGTAGCATTAGTGGCACCTCTGTATTCTGCTTCAGTCGATGACAAAGCAACTGTAGGTTGCTTCTTCGACTGCCATCTAACAGCAGAGTCTCCAAGGCTGAAGACAAAACCTGACGTAGATCTTCTATCTTGAGCACTTCCTGCCCAGTCTGCATCAGTAAAACCATGTAACAAGAGAGGACCACCCGCTGCGTAGTGAAGTCCATACTGGATTGTGAACTTCACGTATCGTAGAATCCGTCGAACCGCATCCAGATGAGGTTTCCTAGGTGCCTGCATGAACTGACTAACTAGGCCTACAGCATAACTTAGATCAGGTCTAGTAATGGTCAAGTAGATCAGGCTGCCTACAATCTGTCTATAATAATTAGGATCTGGTAATAGCTCACCATCCTCAGCATTCAACTTCAGAGAAGACGCAAGAGGAGTAGAGATAGGCTTACAAGCTGTCATCCCAAACTGTTCTAGCTTATTCAGAGCATACTGTCTCTGTAACAACCATGTATCACCTCCATCCTTGATGAACTCAATAGCTAGAAAGTACTTCAATTCATCTAGATCTTTCATATCAAACTCTCCTTTCAGCTGATCTTTCACCTGCTTGATAAGGCTCTTAGAGGTACCGGTGATAACAAGATCATCTACATAGATGATGATCAGTACTGAGTTATCATCGACCTGCAAAGAGTACAATGAGGAGTCTGAACTACAAAGACGAAAGCCAAGCAATAGTAGAAATGAGTTAATCTTGGCATTCCAAGCTCTTGGAGCTTGCTTAAGCCCATACAAGGACTTCTGGAGTCTACAAACTTTATTTGGATACCTTTGGTCTTCGTATCCAGGGGGTTGCATCATGTAGACCTCCTCCTGCAGATCTCCGTTCAGGAAAGCATTATTGAAATCCATTTGATGCAGTTGCCACCCTTTACTTGTAGCCAGTGCCACAAGGGTGCGTATGGAAGCCATCTTGGCTACCGGACTGAAGGTTTCCTCAAAGTCAAGACCATACTGCTGCGCATATCCTTTAGCCACAAGTCTCGCCTTATGCTTGTGGACTGAACCATCCGAATTTCTCTTGACCTTGTAAACCCATCTACAACCAATAGCTTTCTTACCATAAGGTAAATCAACCAGCTCCCAAGTCTGCTGATTTTGCAAAGCTGAAAGCTCAACTTGCATGGCTTCCACCCATTTTGCCTGATGCATCGCCTCCTCAAGAGAATTCGGTTCCTGCTCATGTACGACATTCACCATGTAGGCATGGTGTTCAGCCAAGAAACCTTCACACTGAAAATGTTGGACAGGATGTCTCGCTCTGGTGGACCTTCGCAGATCAGATTGACCTGATGGTCCAGCTTCAGATCCCTGATTTGGCTGAGAGCTGCTGACGTGGTCGTCAAAAGCATGCACAATATCTGCACTGCGCTGCTCATTGATCATCTGCTGCAACACTGGAGAGCTGTTGGAATGTACAACATGTGTAGGTTGAACAACAAGTGGAGGGACCTGAACCGTAGGTACATCAACTACAGGGACTTGGTCAGACCAAGGAGCTCTCATGCGCATTGGATGAAATACAGCACTACCACTACCTGAACTAGTGGCTTGAGTGGTTGTAGAACCAACCTGAACTGGTTGGATAGAAGATAGAACAGGTGAAACAGCAACAGACCCTGACGTTGTCTGATACCAAGATAACAACTCATCAAAAACAACATCTCTACTGATGAGAAGTCTCCTCGAAGTTGGGATATAACACCTATGTCCCTTCGTATCAGAAGCATAGCCTAAGAAGATACACTTCTCAGCTCTCGGGTCCAGCTTGCTGCGCCTTTCATCTGGTACATGTACAAAACAGATAGAACCGAACACTTTGAGACATGAGAGGTCTGGTTTCTTGCCTACCAATACCTCATAGGGGGTCTTCTTATGTACCGCTGCAGTTGGTGCACGGTTCATGAGGTACACAGCACAGGCAACAGCTTCCGCCCAATAACACTTAGGCATAGACTTCTCGTTCAGCATTGCACGTGCTGACTCCGCAATGTGTTTGTTCTTCCTCTCTGCTACACCATTCTGTTGCGGACTGTAGCTGCACGTGACCTCTCTTTTGATCCCATGCTCTTGCAAAAAAGTGTCAAAGTGGCGAGAGATGAACTCGCCTCCTCCATCCGAACGGAGCCGTAGGATGCAATGGTTGTACTGCTTCTCAACTAGGATCTTGAATGTTTGAAACACAACAAAGACGTCTGACTTGGCCTTGAGGAAGTAGACCCAAGTAAATCGCGAGAAGTCATCTATGAATGAGACGAAGTACTGAGAACCATTCAAGCTTGCTTGAGATGCAGTCCATACATCAGAATGTATCAACTCCAACACCTTGGAAGCTCTAGTGCCCTGATGACGAAATGGTTGTCTAGCCTGCTTGCCAAACTGACAAGCTTCACAAATCTGAGATGGGATAGGAGATGTGAACTTAGGAAGACATGTAACTAACTCTGACGTAGGTAAGGTCTTCAACCGCTGATAGTTCATATGACCTACTCTCTTATGCCACATCTCCAAATCTGAGACTCCAGAGGTATGAACAAACATCGCAGCTTGAAGTTGAGGTTGAACAGCATCCAATTTGAACAACCTTCCTACTCTTGACCCTCTGGCAACTACATTGTTATCACTGGTTTCAACAATACATCCCTTGCTGTTGAACCGAACTTGATAACCTTGCTCCACCATCTGACCTACTGAGACTAGATTCCTAGTAATGGTGGGCACGTATAGTACATCTCCCAAAGCAGAAATGTTTGAAGATGCAACAGATAGAGGAACTGTACCCATATGTGTAATGTTGTGCTGGGTATCATCACCAGTATAGACTATTGCTGGTGTCTTCAGTGGCTCCTTCTGACTGAACCATTCACCATGTGCTGTCATATGGTTCGAAGCTCTAGAATCAATAAACCACTCATCAGCAGGTTTGCTCATGGAACCCATGACATGTGCCATCGTTAGAAGACTGCCATCTGAAAAAGGTTCCTCTGTCGACACATAGTTTTGCTGTGGAAGCTTACCAGACCTGATGTCTGCTTGCCTCTTGAAGCAGGTCTTGATCACATGACCTTTGGTTTTGCAGTATGCACAAAACCGCTGCTCACCCCCGCCTTTAGCTTGATATTGCTGATGGTCAGGTCGAAAGTTCTGTTGCTGCTGAGAGAACTGACCTCGACCAGAAGAATCAAATCGGTTCTTACCTCTACCACCGAAGCTCTATCCTCGTCCTCTGCCTCTACCTCCAGCAAAGAAAGCTTGCTCTTGTGATGAAGCAGAACCACCATTGCCCTGAAGACGAATCTCTTCTGACACTAACATAGGAATCAACTCATCGAACTTGGGAAAAGTATCCCTGACAGCAATGGAAGTCTCGAAAGGTTTGTACTCTTTCCCAAGACCATTGATGGTGTGTAGGATGAGATCATCATCCTCGACTTTCACCCATATGCTGTTAAGCTGCTCAACTAGACCTCGCACTTGATAAACATAATCTGTAATGCTCAATGAACCCTTCTTAACATCTAAGAGTTGCTGCTTGAGTTGTAACTTACGAGCTTTGGTAGATGTCTGGAAAACATTAGCTAGTGCATCCCAGACCTCTTGGGGGGTATCAACAGACTGTATGTAACCAAACATGGAAGGTGAGACACACAAAGAAAGATAATGCACAGCTTGACAAGCTCGTTTGTTCCATGCATCAACATCAAGATCTGTATCAACTCCAACGGGTTTCGCATTTGTCCCTGTGACCAAGCCAAACAGGCTTTGACCTTTCAAGAAGGCGGACATGCGATACTTCCATATGGAGTAGTTGTTTTTGTCTAAAGGTTCACCGGTAATGGCTGAAAACGTATCTATTCTACTCATGATGGATTAGACGTAAGAAACGAAGATACAGACAGTGTCTCTGAACAGATCGGAATTTCACACAGTGATAAAAATGTTGATTCTAGGGTTATATAGATGTAGGTCTAAACGTAGGTCTGTGTGACACAAACACAGTCCGTTCTGGCTAAAAATGAATAGAAGACCCTAAAAAATGCAGTCAAAGCTTGTTGACTGACTAGGATTGTGAAAACTCTTACAACAAACACACAACAAACACAGCAGAGGGACAATTCGAAAATTCAGAACCTGTCACCAACGCTGTCATTCCTTGCTGCACCAGCAAAACTGATGTCTGGATCTTCGAAAGTAGCTCCAAACAGCAAGGACGCCTATTAGAGTTTCGCCTCCAGAGAAATCTCCATGTGCAAAAATTGCAGCACCTCCACTTGCAATCTGAGTCCTCAGTATGTTTCCAATCTCTAATTCCTTCACTCAAGCTCTGATACCATGTTATGATGTATGGCAGCAAGAACACAATTCATAGCACCACTCCAACAGGGGAGGAAAACCTTCAAACAAGGAAGGAGGCTCTCGTAGCCTTCACAAGAGGAAAAAGAAGGAACAGAGTATCACTAAAGAGACTTATTGGGGGCAGAGCCCCTTCTCAATATATACGGAGACTCAAGAGACTTTTGGGGCTGGGTCTCCGTAACATAGTTGTGTACAAAGTCTTACAGGACTTGTGTCCAAAGTCTTACAGGACTTTGTGCACAAAGTCTTACAGGACTTTGTGCACAAAGTCTTACAAGACTTCATGAGCTTGTTTTACTCCGCATGTCAACAGCAACATCCTTCATGTCGAGTTTAGTACCCAAGGAAAAGAAATCTGCTTCTAAACATATTTACTTTGCAAGGTTATGTTAGGCGTGGGTCCATAACTTGTTGAAAACTAGAAAGGAAGACAAGGCAAGCTAGACACAGTTCAAGCTAAGATAGAATGTACATTCACATGACGACTATACTCTCTACAGCGGGATAATGAGTCTCAGAAGAATGATACTAGAGAGCACTTTATTCTCTTGGTGACATACTGTGACAAACGGTATGAACGAACACTCAATCAAGCTCTCTCTGATCACACGCTGGTAAACGGCAAGCGCATAAAACTAAATAGGTATGAGCACCAAGCTTAGCCTACGTGCTATGTTACGTTCATAAACTAAAATAGCATCTTAGAAAACAGTGCATCATGAACATACTGTGTAGCATGTGATGACGTATAACAAGATAGGCTAAAACAAGAAGTCAACACTTTTAACTAAAGCGAGAGAAATCATCACTCGTGAGAATTATCACCAAACAAATCAAGAAGACTGCCCACCAGCTTCGTTGTGACAGAAGGTAAGTTCCTACCTGTGCACATGTTCTACCTCTAATTCTCATTCTCACTGTATTCTCTACCTCTAATTCTCATTTTTTCTATCATGGTGTCTTATCGTCTCAAGGTGTGTGTTCAATATGAACATTATCAACAAAACGATACTCGTTGTCATAGCACTTCGTTTCCAAGTTTTCTCACTGTTACATATAGGCAGAGAGCACTATGTTTCCAAGATGTTCTCCTCAAATATAGAAGTTGCAGCCAATTTTTCCAGGTGACTGGAATTGGCGATTTGTCACAATCTTGTGTTTGATGACTGTGAACTGAACCTGTGAACTTAGTGTTTCAATTTCAGACTCAATCGCTATAATCTAATTTAAAATTATGTTTTGTCATGCAAGATGTAGTCCATAGAATGTGAAGAAAGGCAAAAATAGTTCTCAGAGAAGAGAGGAAGTATGAGAAATGAGAAACTAGGAGAAACTGCAATTGAAGAGTCTACTAAGTCCTTTTGAAATCATTTTAGAATTTCATTCGTCAGCAGTCAAACCTATGTTAGTACAAGCAAGCCACTGAGCCTTGCTGCAATTTTCGTGACATTCTCTGCAATGAACCCATCCTTCTGCAAGTCTCGGAAGAGGGAGTTGTCGACCGCTATGATGGAAAGCGCAACGCAATGAATACCAAACTGATGGGAAGACCCATCAAACCGAACAAGGGAAAAGAGAGACCCGAAGTGCCAAGCAATGAACACCCCGGAGGGAAAGTGAAAGAAGAGGCTAAGTCTCTCTATTTCTAATGCTATCGTTCCTAAACTATCACACACAGTCAAAAAGTTCCACTTTCTTTTCTGGTTTTCAAAATCTACGTATAGCTATGCTACCCCATAGCAAAAACTTTCTACTTGATGCTAAAATGAACATGAGTTTTCTTACAGTGGAGGAATATCTACCTTATTTTCTCATTTTGTTTAAAGTTGTAATAAAGTATTGATTTCGAATCAAAAGAAAAATTGATCTTTGTAGAATGGTTATAGGCTCTTACCCTAAACTCTTGAGCTAGGAAGAGATTTGTCAATAAAGTTGTGATCTCGTCAAGACCATGAAGATAGAATGAAAGCTTTAGACACTTTTTTCTGTCTAACAATGTGTAGCCGTTATGAAAGCCAGAAAAGAAAAAAGAAAATCGCTAACGCTAGCCCTGTAATTCCATTACAAGCGGAGCTACTTGTTTAAATTTGTTGGGGTTAAATAAGTAAGAACTAAAAGATAAAACTCTCTATGTTATTTTCTATCACATATAGAAAATATCTTGCTTACTTTATGCATATGAAGGTCTGCTTTATGTATTAACAAGAGGCTATGCTATAGCGGTTTTCACAACGACTTTGTCCGGTCGGTTCTGTTACTTTTTTATTGTTTATGTTTTTCGTAATTACTCTATCCATTCGTTTCACTACACGACAAAAAATCCCTCTTCCTTTCGTTTTTTCAGAATTAACGCATAGCAACAATCACTTTACTGTTAAGTAACAAGCCAGAGTGAATTCATAATAGTTGAGAGGGTTGGTAAATAATATTAATTTCACTAAATTTATTTTCTAGCTATTGTTTAAAGGATAGAGAATTTAACTGAAAGTGAGAGGAAGTGAACTGAAAGTTGTGACGACTCATTAAAAGTGCATTCCCAAAACAAGAATTCAAAATATTTGAGTGTTAGAAAAATACAACCAGTTTAATCTGAATTTGAAGAAATGGAGCGAAAAACCTTCTGCTTTTTTTAACCATCTGCAAAATAAAAAAAAATTAATAAAACTATTTTATCTCATTATAATTGTAAATCTTTTCTTCTCGTCATCCTGTGACGCTTCGGGGCCTTGCGCACCTCTTGTAATATTACTTCATATACAATGGTGCATGTGTTTCTCCTTCTCAATGAAGTATCCTCATTTATTCCTTTTGTTCGTTATCAGATGTTAAGTGTTAGACTCTTGCGAACTGCAGTCTATACCGTAACTGGAATAGAAATTTGGTTAATTAGTCAAAATTTTATTAAACGAAAATATTCCCAGTGAACATTAGAAGAAAACTTGAACACACACGAGATTTTTTCTGGTTGATGTGTCTCTTATATAACAATCAAATTATCTCGTTTCCACACACTGGGAGAGGATTATTATAAAGACCTCTATACTAGTTAGCTAGACTCGAATTGATCAAAAGCTAAAACAAAATATTCTCTAACGTCACGAAGAGAAAATCTCGTAGTTTGTCCAAGGAAAGCTTTGTCTAGAGCCGTGTATAGCTTAGAGTAGTGTCTTTGTATCACTGTAAATATTTGCTCTTTTGATTTTTGATTTTAAAAATTGTATAGTAAATTTCTAAATAATAAATTTATTTACGACTGAAATGCACGTTGGAATTGACTAAAAGGTAAATTAGAGGAGCCCACATGAGAAGAATATTTGCGAAAATTTTTAACTTTGACACTTTTATGCATTTCTCCACACTCGATAGTCTTCATAGATGTTTGTTCCCCAATTTCCACGCAATAGAAGTGGTCGGTTCATTAATCCCCTCTTTGTTCATGTGTTGGTATTTACGATTAGATGTGACCGTAATAATAACAGATATTGCAAATGCAAGCTTCGACTAATTCGAATTAGGAGAATTGGTAAATGAAGCTTGGAAATCTCGAAAGATGAAAGTACTTTTCCAACATGATTTTGTAATCTTTAAGGAATAATTATTCGCACCAAGTATTTAAAAGCAGGTTTTTGTTTGGACACGTGTCTACGGTAGGGTTGAGAGTGTATGATGCTCCATCGCACTCACACCCAGTATGATTTTCATAAACGGCCTAGCGATGCCATACCCATTTTGTGCAGTTTGTGAAATTGACTGTAGAAAATGCTTTGCATGCGGAAGCGGATTCTCCTTTGTACACTTCGAAGTCTACATTAATTAATGTTTTAACCCTTCCGGCGGGAAGAGTGAGAACATGAATTAATGTCCTCTAGAAACGGTGCGGTATGAGAATTGGTGCCTCGGACTTATCCTCCCAGCAACGCATCAGCCCGGATTTCACTTATGGGTTATATTTTGATGAGTTGGTTATTCAGAGACTGATTAACATATATCATTTATGAATTAATTTAAACTTTTTTAAGAATTTATTATAATATATACACATTTTCTGATAAGAACAAACGAAATTCACTGTACAAGGCAGTGGGGAAGGATATTCTATAGATGAGAGTGAATTCATCCATTTGCAACTACGACACTAGGCGAATAAAATATGCATGCTCGATGATTTTTCTCGGGAACTTTTGCTCTTTTAATGATATAGAAAATAATATATGTATTAGATAATTATATTTTAAATATATTAATTATTAACTATTCTCTAATGATATATATTAGCTGGACGAACAAGTGAAGGAGTCAGAAGTAGGCTATAATCGCACGAAGCTTATTGAGTTTTGCTTTTTCAGATTTTTCTCAAAAAACTGGTTCTCCCTAAGTTGTTTCGCATGTGTAGTTTTTGGTAATTTTATGTGATAATAAACCAATTGTATCGCACCTACTTCAGTTTTTGGTTCTTAGAGTTCTCCTCGTCAAAGAACCCATCATTATTATCAATGTCAAAGACGTGCATGTCCAAAAAACAGCTAAGTAAAAAGTAACGGAGAGGTTTACAAAGATTTTTTCTGAAACTGTGGAACGTATTGGACCAGCTGAAAGATACAAAACTGAACACAGTGGAGTGACTCTCTTATTACCATCCTAAAGTCCAAACATACGAGAACAAACAACATTCTCCAAAAAACATAGTGCGATTACATCCTTAACTTATGAGTGCATGGGGTATATCTTAGATAGTGAATTGAGATGAGAATTACGTGATGTATTCTCTCGTAATCGAGCAAAATGTTACAATGGCGATGTTTGATTTCAGAAATTACGTCTTTAGAATATTTAGAATGATGCGATCCAAAATAATTATATACTAAAATATTTAACTGTTTTCAATCGCGCAGGCACAAACTAATTAGATTTTTACCTATAGTCCATGAAATATCAATTAAAAGACTTGGTGCGATTGTGCCCTTAGTTTCTTTTTGCTGAATGAATATCCTCCCTCACGGGCTTGTACATCGAAATTCGTTTTTTCCTATCAGAAACAATATAAATATTATACTAAACTATTATTAAAAATTAAATTCCTCTATAACTGATATGTGCTAACCCGGCTCAGAGTTACCAGCACATCCTGACAGAACTCATAAGTGAGGCAGGGACTGACTCGCTGCCGGGATTATAAGTCAGGCACTGTTAAACAGAAGGAGTAATTTGCTAAACACATTAATTTCTAAGTGTGAATTAATTAATGTACACTTAGAAAGTACACCGGCTTTCTAAGTGTACATCAGGTGAATATGCATGCTGGATTAACTCAGGGGAACTTTTGCTCGCTTCATGTTATCAGGAATATATATATGTTAAGTAACAAATATATACTAAGTAGGTGTAAAGAATTAAAATATTTTATAGAGATTATCTATTACCCATGTCTGGAAACATGGGGAGAGTAGGAGATAACCCATAAGTCTGGACCCGAGTGTCGCGCTTCAGAAGATACAAGACCGGGACTCCATAGTCGTTTAATACATTAATATACACTGAAGTTTAATTTAATACCTAACCCTTCCTGTCGAAGGGCTAGGTATTGGATTAACCTCCTGTATATTTTCCTCCTCCATGGGAAGATGGAGGAGGTGAATATGCATGCTGGATGAACTCCGTGGAACTTTTGCTCGCTTCATGTTATCACGAATATATATATATATATAAAGTATAAATATATACTAAGTAGATGTAAAAAAATAAAATATTTTATAAAAATTATCTGTTACCCATACTTGGAAACACAAAGAGAATAAAAAATAACCCATAAGTCTTGATCTGAGTATCGTGTTTCAAAAAATACAAAACAAAGACTCCATAATCGTTAATACATTAATATACACTGAAATTTAATTTAATACCTAACCCTTCTTGCTGGAGAGTTAGGTATTAAATTAACTTCCTGTATATTTGTCTCCTCCATCGGAAGATGGAGGAGACAAATATATGCATGCAAACTGAACTTGCTCTACTGGTGAATATGCATCAGCTGAATAAGCATCCCAAAACACACGGACGCAACCGATCGCAGAGAAGAAAGCATGCAGAACAGATTTTCATTTCACAGCCATTGGATGAGATACAAGATGCACTTTTTCTCGGAGAACTCTTGTCCTGTTTATGATAAAATAAAAAAGATATATTATAGAAAATCTCAACAATAAATTTTAGTAAGAATAAAATAAAATATAACTATTAAATGTTAATCATACCCGACTGCAGAATCGTCCGGAATGAACTCATCAGTGAAGCATGGAGAAACGCACTTCCAAGACTATATAACCTGCCGCTTGATGACTGAGAAATTAAATACAATCTGCAGACTAATATGCATGGACTAGTATCAGGTGATCATGGTCATGCATGGATCAGGTGAGTATATACTCACTACTTATATCTCTATGGTTTTAGGTAAACGTCAATCCCACAGTCAATCCCACAAGGTGTCTCATAGGAAAGATTATACAGAGTGTCTTTGATCAAGCGTGGAACCGACCTGGTTATAATCTTACCAGGAGTCGAGGATTTCACTTCGGCAAACTCTTCCAGTTGCATCTCCTAAACCCTAGAGAAAGAATTCCTGGCTTGTTCCCGGTTGGAATGTTAATCGAGGCCTGGTCGAGCTTGTGACACTCGCGAAGCCCGTGGAAGGCGCGCTCATCATCTTGCTTGCTTCGACCCCGCACAAGCATTGCACTTGCTCGGGCATTTGAAGAGCATTCTGTTGCTTCCCGGTTCAATCTTCTGTAGGAGGCAGGGAAATGGTTGTTTGTGTTCGAAAATTCGTTAGCAGTGGGACCCTGTGGGATTTGACGTCTCCACGAGAATTGAAGACTTAGTAGTAACGCGGAGCAATAAAGTTTTAAGCTGCTGGTGCTCTTTGCTCTTTCCTTTTAAGTTGCAGCATGGGAAGCTCAGACGTTTTGATGTTGGAAGCGCCTCCGCTGCCTCACGGAGGACGGTGGCGGAATGGAGTTATGGATGATCTGGTGGACGCTCTACCCTACATCGACCACGATTACGCTAATCCGCAGCTGAAGGCCGAAGTGGACAAGCTTATCGAGGAGGAGATGAGAAATAGTACTAAGAGGCCTGCTGACTTCCTTGCGGACCTTCCACCGGCTCCGGTTTTGGATTTCGGGGTACTTATATTTCGAAATATGCCGCCTTTTCGACCTCCTCTGTAATGAATGTTCTATGTTGAGATGACCTGCCAGCTTGAAGTTCGTTCATTCAAGGGTGGTTCTAATACTCGGCAATAGTTTGTTAGCTGAGTTGGATTAATTACTAGATGGTGGTTTTGGGTTGAGCTGTTGAGGAATCAAAAGACGGAATTTTCTTTTCAAGGACTTTTATATAGCAAGGTGCACTGTTTTCCTTCGCCGTTTTCATCTCCATCAAAGTCCCCAGTCAGCAGGAGCAGCTAAAAGCAAACGTAGAAGGTAACGAGAGGCTTCAGCTTCCGTTCTGTTCCCTCCTTCTCATTTCCTTTTTCACTAATATAGTGGTGTCTTGTCCATCTTCAGAACTGCCCAATGCTGGCGAAGGAGTACGAACGTGTTCGTGCAGGGAAACCCCCAATTACGATCGATATGTCGAGATACGGACTAGAGCCACCTCCGAGCAGTAGACGTAACGACCCAAATGCCTGGAAAAACGCATTACAGAATGCGCAGAGTCAACTGCAACATCAGACTATCAGGTGCGGATTCGTAGTTTTGTTAAGTTCGTTTCCTTGGAGATAAAAGGCAGCTAGTGGTGATTGTGTAGAAGTACGGTGGGATTAGAGGCAAATGGATGTTTAAATTTCTTAGCGTATTATTTTCTTTACATTAAGGTGGAAAGGAGTCAGCAGGAGTGGGAAGTGTGATGGGAATGAGTAAAATATCGCAGTTGTTTTACGGATACTTTGTTACTTCTGTGGCGCACAGATTGGAAAATCTTGAGCTGATGCTGAAGTACGGTACAAATGCGTGGAGGGTTCATAATCAGCATTTGGAAGCTTTTAATGCAAGGTATACCAGCAGAATTATTCTTATCAATCTTGGAGCAGGCATCTCGGTGTTAAGTAAAGACATGTACCTGAAGCGAGAACTTCGTGCACCCTCACTCTGTCTGCGTGCGGATAATAGGTCCAAAGTTCTGTAACGTGTCTTAAGGTTCTGCCTGCTCTTAACTGCTAGAATTACTTGCAGATTTGTTACCTGATTCAGTCATGCTAGCATGATTCCTACCCGTTTCTCTCCTCTGGCTTCCAGATTCCAGTGATTTTTCATGGATCTGCGTAGGTGCTGATTGGGTTTTAAATGGGGCATCAGGATACAACAGATTATTCGGGATCACAGTCACGAAATTGAAGCTCTGAATCGTGAGAGGAAGTCAAATCAAGTAAGAGACTACCTGACTATTCTACAGTCGCCTTCTTGCGGTTCTGAAATTTGGAAGTCTTTTAAAGCAGCCTTTACAGTGTATTGTTCCATACTTAGGTAGATTGCACTTCAGGGCTGGGTCGGGTTAATCAGGTGCAGAACTGATTACTTGAATAAGAGATTGTGTTGCTGTTTACCACACCACTAGTTATACTCATTTTATGTGTTACCGTCAAGAGTATGTGTGTAGTCCTTGCATGGCGATGCTATCCGGATAGACCGAATTAAACTTATCTGGTGATTCATGTCTTCCTGATCTGCCTCTTGGATTTTTGAATACTTTCAGCTAGCTGCAGCAGCGGAGCTAAGCCTTTTAGATACCCAGTGGAAGGAGCTAACAAAAAAGAATATGGACATCGAGGCTGCATGTATGAAGCTAGAGGCTGAAGTCGAGAGATTGCGTCAAGAAGCAAAGGAAAAGTAAGTCGTGATACCGGATTTTAGGCTTCGCGATGAATAATATATACTCGTGACGTAGAGCCGTGATAGTTTATTTCTCATATCCCGATCGTTCGGTAGCATAACTGGGATGTTCTTTCGATATTTTTGCAGGGGTGTGAAGCTGAATCTTCATGTTCCCGCCGTTTAGATGGTTTCATAGAACAAATGAAACAGGAACAGAGTAGAGATGTCTGAAGTGGTAAGAATCTTGTCCAAGACTTCCACAGTTTGTTATTCACTTGGAGCATTTTCAAAATCCGTATTGTTGGAAGTCGGCCGCGCAGATGCCTTCCGGGATTGTCTTGCTATCCTAACGAAGAGAAAGTGACGACTGCATGGAGAACAAGGGAAGCAGTCTAGTGGTGTTTCATCTAGTCTGTTTCATCTATCTGACTCCAAGTGTTCGTGTCAACGTTTTACAGTATTTGCATCATATCGAAAAGCTGAAGGCGTCAGGAGGTAATTTCATCATTCATTTTCTGTTGGCGTGACATTACCCTTTGTACAGTTTTGTTTTTGTCTTCCTCTGGCTCTCACTGAAGAAATATCATGACCGGTGTACCACCAAAGAGAGCTAAGATCCAGCATTTATACGGAAGGTTGAGCAGGAACCATGTCTGTTCACGCTGCTGTTTTCAAGGACCCCGCTGGCTGAACAAGTTAAATTGTTTCCAGATATGCATCTCTCCGGTCTGTATTGGCACTGAAACTATCGATTGCCGAAGAGGGGATATTCGATTGTTACGTCATTCATCTCTGACGAGTTCCCACAATTTTGAGGAGTTTGCCCTCTTGTAACGTGGTCCTTAAACTCATTTGTTATCGTCAGTTAACGGGTGTCTTTCTGGTTTGGAAATCAGCTAGTCTCAGCTCTTAAAGTCATTAAGCGTAATGAACAACTTCCTTCCCAACGCAAGCCAAGACTTTCAGGCTTTTATCTGAGTTGGGAGGTTGGTCTGGAGCTTCTCGCATGAAGAACAGAAGGCGTGTGTAGAGATGTAAAACTCTTGTCAAAATATACATAAACTGATCACGCGCTCATGTTTTCGTGGCGACTACTCATCAGTGTGTGGGCAGCATCTTGATCGTGGCCTGCCCCAAACTGCAGACGAACACCCCAAATGTCGCCCTCACGTCAAAGTGTGCGTCTCATGTGGTCAAAGTGTAGTGTCACTGTTCAAGTTGTACGCAGTGTTTGAATGGTGAAGTGTGTGGGAGGTTCTGGACTTCGTGGCCATCCACTCGATGCGAAGCACCGAGCGGTATATTTCGCTGTATGCATTCAAGTCAGAGCCTTGTTAGCAAGGAAGCTTGGATGAGTTCTCGTTCCGAAGTTAATGGAGTCCTAACCGTAAATTCGGGTCGAACTACTGTAGAACGAGATACCATCAGGCAAGAAGTCCAAGCTTCAGTGTGACGTAGTGCACGAAGTGGTATCTCACCGTCTTGGTTACTACATACCAGGGCCCCCGCGGGTCAGGTTAAGATGTAAAAGCAAGTTAATTTACGTGACGTGGTTCTATGTACGGGATTCGAATCAGACACTCTAGCAATGCGCATGCGGATGTTATGTCAAGACACACTGGCAGGTGTGTGTAATGTCAGCATTTGGATCGCGGGGTTATATCAATTTTTAAAATTATTAGAATATTAAACTTTTCTGCACTTTGATTTGTAATAAGTCAAAGATGAATTTTAATCTGTTCAGCGAGAAACATCTACTTCAATTTTATATACTGGAATAGTGGATGTTATGAGCTGATGTTCTAACCTGAACTTAGACGTAGTAGCTCGAGCTATAGTAGCAACCTGAACCTAGACATAATAGTTCGAGCTACAGTAGCAAGCAGTCCGATAACACACCTGCGGGCACAAAAAGCAGAGGGAAAAACATAAATAGAGAATACTATGTGCGTCGATCTAAGCAGTTGCCTTAGATACATATAGTATTTTAAACAATAAGTATTTGAGATATAATTTCAAACAATAAATACGGGAGAGACAAAATTGTAAGAAAAGAAGTAAGTTTGCAAGTTGCAGACTGAGATTCATCCATTTTGACCCAATGTCTTCTTGTAGGTGATTGCTCTTCTGGAGGAAAGATTGCAAAAAGTTTTCCTTTTGGGAAACTGCATGAATATCCACAGAAAATCTTGACAAGAATTGAACGTTTATAGTTGACACTGTAAACTTCAGAAACATTAATTTAATTCAACTGTACACATTCAGTTTCAGAGTTGAGATTAATTAATCTTATTTCAGTGTTAAAATCATATTTAAAAATTAACTGATAATTATCACTCCATATAATATGTAACAGTATTTCTAATATAACACTAAATGTAGTCAGGAATCTACTCGGGATTCTTAAGCCTTCTTCTCTCGCCGCTTCCATAGAGTTCCGCTATCAAGGAGTTTACAGTATGCTGACAATATTAGGGAGTGTAAAAGTTAAGAAAGAAGATTTTTTAACGTCCACAAAAGAAACAAAGTCACTTTCTCCAAAGGTAATTTTGTACAAAGCCGTGAATAGCTTATCATTATATTATAATTCAATTTAATAATCCAAATATTAACAAATATTATTAAAATATTAAATAAATTTTCTGAATCGTACACTACTCTCTTGCAATGAGTTACTGTAGAATTCCAAACACAATTGAATATGCATGCTGGATGAACTCTGGGAACTTTTGCTCGCTTAATGATATCAGGAATATATATAGGTGTTAAATAAACAATATATACTAAGTAGATATAAAAAAGTAAAATATTTTATAAGCGTTATTTGTTATCTAATGTCTAGAAACACAAGAAGAATAGGAAATAACCCATAAGTCTTGCGCTAAGTGCCGCGCTTCAGAAGGTACAAGTGCGGGAGTCCACACTCGTTAACACGTTAATGTACTCTGGTATTAAATTAACCACCTGTATATTTGCCTCCTCCATCAGAAGATGGAGGAGGTGAATATGCAGGTACTCTCAGTCCTTTATGGATTAGAAACACTCACGAGTGTTCTCTTCGGGGCATCTCCGGAAACGCTCGTAAAAAACAAACACGGCAAGTAAAATTCGTCCACGTGCAACGGATATTACCAAAAGGGTCCAGCTTTTACACGCCTTATTACTAGTTTAGTTTATGGCCCTTAATACTTTCTAAAGAGAAAACAAATTTCCTGTGTGCAAAGGGGAAAAACAAAGAATATAAATCTGTGCAAGTAAACGGTTCTGACGAGAGCAAGTTCCAGACGGAAGCTTGACTTGACAGCGAAGCTCCCTCATCCTTGCGCTCCACAGATGTAACCCATGCCCTTGCTTAGCATGGATGGATGGATGTGGCACCATGGCCTTTTGGCTTCCCAGAGACGCCAAAGCGAAGCCCTTGAGGGAAAAGGATTAGCTTGCAAGTCTCGAAACAGTCCGACGTGTCTGATACGTCAAAGGGGAAGAGTGGCCGGGGGTGGTGGGGGGGAAGAGTGGGGGGGATAAGTCAAATTCTCCTTGGACTACGGCCGGTAGAATGCCATGCTACTTCTTTATTCCGCCCTTATTTGGAGTTTATCCTACAGCTTCCCTTTATGCAACACTCTTTCTTAGTAGTTAAAGAGCAAATCCAGAAATTAATTAAGAACTCCAAATAAGAAATTATATTACATTCTAAAGTCGCATTATAATTAACAAGCGTAGAATATTAGTTTTCACATAATATTCATGTGAGTGGCCACATCAAGGTTATTTTACTTGCTCTGTTTGAGATGCGAGAGTTCACATATTCCTTTGGCAAGTGCGAGTGTCGCCAAAATATTTTTGGTTCATCAAGAGCTCCATCATAAACTGTTAACTGAGTTTCTCAGTTGGACTATCAATAAATAAGCATGCTCAACCACTTTTGGGGATTTTTTCTCTCATTCTAGTACCGCATTTATTTAATATAAGAAATTTTTTATTAATATTAAAAATAATTTATATAGAATATTAAAAATAACTAGAGCTACAGTTGCGAAATGGTCCAAACATACCTTATACGGATGCACCTTCGAGATTACAACTACGGTAGGTTGCTAATGAAAATAAATAATATATTTATTTATTTATTTTCTCTTCTATCTTAATAAATAACATAATATAATATACTGAAAAAAAAATAAACAAATTAACGCTCTGAAGTCTTGCAAGAAAACGGAGGCTAGAAACCTCATGTGTAGGAGGTTTTTACTTGGAGCTATCTCTCTCTAGACCAGTTGGTTTCCACGTTCTCATAGTGAAGGTTTTACTTTCTTGTACCGCTTGGGCTTACCAAGCAGTTGAGCATAGATGCGACGGTAGTAGCATCGGATCTTTTGGTGACTGCAGGTTAAGACACGATATCACACTGCGACCAAGAAGAGATATCTCACATAAGATCATTTTGAACTTTCTGTGCGCAATCGTTGTAATCATCATTGCGAGCTAGAGGAGTTATGGTCGAACAAGGATGTGTTTCACTTGTGGTGCATTTGTCTAGCTATATGACTGAGATCGACGATGACGTTTCTGGTGATACGCATTTACAAGAGGAGTTTCTTGAACCTCTTGTGCATTGGGCTGTTTTGTCTAGATCTTGAGATGTATCATCTCGGATGACGGATTGTTTAACCTCAGAGTCCGGATCGAGATGTAATATATAAGCCTAACTCCGAGATGAAACAATCCGCTGCTCCTTACAATGCTGAGTGTTCCATCTCAGAAATCAAGTTGTTCCACCTTGGAGTTATGGCTGATACAAAGAGTATCCGTTCTAAATCCGAGGCGAAACAACCCGAAGTTCTTACATGCGATCCTCGGCTTTAACACAGTTTAGGTTAAGGGTGGTAAGCAAATCGATTTGCACATGATTTAGTACTTCATCTCGGATCGGATTGCATTCTCTAGCTCTCTGCTCGAACTTATGTGGATCCAATCGACTACAATGTCTCGTGTTCTTGATCTTCAAAGCGATGACTTATCCGTTGAATTTGCTGACGACGAGATAGATTTTGGAGATAATGTTGCTGATTCTCAAAACGAGGATCCACCAGCAGATTCAACTGAGGGACTTGAGGATCAGGTCGATCACATCGATGATGCAAGTGATAGCACTTTGGCGGAGGACCGAGCTGTTCCTAGCAACCCATATGTGGATTTGAGCAACGATGCTAAAGTTCACATCTCGAGTATCACATAAATAAATGTGGGTGCGTTTGTTAGTGTTGACGATATTCGATCGCATTTCAACTTGACTAGCAGATCGTGGAAGGGAACACAATTAAGTTTCTCTGATTGTTTGAGAAAAGATCAGGTAAGGTCTTGCAAGACTATACTGATCAACTCATGCTCGATGAGGTTCCGCAGGTGTGGGCATAGTGGCAACCAAGCAAGGGCTGATTTTGTTGAATGACAATTCATCTAAGTGTACGTTCTGAAAAAAGAAGTCCAAAAA
Source organism: Asterella californica (assembly GCA_036924285.1). Classification (NCBI taxonomy): domain Eukaryota; kingdom Viridiplantae; phylum Streptophyta; class Marchantiopsida; order Marchantiales; family Aytoniaceae; genus Asterella; species Asterella californica. The sequence goes on along the minus strand of JAYKYS010000010.1, from coordinate 2,684,161 downwards.
AATCTAAGTCTATGTTGTAGAAAAAATCCATCATCCAAAAAGATCTAAGTCTAGAGTCTACCTCTGTCTAGGATGATCAAGTCGACTCCAAGACGATCTCGGACTGACTCCAGGACGAGTCAGCTCGAACAAAGCTCATCACTTCGGAGTTTAGGGTGATCAAGGACGACTCGAGACAAGTCAGTCCGAGTCAAGGCTTCTCATCCAAGACTCCAGGGTGATCAAAGACGACTTGGGATGATGACATTCTTGATCAAGATCATACCGATATTGTTTGAGAACAAGAACTTCAGTGTTGTTCTTTTTATCTATTTTTTTATTCTTTTAGTGTTGTATTGTGCTTTAGTATTGATGATATGCACCGTTTTCTTATACAAATAGAAACTTCTTGTTCTTTATGAGACTCTTGTCTTGATTTGTAGTGTTGAGTAGATGTACTCATGCAGCTTTCTAGACTTTAGTATGTGGGGTACAAGATATAGCTATTTCAACATAAACTCGAGATTCTAAACACGCGAGAAGATTTATCGAAAGTCTTTTCTACATGAAGTTATATATTTTTTAGACGGAAGAGTTTGAAACACAAGCAAGGTTCTCGGTTCAACGAGGATCTTTTCCAGCAGTGTCATTGTCTATTTCTTGTAACTCTTCATGATTAAGCACATCTAGTAGACCTAGATCAAACTCACTAAACGAGATTTGTGAAGAATCTTCCATATCGTGACTAGCAAACACGTTGCATTATTGGTTCTGCGCTGAATCTCAGAGTGCACACACTGTACTATTAAAGCTGTTCGTTCCCGAACTGTTCACAACACTCGACGTAAGCACAGCAACCGATTGCCACAGGCTATAAACCTGACCATGGTTGGGAAAGGTACAGAAAATTAAAAACCTTCACTATGAGGACGTCGAACCCAAGTGTCGCTAGAAGGGTAGCTCCAAGTGAAAACCTCCCGTAGTGTAGATATATATTTGAAGCACATTTCTTTTCCGAGTGTCGGGGCTCCAAGTTGTAGGGATCGGGAGTCGGGAGTTGGTCCACCCTTCCAAGTTCCAAGCGCTTCACTCATTCGTCCATAGTTTCTCCTCTCACATCGCCAGGAAGCCTGAAGGACGACAGCCTGTACGAGGGAGGGGAGATGACATGGCAAGAGAATATACTCCGGACACGTGGACTGCTGGAATCTGGTCGCTTGACGACGCCTCGCACGTGAACCGAGTAAGTTACATTTGGGGATAACGTTTTAGTCGGGAGGTCCCTCTTCCCTTCTTTCACTCATTTACTGCATCAGCGCCATCAGCACCTGCAGAACGGACAGCGCAGAGCCAGAGCCACCTGCAGAACGGGAGCGCAGAGCCAGAGCTCTCGAGAGGAGAAGAGAAGAGAGGAGAGGAGGAGAGGACGGTAGGTAGGTGGAATTGGAGACGGGAGGTGTATAGGAAACAACGCGTGCAGAGGAGGAGGAGGGCGGGAGGGCAAGGGAGACACGGAGAGAAGGAGTGAATTGTAGGGTGTTTCGAATTCTTAAATGTCGTGGAAGCGGAATGGAATTCAGGTTTGAGTTGGATGTTCTGGTGAGAATTGGGGCATGGTGTGGCTGAATAGCGTTAATTGTCGTCGGATGAGGCCCCGGGTGATGCTGCGAGTTTAGCAGGCTGGTTGGACTCCGTTTCCCTTGAGGAGGACGAGGAGCAGAGGATCGGATTGGTCGTCGGGGGAGAGTTATGGGGCTAGTACCTGCTTTGTCCGCCTTTCTGAAGTCGGTAATTGCGCTTCTTTTGTTCAGTTCTCGCTCTCCAGGTGCAGAAAACGCTCTACAGCAATTCGTACCCAAGCATGTTCTTCAAAGGCACTCGAGGGAATGTTTATACAACCGAACTTTGGCCCTCTATGTCGTCGAGTATGCAGCTGCGGTGTATGTTGATAATCCCCCGTTGCTTTTGTCTTGGAGCTGCTCTCGGTGTCAGGGATTGACGACAGGCTTCAGGATTACCGAGCTTGTGGTGGACATACCGCACTGCCTCCAGGCGTATGTTGGAGTTGCGGAAGATTTGAAAGCAATCGTTATTGCTTTTCGGGGCACCCAAGAAACTAGCTACCAGAATTGGGCGGAGGACCTTTACTTTAGGGAGCTGGATCTCAATTATCCCGGTTTTGAAAATGCGATGGTGCACAGCGGCTTCTATGCAGCTTACCACAACACGACGCTTGGGGAGAGTGTGATGACTGCCGTTTTAGCCATTTTGGCGACAAGGGACGATCTGGGCGTGATTGTTACTGGCCACTCCATGGGAGGAGCTATGGCTTCTCTGTGCGCCCTCGACCTTGCGGCGAACTTTGGGATCACAGACTTGAAGGTTATAACTTTTGGCCAGCCTCGAATTGGGAACTCTGTCTTCGCTGCAGCTTATTACGCACTTGTTCCGAATACTGTGCGGATGACTCACAGCCATGATATCGTGCCTCATTTACCGCCTTATTACACACTCCTAGGAGAGAAAACCTATCACCATTTTGCCACAGAGGTTTGGATCTTCAAAATTCAAGTTGGCCGGCTTCAGTACGAGTTCGAGCAAGTATGTGACAGTTCGGGGGAAGATCCCACCTGCAGCAGATCTGTGACGGGGAACAGCATCTCCGACCATCTAGAGTACCTTGGGGTCTACCTGAAGACAGTGGACGCGTAGGTATCGTTAGCATCTATATTCGGAAGTGGGTCTCAGGAGTCCCCACAGGTGCTGAAAGGCGCTGATGGTCACCGCTTCAGAATATCACTGTCTGACATCAGAAGACAGTGCGTATGGAATGCGGTGTTATGGTCAAGGCTTTAGAGAAAATTTCGTATTCAGCTCCCTCATCATCTATGAGAAAGAGCTCCAAACCGAACATTTCAAACGCCCTCCGAGGGGACCGTGGAACGTCAACTTTTGAAGGACAAGCCCGATCAGTTGAGGGTGAAGGTTGCCGCATTGAAGGAGCGCGTAGTATACGTCCTGGGTATGCTGGTCTGCTGTAAATACATTCTTTTGGATCGGCACGGGTCAAGGGTTTCAACTACAGAGTCGACAACCGTGCAAATGCGTCGATGGTACAGAGACACTGGGTAACACTAGTACATATCTTACTTTTATGTCAAATATGCAGCAAAGTGCGAGCACAGAGAAGACCGAAGGTTGTATATTTGTAGATATTTATACATTACAATATTGAGCCGAAAGCCGACGAGGTTTCAAGCATTTTACACGAGAGAAGGGTGAGAGTCTGTGATGACAAGCGAAAGAACCCCTTGTATTATGTAAAGTATACTGTATATACAGAAATAAAGCTCTCTTTCAGTCGCAGATGCAGCGTGACCAACCCGTAGATACTTGTTTCTTTTGTGGAGAGGAAGATACACAAGCACTATATGTCGGTCCATATGGAAAGCAGCGCATTGCAGAAACTACCTACATACGCATGTCCTCTACATTTCATTAAAAAGAGTGGTGCGAGACTCCTCATGCACCTTCTACAGGAGGTGGTACAGCTATACAATATCTACGCACCCACGAGAGCGGGATGCTGCCCCTGAGATTGAAAACTGAAGACGACTTCACTTCATGTGTAAGAGTGAAGAATCATTTCGGCGAGCTCCTACAGTTAAAAATCCACGAGCTTGTAGATCAGAACATTTCAAACGTTCAATGATAATTTCACCACACATTACTAGATACTAATGCATTTTCCTTTTCAAGGCTCTGTACGAACCTGCTTGCCCGAAGAAATTGTAGGCTCGCCCAACTGGAAAGCGAGCTGTTCCAGAGTTTCAAAATCCGCTTTCCCGGCCTGCAGTGGACGTCAAAAAGTGAAAACATTATACAACAGTATAGCGTAGAGACCGGTGGGGAAAAGAACGGTATTAAAATCAAACAGATATGGGAGAGCTAAGATACCTCAATTTCTGCTCCCACTTCAGAGTCGAAACTTGCGTAACGATTGTTGACGAGGTTGGTTAGAACTCCATCCTGCACATGATACTCGCGCATGTTACTCCCTCAGCCCACTGGTGAACACCTAACACAAGCGACTTATTTTCGTACTCTCGCCCATCTGGTTCGTATATGACATTCGCAATATCAGGTTCCAGTCTCCACAGATGTTCCAAATTACCTCATACAGCTTAGCTGCGTTGACCAGTCCTCTGGCCAGAGCGTCCATGCCAAGGATGTGAGCGATGAACAGATCCTCAGCATCTACACTCTCCCTCCTCCTGCTCACCGAAAGGAAACAACTTGCGCAAATGAGTATCGTACTGAAGGTCACATCCGTTCCTACAGACGTTAAGTGCCGTCTGCAAGGGAAAGTTTGAAACAAGGGTTCAGAGGTGCATACAGCTTGGCGTCGAAGTTGAAACCACCAGGTGCAAATCCACCCTGCGTGCACACATGCGATAAAAACAAGCTCCGTTCAGTCCTCGACGTCGTTAGTACTAGCAAGTTGAAGGACCCTTGTAGAAAGTTTGAAGAGCACTCGAGTGGGATTCAAAGCTGGCCAAGAACGTGGAATATCTCACATTCTTTATGACAGTGAGCATAATAAGTGTTGCCTCCTCGATGCTCGTAAGAAACTGATCAGTGTCCCAGCCTGCTCCCGATTTCAAGAAAAGGTTTGATTGAAAACCAAGAAATTCCATTAGCAGTAAACTTACGATAGACACCGTGAAATATGCGGGAGAACAAACGCAAATATTTCTAACTGAGACGTTACTCACCGGTCTGCGCATCCCCTGTATTGGCATCAATACTACCCAGCACTCCATTGATCCTTGCCACTTCTAGCTCGTGGAAACAGCTGCAGTAAGAACGTCACAACTTAAAATCACGGGAAAAAGTTGAAACACTTCCAAACATAAACTGGATGATTAAGCATATGCTGAGGTGACAATAAGGGTAGCCTAGATGGCGTGCGGCACGTTTAAGAAAAACGCTTCCATGGGTTTATTGGAATGTATATGAATCAATCAAATATTCTCACCTGTGGCCGGCTAGTGTAGCGTGGTTACACTCAACATTCAGTTTGTAATCACCTGGATATGTGCCAGTCTACGTAGTTAGAAGCGAGATGCCAGGACTACCCATACAAACCCATGAATTCGAATACCAGAGGAGTACATAGCAAGAAGAAATAAGGGGTGAATTTATGATAAATTTGTCAGTCTTGTAGCGATAATTTTATACACAGCGATCAATGTGCTTGGAATGTGTAGCAAACCGGACAGGATCTTACAACATGACAGAAAATCTGAGAGCAGATACTAAACATACACGTAGTAAGCGGTAAGTGAATAATCAACGCTGAGAAGATATCATAGATGGGAATGGAGTGTAGCTAATACACTTCGCCTAACAAGCATTGAATCCAGAAAATCTCACTGCCGTTACAATGCAGACTATGAACGCAAGTATGTACTTGGAGAATCTATGCTGACAAGAAGCATACGTTGAGCAAAGGTTAGCAAACCCCCTAATCTAACCCCTAAAATAACATGCTTTGGAATGCAGAAAATTTTAGGGCCGATGCGGTGCAGAGAGAGAACAAAATGTATATTAATCTGCGGTCCAAAAGAAAACGAGAAAGCGGCAGTGAAAGACGCTAAAGGCAAACAGGGTTACAGCAAAACGTGAGAAAAATTTGAACGTTCATTATAGATAACAGAAGGGTGCATCTGTCATAACACGAAATGATGAAACCATGATCACAGAACAAGCTACAAGCATAGATCCATATTCCAGGAGCCAGTCGAACAGTCTTCTGACCAAGACTCACTGCATAGCACAGTAGGTGATTTGATATCACCTGGATTTGATGGTGAGCACTTGCATGCAGGGAACGTGATGCATAAACTTCATCAACTTTTCACCCGGGACATCGAGATTCTGAAATCTATATTCTAGTTATGCTAAACAGTTATACTAGTGACACAAAAAGAGAGACATGTAAAAATTATCAGTACAGTGATTTCGTAGGCGTTATTCCTACCTAGAAGACCGTACTTCTGTAGAAAACTGATTGTCGTAGCAGCATCCCAGTCGTATCTGTGAAATAATATGGATATATTAACCTTCCCAGTTCACGTCGTATTTTCAACATGGCTGCAAAGAAATTTGCATGGTGAAACTGGAAATCGGGCTCAAAACTAGCTGAAACGAAACGGATTACGTACTGATGCTTTGTTGGTTCTTGTGGCTTTGGCTCAAGCAAAAGTGTGCCTGCAAGACAAATACAATGCACGACAATATTATCTCTAAAACACAATAGACCCAGGATACGTGAGGAGACAACAAACAAGTACCTGTAAGTACCGAGTCGGACAATTTACCTTGGAAACCAATTTTCTTCTTCCAGGCCGCAGCTGCCTTGAGGAAACTCCCCTGGAATTTAGTGCGGCAGGTATCACCATCAGATAAGAAGCGAGACTCAAATTTACAAATTACTTTCAAATTACTTTAGAGTTCACTCTCACCTACTGACTGTTCGGCATATTCTTCGTATGAGGTCCATAACTAACAAAATGTTGACTGTTTACCATCTAGCCTGCTGGGAATTTAGTCAATGCTTCAGCTTTGAGGAATACGTATTCCATTTCCAACCAAACAATGTTCAAGGACAATCAAATTAAGCTGATGGGTTGTGAAACAAACCATGTGATCGAGCTCCTTTTTCATGTCTGTATTGAGAAGGCTTTGATAGCCCTCTCTTCCACCCCAAAAGACATAGTTTTCCCCTCCGAGTTCATGAGTCACCTAATATCAACAAATTTACTCATAAGCACTACGTACGTGTAGATATCAATGTAAGTACCTGGTTTACATCTACACACACTTGGCTGCCGTCAGGAAACTTCGTTACCTACCTCCATGGCCTTTTTCACTTGTGCAGCGGCATAAGCGTAGACTTTGACATCTGGACTGTTCACAGAGAAAAACGTCAGAAGTAGGAGGTAACCAGAAACTACCTTCACCTTTCCACGAGCATATAACTGCGACAAGCACCGTCAGTGGTGAAATACCTTGTGGCAGCTCCGTGCATGTAGCGAGGATGCTTGAATAGCTGTGCAGTTCCCCACAATGGCCGTATGTTCGTCCCTTCCTTTATAATGAGAGAACGAAATAGAACGAGTCAAAATGGAGGTCCCATGCACCTTGCCTCTTTAAGACCACGTGGATAGTTCCTCTCAAGTCAGAAACGTACGTGCAACGATCCTTTAACGGAAACATGAACCATTCCGTTCTCGATTCTCGTCTTTGAGTCACGTCTTTCTACAAACCTGAAGCTTTTTGGCCAGAGCAACAACCGCGTCAAGATTTTGATTGCTTTCCTGCAACGTAACTCCTTCCGGAGCTATATCTCTATCATGGAAGCACCAGTATTCCAATCCAAGCTTTTTGATAAACTCAAAGTTAGCTCGCACTGCATGGACATTTTAGCATATGGTTATCGACACGTGGTGCATGTTTGAGTGCTAACGAGGCAGTAAGAACCCAACGCCGTGAGGTCATTTCTTCACCAGGCAAAAAAATACTCCGTCAGATTAACCACCTCGATTCTCACCCCTTGGGAAGAGGAGAACACGACGTAAACTGCAGTGAAGTATATTGACAAGGCTGCCAAGTTTTCTAACTTGCAATGGTACCCTTTTGAGCAAGGTAACAACTTACTACGAGTCTTGGCCATCTCAAGAGAGTCAGTGCCATCTTCCCATGACCAAAGCCTTGTTGCCGAGCCGAAAGGATCACTTCCATCAGCTCTAAATGAATGCCAAAAGGCTACGCTGAACCTTAACCAGTCCTGCGTTACGAAGGACAAAGTAAAACAAACATTTCTCATTGACCATGAATCCAGATTTTAACACGGCTATAGGCACATCTAGTAAAGCATACCCAGAGAATGCTCCAGCGACAACTTTACGTTAGTATATAGCTCATTCCTTACCTTCATCTTCTTGCCCAGAATCACCTCTTCCGCATTGTACCACCTGTATGCAAGTGGGTTCCGACTAGAAGGTCCCTGCACAACTCCCCCGGATAATGAATTCAGCAAAATGGATTCATCCGACTAAATTTTCGGTGAATTAGAACCAACCAGCCTAGACTAGGCGACAGTGAACAACGTTCTTGGCTACTCACCTCGTATTTGATTGTGCTTATGTTGGGGAAAAATTCCCCGTCCCAAGCAGAGTTCTGGAAGGAGTCCTGTCGGCAGGTCATGTCTGCTATGAGGGGATCCTCAGTTGAAACTGTAGCCTGATCACCAATCCACACATCGTAAGTTCGAGATCCTCGCAGGTAGGCGTGTCCTGTAGACAAGCCAAAAATTTGCAGCCAAATAACAGCATGTCCAAATAATTTTCAGGAGGTTGATAAGATCGAGAAGCTGTACCACTGCAATCCACAGACATCCCAGAACACACACACAGAAGACGCCATCTTTGATTGTCATCTCTGTGTTTCCCCTGTACTCCAACGCACTAAACAATCTGAATGCAGTACCGTCACAATCCCACGAAATCAGTCGCGCTCCAAGGTGCGTCTGAACAACATCCTCTTGGGTCCGCAGATTTATAGACTAATCGGCAGAATGCCACGCTCCTCTCAGCTTCTAACCACGCCACCTGCTCTGCCCATCATATTCAGGGCCGCTCTTTTCATGATAAAGGTGGGTAACAAACCCCCAATCTGCCCACGCCCAAACCAACCAGATCAGACTGCCACTGTGGCTTAATGCATTGTTCGTAAACGCGGACGTAGTTCGAATTTTGAACTGAGAGTACTCTCAACCCTGACTCGATTCACGTGGTTGACACTCGGGTTACGAAGCACTTTTTGCTGTAAACACGTCCACTAGGCTCTTCTCCTTCTGATAATTTTTTTCTACATAAATCATTTTATTTTTAAACCGGAAATAGATGGTGTTAGTCACTACGTAGTGTACCGTCTATAGGATAAAACTTGGATGAATTCGGCGGGCACGTGTTTTGTGCTTAAACCTTCACACAATTTCAAGAGTGAATATGTTATATAACGTTTCTTTTTTCTGCTCAGTCTGCTCCGATTATACTTTAGTTGGCTGGGTTATTTGGGCGTGCATATTTAACGACTATAGGAAACGTAAACCTTGTTCAAGGAAGCATGCATATTTTCACCTATTTCATAATGGAAGAGCCCAGCACACTCATTAATTTAATGTTTGTTTGGTGTTACGGTTCGGAATTACACGTTCTGAACCGAGTTTGGTGCACTAGCTTTATAAATTATGTGGAGAATCTGGAATTGTGATTTCTGTTAATATTTAATAGCTATTTTACATTTCGATTTTTTATATTAATTTGTTTAAATTATAAAATTTAATACATACTTTTGATAACACAAACCAAAAACAAACTATGTCGTCTATGAACCAAGTCTGACTCTTTTGAATCGTGACTTGTGTCAGTCCAGTCTGCAATTTCATTTTGTTTTCTTGCTTGTTTTCTTTCTTCTCTTTGGCCCGAAGCTCATGGTCGCATGCATACTTTTGCTTGCTTTGTTTATTAGTCCCTTAAGTTTAATTTATAAATGTCAAAATAATAAATTAATATACTTTTTTATAAACAGATTCTCGTATTTATAGTTTCTACAACGCGCGAGTCCATGCTTGGTTTATGGGCTATATCTAGATCTGCAAGAAACTTCAGATTCGGTTATTATTTAATAATTATAAATGAATCTACTTTTCCTTAAGAACTTAATATAACTTTTGCAAAACACTTACATCTTTTCATATAAAAGAAAGCGAGCAAAAGCTCAGGTTTACGATATCTCTTTCTATGCTTCCCGTATTCTACCCTCTCTCGGGTGGTAAACTTAATGAAAGCTATTGGCATTCAACTGTGACTACGGTTCCACCTAACGAAGCCCACATAGTACAGTGCAACTGGTGCCGTAGTACTAGTAGACTCGAGAGATAGGTGTCGTGATGGACAGTACAGTACTCGCTTCCGTTGGATGACGTGTAGTATCTTGCTCTGAAGACGCGCGTCCAAAACCATGCGCCGCCTGTGACGCGTCAGCTTCTGATGACTTTGTCCAGAATTAGAGCCGCTGGTCTGCATAGCATAGTGGAGTCGGACGTACAGGATTTACTGCATTTTATTCCATGGATTAGGGGTCTTGGAGAGTTTGTGCCTCAGCAGTCTGAGCGAGCGAGCGCAACAGCGCGATCGAAGAAAAGATGGCATCGACCGCTCGAGAATGGTGGAGCCAAAAAAGGAAGCTAATGGGAAAAGCAGAGTGTGGAATTTGTTCCACTCGTTTCATGATCCCATCGGCGAAGGAAGGAGTTCGTACTACGGCGGAGACCGACCTTAACGAGAGGGAGTTACGTCTAGCCATCGCTAGACATTGTACCGATCGTAAGATTCCAGTTATTGCTTTCTGTGATCTCCATTACAAACAGCTTGTTTTCCAGCATCCGCAGACGCGATATGGCAATTCGCCTTAGCCACAAAAGGTCCAACTGGTGATACGGTTGTCATGTCCAGGTCTCCCGCTCTTTGTAGACAAGATCCGCATCCGTTCAGTGCTCGTCGCTAGGGGAATCCCTTATTACGGACTTTCTGGCTGACGATCCTCGCAAGACACGCAGTTTTTGCTGAACGATCTACAGGGAATTGCTTACTATTTCTTTCTACGTGTAACATGATCACATTGGTCACTGATATACTTTCGGCTCATTAGCTAATCCGGAGGACTCGAATGCTATTGCACTAGTTTATGATAAAGCTAGTAGTAAGTTTTTGATGCAGTTATGATTGGAAGACCCTGTCCAACAACTGTCCACGATGGCTCGCTAGTCTCTTTTCTCTTTGATAGGTCTGGTAGAGGTGTAGGTTTAACACGAGCCCTTATGGGTGTTGATCGGTTTTAGTACCTTGATTCTTTCAAATTGTTCGCTTCCGAGAGTCGGTGTTGATTGAATTCTTTACATCTGTGGTTGCAGTTGGAGTCAGAGCTGGCGTGGAAGCTGCCGCATATGTTGCGCTTGCAAGTTCCATCACAACTGTAAGTTTAGATTACGTCTATTATCACCTTTTGGAGCTGTTAGATGAGTTCAGCTTATAGCAGCAGGATGATTAATGAGTTTTCTCCTCCAAGATGAGGATAACATTGCCGGGTGCGTGCGATGGTCGTAAATTTTCACTGTGAGTATCATCGATGTTTCTTCCATGACGTACTGAATTTTGCATGAGCAACAGTCCTCTAGCAGTGGCATTGCAGTGATAATAAACTCATTGCTTGGTCCGGAGTTTTAGAAGTATCAAGGGCAAAGGCCAAAGATAGAATCACGTTAGTTCTGTTCAGTAGGTCTGCACGCACTACGTCACTTTTTAGGAACTTTGAGTGCAGGGGATATGCCGATTCTGTACGATGAAAGCAGATAAACGATCCGTTTCGATCCTGTCAGTTTTTAAGCTGATAATGCGGTTATAGATCGTGCATGTCAATGGCTGGCCTATCATGTCAAATAATTGGGCCGTTTCGTTCAGAAGAAATGATTTTCTACCATATCTGTGTAAACGTTGCCTACAGTTAGCAGGGGTACGATACATCCCGTGGGCAAAAGCTAATCTCAACTACACTGCCCAGGCTCTCATCATATCTGCAGGTAGTCACTATCTCGAGCACTGTCTGTTCAAGAGACTTGTTCACCGTAGCGGTTAACGGGGTTCTTCCTTCAAACGTAATCACACTTAGTACGCCGAATTCCTCACGGTAACTTTTATGAGTTGCTCCACTTGGGGTTCTAAGCTGAACGTTAGTTTGTGCCTAATCCTCTGCATTTGTTCGGCTCTTTATGCAGCTACCGTGGCAACTTACTTCATCGTGACTGAGCAAACCATCTTGGCCTGTTCTCGAGACGCGGCCTTCGCCAGGATGGCGAGAGAGCGAGCATCTTAGATGTCCGGATTTTTGAAATACGTCAGTTTGACGGTTGTACAGAAAATTTCTTCTTCACGCTCCATGTGGTGGATCATCTTTGAGTGTTGCACATTATTTGTTTTCGTTCACTCCTGGCTTACTCGTTTGGATTTGCTCAGAATGAACCCTTGTCGTCCTGCTGATACTTCGAAAATGCCTCAGCTCCTTTCAGAATATAGTTTTTAGCTTTATTTCTATACAGTTGAGAGGTGTCATCTTCCGCATGGAGCGACGGGCCTTGCTTTCTCCTCGATGGGTATCAATAAAGTGTACAGAGAGTTGAGTGTAGCTTGGAAGTTGTGAAGTTCCATGACTTAAGAAAGGTTTTATTGTGATATATATTCATCCATGAGAGTGGCACTTGGAACCGAACCCATAAATAGCGTTAACACCCAATAAATGAACCCCGTGAAGTACATAGTAAGTAGGGATAGGGGGCTTAGCGGTGGTACCAGTGCTTAACAGTGGAAAATGTTGTAACTCACGTTATTAACACGGATATCGAAGTCAAAAATAAGTAGAACCTACCATAGATGTGTAATATATCACATGTAAATGCAAGGACTGTCGGAATGTGACCAATCTTTAGCCAATACTCTCGAGAAGATGGTTATGGATTACAATGCAACCTTATGTACTTGGAGGAAGGAACTGGACTGTTTATGGTCGAAATGATGTTACCATTTATACATTTGGTTGCTCTGGGTCTGAGTGGAGTCTCAGCGGCGAGGCATCCGACCTTGAATTTTAGCTAGTCATGGTAATCGCAGCCATGAAATGTACTGCTGTATGGTGTTTAAACTAAGCTGTTCACGAAATTACACCCCTATGCAGGGTGCAGACATGAGTACGGGGAAGATCTGTGTCACATCTCGCTGAATTGTACCTTTAAACATGAGGAGGATGCGGAAGACGGAGAATGCCGTCGTACCGGTTTTGCAGGTAGATCAGCAGTAACGGTAAGCAGTAGTATCTTCACTATTTCGAGGACTTTGATCTTTAGCAGACGCACAAAGAACTTGCTGTACATATGCTGTCACAAGTGAGGATATTATTATTCACCTACTGTACACTTTAAGTACATGAGGTGTACATTATTTTTTGCGAAAAGGGTGTGGGCATAAATTAGTGTCCTCACAAAACGACATCCAGCAGAGCCCAGCGGCGTATCAGTCAGGCTTTCTGTTATGGTTTTTGTTTGGTTTTCACTTATAGTTTATATTTGGATATCAGTCAGGCTTTCAGTTATGGTTTATATTTGGTTTTCACTTATGGTTTATATTTGGATCTGTATCAGTCAGGCTTCAGTTATGGTTTATATTTGGATCTGTTGGCAACTCCGAGACAGGTTAACATATCAATTATAATTTGATTGATTTTTAAATGGTTTATTAATATTTACACGTTTTTCCAGAAGAAAAAACGAAATTCAGTGTACAAGCCGTGGGGAAGGATATTATTCTGTTTAGCACGTAGAACGCAGTTCACTCATCAAACTTGGATTCTGCAATTTGCGGACGTGCACATGGGATCCAGGACGTTAACATATACGATAATGTACTGCCCGAGGCTGGCTTAAGTCAGTGCCCTTGCCGTGCATTACGCAGCGTCAAGTCAAGGAGAATTTTCTAGTTTGCCCGTGACTTGACGTCTCTTGCCCGTGATATTACGTTGCCTGATAAAAGTTTCGCCAGTGCTTCACCTTAAGAATCCAGGACTTTGGCACATATACCAGTTTGAGGCATCCACCTGAATGTCACGAACAAAACGGTTGGCCGTCTGAATCTTGACGCGTGTCTTTGTTTAAATGAGCTTTGAAGTGTGGTGGCGAGAGTGCAGGTGAAACATTTCATTGAATTGTTGGAGGGGCATCGTTTGCTAAGCACTGCTACAATTCCCACTGCTACCGTTCTTTTATACATCTACTGAACGATAAGCAGAGTGCAGGTGAAGATCTGCAAAAGTAGACAACTGTCCACTTCGGAATGAAATTTTGAGGAGCTTTGGGGGAGTGAATGTGGTCTACAAGGCGGTATGGTATGTCGAGCATTCCTGAAAGAGCTGTTTATTGTCGAAGTAATGGGTTTCTTCTGAGGGACGTAGTTAAGCAAGCATTGTATCCTGAAAAGAATAACTGAAGGCCAGTGTGATGGAAATATATGGAAATATTAGGATGACGAGCTAATGCACCTGGTCCTCTATGGCTTGCCAGAACTTTCTTGGAAATAAAACGCCTGAATCGCAAAATTTCCTAAAATTTTGCCTAAAATTTCTATCGAGGTATGGGCAGTTCGGTAGATATCATGGAAGTTGGGAAAAAACTGCGCGTAGCCTTTGACGGTGAAAGTGATTTGAAGTTCACGAGAAGTAATGGCGAGGTCGGATTCGACCATTTATGCTCGGAAGTTGAAGACAGGGACTCCTGGAAGTATGTTCACCCATTTGCGAGGTCCGATTTACTATTTATGCTCGGAAGTTGAAGACAGTGACTCCTGCGAGTCCTCACATAAGGTTCACCCATATATGCTGGCCAGAACTCGAGCGGTAGAAAGCACGGTACAAGAATGAAGTCCAAGCCTCTGTCACAAAATGGGTGTTGCTTTTGTTGACCGAGATCCGGAGAGACAGTCGGCATTCATTCTTCCCGATGTTGGTGGGTCTCGGACAGCAGGAATCGCAGCAGCCTCACTAACGCTTAGCGACGCTCTTCCCCAACAGACGGGCCGAGGGCTGACTACGCCCGAGGGCCTGAGAGCATCCGAGGCGAGTCGAGGGTCGAGAGTCGACTCTCATGCTCTTTTTCTGAGTCCTACTTGAGCTGGTAGCCTCTTCGTGACGGGTCCGGCCGACCAAACTGATCTCAGGATACGCGGTCGGTGGCATTGTCTGAAACTCCCGTTCATGAGTATTGCAGGAACTTGTGCTCGCGTGATACTCCTCGTCCAATCCTCCCATGATCTACGAAAGATATCGTTTAGGATGGCTGGTGCACATCAGTTGTGTCCAGAATGTGATCAGTCTGACTCAATCACGGACCAGAGAAAAGAGTACTTGTACTCTAAGAGTAAGCCTAGACTCAAGAGCCCTTCGTTTCCCTGTTGCATCCCTTTTGCTCCAATAGGACAAGCCATGATCGCGTGGCTCGCGGGTGAGGATTGACGTTTGCGGATCTGAGCACGTGGGCACTACCGACATACAGGATACCGTGATGCGCATCATAATGTCCGAACTGACTGCACGCTTGGGCGGCCCTCTGTGTTAACCTGACTTACTAACTCGGAGGTAAACAGGATAACTTACACTTCAATGAAATTACCGCCTGCGGGGACAAGTTTCCGGCTTTTTCTCCGGAACTTTGTATGGAACGTTTTTCTTGTGACTTGTTCGGCAATTCACTGAAACAACAGCCGGTGACTAATGTTGGGAGGTCCGGTTGCGCAGTGAGAAGGCGGCAAAAGCTGGCACACCCTACTACTAGAGGAGCGCTGAAAACACTTTAAACCACAACGTGGGTGTAAGAGGAAGGAGGGAACCCTCGTCCCGGATCCGCAACCAACATGCTACCCGCAAGAGCCTCCGGGAGTCCGGGGACCCAGTTTGTACAAACTGGCACTCGAACTGGATCTGAAGTCCTGCCGGAAACGGTCAGTTTATTGCAAATTTTAGAGTCTAGATTAACAATATTCCTTTTGTAATCAAAGAGAGAGTGAAATTTGGAATGCACACTTCTCTCTCTTAATTTTTAGCGAAGTGGCTGAATATTTGAGAGAGATGTTTCTACTGGATATATCGTATTTGATATACCCACTATGGCTATATATATCCATTTTTGCTATGCGTTGCATAGCTACATGCGGATTGTGAAAATGAAAAGGAGATTCTTTTATCGTAAAATCTACTTTGAAGAATTTTGAGACGTTAGAAGAGAGAGACGGAAGGAGTCGTTATGAAATTTAGAAAGAAGAAATAAAGAATTAAATTCCGGATCAATTGTTAACGCATAGTCTCGTAATTCTTTGGAAGCGTAACTTTTGTTGTATATATGTATTATTTTGGTACGAGATGGATTTTTTGGTGTTGTTATGGGTTAACATAGCTATACATCATTATGAATAATGAAAAAGAAAGAAGGAATGTTTTGTCCTGTAACAAAACGGATGGAATCGTCGTGAAAAGTAAAAGAAAATACCGGCAACTGACAAAAAGATTGTTGTGAAAATCAGAAAAGAAAAAGAGAAAATAATTCTGAAAAAATGTTAACGCATAGTCTCACAATTCCATCGCAAGCGGAGCTCTTTGTCTTTTTGTGCTTTTGTCTTTTTTTTTTCAAGAGGTATGCACTCCTCTCGAGTCCACTGTTCTTGACTGGAACGCTTCGCTACATAGGCCAAGAGCTAATGTTTGTGGAAGAAAAGAAATAGTATAAGAGACAAGTGGGAAACACCTCCACAATGAGATACAATAAGAGGATTATCAAACACAAAGCAGAAAAAAGAAAGAACTCGAAACACTAACTATGTCTAGCTAATTACGTAATCTTCTCAAGTAAGGAGGTCCGAGTCTCCATGAGCTGCGTCACTGATGTATCATCTCTCCTAATGGACAATGAAAACGCCTCGACACTCCTCTGCAAAGCCTCCACTAACACCTTCTGCAAATACTATACTGATCCGCTGCTGCACATAAGCGACATATCATCCTAAAGATAGGTTAGTCCTCCTAGAGTTCTCCATCTGCATACGTACTAACGAACTCAACAAGTCAGTAAATTTCGGATGAAGACATCAGAAGGTCTCAACCACAAGAGAGAAAAACCTCACAGAAGCAGTCTTATGTGAGTAGTCCCGGATCTTCCGCTCAGCTGTCAAAGAAGCTGCATATCCCGAAGTAAGTATCGCTTGACAAACATAAGAGTCATTCATCAGATTCGCAATAACCACATCTGCCACATATGCCACACCCTCATGGCTGGAATATAAATCTATCCGTCGCCGAGAAGGATCCATGAAGGAAGAGAGAAAGAGATCTCTTTTCACACCCGTCTCTCTCATAAGAGAGAGTACAATATCTTGAATGGTGTCATGCTCCACAATGATTATCCCTCCATGTGTACATCAAAAAAGATGCCTTCTGACAACGGAGATAACCTGACCACAACTACTCCTTGAGATACCTATGATCAAAGACTGAGGGAGATCCAATCGAACACATCGCTATAATGTAAGCTAAAGGTGTGATGTGTAGTGGACGGGAGAAAGGCTTGACAGAAAGCCAAGCACTTGCACCTAGACCCGTGCAAGAACAAAAACGAGCGATAATATGATTTGAAAGTCCATCTGATTGGAGACGAGCAAGGACTAGATGCGAATAGAAACTATGGTTGAGTGTCCTCTAGAGCGAAGACATCTCGTCTCTAACAATGATATCAAAAAAGAGATAAGAGAGACTGAATCAGAGTAGGTAAATCATATGCACACTAACGTAATGATACTTGAAAACACCATAACATTGAACACATAGACATCAAATATTCGTATCTTAAGACCTTATATGTGGGTGGAGGAAGGACCCATCCCTTATATGCATAAAAAACTTTCGCAATTGTGGAACATGGTGTACTTTGAAATGTAGTGTCAAAGGTGGTACGACTAGCCCAACTGCCCAAGAATGCCAACGGGATAGAGACCCTACAGGTTAGGAGGCCTACCTCACAATGCCTACAAGGTCAATTAACCTAATTCCTGGTCAACTCTCTCTCTGGACAAAGAAAGCTCCTGGTCCCAGAATATCTGCAAAAGTCGTCCCAAAACCCAAGTCGTTTGGTTGAAGTCAACCAAGTAGGAAAAGTCACTCTTCTCCTTCGAAACCCGTCACACTGTAATCTGAACTTCGGCAACCTCTTGCTCCCAACTCGAACTTCCAACTCAGCTCAAACTTTGCAGGAAATTCTCTCTAACCTTTTACTACTACTCTCTGAAATTTCAGTTTCAGATACCAAACCAATTGTCCGAAATGGACCAAGTCTTCCGTCGATACTAACTTATGAGCTTTATAGACCTCGATGACTAAAATACACGACCTCAACACCTTCTCTTAACCAAATGAGCTAAAATTTCACGTGAAGTAAGCTAATAGGACACACTCCAATCTTGGAAATTTGCAGTTGGAGATTCGATCCCATGCTAATGGAACAACTCAATCATTGAATCCAAGAAAAATGGTTTTACTTCTATCTCTCAACTGTCACAACTAACTTCAATAGACCATTTTGAGGTCAAATCCAACTCCAAACGTAGGACTATTTTATATCAATGCAACCAGCTCAGCATCAACTATCCAATCCTCTTGACAATATTGAAAGATCATTTCTCAAACTCTCGAGACACTCTAAAATATGACTTGAGATACATATTTGATCCCTTTGATTTTGAACAATCATAACGCCCCGATAAGAGCTTCAAACGATCGATATCCGACTCCAGATTGTAGCCCAGCTTGAGTGCTTTCCAAAGAGACCTTACACTCCGCGAATGACCATCGGATAGGTTTCTGAAACCCCAAAACAGTCCTTAGAACTTGGATGAACTTGATTGATAAAAGATGGACCAATGAGAAAAGTGATTGGAGATCACTTTATCTCCTACTTGGCATCATAGAACGAGTTGTAACTCCAAAACACTCTCACCTCTTCAAAGCTTGAACAAAATTACTTAAGACCTCAACCTTAAGATAATCACCCTCGCTAGACGATAGAGATTACAATAACACGAGAATACTCAAGATTCAATACAAAGTCAGAAGGATGACATTGAATCGATCTATGATGAAAGGTACTACAAAAAGAAATGAGGAAGTCATCACATGATTACAAGACTTCTCACCACGATGAGTGATCTTTTGTCAGCAGGGACATCAGAAAATCAACCTAGACGTTGAAAGGGACTTTGGCTAGAAAATTCAGGTCTATTCACCCATCAAAGTAAGATGTACACAATCAGATCTCAATTCTCCTCGTATGTGACGATCAACAAGATCACCAGAGTAGGCAAATTCATCAACCTCTTCATGAACTCATCACCAAAGTAGGCAAAGAACCACTATCGAAAATGATCACGATGGATGTAGAACAAAATGGAACGGATTCAGAATAAGAAACAGAAACACATGATATGGAACGGAGTCAAAATTGGAAGATCCAGAACTCATATCAGTCTCCGTTCTACAAGTTCTATGCTAAATTCACATGTCAGTCGTGTCACAGCACGACACCGCCGTAAATGAAAGACCACAAGATAAACAAGAAATATGAAGTACATGTCTCTGAGAAAAATGTCCTTGGGTGTTTATAAGGTGAGGAGTCCTAATAGACCCCGAAGTCAAGTTGTGGACATAGAGCTAAATCATATCGGTCTCATCAAATCAATAAACGACACAAAAAATAACGTGAGATAAAAATCTAAGTAACTAAACATAATAATATAATGAAAATTATAAGAATTCTCATGCATTTAAGATAGCATAATGTACATCG
Organism: Asterella californica; assembly: GCA_036924285.1. Taxonomy (NCBI): domain Eukaryota; kingdom Viridiplantae; phylum Streptophyta; class Marchantiopsida; order Marchantiales; family Aytoniaceae; genus Asterella; species Asterella californica. The sequence goes on along the minus strand of JAYKYS010000010.1, from coordinate 2,664,630 downwards.
TGCGTGCATGCATCAAGCTCACTATGCATAACAACAAAAAAGAACGATCTGAAAAAACTAACCAAAAAGAGACAGAAGTCCATTCCTGATTGAGCAGTGTCAATATGTGAACACCGACCATCTTCGCTCTCCTCATCTTGAAACGTACTGACTTCATCTCCATAGTAAAAAAAGAATGAAGAAGACTAAAAACTAAAGAGTAAGAAAACTCAATGTATAATGAATAAGAAATAAAAATGAAACAATAAAAATGAACAACTTTCTATAGTGAACACTTCAGCAAAAGAATGACATTGAATGACTACATCTGGAGAAAGATGTAAGGAACCATAAATTGAAAAGAAAGACACACGCTCTCCCTTCATCACTCCTCTGCATCAATCTCAACAAGAAAAGAAGAAAAGAAAAGAATAAGGAGCATTAGCATCGATGACTTCAACCGCAAGGTCTGAAATTTTTTCGAATAGCTGCCTCGGTTTTGTGTTACTGTTCTCTCGTGGATCCCGTCCATTAAGGTGCCAGTCAAGTAAAAGGAAAGGCCATGTACTACACGACTTGTACAAGTCGATAACTTCAACCCAACGAATATGTATCAAAAGGATGCACTTGTGGAGAAGAGAGAAGCCGACAAGCTCAAAAACTGAGGAGTGGAAATACACCATTCCGAACATGGTGTATGGTTGTCATAGATGAGAATTGTGGCAGCAGAAAATTTTTAGTCTTTCATCTGTTAGCCTTCCATGTCACGCTTATGCGTGGAGTGGCATTCGAGCTTGGAGCTTGAATCTGTATCGGTTGGGGCTTCTTTGGAGCTTCTTTATGTAACGTCCTCGCATGGACGTGAGATAATATATTATTGCATTGAAAAGTGTATGTTTGCAAATGTGGAGGAAAAAAAGACAAGTGATGATCACAAATCTTGTTCTTGATTGGTGGTGGGCGGTAGAGAGTGACGATTTTATTGTTTCGTTTTTACTCTCGCTATCTTGTTCTCTATTTTGGGAGTTCATGTTTGATCGTCAATACAAGGCGCTCGTTGTAGCTAGGGGTAGAAGGTGTAACATGCATTGAGCGAGGTCTTCTTTGTTACGGTCTCAGTTCTTTGCGTTGCGTTGTTCGACTTCTTCTTTTGCACGGTCTACTTCCACGCTCGCTGTAACCATCATTAGTAGCTATAGTTAAGACAAGAGGAGCTCAACATCAGCTAAGTGGATCTCACTTGTTGATGAGATCATGGAAACATCAACAATCCATGTGGTGGATCCCTCTTGCTAGATGGATAAGGAGCCATATCAACAATCCGTGTGTTAGTTGTGTGTTAGTTGTGTTAGTACACGTCAGCAATCCGTGTGCTAGTTAGTGTGTTAGTTGTGTTAGTCCATGTCAACAATCCGTGTGCTAGTTAGTGTGTTAGTTGTGTTAGTCCACGTCGGCAATCTGACCTACTTTCTCTTGTTCTCTTTTGACTATATCTGAAGTTGGAGAGGTCAGTGGGGCATCTCAGTTTTAGAGTTCACTACTTGTTTGTCTCTCATCCGAATGTTACAGTTGGTATCAGTGCAAGTTTGTTCTTCATATGAGTGAGAGTTTGTTAGAGACTGGCAGTGGTCATTGAGCTACAAGTAGAGAGAGAGGGGATAATTGAGGGTGCCGAAATCCAATGGACCAGGGTTGAGAGTAATACCAGATTCTCTATTTCTTAATGAGTTTCTTGTGAGGATTGTTGGATTGGATCTAATCTGGATGGTACTTGACCAAATTTACACCCCTCCTTTAGAACATCATCTAGCTTTTCACACGGTTGTACACCATAGTGACTTCCCAATCAGTTATCATCTACTAATTTATGTCATCTTCGACTGTTGTTTCTTAGTTTCTCGATCATCTTATTTCAAGGTGGACTTCAAGGTGCTTCAACAACCACGGCTCCAAGCACAACTTCGAACTACTTGACGAGCTACCTTCGACTCTGCAACTACTGCTTCTAGAACTGACTACTATTTACAAGCTTGGTTATGTTTATCATTAAACAAGCTCACTACGAGCAAGAGGCTCGAAAGTCTTTCTTCGACTACAAATATCAACAACCTGCAATTGTCAGCTTATGTACTCGGGATAACCTCTAGTTCCACTAAACCGGACGTCTATTATTGATTGGCTCAAGAGGTCCATCGACTAGAGATCATCCAAGCGCACAAGATCCACTTATGTACTCGAGATCGCCACCTTGCCCAAGGAGACGTCTCATCAAAGTCTTTTTTCAATCTTATGACGGACCAGTGACACTATCCGTTGCTCGACTATCCAACTTCTGAAAGATAAGGATGTCCGAAGATCATTGCCAAGCTGCTCTGAGGGATTATTTGGTGCATATAACGTTGCAACTGGAAAAGTATTGTCTAAGAAAGAGAAAACACATGTAACACAACGAGGAGACGAAGAGGAATCAAGAATCTTACAATATGTACAAGAATTATCACACCTCCGCTCCGTCTTGATGAGTCCGCAACAATGGCAAAATATCGGAGATGACCGTATGTACAATGAGAGAGTGGCGTTGTTGTAAGACGAGAGCAGCTCTTGAGAAAAGATGGAACCTTATGGCTTTGATCAGCTGTGAGGCTGTTGCGACTAGGAGTACCTAGGGATGGACGTAACAGTGTGAGTGTTTCCAGCAAATAATAGAGGCAGTTCTGATTGCACACACTCTCTAGAACTTTGTAGGATGCTAGACTGTACTCACAGGTCTCCCTTGGTGAAGTGTAGACTCTCTCTGACAAACAGATCGCAAGCTACAAGCTAAATACAAAACTATTGTGAAACGTGTAAGTTTCAATGTCGTAGAGACTTCAACCGGTTATCTTGACCTCTGAGGTTCAAATCAACATGAAACTTTGACTCATAGCAGAAAAAATTCACACAGTACACTCACTGAAGATTGAGGACCAGATTCATCCACAGAAACAAGAAAATGCTTCAGAATTCACAAGTATGTCATCGTTTACGCATAATCTTTTTATCAGAACTTCAGTTGGTCGTCTCTCAGTCTTCTCAAGTCCAAATTGACACAAAATTAAGACCATTATCACCAGCTTGATCTGATCTCTCCAACCTTGCTTTGATCTCTTTCAGATAAAATCTACAGCAATATCTATACTACTTGAAGATGAACACTTAGAAATCAATTCTTCGAACTTGAATGGATGATATCTTGTTCAGTTTGAACTCAAATCAGTTAATCGTTGAGTCACAGTTATCAGCTCTTTAATAGCTTTCCAACCCCATTTCAATCTCATTCAGATCACTCACAACACGTTCTATGGCTATTTGAATACACACATTCAAAAATTGATTACTCAAACTTCAATCGAGAGTATCTTGCTTCCTCTGAACTCAAATCAGACGTCAAGAGCTTTCCAACCCCACTTCAGTATCCTTCATATCAGTCACACAGTGTGTTCTATGGCTGTTTGAATATGCACATTTAGAAATTGACTACTCAAACTTCAATCAAGAATATTTTCATTCTCTTTATCTCAAATTGACAGATGTTTGATTTGGTGCGCAAGCCAGCAAGAAGAGCTTTTCAGTGATATCCTGAACCTGTCGAGATCACCTCTCTAGCGACCGTGAGATTGATTTGTAACCTAGGGGATACTTTTGGAATTTGTATCAAAAATAACCCACCATCGAGAAACTAAAGATTTATGTTTTTATTTTCTAGTGACTTACATAGTTATCTTTGATCATAAAAAATGTTTAACGTTCATCTAAGTAATTAACAACTATAAAATACTTGTTGGCATAAACGAAGCCTTGACAAAGAAATCTACCTACTTGCTGAAACTTAGCTAAACTACTTGTTATAAGAAATGCCAATGTTGGCTATTCACGTTATACATTAAGATACAATGGACCTTCTAGAAGTATATAAACGTGAACATACTGAAGCATCCTAACATGTGTTTCGTTGTCTTTTACATGAAACACAATTGTATGTCAAAATATGCTAAAAACACCATCGTAACTACCTGTTTAGCAAACCATCGCATGGTTGATGCGTATACAGAGGACATGACCGACCTCGACGTAAAGTTTTGCTAAGAAGTCTTCGCACCAGGATGAGAAGTGTAATATTTCTACCCTCGTAGGTTGGCAAAGCAACACAAAACCTAGACGTTCATAGCTGGTTCCCGACGGAAATGAGCAACAGTGCGACCTCGAAGAAAGAAAAAGGATGTTGTCAAAGCCTGACCTCGAGAGACGGACAACTGGAACATCGTAATGAAAATAGAGAGGGAGACTTGTCTTGTCGTTAGTACTTGAAGTCGCAGCTGACGTTCTCACATGTCTCTCTCGTAAAGATAAGTGCAAATCGCTTGAGAGTGATATACTCGGGAGCGCAAGCTTGCTGTCGGATTGAGGTGATGTTCGATTGCAAACGCAGGAAGGGTGAAATCGACGACCGCTAGAGTATGAAAATGTGACAAGAGCATGTCGTCTATAGCCATGGACCCAGCAGGGCTCTTGCAAGGAGGATGAGTTCATGATTTGCAGCTTGCAAAAACATGAGGCAACGAGAGAAAGTCAAAATCTAAAGAGAGAAGTGTAGAAACCTCGTTTTTCATTGCGGTTTTGATTGCGTCCAACGTGAGCGTGTCCAGGAGAGGACAATCAGGTTTGAAAGGAGGAGAGCCTTAGGCGGCAATTGGACGTGTCTCGTCCAATATAAAATCACAAATTAGCTCCCAAGTTTCAATACCGATACGATCATGATGAAATAATAAGAGCACATAGATGAACACGTGATTTAGCGACAAAGAACAAAATAGAGAAGGAAGGACGCAATGCTGTGATGCAAGAGAGTATCGCTGATATGGCTAAGAGATGAGCGAAGCATAAGTGATAATCTGTAATCCAAGCTGCTTGCTAGTGCACGATAAGTGAGATTGAGGGTTCGTGCAAAAAAAAAGAACGAATAGAACGTAAAACACGAACGCAGAAATCTCAAGAATAACGAAATTAGAAATATCTTCTTTAATGTTTTATCACATACATTTCAGATACTATTTTGAACGCATGTTTGGCCCCATACCAGTAAAAACCAATCACATCTACGGAATGCACCGCATTTCTTTAAAATAAAAAATAAAAGAAACAGAGAACAAAGAATAAAGACAAGATTGATATACGGAGTAAAACTGGACTATTCTCCTCCAGAAATCTTTTCGGGTCTAGACTCACAAATGGTGAAGCTGTTCAGATCCATCGACTGTGGTACCACCGCATGTGCTGAGCAGCATTTCACGGCTCGCATCAACTTCTTTATTTCCCAAGCACCGGAAGTTAGAAGAAAATGCCGGTTTCCAAAACCGATATAGAGTTTCCCGATCACGGGCCACATGAGATGTTCCGGTACAAACTGCCGGTGACAGTTTTCACTTCGCAAGTTAGCGTATTGATGTCACTTGCGTTTCTGCGTGCACCCGACGGACTTCTCTCAGATTTTTATCCAGGACTAGTTCGAGTTGGACAGATGGTGACCCCGGAGCGCTGTCCGAATACTTTCATGTTTGGTTTTGGTGACGAGGATAGATCTCTGGGTTACGGCTCTATAGCTACGCTGCTACAGTAAGGGAGGCAAGCACACGAGGGCACGCCGGTGCGATTCGCCGCAGGGCACGTGTATAGTCAGTAAAACAAAAAGGACAATATACAACCGTTAAATTGTCTACAGTATCACTATATGATATCCAGCACAATGCTCGCGGAGTTCCGGTTTTTAGAGTAGTGACTTCCGGTACTTTCCGGTGTTGGTCCAAATCTGTCGGAAATTTCTTGAAGGAAAAATCTACTTTTAATTCCGGACAATTTCCGATAAGCTTTACCTTCCACCAGGAATTTTCCATTTTTCACGGGAAAACTCCCCGAGCACTGAGATTCCAGCAGCATGGGGATACCGTCCACGGAGAAGCTTGCCGCCAGCTCGGCAGGGGCTCAATTCAGAACTAGCAGACATCACCGACCGAACAGCGCGAGAAACCGGCTGGTCCAAAACAGCCGGTGACTTTAGGGCAAACACCAAAACTCGAGACGGGCGCTGACAGAAAACATGGACAACAGACTCCGACAACTGGGCCAAAGTCAAGCTTCGGTCTAAATTAAGCCGAGGGAAAAGCATGTTCATTGAGTAATCAAAGTCAGCGAGAGTCTATGAGAAAAACAGTAAACAAAGTCAGCGAGGATTCTGAGTACATATGAAAATAGCTCGGGAATCCCCGGAAGAGATGCATGGTAAGTAAGAGTCACTTGTACATTCTTGAGTAGGATTCGGGACGTTGTACGTTAGAAATCTGTACAGTCCCTCTTCCTCATCATTCATCTTTTCCGCCAGCCTCCATGGTTGAAAGCAGAAGCACATGAATAGCACAGTCCCTCTTCCTCGACCGAAGGATCCACATTCTGACCTCGGGACCAGAAAAATGATAGAATAGATCAGCGGGGGTAGAATCCACGGCTAGTACCTTTCATATAACAGCTTCGGAGCTTAACTGAGCTGTCATAGGAGGGCATAAAACTCTGTCGGAGTGTGTTTCAAGGTCTCCTCGAGCTTTCTCTCGAGCTCTGTTTGCCTGGAAACAAAGCACGCTGTTTCTCTGATCTACTGGCGCTATGTTTGCCAGTGCGATTACTGATCATTACTCTAACTCTTTTTTGCATCGGAAAGAATCAACTACAAACCTTGAAAGTGAGCCCTCTAATTTCTCTGTATTCATCTTTTCCTGCCCCAGAATCCGCCAGCCTCCATGGTTGAAAGCAGAAGCACATGAGCTGCTCGCATTAACAGAATCACTCAGCTAACCAAAGCGAAAACCGGCCGCGAAAAACTGAAGCTGCTCTTAGGAACGAGTGACATTCGAAGCTCCCGAGTCAAGTCGACCCAGAGTGTTGAAACGTAGCAGCGTCCAAACTCTGGATCAGCACGAAATTTTGATGAATAGCAGAAGTCCCTGCTCTGAATTCCACCACCCAGGGCCCCCATCCATCCAATGAGAGCTTATGGCACATACGTTGGTAGGTAAATGCTAGGACAGAAGAAACGAAGTCGATAAAACGGATCCATCAAGCAGTGCCTGGGTACAGAGTTCTACGGAGAGGTTCAGAACCCTGGATGGAAGGAAACGGGACCAGTGGATCTCTGGAAGTAACTATTGACGATGTGGGCTCGACTACTGCCGCTACTGCTCGTAAGATTTCACAAGAAATGACTGTACAATGAAAGGTTTGCCTCAAATGTTAGGAGTTCGTAGTGTACAGAGTGCCAGGTTCGACCCTTGTTATGTAGCTGCCGGGAGCTCCATCAACCTGTCACTAGCTTACTATCTAGTCCTGGGCGATTACCTTTGGATCCACCACGACCTGGCAGTGGTAGCCTGAGAGGAAGCACAAGGATTTGTGAAACAGATGCTTGGCAAAGCCAAGGCCTTGGGGCGAACGGTCGGTAATGTGGTCGACATGCAGCCAGAAGCTGGCACCGACCATGATATAACAGAGTATGAGCATTAGGCCCTTGAAGTAGTTGGCAGTGCCATCTTGGAGCAGAACGGTGACAACGATGACGGTGATGAAGAGTGTTGTTGTCTCAAAAATCTCAAAATTCAGGTCCATATCAATCCCCAACGCCCAGCCTACTAAAACACAGAAAGGAATCACGAACATGGAGATTTGGGTCGACGATCCGATGGCTACTCCCAAAGAAATGTCCAGCTTATCCTTAAGGGCGAAAACCACTGCACTGCCATGCTCAGCCGCATTGCCCACTATCGGCAGAACGATAACGCTGATGAAGGCAACAGGAACGCTCCACGACTCTGCGGCTCCTTGAATGGCACCCACGAGACATTCGGAGAGGATGGCGATGAACAACGTCAAGATCCCAAGCCAAATAACAGCACACCAGAAAGACAGCACCGACTCCTCCTCCTCACAAATCTCCTCCGCTTCCCCGTCTGCAGTTTCATAAAGCCTTTTATGGCTCTTAAGCTGGAAGTAAAGGTAGAATCCGTAGGCCAAAACCAGGACACAGCTAATGAATCTCGACAGAGTGAGCTCCGATGCAGAGTCATGGCTTTCGGTGCCCGTCGCATGAAGAACAGCTGGGAATAGCAGACCCATGCAGCCCATGAGAAGGAGGCTAGTGCTCACTACAGCGGCCTGCTTGTTGAACTTCTGATCGTTCTTGGAGTGGGTCAGGCCACCTACAAAGAATGCGCATCCCAGGACGAGGAGCATGTTGGAAAGTATGGACCCTAGAAGCGAAAGCTGAACCACACGAATCAGTCTCTTCCGTAAGGCGAAAATCGAGATGATCATCTCTGTAGCATTGCCGAATGTGGCATTGAGAAGTCCCCCAGCAGTAGGGCCTGTGAAATACGCGAGCTGCTCGGTAACGAACCCCAAACGCTCTGCCAGAGGTGTAATTGCTAATAAGCTCAAAGAGAATACCCACCCACGACCCCACTCCATCTGTACCGCAACGAAGGCGAAGGGTATGACGAAGAACAGCAAGCAAATCTTCGCTCCGCAAACCACTTCTCGCATGCCCACTATCATCTGCGGTGTTACATGTCGGAATGACCGGTAACAGCTGTCCAGCCTTCGAGCCAGACCTTCGCGAGGTTCGTCGAGTGGATCATCGGTACTAAGATGAATTTCCTTGTGAGACTTGCAACTGAGGGACGGCGAACTACCATTTCTCGAATCACTTACATTATCGGTTCCATCCAGCTCCTGCTTCACTAGACAAGGTGCCTCACAAGTGTCGCTCGAGACCTTCAACTCCAGATCTCGATCACCACCTGTGCCTGACATTCCGTTGGCGTCCATCATCACCTCCTCAATTCCAATTTGTCCAATTCAAAGCATTCACAGAGTGTGAAGCTTACAGCAGATCCACTTCCTACCCGGTGCGAGAAGCTCACACTGTAGGCACATACGCAGAGTCAAATATTTCCTCCTCCTGCTCCTTCTCCTTGACTATGTTTTGCTTAATCCCCCAGTTTGGTGGGATGTTAATTCTGCACTGGGGGTTACCTCCAGCTGCTCCAGCCAGACAAGGAAGGTTAAGAGTGAAATGAGGAAGTGAGAGTCGAGTAAGAGCGAGACAGGCCGATGACAGCCCACGGACGAAGCTTTTGATGCATGCGTCGGAGTAAGAGTGACCCGTACTAGAACGAGGAGCGGTAAAGAGGGAGAAGGGTTCTCATCTTCGAAGAAAACACGTTACAAGCACTGCAACAAGAGGAGCCAACGCACTCCCCTTCCCGGAAAGGCCGTGCAGGCAGAGGCTTACCTTGCACCTTTGCGAATCACCTCCCCCTGCAAAAGGGAAATGACTGAGGCATCTGTGTGCGCTGACTCCACATATAGGACACCAGCCACTGGGAACCCTCCACTCGGTTCGTTCTCTGAACGTCTTCTCGATCTGGATGGTCCCATTTTGTCGATCCACTTCCGAAGGCGGGTCTAGCGGAAAGCTTATTCCCGCTGATAATGGTTCTAGCTCATTCAGGTTTTCCTTTTCACCAACCATCAACGTTGAGCTCATGTACATGCATGCAGCAAGCAGCTAATGCTCTCCACATACAGGAGCACCCAATGGATAGATCAGTTAAACCTCTCAATCCGAACCAACTGTGTTATATGGGCACGCCGAGCTGCTGTTGAGCAACTTGGGCTGCGCAGTTTCCCCAGCCTTGCCCTCTACTTGTCAGCATCTTTGGAGCTTCCAAAGATGCTAACGATTATCGTCGTATCTGTCCTTGAATCCTCGAACTAGAATTAGCGTAGTAAATCCCGTAGAGCTCTGCTCGAGTTTTCATTAGCCTGTCAGTCTCTGACCTGCTGACAGATATCGTTACCGGTACGCCTCCATATACTGTATGCCATGGCATTGGACTTGTTCCTAACGAGGACTAACCAAGAGTCCGTTCTATTAGAGTTGATCATATACCACAAATTTTGGGATTTTAAATCCTTGGGCAAGATTCTAGTAAGTGACTGCCTCTCATCCGTTGTAGAAGCGTGCATATTCACCTATTCCCCTTAGCTCGAGTCCTGCGCGGGTCTATTAGGGGGTGTCAAAGTTGAGAAGAAATATTCTTCAACGGCGGAGAGGGACTCATCGTAAACTTATAACATATAACTTTATATATAAGCGTGACTCATTTTGGATCACATCTGTGACTGGACATCACGATTTTATAATTGATGCTATTTCAGTTTGTACACAGAAGATAATTACTCAGAACAGTGAAGAATCTATTGCAAAAAAGTAACGGACGAAATGAGTGAAGAGGCGTGAAAGAAAAGCCCGCGGCGTTTTCCTGCGAATACCTCCGGAGGTGCTCACATGAAACACTAGTCGAGGTCTGGACGAAGTCATAATTCACTCCCATGGGTCTGGAATCTTTCTGAAGGTTTCTAACTTTGACACCTCCTATTATTTATCTCTCTGATGTCTTTATTTAACACCTCGTCCAATGGGAGGTGCTTCTGTGAGGTGAAGGTGCAAATTCGGACCCTTTTAGCAGACCGGGAAGTTCTAGTTTTTCAGTCAATTTCTTCGTACCACTAACGACGACCACATCTTTGTAGTTAGACCAGTTCAAATTTTGTGCATACTGAGCAGTTCAATCGAAACACGATAGACGGCAAAATTGAGACCCCTTTAGTAGATCGGGAAATTCCAATTTTTTGACTGATATTTGACACAGCTAACATCGACCACGTCCTCGTAGTCGGACCACTTCGAATTTCGTGGACAGTGAGCAATTCATTCGACACAAGATAGACAGCAAGGTCTTCAAATCTTCCACTATATATTACTTTATCGCTGAAAATTTAAGTGCAAAGAGTGACTCGTCATTGTCTGACATGACTACTAGATAGTATAGCGAGTCGAGTATGTACCATCTGCTGGAAATCTTCACTATATGGTCCTCTACTGTTGAAAACTGAAATGCAATACCAAGTTTTATCTGGGATGTTCCTACAAGTCGTCACTGCTGAAAGGTCATACTAGTGGTGCTCCAAGGACGACGGCCCATGCAGCAGAGGCAGTTGTTTTCCTCTCTACCTACATGTTTATAGTAAAAGTGGACTTCATTCTAATTCAATAGAGATGAGCTCCGTCCTAACCCCGAGACCTGAACAGTACATTGGTCAAAAGGATAAACTGCGATAAATTTTGCTGCTCACTTGCGTCCTAGCATGAGACAATGTCTTCTTCCGAGCTTCGTTCCTTCGGCTCCGCTCTTTTCTCTTCTTCGTTTCTGCTTGTTTCAAAGTACATATGGTTGCAATGTGGACACTGTTTATTATAGACGTAGCAGAAAATGTTATTGATGTCCTCGAGTGTTACCTGTTGAGGTCTGATGAAGGAGTTCCATAAGGAGTCAGACCGTCTTTTTTTGTTCTTGCTTGCATAATCCATTTGGACGAAGCAGAGTGCTTCTCTGAAAGAAGTATTCGACATAAGTACCGAGACAAAGTGTTGGACAGCGGTTGTGAACTCTTGTACATGTTGAATTACAATGCTCTCGGTAGAATATTCATATATGTTAATTCTACACGGTTTTTTGTATCTGTAGCTTCTAATAGCATGGACAATTTCTTACCGTCTGCGACCATGCTCTCAGTGATGTTCTTCGTCAGGGCGTGATGATGTTGCAGTTTCTCGTCCTTTAAACAATAACCAACCATGCCCACAGATGTGTGCAGCCTTTTGTTCGAGAGTTACTTCACGCACATTTCTGTACCTATCGGTCGTTGTTGATCCCATCCAAGTGCTTGAAGTATTTTTTTGTTTATCTCCACAGAAGATAGGGTTTAGAGTTATGGGTTTAGGGTTTAGGGTTTAGGGTTCTCCATAGATGAATATAACACCTTGGAAGTGTAAATGCAAAAGACTATCACATCGCTCAACAGAAAACATCCTTGACAAGCACTGCTTGTGGAGGAAAGTAGAAAGCAGCAAGAACAGAGAAGGGTCCAGGTCACTTCCTGTCCGGCAAACAGTCACTGATAACTCCAGAGTCGGTCTCCTGACCCTCGCTTGTCTCCATAGAGGTATATTGTCGATCTAAATTTTTATGGTGATGACAAGCGAATCGGTGTGTAGGATAGGAATTATGTAAACACAATGCACTGTGAACGCTTTGAATCAGTTCTGCAAGTAAAATAAGATGGGTAACTAAACATCCAAAATGGTCTGTCTTGCAGATAGAGTGCAAGTTTGTCGTTGGAATAATAAAAAATCGGTAGGACTCAGCCAAAGTGACAATAAGGATCATGTGCAACGGGTAAGGATGACAAGTTTTTCTCATCTTAACATAGTCAAACTTCAAGAGGAAATTCACGGTGGTTGTTGAGTATTGTAGGTCCAAGTATATAAAACTACGGATCAGCTCGAGCACATTATCATGGAAACTGATCACGGGACACTTGCTAGAGTAGAAAAGGAATCTTGGAGCAGTCTCGTTTTGTAATATCACGGTGGTTGTCGACCAGTGACTTTGAATAAAGAGAGATCAAAGTCACTAGTCAACAACGACCTTCAATTGCTTGCAGTCTATGAGATAACATCTTTGTCTATGACATGCAAAAGATCTTGGACTTCTATGTCTATTTCGTCTAAGGAATCTATAGCGAGGAGGACGAGATCATGATCTACAGACATTGTTTCGGGTGGAGAAAAAGTGAAAAAGTGATCATCTCATCATAGATTCAAGGAGATAGTTGTTAGACAAGGCGATCTTCTAAGAGGTCCATTGTTCTCCACATCTCATTTTAGACCTTGTAAAAGATGTCTCCATCTAGGATGTCTGATTCTTTCTTTACACGATGATACTTATATTGTGGGATCCGTTTCTTTGGTAAGACAAGTATTCAAGTATCTTCGTGAGGAGATTTTGACCATTGGTTTGTCTATAAGGATGACCAAATATCGAGCTTGATCTCCTTCTGGTTTGGATTCTTCTTTCATCACTTGGAGGGCTTTCTCACTCATCATGATGACATTAGAGTCTTCGGCACCTTTTTTGGTTCACCCAAGTTTGTATCCTCATTCTTAGAGGAGCATCTACTAGAGCAGGGTCGTTTGGCTCCTCTCTTATCTCAACTGAAGACCCTCATATCATATTCTCCATTTTATCTTCTTGCTTTGTAAAGAGACCATCATTTCTGCAAAGATGTGTGTCACATACTCCTACTTTCCTCAATAGTTTGGAGCGGTTTGATCAAGGCTTGTTGACGACTTTTGGAGATATTCTGGGACCAGGAGCTTTTCTTTGTCTAGAGGGAGAGTTGATCAGAATTAGATTACTTGACCTTGTAGGCATTGTGGGGTAGGTCTCCTAGCCTCTAGGGTCTCTATTCCTTTGACATTCTTGGGCAGTTGGGCTAGTCGTACCACCTTTGACACTACATTTCAACGTACATCATGTTCCACTATTGCGAGAGTTAGTTATGTATATAAGAGATGGGTCCTTCCTCCACCCACATATAAGGTCTTAAGATATGAATACTTGATGTCTATGTTTTTCAATGTTATATGTTTTTCAATGTTACGTTAGTGTACATATGATTACCTACTCTGATTCTGTCTCTCTTGTCTCCTTTTGATGTCATTGCTAGAGATGAGATGCCTTCGCTCTAGAGGACACTCAACCATAGTTTCTATTCGCATCTAGTCCTTATTCCTCTCCAATCAAATGGACTTTCAAATCATTTATCGCTCGTCTTTTTTCTTGCAATGGTCTAGGTGCAAGTGCTTGGCTTTCTGCCAAGCCTTCCTCCCGTCGACTACACATCGCACCTTTAGCTTACATTATAGCGATGCGTTCGATGCGTTCTCCCTCAGCCTCTGATCATAGGTACCTCAACGTGTAGTTGTGATCATGTTATCTATATTATCAGAGGGCATCTTTTTTTATGTACACATGGAGGGATAATCATTGAGGAGCATGACACCATTCAAGATATTGTACTTTCTCTCATGAGAGAGGTGAGTCTTCATGTGAAAAAGGAGTTTAGAGGTCTCTTTCCCTCCTCCTCCATAGATCCTTCACGCCGACGAATAGAGAGTGGCATATGTGACGGATGTGGTTATTGTGAATCCGATGGCCGACTCTTATGCTTGTCAAGAGACACTTCGGGATATGCAGCTTCTTTGGCGGCTGAGAGGAACATCCGAGACTACTCAGATAGGGGTGCTTCTGTGAGATTTTTCTCTCTTGTGATTGAGACCTTCTGATGTCTTCATCCGAAGTTTACTCACTTGTTAAGTTCGTTGGTACGTATGCAGATGGAGAACTGTAAGAGGACTACCATACCTTTAGGATGATATGTCACTTATCTGCAGTAGCAAATCAGTATAGTATTGCAGAGGATGTTAGTGGAGGCTTTGTAGAGGAGAGTAGAGGTGTTTTCATCGTCCATTAGGAGAGATGGTCATCAGTGACTCCGCTCATGGAGACTAGGACCTCCTTACTTGAGAAGGTTACGTAGTTAGCTAGACATAGCTAGTGTTTCGAGTTCTTTCTTTTTCTGCCTTGTGTTTGGTGATCCTCGTCTTGTATCCCACGGTGGAGATTTTTCCTACTTGTCTCTTATGCTATTTCTCTTCTTCCACAAACATTAGCTCTTGGTCTATGTAGCGAATCATTCCAGTCAAGAACAGTGGACTCGAGAGGAGTGCATACCTCTTGAAAAAAAGACAAAAGCACAAAAAAGACAAATAGCTCCACATGCGATTATGGAATTGCGGACTATGCGTTAACAGTTTTTCAGAATTATTTTCTCTTTTTCTTTTCTAGTTTTCACAACAATCTTTTTGTCCGTTGTCGGTATTTTCTTTTACTTTTCACGACGACTCCATCCGTTTTGTTACACGACAAAACATTCCTTCTTTCTTTTTCATTATTCACAATGACGTATAGTTATGTTTGATAGACAAATCAGTTTTTAATTACAATAGCTAAAAATTAAATTTGGGTAGAAAAGTTTCAAAAGAATTAAAAAGATCTGATATTTTATGTAGGTTCGTTGGTAAAAAATATAAAATATGAGAAGCCCTAGCCCATGTGCTAGAGACCATCTCATGCATCTCCGCAATATTCAAACATCTAATTTTTTATCACACTTATTATATATGGAAGATACAATGATATGAAAATGCAGATTTTTCTCTTGTAGGACTTTTGTCTCCTTTTGCATCTTGGATTCGTAGGTCCTTCGGGATGCATATTATTTTCCCATGAGTTACCTATTACTAACCAAGAGTTGTATGGATTCAGTTTCCCGATTACTGTGTACGGACACTTTTTGTGCCAGCGACTTTAAAATGTGAATCAAGCTCTTCAAAAATTCACAAATGATAATTCACAAACTTTATGTTCAAAATCAAAACATATCTTACATAAAAAACTATTACTACATATATTCCAGAGATTGGACATAATTTTCAAGTCTTAGCACATTGAGTTGTTTGAGTAACAGGTTGAAGGGTCAAAGATTTCCTGGTGTAAGATGTCATATTATTAAAGGAATTTTTAAATATTTTTTAGATACTAAACTAAATATTGAAATACTAAACTCTAAATACTAAAAAATACTAAAAGCAAACTCTTATACTTTGAATATATCTTTTAAAGAGGAAAGTGGATTATGGGAGTGTGCGACTTTATTTAATAATATTGGTATCACACAGAAATTATTTGGAATCCATTGTATAATTTAAGAAAGTTATATAGTTCTATCCCAATTTTTATATAAATTTTAGTATCTCTTCATATCAAAAATAATTTTCTATGATCATTTTTTACTATTAAAATCCAATTTATTCTAGATAAATGAATAAATGAATAAAATATTAGAAATACTGTTCACATACATTCATTTCCGTTGTGTTCTTTTCACTATCGGAGTAAAACGGAAATGTAATGAAAAAAACCTTTTTTAATAAGTTCCAATTTTTTATCAAATAAAGAAAACAAGAAAATTCAGAAATCACTGATTTTCAACTTAAACTATGAGCACAAAATTTATATATAATGTTTGAGGCCGATGATATCAAATTATCATTTATAACAAAAGAAACCTGATTTAAGCGCTTTGGACTGAGGCCAGCTTCACACCGCCATTTTTCTCCGGTTCGGGTCTCATAGTATACTTTATTGACCGGGAGAAAAGGTAAAAGTTCTTTAGTACCTGTCCCACGTGACTCTCATGGAGTGAAGCGGCGGCACACGCAATGGCATCGCGGAGGGTATGCAGTCACTGTGGTGGCGGTTGAGTGGAGAACTTCGGAAGCCTTTATCCCCTACATATCATACTCCTATGGGTGTTGCGTGCTTGCCATTAGGGCCCCTCTTTCCCCTTGAACGGCTTGATAGGGTCTTTTCATCCATTTGTTCATCGTCTCGTCGCTCCTTCGATTCCTTTTAATCCCTTATCATATCTTTAGGGACTTTAGTGTCACCATGGTAGAATCCAGAATACCATAGAGAGTCTATCACCAGTTGACCTCAACGATAGATGAAGGAAAAGACAAAAGACTTTTATCATCAATATTTATGATTCTTCTTTTTAATTTAGTGTTGTGAAAAGGGAGGACTTTATCGGTTGTGTCGTAACTGCTCAAAGCATTTACTATCACATAGAGCTAGAAATAATTATTGCATGTATGATTGAGAAAACACTGATAATCTCAGGGATCACATTTGTTGGCATATATGCGTTATCGTTTATAGAGACATGGAAACGTCGATGAACTTCATGAAGTGTGCTAGAGATGAGAGAGAATCAGCTCCTCTTTATGGCACACGTGGCCATGGTCATGAGGCAGGCTGTAGAACTCATTGATGCTTGATTAATTACTTAACTAAATCTTCAATCTAATATTGTTTCTGTTTTAACTCTACATGTAGTAGTTCATATAGGTTTTTAGAGCGCATTTTATTCTTCTGTGTTTTTATGGTGGTTTTTCTCGTGGTAGTAGAGGGTTATTCGGGGTTCTCGGTGCATTCTATGAGAAAAACATTATTCAGGACATGTTTACAAGCACTTCACTTATGGATTCTTTTTGTAATTCTCGCTGTCGTTTTGGTTTTTCATAGATATTTAGTTTATAATTTCACTTTATTTTTCTATATTTTGCAATACCATCTAATATTTTTCAGTGTAATAATATAATGACAATGCGTGGCCGTTGTCCGTGCCAATCGTTGTCCGTTAAATCATTATTTAAGTCTCAAACCTTTTACTTGTCAAGCAATCGCATCTATACAGTTGGCAATCGCTTCATTCATGGGTTTTCTCTGAACTCCCGCTTGAGTTAAACATATAACAGTCATGATATATTTGATTGATGACCTGAGCTTGTTCTATATTATTCGTTTAACGTTTATACATTTTCCATTAACATTCAACGCACGAAAGTTCTCCAGAATTGTAACTGCAATTGTAATCAGAACCTCTATGCCCCTCAGAGAACTTGCACGCCTTGCTTCCCTTAACTAACCCCCTTCCTGCTACAAAGGCCATTAGAGGAAATATTCTTTCGAGAAGACTCCAGTCAGAACTGTGATATTGCTGACCCTTGCATTCACTCCACAGTGAGAAAATGTTACATTTTTCTCAATTTAGTACCCAGTGAGAAGAATCCACCGTTAGGAAACGCTCAGAAATGATGCCAGAGTGAACTGATGTAGAGCAGTCTGGCTAACCCAACAGCCAAAACGTCGAACGTGAGAAAGGAAAGCAGCGATTACAAAGAGCGGAGTTTTAACTAAAATATCTTACGTCTCGAAGATCATCCCAAAAAAATTAATCCAGAAGGTAATTCTCATAGCAAACCATTTCAGCGTTGAAAAGACTTGCAGCAAAACCTAAGCGATATTTCTCCTCTCTTATGTAGTAATGAGCTTAGAAGTTAAACAGCCCATAATCCGCACTTAAGGCGACCGCGTGCTAAGCCGAGCAGGCGTGTCTGGGTAGAGATTCATGTCAGTTTCATACGTAGACAAGTTTGACATGTAATTTGACATCAATGTGATGTAACGTATTACGTAACATCCCTGATTAGTACAAGGAGATTTCTGGTTCAAATTTTATTCCTGTGCGGCCGTAAGCCGCTTGCTTAGGGTCCTTGTCGAGTCTGTAAATGCGATCGCAGACCGCTGTCATTAGGGTCCTTGTCTCTATAGAAAATCTCCTCCTCTTGGTTCAGGTGTTAGAAGTTGCGTTGGACATGCGAGCAGGCATAGCGCACAGTCATGAATGTACGTCATTAATGCCCTGCTTGTGCTAAATATTACAGAGAGTAATGAGAATACTAGAGCAAGTGCGAAGACGCGTGATGGAGTTAAACAAAGAGTTTAGAGCTCGTCCGCACCACCCCATCGAGAGTGTTAGTCGACGCGTCTATCGCGGATGACTAGGCTCGGAAAAACACAATGTCACCACACTACACTACAAGCTCTTCACGTTATCGTTTGAAGACCAGAAATAAGACACTGTCAGACCTTCACGAAGTGCAGCGTAAGGAGTATCGCTCAAGCACTTCTTGGAGTACGGGGTGTGCTGCGGGTCCAGATTGATGCCGAGAGTGAGCACTAGCAGCCAAGACTTGAGGACGGAAGACTTCATGACAAAACTACGAAATTGAGAGAGAACGCGGGAGTTCAAGACGAAGCGAGGGAATGACTGAGAGGGAAGTTCAATTTCTTCATGAATGACCTACGATCGACGATGTATATCATGTGTGCTACTCCAGTTATCACTGTGCTTTTTGTGCAAGTAGCTTCATCTGAATTTGTGCTCGGACTGGTAGTTCTACTTGTTGCTGTGCAGCTACCATCTTGGTGTACCGATTTTCGCTGTTAGAGCAAAAACGATGAAAATGCGTAGAGGTGCTATAATTTTATTGGAGTCGATGGTCTTGAAAGCATTGAGGGTAGTGAAGTTCCTGGGAGTGTACAGCTTGACTCACAGCCACATTTCGGTTCTCAACATTCATCCTTCAGTTAATTCTCTCTTTTGGCTAGAGTCTGGCTGGTGCTGTCCCTATGGAAGTGCTTCATGAAGAATTTGGAAAGGTCGGAAATCTACAACGGAGTGCTACTCCTAGTACCTCAGGTCGATCTCTTCCTCATAGTAGTATACCCCCTCGATCTAGACCCGTTGTAGTTCTGTTGGAATCACTTTCACCGGCTCCATGTAATCTTTCCACTCGATCGAGAGCATCCTGGGATCATTGACAAGTGCTCGCTATTCTAGAGGTCAAAAAATTGGAAGCTGCTGTAGAAGAAGGGCAGAGCAGTAGGGAGCATATGGTGTCTGCGGATACAAAGTGGAGATGCATACATGAGATATTGAGAGAGAAGGTATCATTGTCAACATCTCTCAACTTCGTGGGTAATGGGAGTCCACCTTGGGAGGTTACAAACGTGTAAAAGATTGGAATTTTCGATATGAGAATGAGCCATACCAATCTCTGAGCAGAGCTGAGAGGAAAGCAAAACAAACTTCTAGTCAAATTTCCCGAATCATGCTTTGAGTGTCTTGAATCTTTCTATGATCAAAGGTCGAGTATGACCCTTGACTGTATGACTGAATCCATACCCGGGAGAGAATCCAGACCCGAACTATCAACTCCTCCTGATCAAACTACCGAGGAAGAACTCGCTGGAGGTGGATTTAGTGGAACTGATGCACTTCCTAGACAGAATTCAGGTGTAAAACGAAAGAAAGACATGTCTCGTAGTGCTACAGCAATTGTGGATTGCATGTCAGAATTTAGTGAGAGTTTTGTGAGTTCTGAGGATAAGAAACTCAAATTTCTACAAGAAGAGTAGATTGCTAACCACTCTGCAGTCAAATATAGATCAGATGCCATGGTTAGAGTTCTGGAAAAGATGGCTGATGCATTGACCGAGATTTCCAGCAAGTGGGAATCTCAACAGTAGAGCCCGACTGTAGATAGTATCGATCTTTAGATATTGTTTCAATATTTTATGATACTTGCTTGTATGTTTACTGTCCTTTTTGTTCAACATTTTGTTTCCGTATGGAGTTACTCGTGTCAACTATTTTGCAGGTTCGACTGGTCGATCTGTATGATCTATGCTTCTGATTGTGGCTTCAATCATGAACTTGGTTCTACAAGTTCTGATGGAATACTTAGAGTTGGTTGATACTTCAGAGGATGTGCATCACCTATTGTTGCAGTTGGATACACCGCTTTCACGTATTTGTTCTATGACTCAACTTCTATTATGTAGTTTTGGGCTGACACTGATGCAGCTGAATGATGGGTTAGGGAGAGGTCTTTAATATGGTTTGATTATTTCCTATGGCATAGCTACAAAGAATCAAGATGGGTGCGTATCTTACGAATGCCGAAAGTATGTTTTATGGAGATAGTGCAGCAGTTAAGACCTCATATTTCAAGAGCAGATACTAAGTTTTGGAAAGCTGTTCCTATTGAGGTGAGAGTAGGGTGCACTCTTTTGCGTCTAGCTACTGGCTCTAATTACTTTCTGGTGGGCAAACGTTTTGAGATAGGTGAGTCTACATGCCAAGAAATAATGCTGGAAGTGGTGGAAGCTATCAATCGGATGATGGGACCATCCAACTTACGGTGACCTTTTGTTTCTGAGATGCAATAGTGTCCGCATGGTTTAAGCGAAAATGTGGTATGCCAAATTGCCACAGTGCAATTGATGGCACACATATTTGCATTTGGACACCCGAACAACACCAAACGCTTGTAGATTATTATAATCGGAAGCAATATCACTCTATGATATTGCAGGGTATTTGTGACGCCGATGATCTCTTCCTGAATGTGAGTTGAGGAAGATCAGGTTCTATGAACGACAAAAGAGTTTTACGCATGTCTTCTTTTTATCAAGTAGTGTTTGATAGATCTGTGTTGGTTGAGCCTGTGGTGGAATTGCCTTCTGGTTTCAGATTATCATCATATATCCTTGGCGATTCATGATACACAATGACACCCTGGTTGATGATGCCGTATTCCTTGCAACCATCTTCGTCCGAGCTCCAGGTGTTGTATACAGAACGGCATGTGAGAGAGCGTATCGTCATCGAATAGACCTTTGGAGTCTTAAAAGGCCGATGGAAAATTCTCAACACTAACATTAATAGTAGTAGTCTCTAGAGTGCAAAAATTATTTACAGCCGTTGTGTATTGCGTAATTTTGCGAGTAACCATGTTAGATAGAGGTGCGGTGATTTCACACATTGTTGACAGTCCTGCCGTGGTGTCAACACTTCTCGACTTGGAGATGCAGGCCATGATGTCCGGATAGCGCTAGCTGAATACGTTGCCTTCAGCTGATAGAGTGGGTCAGGAGGTTCTGCATTTGTGAGGTAGTATCTTCACTGAAATCTAGATCATTGCATATGGCTTTTTCTGTTGCTGTTCGGTTCAACGTTGTACAATTTCAGTTTTCACAACCATTAAAAAATTCATGGGTCACGTTCCAGGACCCAGAGGTCAAGCATGGATGCTACTAGAGGGGTTCAATCCCTCTCTTGGCTGATGTTCGTGTGTACTTCTTTTTTTCGCTCTTCAGAGTTGGCTCTTCATCTATGCAGTTTTATCTATTATCTCCAAATCCATTTTGCACTTTCAGAGGAAACTGGTTATAAATGTTAAAGACATCTTGAAGTGGAGAGTTGGAGCTCAACCGTCGGAGAGTGCAGAAAACTACTGCACAGAAGAGCCAACTCATGGAACTTCATCATTTCATCTCTTAAGTTCGTTCGTATGTATCACTGTTCATTACTTTCAGCTCAAGTTCGTTCCCGGGAAGCGCACTGCAAGTCATCACGTGTATACTCAGGCGATAGCCACGTCAGTGCTCCAAGACAAAACAGGAACCAGCTAGCTCGGAGGAAGTCAGAGAGATGTGGTGATACTAGTCGGTTTTGGAAACTGAAAGGGCTCTTTCTCCCTCTCACGCTCTGTTTCGGAACTGAGCAAAAAAGTCAGAAACGTAGACGTAAGGGCCGCGCTTCAGGGTAGTGCGGATGTGCTATTAGACATCTTCGAGTTTCTGTTTTCAATTTTGTTGGGTAAGAGTTTTCATAACTGCTTCTAGGAAAAAAAGTCTCGAGTTCAAACTTGCCAGATTTACTTTCCCTTAGGGTTCTTTTCTCTCTCGAGTGCAACCGATGAATGTTATTCTAGAGTTCTTGGACCTTTTTGTTAACCTTCCTTTCGAGAGGAAGGTTAGGATTTACTAGAGCAGTGTTAACGTGCAAGGCGTAAACATGTTCAAAACAAGCATTCAATAAGTCATGGAGATAATATCATCGAGGCAAAAAAAAGCCATCAGTCTCACAACCCCGTCATCAGATTTTGATCTGTTCCCACTTCTTGTCGACTTGCTGACCTCTGGTTGAACCTCCAGTTAGCATGTATACTATACTGGAACTTAAACGCAAATCGAAACAGCAACATAAAATTTATAAAAATTGCACGGAGAGCTCTCTTTGGGCCAAACGGCTCCAAGCAAAAAGTCTTGATCAGTGAGAAAATGAAAATATTTATAATTTTGAATTCTTTAGAATAAAGTATTTGGTATAAATCAAACTAGTTATATTCCAATTTTGTGATAACTGCTTATGGTGAATATATAAGCAACCTTCGTACTCAAATACTCTTGTCTAAATGCACATTCACTCTTGTAAAGAAGAAGAAACAAGCATATCTAAGAATGATTATTTATAAATTAGATAGATATATATATATATATATATATACAATTAGAAAAGGAAAAATGTTATTCCATTCGATCTGCAAGCAAGTTTTCGAGTGGAGACATTTCTCTGCATTAAGTTTATAATCTAAAATGAAGCTGATGTCGCGTGTCCGAGAATCCAGGTGTAGGGCAAGTCTAAGGATTCATGTTTATGTTAGTCCCAATATCAACCATCCATGTTTAATCACTTTGTGTGACATTAATGCTGTCAGTGAGATTTAACACCCACCAATAATACTCGACACTCTTCGAAAAAATAATTTTCATTATTATTTATCTATTTATTCTCACCACAAATAATACAAAAACCTATATTTAGCCCTGTTCCTATTTTTGTCTTCTTCCCATCTTGGCGGAGAAGTGGAGTTGGGATGCATATTTTTCCCGTCCAAATGCTTATTCAGTTTATAAAGTAAAAAAGTAAAATTCTCTTTTCTGAGCTTTTCAGTTAAAGGGTGAGCATCATTGCACTTTCTCATGACTAACTAAGGGTGTCAGTACTGCATACCGCTGAATGGTCGAAGCCAGTTGGTTCGACCGGGAAACTGGCACCAGGTACTTGCCAGTTTCGATTTTACTCCCAAGCTGAATGTTTGTGAACTTCTCTGGTTAAGTTACACCGAATCTAGATGACGGTTGATCTAAAGTTTTGACAGTGGTTTTCTTTAGCTAGACCGTGTGGTTATGGTGCTTCCTTGATCAGTTTTCTACCGTTTGCCAGGTCAATAACAGGTTACCTTCCCTCGGAAACTGGAACCGCATCTTTCCCTTCCCGAACATATGGAGTCACACACAATGGTCGGGGAGTTCCTGCATATAGAGTAGTGAGTTTTGGTTAAAAATGTGAATTTTCGAAGGTTTAGAGAAAAGAGTCGGAATATTATCGAATAAAATATGAAAATAGTATTTTTAATTATTCTAAAAGTGAAACCGTGACGGATAACCTTTAAGAAATTATCGGCTGATGCTAGTTCATGCCAAAAAACCCCTAGCTGTATCAAAATTCTTTCCGAACAGTGGTAACACCACGTTAATTTTAGAAATAAATAAATAAATAACATGGTTGCTTCACTACTTCCTCCGTGCAACGTGTGACCGATAGTAGCCTCTCTGGAACCTGATCAATGCAGCTCTATAGTAAGAGTCTAGTGAAGGAAAAGCAATGGTGAAGTGACGGATCAAGTCTATATTTGTTAGAAATATAAATATTTAAAAGAAATATAGATGAAAACATTCAGTACATGTTTTACATACACCTCCAAATGGTCTTGGTTATATTAACCATGTATTTCACTTTTGATATTGATATATTATCAGTATAAATTAGTGAATAGACAGTGGCATATAAATTTTGTCATATTTACATCGAACCTTAACAGTGGCATATCAATTTGTTGTATTAAATCGAATCTAAATATGATTTTTGAGTCTAAATAATGGCATATTAATATCCAGACCTAAACCGAACCTAAACTATGGTTTATCAGTTTCCTGACCCTGGACATGTATGGGAAAATATCGCTGATTTATCTAGTAATATAAACCACTGAAAACTACAAAGGGAAAAGAAGAAGGAAGAAGTGATTTGTGGATGCACGGAAAAGAGGAGCGTCCTAGTCAAACACTGTTGATGGTAACATATTATATTATATTATATTATATTATGTAGTTTATTTATAGAGAGAGATGAGTACCGACTAGGGCCGGTGGCCTTTGGTAGTAGATCTTAGCACATCAAGATCGTTTAGGATTTGCACCTAACAATCCTCTTTACCAAAAGGATGCGTATATATCATCATATGATCTTATGTTTATTCATTAAAATTCAACTAATATCCTTTTCTATTTACAAGGTCACATAGATTACATCCACATTCACATCATTCTTGGGAAATAATTTCTGCTCTCGTTTCATGTCCAAGAAGCAAAATTTAATTTCCTTTGCTGAATTAGGCAGTTTTTCTCTCTATAGGCACCTTCTCTTCTCTTCTCTTCTCTTTCTCTTGTCTCTTTTTGTCCTCTCCTGCGTCTTGGCCGTTTGTGGCTGCATCGTCTCATGATTCACATATAGTCGCAAGCACACCGTTCATACAATTATATTCTTCATAGTTGATAGAAAACTGTAACTATATATATATATCTCTCTTTAAATCAAGTTAATAAGTCAATGTTATTCTATCTAATTTCATAAAGACTACTAGAAATTGAAGTTAGAAGTTAGTGTTACTCTATCAGTTATGTACAATTTTTGGCGGCTGTGTCAGACTGCGACCCTGCGAGGTACATATTTCGTAAATGGTAATCTCTTGTTGTAGTAAAATTAAGCTACTAAGGTATTGAGCAGAAATTATAATATTATTCTTAGTTTTTTTAACTTGCTGAGCGAAATATTCCATGCAAGGATTGAGCGTTTGCTATGCATGTACATAGCTAACCGTCAAATTTGCAAGAGGGCAAGCAAATCAAAGTATATTGTCATTTTTCTCCAATATTATATGCATCCAAAGCGACGTAATGTAAATTCAACCATTCAATTCCTTCACGATTTAGTTATGTCATGCTTGCCTATCGACTGTTTTGTCGATTCGTTATAAAATATGGTGTAAACTTAGAAGAAAAATCAAAATTCAAGAAGCGGACTGGAATTTGGATATAGGT
Source organism: Asterella californica (assembly GCA_036924285.1). Classification (NCBI taxonomy): domain Eukaryota; kingdom Viridiplantae; phylum Streptophyta; class Marchantiopsida; order Marchantiales; family Aytoniaceae; genus Asterella; species Asterella californica. Next base: position 2,639,122 of record JAYKYS010000010.1, on the reverse strand, counting down.
GAATATGCACGTGTTCTAAACTGCGATATGTATCCAATATGAACTTTAGAACCATAATGCACAGAAAGACAAGAACTTTTCATGAGATTAAATTTCCATTTTGATTTATTATCATGTCTACAAGGACACTGTGGTATAAACAGAGAAAGAAATATTGAGAACAATATTATAAAAATATCTGTTCTAGAGAACTCCAGGAATAATATTTCTATTGTTTCTACCAGAATTTGAAATGAGAGACAATACTTAGAGACATCATGGGAGCTACATATAGAGGAAGTCATGAACTCATTCCAAATGAGTGAGGGAGCAAAGAGACACAAAAGTACAACCATAAATTCTTTGAAATGATTCGCTTTACATGATCATTTTGACAAAAATAATTTCTTGAAAAAGTAAAAATCTTCCGTGCAGTAAGTAAATATTTGCTTCCTGCAAGGATCTCGGAGCGCAGTTAAATAAAGATAAATCTAAATCTAAATTAAACATTTAAATATTTATGAGATCATAACACGTGAACTCTAGGAAGAAAAAATCTAGAAATGCAGTGACTTCATATATAAAATTTTACTATAAATAAAACCTTTTGTATGAATAAACTAATATTTTTAATAATTTATAATTCATGACCTAACCCTTCCAAGAAAAAAAATAAAGACATAAATTAAAAAATATATATATTCTCTCTCTTCTGAACTTGAAAGAGAGTGTATATATGCATGCTTACTATCCTATGCTTCCTAGGTAGAGGAAGTCATTAGATCCACTTTGCGTGTTCAGAAAAGAGGGGAGAAAAACCTACTAGCATTGGGAACGTACATAGATAAAATTATAATCTATCGTGTATAGATATATAAAACAATGTTCAATATTTTACCAAACTCTTCAGATGGAGAGATGATATTCATGCTTCCTAACTTGTAAACTTAGAGCTTTAGGTACGTGCTTGGAAAATATCAAGCACTCAAGAAGAACATCCAAACACATCTGAATCTATTTTCACTGGAACAAGATATAGTTTTAACTGCCCGTAAACGAATGGAAAGGATGAGAGCCTATCCCGTAGGGCCGACGTGGGCATTCTGATCCAGGGGATCTAAGAAGGCACATGGACCTCGTTTCAAGGAAATTCAGAATTATAATCATTATAACATGTCAACGTATAGTTTTCTCATCATAGTTTCGCGAGGCGCCACGTATCCATTTCTTCGGACGCATCCTTCTTCCGACCACACTACGATGGTATGAACGAGTCTTCTGATGGAGGAGAATCGAAAGGTCCTACCTGCTATCATCACAACGTATCTCGTTATCATGCTTATTAACCTCCTCACTATATTTGGCAGTGTTTATTCACTGAGGCTTACTTCGTTCGCTTGGGGGTGTATTATTTTTCAAGTGAAAGTTTTATTTAATGTTCGGTACCAATAGATGCTCCGTGAGGACCTTTCGTACAGCATTTTGAATCGACGTGGAGTCCTCTAAGGTATTGCTGCACGATAGTTCGAAATTCGAAATAAATAATTCGATTTGCAAATCACGGTGGATATTTTATTTATTCACCGCACAGTGGATCGTACAGCGGGACCTTTACTCACAACTGGAGAAAACATTGAATACTTTGCTGCTGCTACAGAACATACTTACAGCGTGATGCTACTTAGCAGCAGCATATGTGGGGCTGCTAAGTAGAAGGTAATAGATTAAAGACAAAAGCTGGAAACATAGTGCTGGTAATTACAAGATCCACCACCGTCTTCTGCTACAAGGCCCACCAGCGTCACTGCCAAGACATACGGACAGTTTGCTGCTAACTCAGATCCGGCTATATAACATGTGTACGCTGTACAAAGCAGACGATGTAGACTGCTGCTTGTCCTCGTTTGCAAACAAGAAAGGCCCGATGCTAGTTAACGTCGATGGTTCATTCCTGCATCTAAGCAAGACGTCTGCGAGAGGTATGAACTCTGACAGATGTCCTTCTGGGTCGCTACTACTGCGTCTTTGTTCCCGGCTGCATCTCGCTGCTCGTCTCTGTCCTCCTCACTGTCGACAGCACCCTCCTCGTCGTTTATCCCTGCCTCGAAGTACATGCGGCTGCAATGTGAGCATCGTCTATTGTCAATGTGAAAGAAAATATGCATCACCTGCTCTGACCTGATAAATGAGTTTCATAAGGAGTCCGAGCGTTTCTTCTGTATTCCTACCTGCATTATCCATCTAGGCGAAGGTGAGTATTTGTCTGACAGCAGCATCTGACGAAGACAGCGAGATAAAGTATTGGAGAGCGGATGAGAGCTTTTGTATCTGTTAAACTGGAGCGCCCTGGGTAAAATATTCATGTAACTGAGCTCAACACGATTTTGATATCTGCAGCTCCAGGAACATAAACAACTCCTTATCGTCTGCCACCATACTCTCAGTGATGTTTTTCATCACGGCATGGTGATGCTGCAGCTGATCGTCCTTAATCATGCTCACAAATGTATGCAACCCCTTGTTTGAGAGCTGTTTGACGCAGACTCTGCACCAATCGGACGCTGTTGGTCCCATGCAAGTGCTTGCAACAGTTTCTTCTTCACCTCGAGGCAGGATCTACCATGGATGGAGATAACGCCTTGGAAATGCAAATGCAGGAGACTGCCACCCCGCTCGACAGAAAACATTCTAGAGACGCACTGTTTGTGCAAGAAAGTAGAAAGCAGCGGGAAGAGAGAAGGGTCAAGGTCGCTTCCCGTCGACACACTGTCACTGACAATTCCAGGGTCGGGATCCTCGCTCTCGCTTGCTTCCGTAGAGACATATTGTCGACTCAAGTCCGTATGGTGGCGGCAGATAAAGCGGAAACTGGAGGGGTCCAGCTCAGTAAATATGCACGATAAATGGTGAAACCTGTAAATGCAATGCACAGTGGAACGCTTACTACCACCCTCTCGAACAAAATAGGCAGGGTAACTAAACATACAGAAACGCCTATCCTGTAAATACAGTGATAAACCGTCCTCCGAATAAGAGAAGAAGCGGTACAGACCAGCTAAATTGACGAGTGGTAGAACGTGAAGAGGACAGAGATAACAGGTTTTTGTGATCTTAACACAATCAAACTTGAGCAGGAACTGGACGGTGCTCGAAGAATATGCCAGGTCTAGGTAAATGTAAGTACGGATCAACTGGAGAGCACCCTCGTTAAAACCGATCATCGGACGTTTACTGGAAACCTGAGAGCACTGTCAGGAATAAGGAGAGTGTCTCTAGTAAGTAACTATCTACCACGCCAGCCGACGGGTGAGAATGTAGTGACCCGTCTGAACTCTTTTCTCTTTCTGAGGATGCAGCAAGAAGCAGCAGCTCATCATCCGAATACATGGCTGGAGTAACTATCTCATCATGGAGTGGAAGCGGGACGGAAACGAGAAGAATATATATACCAACGAGTACGTACAGTGAACGTATCTAAATTCGATGAAAGTATGGACATAGACTCCGGAACCTGCCACAACAACACCACTATGCTGACTACGCGAAAGTGGCTCATCATCCCGTTCTCCGTCAGCCTGAATCCCCCTGCATCACCATCTCCGTCTGCTGTCGTCTTTCCCAGCACGGCTGCAGTGACGTGAGAAACAGCTCTGATACATACCCGCTGATAGCTTCGTCGTCCACAGTCAGAACGAAGGTGTGAGTTACCAACAGACAACAAAAGAATAACATGAAAAACAACTCCGACATCTTCCCGTCGATAAGTTGCGATCTGAATTACCAAGGAACGAAGAAAACCGGAGCGAAAAGCAGAATCAAAGCCCGAAAGCAAACAAAAACGACCGCACGATACCGCGCTTGATTCAGCATAAGTCACCACTGCCGTCACGAGAAGAACTATGAAAATGACACACCCTACAAAGAAACCGTCAGTAGAACTAGCCAAACCGCCGCTCGTCCAAACATGTCAGTTTAGCGATACGAGAGCAAAAAACAACAGCGAAAGCTACCACCACGACAGACCTGAAATGAAACAACAGTCCGCGAAACAGCCATCTATGGCAACAGGGCCTTGCCACAGATCGAAATCGACAAGCCACCAGGGTCCTACCACAGAACAAAGAAAAACACGCGACCTCCGTGCGGACGAAATGAATCCCAAGCGAAGATGAAATAATATAGCAGGTAACTCTAAATGACGCGAACTGCAGTTCCCTCACACGCCCTGTCCATGAGAAGATTTTCCACTCCGCACTTTGCTCGAATATACAAAAGCTAGGTCTAAACCCCTCGTGTCCTACCGACGAGCGGAATTTTTACCCGCGCCCTTCCAGGTTGTCGCCTTTCCTCCCCCCCTCCCACCAAAAACTGACCTTTCGATGCATATTAACCTCCTCACTTCGGCCTGGGTGTTGAAGGAATGCGTCGAACGGATTAGTGATTATTTTCGCTTCAGCTTGGAATTGTGTGGGGTGCTATTAAAACTCTTTTTCCTTCTGGTTTTTCCTATTCTAGATGTTTCATTTTTTTCCTGCACTTTGCAGACCCGAGATAAAAGACGTTTCGATGCGGCCGTGCTCGGTCCGCCCGCCACTTCGAAACGTGTGGTATATCTCTAAGTTGAACTGCATGGAGTATTTTTTCCTTCAGGATGTGTTGTGACCTCATCTCTCATGCTCCGATTTCTTCCAAAGGTGTTAACATGGTTTTGCAAAACAAAAGATAACGGTGGTACGTCCAAACTTTATTCATTATAAAAGAAGTTGAAATACATGGACAACATGGCCTTAAGACCATAGCGTCAACAAAAAACTTGTCGTCTGCCTACTATGGAAGTAACAAGTACTATGCACAATACTTGTTACGGTAGTACGGTATTCTACTATCTACTACAGTAGTCTAATATGTGCACTGCGAAAGTAGCCGTTGTGCTACTTGTGAAACTATGTTTTACTTCTGCATTCAGCTTCTCCTAAGTGCTCGACGGTCCCTCGTTGCTTGTTTCACCTATACAACGAACAAACAGTGAGAAAACAGCGAAGGAGACAACACCAAAAAACTTCCAACTGCAAACAGACAAGGAGACAACAGACTGGAAACTAACCTTCCACTCGTCTGGCCGTCATGTCACGAAGTAATGCACTGCACAATGACATATACTCAGGGAAAGCATGGACAGATTGGGCCAAAAGATTTCTGGGCCTGCCTGCATTTCTGGGTCTAACATGCTGATGATGCGAAACCTGGACCAAAAGATTTCTTGATTGCTCGATTTTTCTCGATAAGAGAACCGAGCAAATGAGAAATGTATCACAGAAGTATCGATATGTATCACAGCAGCAAAATAACAGCAACGACGAATCGGCGAGCAGAACAGCAATCCTCTACCAGAAACACGAAAGCCTGGACGAAAGAATTGAAGGATTCGATAGAAAGAAGTCGACACTCCCTGCAGCAGACCCCGAGCAGCAGAGCAGAAACACCAAAGCTCAACGACTGCAGAGGAAAAACGAGCAGGACAACAGCAGCCCGAGGACGTCCGCCGTCCACGGTGGAGCATGGAGAACGAGCACGGAGAAAACACGCATGCCCCCAAAACCACGGCCCCGCCGTCCTTCACCCCTCGATCTTCTTTCTTCATCCTGCGAAAAAAGACGTTTGGAAGCTGTCGAAACAAGCGGCGGCAGATAGGAGGAAATAAAATTTTGTAGCAGTAAGCCCCGTTCAGCCAATGGCAGTTAAAGAAAAGAAGCAACAGTTCAACCTAACGCCCTCCAAATGCAAATCCCGCTTGGAGATGCTTATTATGTAATATGCATGTTGGATGAACTTTTGGGAACTTGTTGTTATCGGGGAAATATATATATATATATATATAATGAGTATAGTAATAGAAGTATTTTATAAATGTTTTTGTTAGTATATACGGGGAAACAAGAAGAGAGTAGGGGATAAACCGTTAGTCTTGACTCGACTGCCGTGCTTCAGAAAGTACAGGTCCGAGAAGCTGTATTCATTAATACATTAATTTACTCAGAGTTTAATTTAATACCTAACCCTGTAGGAAGCGTTAGGTGCTCTGAATAACGGAGTAATCTGGTCAATATTTTATATTGGATATTCTTTCAACACTATTCAAGCGACTTTATTCTTTGCATATTTTTTTCTACATTGCATATTCTCTTCAACACTATTATATTATATATTACCTGCAAAGAAAAACGGCAAGTTATTAGAATACTGTAACAGTTTACTTTAAAATTTGTTTCAAGTGACTAGGGGTTTGGATTACTTGGACAATCATGCAACGGAGTATTCTGGTCGATATTTTACATTGCATATTCTCTTCAACACTATAAAAGTGTTGAAGAGAATATGCAATGTAAAATATATTAATATATTAATATATTATTAGATTACCTGCAAAGAAAAACGGCAAGTTCTTAGAATACTATAACAGTTTACTTTAATATTTGTTTCAAGTGACTAGGGGTTTGAATTACTTGGACAATCAGTCTTCAGGTTTAACTAAAAGTATTCATGTAGACCAGAAGTAACTCATTCTCTAGTCGAGGTTTGATAATATACATAGCTCTTTGAGATCTTGAAATAATCAAAAAGTTACATAAGTTAATATCGTTCTCAAATTTTCACTTCTGACTTCCAATCAGATATAGATAGAAAACTTGTACGAAACTCGATTGAATAACAATTATATGTTTTGATTGGAGAAAAAGTGGCTCACTTCTAAGTATAATTAAATCTGGACCTAACGATTTAATTATACTTAGAAGTGAGCCCTTTTTAATGGTAAGTTCAAAATGACAAAGATGTCATTAGAGGTGTCACAAAGATGTCATTATGAGTTATCCGTACGACCTTTTTTTGATATTTTATTTTTCTGAAAAATCATTATTTTAAATAATAGATTTTCTTACTGCAGAAACTCATGGGGAAACTAACGAAAAGCAAGTAAAGACGCCTCTGGTGTTTTTCTGTGAGCACCTCGGGTAATGCTCGCATAAAATGTTCACAAATTCGGTCAGGAATATTCCTGACCGAATTCATAACTCTCTCCTACGGGTCAAGAATATTTAGAAAAAGTTTTATTTTAACATCCCCTTACAAACTTTTACAGGCAAACTTGTGGTTTAACCGGTTAAGTAACTTTGACCAGACTCGGAGGGAATAAGAATTTGTACAAAATAAGTTACACTCATAATTGGACTCATAAATACAACCCTGGAGAAAAGGAAAAAGAGAAGAATGAGTCTCATCAAGCGATTCAGCCGTAACGGCAAGATGCTGAAACCACATAGAAAGAACTACGAATTGAATGAAAAGGAACCCTAAAGGGAAAAAGGCGAACAAATTAAAGTGGATGAAAAAGAAACCCACATGTCACCGACATGTACGACAGAACTTTGGAATTTCTAACTGTCGGAAGGAAAGTAAAATGAGCTAATGGTAGAAGGGATATGCGAACTTTAAAGATAATAAGAACTATAATGTAATTATCTAAGGAATAATTTAATATACCCAAGAACTGTATCTTTTAGAATACCTGCATGCCCAGCGCTCGGGGTAAAAGTTATTGAACGCCGGTAAATTACCGATTGCGTTAATTTACCGGCGTTCACACTAGCCTCACTAACTTACACATCATTCCAAATATTTAGTATTCTTCTGGCAGGATTTAAACCTGTATTCAGGTTAAAGACCTAAATCTCCCCACCAGTTTGGACCAGAAGACCTAACTAGTCTATCTAAGAAAAAAAATTACAACATCAAAAGTACAAAAGTATGTTATGTGCAAGAAGTGAAATACAGAAGATAAACTAAAAACCAAAATAGTTAGAATTAAAATTGCTAGTTCGCTGCATCAATCATGTATACCTGCGGGTTATTTACGAAGCGACGGTGGTGGACAGTGCTTTTCCAGATCTCCACTGCATCTGATAGCAAATTTTTGAAGCAGTCCTTAGGTCCTTCTAGGTTCAAACGCATAACACTGTCTAAGTTTGTTGTCTGCAGACAATTTCTGTACTTTGTCTTAATAACACTCTGTATACTCAATGTCCTCTCACAGTGTGCTATAAACACACATTGAACATGAGCAATACAGCCAAGATAGATAGTTATAGATACTTACATTTTAGAGTATCACTGAAACTTATCATCGTCCACAGATCTCTAAACGAGGAGTACCTAAACTCATTATGTGCGTGAGTTTTAAACTGTTGAAACTCTAACTTTAGAGAGACTGGTTGCACAAAAGGGGCACGTAAGACCCCTCTCACATGTTTTTCTGTTCCAAAATGAGCACAAAGAAGTTGAAGTTCCTTAGACCCCCAATCAAGTAAAGGAACTAGTTGAGATGACATTTGTGAAGGAGATAAAATCTTAAATGCTCCAACTAGATCATTATTAGATAATCTCTCCAATAGCTGTGAACAAATGGACTCAGAGAAAATTTTCTGGAAACTCACCGTCTTTTCCAAGTCTCTTCCTAACCGGTCCCTCTCTAGTTGAACAGAATGAAAGAAACTACCTCTTACCTCTGAATGCATACGCTTCTAGAAGCCACCTTCCGGATCATAATTCGACAGAAGATGATATCCAACATCTTCATTGATGAAGAAAGTATTGAAGTTAACACTAAGATCGACAATATAATGCATTCGGATGATAGCTACTTCATTCGCAATCAACGCACCTATGGTACTAACATCTACAAATTCTGCTGAAAAATCCACGACAACACACTCAAAGATTGTAAATTATCTGCAAGAAAAAACAAACAATAGACAATCTTGAAAAAATGAAGCTTTGTGAAAAGCTGAGCACCTACTCCATGATCCTCAGTGAGATCTACTTCAGAGAGAAAATACAAAACAGACTCCAAAGAGTCACAGAGACTAGTTACCGCACTCCGACGATATAACCAACGTGTTCGATCATAATGCTTCAGGAACTTACGAGAATATGCAAATTTAGATTGTAATGCTTCTAACCCTTTCTTTTGTTTAGTAGATCTCTTAAAGTAAAGAGCTACTGCATTTATCAAATCATCTATATCTTCACTAAGGATCACACACAAAATGTGTCTAGAGGTCTTTAAAAGCGCTAAATTAGAACGATGAACTACATAATGAGAGTATGAAATGATTGACAATACCTTTCATTCGAAATGCAACTCCGTTCTATATACCAGTCATTACTCAAGCTCCATCAGAACCAAAACTTATCATTTTTTCATGTTCCAACCCACACTTTCAGTAGTTCAAGAAGAGTTTCTGTAATTGCTTCATAATGCTTCTCAGACAATCTAATAAGACCGAGAAAGGTTGTTACCACATGTCCTTCTTCCAAAAAGGTTGCAAAGATAAATGACCATGCACAACAATATCGGTCGTCTCATCACACATCGAACCAAAAAAACGACTGCACTGAACTCAGACAAGTGTACGTTTTTGCATAACAAAGTTAATGCAAAATGTGATAATGTCTATGCACGCCTTGTCATCTGATAGATACTTTCAGTCATATAAGATGAGACAATTTTCACATTCTGCAAAGAACTGAAACTTAAAAAATGCAATACATTCTCTATCTATAAAATATGCGACACAAAATAAAGTAATCAAAGTTCGATCGCAAGTCCTGTTCGCTATTTCGACAGCTTGCTTGAAAGCTTGTTTTCCTTCGTGTTGAGTCTAAGCCAAAGTCCTATGCAATGTTGTACCCGCATGATCATGGAAGGCTGAGACCCGGACATTAACAGCACCAGCTAGAGCAAAAGGTGACTTACTCTTACCATGACATACCTTACAAAATACTTTTCCAAGGTCTCGATCAAAATATATCTAGTCAAACAAATCATACCAAGCATCATCCCATAGCTTACATTGGACCTCTACTCTAGACATGACATGTTGGATAACAAGAGGATCTTTTCCTTTGTCGATATTGTAGTAGACAATATCGACAAAGTTCCAGTTCCCAACATGAAATCCTGGATTTCATGTTGGGAACTGGAAAGGAAGCAAACTACGAGCAGTCTGGAACCTGAGTAGTTCAAGTGATCTTATTGAAAAGAAACACCAACCTTGTCTTCACAAGTCTAACTCAGATTACATGCTATGGATAGTTATCCACCTATCATGAAGAAATGTGAGCAGTAGTCAAAATGGAGGATGGAAGCTCGTAGCTGTTAGAGTATTAGCGTTATGAAAGTTTACAGTCGTTAGTTTGCAACGGAAAAACAAAAATGTAAGCCCTTACTCCAAAAAAAACAGCTTATAGGCTCAAAGAAACAGGTTACATGCTCCACTACCACTCCAATTCCAAATCTCAACTTGAGACTTTGGACCGCTGCACCGTCTCGCACGTCCAACCTCTCTTGCAGTACCCTAACAGCGTCTTAACGTCATCCTCTAGGTCAAAAAAGATCAATGGAACCTCAAAGAAATAATGCCAAGCAGTAAAAGTGCAGCGACGGATTCAAAGAAATAAGTTAAAGGCTCCACCGTCGCTCCAGTTCTGAGTCTCGACTCAAGACTGTGGACTGCCGCAACGTTTGGCATGTCCAACCTCTCCCGCAGCATCCTAACGTCGTCTGTAGGTCAAAAAAGATCGATGGAACCTCGAAGAAATAATGCCAAGCAGCGAAAGTGCAGCGGCGGAATCAAAGAAATAGATAACAGGCTCCACCGTCGCTCCAGTTCCGAATCTCGACTCGAGACTATGGAGTATCGCACCGTCTAGCACGTCCAACCTCTCCCGCAGCACCCCAACATTGTCTTAACGTTATCCGTTAGGTCAAAAAAGATTGATGGAACCTCGAAGAAATAATGAGTGCACGTCCAACCTCTCCCGCAGCACCCTAACAGCATCCTAACGTCATCCGCTCGATCGAAACACCTCGATGGAACCTCAATTCTCGAAGAACCAATATCAATCAGCGAAAGTGCAGCGGCATACGTCGTCTGCAGCGGTCCGCTAACCTCTAGGTCAAAACATCTCGATGGAACCTCGAATCATGAAGAAACAGTGTCAAGTGAGTCAAGTCTCGAGTCTCGATTGTGAAGTCTAGAGTCTGGATTGTCATAGTGCTACACCGTCTCGCACGTCCAACATCTCCCGCAACATCCTAATAGCATCTTGACGTCATCCGCAGCATCCTCTATGATCATATCTTGATCTTGATTAATAACTGTCCGATGAATACAATCTCAATCATTAGATCTAATCGTCACATCTGAGTCGTTGAATTTAAATCCGTCTCACATATCTATAACTTGGTTGTTTTCCGTCATGCGGTTTAGGTCGACCATGTAAATCCAAAATTATTCATGCCGAAGAGAGAAGACATACGGTTAAAAGAAAATTGAATTCTGACTTATGTGCACGACGATAATCTGATTTTTAAACTTTTGGTCCCGGTTTCGAATCTGGGTACCATCATTGGGAATCCGACTTTTAGAAATTCCAGCCAGTTAAGAATACAAAGAATGCCGGTTAGTCTCGAGCCCTGTGCATGCCTTTTCATAAAGTGTACATTTCACCTGACCTCCTTTCGTTCTATGTATTTTAACGTTCTCATTTTAATTCGTGTTAGACTTACTTAAAGTGTCCTTTGAGTCCACTCTCTTGCATGATCTTGGTTTTGAGCTAACGACATCGAGTCTCCAAACGAGGAACACAACCACTGTACTAACCTCAGTATGTTGATAAAATAATTATATTTGATATCAGTATATTAATATTACATCTCATCGCATGTTATCTATTTTAGATCTATTAGATCTTCATTGTATTCAGATTTCTATAATCCAATACATAGATGCTTCTGAATAATAAAAAAGATGCAGGAAAGTAATCTTAGTGTGTGTTTTAATTTGACAATTTTTCACACTAAATATACTCAATATTTTAAAAAAGGACAGTCAAGTGACAAAACGACATGAAAACACAGAATTATTCGTCCAGAGCAAATGTTTGTCATTTTCTTTGTCCAAGACGAGAACTGCATGTTGCATGCATATTCAGTTAAACTTTAGATAACAATACTAGAAATCAATTTAGAAAAGCTAGTTACTTCTACTAACTTTGTCTCTAAAGCTACCATATAAGCTTTTTGAATATGTATTGTCTGAAGTGTATGATTTGAACGGAAGAGGATTTAGCCAAGTTGTGTTCTTTGTTTATGCGTTGTAGAAGTAATAAATAACTTGATAAACTAATTATTTTTATTATTGATAGTAAATCAAGGGCGATATGAAAGATATGATCAAGCACAACACACTTACCAGAGGTGTGATCTAACATATTTTCATATCCACTCTATAAGAAGTGGACTACGATATCAAATACATTGGACAACTATCTACACATAAATAATTATTCTTTTGATTGAGAAATTTACTTGATCGCATCTTTGATACATTTGTCGGATCTAACTGCATCTCTCTTAAGCTCGCTCATCTTGACCGCATCGTGACTAGCAACAGCAGGTTAGCAGGTCAGAATACCATGTCATCTTAAGGTGAGTCATGCATCTCAATTGCCCACATGGTAAAGTCTAACATGTTACAATTTTTGTACTGAAAGTTTAGTTTGAAACGTCTATACAACATATTATTAGTTTGTATGATCTTTTATTTGTTCTATGCATTGTCTCCACATGACGATGGAACTGCTGAATCTGCTATCCCATCAAGGATGAAATCAAGATTAATATCTCAAAAAGGGTGCAAATTTAATCTAACAACCAATAAATTAGACAAGAAAGCAAGTAAATTTCTGCTTTTGATGCATGCTCATCTCTCGCGGTGCACTTATTTCCACTCTGCATCTTATACATATCCTCCACACGTCTTGTTTATGCAATACTTCTACACAATACGAGAGGTTGATACACCGAGACGATTGCTCGTGGTCGTACCTCCACGGTACCTTACTCTATACCTCGTGATCAAAGTGAGAGCATTAGTTAAGGTTAACTTTCAAGTAGTGATGATTGACGACATCAGTTTTTATATACACTGCAAGAGGTTTCCAAGTATCTCAAATTCTTTCTAGCGTGTCCAATAATTGGTTATATATGTGAAACAAAATGACACCCAGACATCAGTATATTGTATCCAAATGACAAATTCATGTCATTCTACTACGGATACATGAGTTGTAAGATCGAACATAAGAACATGATGGATCGAAAAAGTCAATATCATGCATATGACATCTTGAAAAAGGATTAGTGTAACACTCAGATGTACAATGCTGCTCACATATATCAACTACTTCGACAAACTTTACGAGTGCTTCTCAAAACAACTTCGAACATTCATTTGCAAGTAATAAGTGCAGTGCCATGAACTATGTTTGGAAAGACCTTAGCAGGGACAGCTTCCAACCCCTTCTGTCGATCCGATATTATAACAGTCTCGATGCTCATTCCAATCCCAATCATTTCTCGTAACAATTGATAAAACCATCACCAAGTCTCTAAGTTCTCGACTAGAGTCATTGCATAAGCTAAAATGATAGACTTATTATCTTCCTCAAGCACAGATGTCATTAGAATCTGACAGGGAAACTTCTTATTCTTGTTGTGACACACATCAATTGCAATGTTCTTTTGACAAAACGGAAGTATGAACTTACAAGCGCCGGATGCAATAAAAGCTCGACAAAAAGTTTGAAGGTTATTGTCCTCCAATCATGTCAATCCACAATGGTCATGCTCTCCACGTTGGAAATACATCTGCATAATGCATGTATGTTGTGGAAAGAGACACCTTGCTCTCCATGCATCCATCTCCACGCATGCTCGCACCCATGCCAAATAGGCATGTAAAACATGCACTTCTGGTAATTGTTTCAGATTTCCTCTTGAAGACTCCGTACTCGAACATTAGGGTCTGCAACAACCCGATTTGCTCAAAATTGTACCAGTAAACATAGAATTTGCAGCTGATCCACGTCAACCCGTCAAGTTACAGAGATTAGTGTGCAACAGATTGCAAACTGTAACCTTAATTCACTCACGGTCTTTTCCTCGTTGGGCTCTTACTCTCCTGGTATTGATGTGTCGTCATCTTAGACGAAAGTCCTCCACTATCATCACGAGATACTATCTCACTTGCAGTGAGGTATTGCATTTTCTCGCATGCTCGATAGTTTGCAGTTCTGACATATACATTCGATATGATACCTTCCACCGCCTTTGATGCATTCGAGGGTGCAATACATTCAAACTCCTCGTCTAACCTTAGTCAACCAGCTAATTCTTGCATATGGTCCAACGTCTTGCCATTCACATCATGCTCATGATCAAGAATTTGATCCATGTATGTTCTCCATCACTCGAACGTAATTTGCATATCTTGAGACCTTTTGGTACTTTCATCCAGAAAATTCACTCTCGAATGATCACTCGAGAAGTACAATTGATCGACAATCTACTCAAAGAAATCAGCATCCTCAAGGTCTTCGCACGTTTTTATTTCTCAATTCTTGAAGTCTGTGTTACGCGATTGTCACTCGAGTTTCGTCTCTCACAGCTCACAATGTTCAAAATGTACCAGTTCTCCTTCATTTTGAAAAACTTCTCGCACGATACGTTCTAACGCTTTGCTTTATCATGTTCAAAGAGAGTTCATGAAAAAGAGAACAAGTAACCTTACATTTCTACTTGTTCGTGATGTGAATCATTTCACATAGTGAATAATTCACCTCTCTGTCAGGAGTTGATCTCTCTGAGTGAAGTTAAGACGTCAGAAAAGTGTATTCTGGAGGTTGTGAGCAGGCACGACTACGTGTTACGCTTCTACTTCGACACTTGAGAGTTAGTAGCCGTAGAAGTTAACTTAATATTACTCCTAGTCCTTTATGCATATGTTAACACCGTTGTGTTACATGTTTTGAGTCCTAGTAGGTTGATAGTATGCTATTTATCTTATTCAAGCATTCACACGCTTATGCAAGTGAATTCACACTTATCTTTGATGTTCAAAGTACATAACTTAGGTTTATCATCGAGCCAATTCTCTGTTCTAGGTTGAAATAGCTATCTGGGTACTAGAAATTACCGTAATTTTCTTACTCAGAACTTTTCTGTCCACATCTCGGTGCTAGAATTTGATCCCAGGCTGAAACTTCGTGTGTGTGTTCAGTGGGGTCTCTTTTCCATGTAGGAGAAGTTTAGAAGTCTAAACGTTCACATATTTTGTATTCCCGAGTGTCAAAGTTCACCGTCTGACCTTATCATTACTAGTTCAACTTGATTTTTCGTTTCTTGAACATATCAGAGGAGCCAAGAGACATGTATGAGTGTTTTACAGTGCCACCTTGTAACCTGAAGTCTACCTCTTTGAGTTAGCAACCACAACTAGAAGTCCAACGCTTCCTTGAGTAGACATATACAGTCTTCACGGTCATACCACAGCCAGAAGGTTCCGTCGTTCTCAAGAAACTCTCACCTCGAGTCCATGTCGACTTTCAGTTCCACGTCAGAATCCATGTTAGATATGTGACCGGTTGACTGTCATGCATTGTGTCCCAGCAATAGTCACTAAGTAATGGATATGATCAAGAAAACTCAATGCTAAAGTGACTTAGCCAAGTAAATATCCAATGGCATTGAAGACTCCAACTTCCTAACTGAGAACTTTGTTGGACGTGTCGATGTCTGTTCTTCTTCAAGGGTCAAAAACAGCGATTCCTTGAGGGTCAACAACAAACTTTTCTTTGTTGGCTTTCCGTAGAGGAAGTCATTCGGAAAGTTCAAGCTAAACACAATTTTTTACTTGAACATGCCCCATTTCGTTAAAGTTTACTGGAACGGACCCCAAACTTCTCCTCGTTTCTTGAACAGGCCCTCGGTCTATTTCGTATTTATTTTTCGCTCGACTGTCAATCCTCGGTCGATCTGTAAGACCGTGACCTCCCATTGCCAGATAGGAGGTCACGGTCATTTAAGGAAGTAGGAGGCATGTGTCCATCCCCGATCGACATACAAGCCACGGTGGATGCTATACGAGGTGTCAAACTGGGGGTAATGCGCTTGAAGCGAACGAATTTGAGCGCGTCTTGACTGGGAAACTGGCCGGGGGTCTTTTCAAGAAACGAGAGGAAGTTAAGGGTCCGTTCTAGTAGACTTTAACGAAAAGGGGCATGTTCAAGTAAAAAACCAAGCCAAACAATGCAACACAACCCATATGCGAATCTGCTCAAACGATGCTACAGATTTTGTATGCACTTCGTACCTTTAGGGACTATTAGCAGCTTTTTTTTAGTTGTGTGACATCCGGATAATAATAAGCAAGAAAAAAGAAAAAAATCTCTTCTTTATTCAGTATTTTCTCTGCGGTTTATATGTGTGATAAGCTGCTTGGTACGGACGTCTTGGGCTTGCTTTAATAAAATATCCAACGCCAGGTCAAAACATGCATCCAACTTGTGGTTCTTGTGGTTCTTGTTCAGACGTGCAAGGCGACAAAGGTCAAGAACGGCTGCTGAGAAGAGGAATATTTTGTTTTTCATGTGTCTCGTGGACCCAAATGGATATTGTGTATACACTTTATTATACATGAGAGAGAGGAAAACATAGAGATTCATACCACATACTATGTTTAATATTTCTGAACATAGTATAATGTATCTAGATGTTGCACGGATAGACTGAAAAGAATCGAGTCTCGTAAGAAATGTTATGTATGGACAAGTGTCAAATAAACATAAAGAAAACCAATAAATAAAATGCCATGAAATGCTCAACAGATTTGGCGATAAATTAAACCGTTGCATATTTTGCAAGGGTTTAATATAATATATATATAATATACAAGGAAGTGAGTCTGCCAAACCGCTGGAGCTATGTACGTTTTCTCCCTGTTTAATGATCTCTTGGGTGTACTTGTCACCCTTCCTAAAGAAAAAGAAAATGGAAGAACTTCCATTGGACATAAGAATTCATGCATGCCCTTATTCTATTATTATTATACACCAGGTTGGAGATTTTAACGCAAAAATATTCTCTCCAAATAAATCAAAGTCCTTTTGGTGGCATGTGATTGCTGACTAAACTAAAGAAGCCACACAATGTGAATCTTCTAAAATTACGTATTTATTGAATCTTCGTCAAATATGAACTCTAAACGGCGGACTGCCGTTTTGACTTCATATTCAGCGGCGGAAGTTAATTTAAAAGAAGACTGTTGGCGGAGCCGCTGTTAAAGGCGGAGATGAAAATGGGCGCGAGATGGTCGGCGGCAATTGCGCCCGGTCGAAAACCACTTTTTTCTCGGCAACGGCGATATTATTTGGGGTTCGTGTAGGAGGCGTTAGGAGGCTGTTTTCTTCCAACCTTAACTTTTCGTCTCTTGCTCTTTCGGTTCTTCTCCTTGGCGTCTGTGTCTTTTGATGGTGCTCTACATGGTCTGGAGGTTTCCTTGCTCGCTTCGAGGTTCTGTGCGTGGCTCTGTTGCTTTCGTCGATGGGGTCCTTCTCACCCTCGCTTCTTTGGCCGCTCGCTTGCCGGGTTCTGCTATTCGCACCTGCTTGGACGTGGGGACTGCTCGCACTGTGTCGTTGTTTTCGTTAGCCGCTGCTGCCTTTCTGGCGTCAAAGTAGTCGTCTCTCTGCAGGATGGGGCAGTCATTACGTTTTGGGGAAGTTGTCGGTGCCGGACGGTTATGTACACACGTTTTTCCTCATTTCGTTCCTTCTGAGTTTGCTGACTGCGGTTTTGCTGTGTTTGTGCTGACGTTTCCTGCCGTCGCGACGTGAGGAGGATGGGATGGACGTGCTGTTCGAGTTGTTGTTTTTCTGACGGCACGAGCTGTAGATGGAACTGGTCTCGGTTGTCGTTTTTGTGGCCTTTCTGGCGTCGATGTACTGATCTGTCTGCAGGATGGAGCAGTGATCACACTCTCGGCGAGTTCTCGCTGCCGGACGGTTATGTGCAGACCTTTTTCTTCATTTGGTTCCTTCTTCGCTTGCTGGCTGCAGTTTTGCGGTCTTTCTGCTCACGTTTTTCTTCTGTTTCTTGCCCTCGCGACTTGAGCATGATGACAAAACACGACGGATGGAACTGGTATCGGACTTGTGCTTTTTCTGCAGGAGCAATGCGGGAGCTGTCAGCGTCATCGTTATTGTTTTCGGACGTACAGCGAACACTTCTTTCTCAACTACTGCCGTCTCGGCATATTGTTGCGGCATGGACAGTGATGGGGACATATCCTTCGAAGGCCACATGTCTCTGCTCTGCCAGTTTCCATGCATGCTGTTTTCATTTATTTGCCTCCTCCCACGGGCACCCTTCAGGTACTTCTCTTTCTTTCTCCACGATGTCAACCGAAGTTAATGCTGACAATGATGTAACTCTGTCCGATGATGATGATTCTGACAGCCTCGATGTCGTATCTGCTTCTCCTGCTCGTAGTCCTCTCTGTGTACCAGCCAGTCCCGAGCTGCAGCCTTTTCATGTATCTCAGCCCATTGATGTTTCTCCTCCGCCTCCTGCCTCCCCTTCTGTAGATGCCCCTCTGTCTCCGTCTGTACTTGTTCCTTGCTTAGATTCCATTCAGCCTGTTTGCCTTCATGGTACTGAAGGTTACAAGTGTCAAGTCCTACAGTTCGCTTGTCCCACCACTTCTCCCCCCTATCCTTTGCTGCCCTCCCGATATTTATCTTTCTCTGAGACAATCTTGTACACGACCGCGACATATGTATATGTTGATTTTCGGTTCTGTTTGAAACCACCGGAATTTCTTCTTCCAGGCTTAGATTACGTTAAAGTGTCATATGCTTTCTCGGGAGCTTTCAACTGCTATCAGTGCATTATCGGTCCTTTTCTGTATATCAAATCGGAAGGGCTATGGCTGGTGTTGAAGGATAGTAGGTCCACCATTTTCTGTTATCCCAAGTATCTTCAGGACGAACAGAACCACAGCCTTCTTAAACCTGTCGTTACCTCTGTCTATAGGCAGCAGTGTTTGACTTGTGTTTGCAAGTCTGTGAACGCTAGAATTTACAGGATTGGTTGTCGTCATTACCTCTTCCCGTCGGATGCAGATGAGACAGGCCGCTCGCGCCAGACGTGCGAGCGAGCCGTCAGTTCCTCGATCCAGAAGATCGCTGCCGTTGAAGACCCTTGAGGTCTCCGTTACTATTGCTCAAACGGGGGGTGATTTAGACCTTTGTTGTTGGGGCTGTTTGTGTGCCTTTTTGCATCAAGAATGCCATAGCGGTTTAATATCTGTCGAAAGAGGGGGGGCCTTATTTCATCTACATGTTCAGGGAGTTTTGTGTTTACAAGCAACCAGCCCTGTGGATGTTAAAAACAGGTTGCTTGTTTTACTAGGCTGGAAAGGGACGACTAGACCACTAGGAGCCGAAGTCTGTGTCAAAAGGCTGAATAACAGAGGCCTTCATACTTTTGTAGGTATGATAGGCTACTGTATGAAGGATAAATCTGAGGAACATCACAGGTTTTGTATGAAGAATATTACAGAAGGTATGCTTGCCGATGGAGATGAGTTATTCAGTCTTTTGGGGGCTGCTGACACAAAAAATAGGGTGGAGTTAAACTCTAACAATATATTGCAGCGTGCTTTACAATATAACAAGTACAGATGTCGTCATCCTCTCGGCAGTACCCTCCAAACTTGCTTACGATCTATGGTGCGTTCGGAGAAGTATGCACCTTCATGTAAATGGTTAATGGGCAATGGCATATAGCGTGCCAGGAGCGAGGCGCTTTGGAAGGCAATCGTCCATCCGATGACAGTAACTATGGCTGACATTGACACTATATTCTTCTCTAAGCGTGAAGAAAGGCGGCGCTACTTTACCACTGTCACACCAGAAGAAGAGGAACGATCGTTGGACCTCCCTTCCCCGCCTCCCCATCCGTGCCCACAGTTCGAGGATGTTGAAGTTTTTCCTGATTTCATGCCGCTGTGCAGTGCTTTACAACGGGAAACAACGGCCGATCGAGCGCTGCAAGGTACCGTACTGGATTTTGTCTGCCTTGGACTGTTGTTGTATTTTTGCTCTGATCGAACGAATCGTTTTCCTGACCGTGCAGCTGAGTAGGACTCGAGCAGATGTGCGTTCACTCGTCTCCAAAGACTCGTTGAGGTGCCTGGAGCTGGGTTCGTACAGTTTATACTTCGGCTCTGCAGGAGGTCCGTTCCCGGAAGGTTTTAACGCAGAGCAGCGGCCTTTGTTTGCAGTTAGTTACTTTACTATACACGGTTGTTCTGTCGCCTTGGCTTTGCTGCCGGTGAAGAGCACTGCAGCGGCCTTTGTTTGCACCGACGTTCAGGGTGCCCTGACACTAGTTACACTTTCTACTGTATATTCCGGCTGTATATACAGCACATTGTCTATACCGGCTGGCAACGTTGCAGTTAGTTACTTTCTTCTGTACACGGTTGTTCTGAAAGACACGTTTTCATGGCCGCAGTGTAACACCTTTTGCTTTTTCCCCAAACCAGATGGCATTCGGGCAGTGATTAATCAAAAGTGGCAGCTGCATGGCACAAGGCAGGCTCAAGAGACTAGATAAAAGAGTGTCGTGAACCCTAAAGGAGGCCATTCTCAGTTTTTCAGTTTTGGAGAGAGAGCTCTTGGTGATGAAGGAGGAGACTGTATTTTTCAGTGTAGTGTACATTGCCTTTGAGGTCAGAAATCAGGAGCTAGAACTGATGCACATCAAGCTCCTTGGAGAGCAGATTTGAAGAGGGACCTTGAGAGCAGACTTGGGGTGTTGATTAGGGGAGCTGACTTGGGGTCTGATCTGTTGAGTAACAGAAATCAGGGCGTTCAGAGTGAAATTAGGTTCTCTGGTGAAGTCTTAGTTCTGGAGTTGCTGAGTAGTGAAGGATTGCCGGTCCAAGAGCGCTGCGTGACCTTGTCAGCAAGTAATGCCATGTAATGTATATGAGCCCGTGACTTTCTCCATTCTGATAATTAGGCTTGAGTTGTGTGCCAGAACTGAGTTGGGCGCATCTGGTGTCGTGTTGACTTTATTTCGGTGTAATTGCTTTGCCTTCCTACTTCCTAGCATCTACTAGGTCTCCTAGTCTTGGCGGTTGCTCCTAGTGGGTCCTGGCGTTCCGACTTGATCACCAGTAGCGGAAGCGCTGCCCAAATTTTATGCAACCCAGGTCTAGAATAGTTCCACCTGTATTTAGTAACCTAAGATTGACCAGAGACCTACAAAGGACTAGTTGGTTATTCGAAACTCGTTCAACAGTTATTGAATCCTCTGTGCTTATTAGCGGATAGTTTAAAGAACTGGATCTGGAGACACAAATAAAGTATACAGGTCTCCAGGGAGGTTCACGTTCGGCAGTTCATTGATTAGAGATTAAGGAATCTGTTCTGAGATCTGCGGTCGAACGTTACAGTTGGTATCAGAGCAGGCTCAAGTTGAGTCTTAGCTAAACACCATCGACAATGGAGGCTGTGTCGACCGAGTTGGACGAGATGAAAGCATTGCTGAGAGAGTTGGAAGGCCGACTTGAGCAAGTGGAAGCTGAGAACAAGGTGCTGAAGGCGGATCTAACTCAAGCAAAAGTGACACAAGAAAAGGAAGCGGAGGTCCCTGTACTGCAAATCGAGCAAGTCAAGGATTTCGCACTACCAGGTGAAGGAGCAGTTGATATTGCTCAAGCAGATAAGAATGAAGATGGGTCACAGAAGGTGCAAGAGAATGTTGCAGAAGGCAGCTCGGCCAAAGAAGGGCACAAGCGGAAAGTGAAGTGGGCTGAACCAGCGACACCATCAGCCTTCAACGGTGAGAAAAGCTTTTCCAAGTTTGAGTTATGGGTTACTGAGATGGAGAATTACTTGGAGAATTTCGATGAGCGCAGCTGGTTCACCTATGCTGTTAGTAGACTGGAAGGAGAGGCTAAGGAATGGTATGGAGGTCAACAGCGGATGAGGAGTTTGAACGGTACAACTCTTATGTCCACTTGGCCGGAGCTGAAGGATGAACTCAGAAGACATCTGGTACCGGTGGATGAAGCTACACAGTTTCGGCTGGAGCTCATTCATCTGAGACAGACAGGAAGTATCAGACAGTACCTCCAGCGATTTTCTGAGTTGGTTACTCGTTTGCACATGGTGGATCGCACCGGCTTGCTGTTTCACTTGAAGAAAGGTCTGCAGGGTTTCTATGCTAGTGTGTTTGATAGCTGGGTTATGTTTCACAAGTCCGAGGACATGCAAGACTTGTTTGCATTTCTGGAAGCAGCAGAGAACACTAGAGAACGTAATTACACCGTGCAGCCCTCCAAGTTTCAGCGTGGAACAAGTGGTGGCGAGCCTAGTAGAGGATTTTGGCGCAATCCTCAAGGACAGATAACGTCCTCTCAGAGTAGAAATGGTAGAGGACGTGGTGGTGGAAGATTTGGTGCAGCGGGAAGGAGGTTTCCTCGTGGATCTCAACAGCAAGGAGTTTCTCGTGGTCCTACTCAGACACGACCTACTGGATCCTATGCATCCAATGCAGGATCCAACCAAGCTTCGACTTCAGGTGCTAGGAGCAGTGGAGCTAGCAGTGCTACACCTTCAAGGACGATCATCTGCTTTCGATGCGGACGAGACGGTCATATCGCTCGTGATTGTCCTCAACGTTCAACAACGAGCAACGTGCGTGGGTTGACAGCTGAAGAGACAACCAGTATTGAAGAACCAGTTGAGGCGACTACTGAAGCAGAGGTATGTGCTGGTGAGCATTTGGTAGAGCATGGGGATTTTCTGCCATGGATTGAAGTGAAAATAGAAAACCACCGGTGCTGTTTGCTTATTGATACTGGAGCAGATGTGAATGTCTTGAATGAAAAACTAGTCAGGACCTTAGGGGTGACTAGAACCAAGATCATGAGCCCGTTGTTGGTAAGGTTTGTGCAAGGTAGCACAACCGTTACAGAAAAGCTCATGAGTGTTCCTGTTACTGTTGGAGGGGTAACTAGGAAGCACGAGTTTTTAGTTATGAACTTAGGCGACACGATGGAAGGTATCTTGTCCTGGTCTTGGTTACAAGAGACCAAAGCCAAGCTAGATGTTCAAGAAGGGAACGTCATAGTCATGGATCGATGGGGCTTGGGTCAACCACATCCTTTGATCATCAAAGAGAGACCCAAGGAGCCAAACCATGCTGCTCATAAGTTCCAACGAGCCAAGGTGGCATTTCAGATCTACACGGCCAGACAGTTTGGAAAGCAGATCAAGTTGGTTGACGAAGCTTGGGTTGCAGTGATGTCTAAACCCAAGGTGGAGACGGATGAGGAAGAACGTGTTGCTGCTCTTCCCATACATCCTGATATGCAGGCATTAATTGAGAGGTATTCTCACCTAATGCCGGACCAGTTACCAACAGGACTTCCGCCGAGGAGAGCCTTGGATCATGCTATTGATCTGGTTCCTGGGGCTACCCCTACTGTAGTGCCATCAAGACGGATGTCGTTTGATGAGCTGACAGAGCTGAAGACTCAGTTGAAAGAGTTGGTAGCTCAGGGTATCTTACGACCTAGTATATCACCTTATGCTGCCCCGGTGTTGTTCGTGGCCAAGAAAGATGGTGGTATTCGCATGTGTGCGGACTATCGTGCACTCAATAAGGTTACTGTCAAGAACAAGTATCCTCTTCCTCTCATGGATGAAACCACCGATCGGTTGGCCACTGGAAGATACTTCACCAAGCTGGATCTACGTTCTGGATATCATCAAATCCGGATCAAAGAAGGTGATGAAGAAAAGACAGCTGTAAGGACGAGGTATGGCTTGTGTGAATATACAGTGTTGCCGTTTGGATTGTCCAATGCACCTGGTACTTTCTGTAGGCTAATGAACGAGATCTTCAGAGATCTCTTGGATGAGAGTGTTATCGTGTACCTAGACGATATCATCATCTTCTCATCCACTTGGGATCAGCATCTAGTAGATGTTGAAATGGTGTTTAAGCGCCTAGAAGAACATCAACTCTATCTCAAGAAGAGCAAGTGCTCTTTTGGACAAGAGAGTGTAGTGTTTCTAGGATGTTTAATCGATGCGCAGGGCATTCATCCTAACAGGGCTAAGATTCGAGCCATTGTTGAATGGAAGAGACCTGAGAGTGTTCATGAGCTCAGATCTTTTCTTGGATTAGCCACATATTTTCGGCGCTTTGTTTATCAGTATGCGCATAAAGCCGCACCTTTGTTTGGCTTATTGCGCAAGGCTTCCAAAGTTGTTTGGAATCCAGCAGCTGAACGAGCGTTTCAAGGATTGAAACAAGCACTGACAGAGATGCCCGTGCTAGCTCTTCCAAAGATGGGAGAACCTTTCGAGGTTCACACAGATGCTTCTCGATGGGCCATTGGAGGAGTGTTGATGCAAGGAAAGCATCCGGTGGCTTACGAAAGTCACAAGTTCTCAGAGACTGAGGCAAAATGGCCTGCTCATGAACAGGAGATGTTCGCAGTTATCCATTGTTTGAAGCGTTGGGAGCATTATTTGTTACCAAGCAAAGTTACTGTTGTAACGGACTGTGAGGGTAATACATACTTTCAGAGTAAACCTCGTTTGTCACGTAAACAACAGAGGTGGCAAGTGGAGCTTGCACGTTTTGATATCGAATGGCGGTATCAAAAGAGGAAAGAAAATATTCCAGCGGATGTGTTAAGCAGACGTGTCCAGGCGTTAACAACCCAAGACACAAGTGAAGAGCTTTTGGATCGAATCAGACAAGCATTGCCAGATGATCCTCAGGCTCAAAGTTGGACCAGCCAACAAGGGAGAGATCCATTGGTACGTAATCTCTCATTTCGCACTGGCCTTTGGTTTTATAAGCAAACCAAGGTCTATGTTCCAGCTGGCGCTCTAAGGACACTAGTCATGCAAGAATGTCATGATTGTGAACTAGCTGGACATGGAGGACAGAATAGAACGTTACAACGACTTAAAGAGCAGTTTTATTGGCCAACCATGTTGGAGGATGTAATCAAGTACGTGCAGACTTGCTTGACATGTCAGCAACAACGAACTGAGCGGAGGAGACCTGCAGGGTTGCTGAGGCCATTGCCAATACCTGATGGACCTTGGGAGAGCATAAGTATGGACTTATGCACAGGTTTACCCGAATCAGGAGGTTTTGATGCTCTGTTAGTTGTTATAGATCGTTTCAGTAAGCAAGCTCACCTCATCCCTTGTAGGGAAGCAGTGACGTCAAGAGGTGCCGCTGAACTGTTTATACGATATGTTTTTAAGTATCATGGGATGCCTAAAGACATTGTTTCAGATCTGGATAGGAGGTTTGTAGCTGATTTTTGGAAGGGTTTGTTTCGAAGGCTCGGAACTACCCTCAAGTTCAGTTCCTCTTATCATCCTGAAACTGATGGTCAGACGGAAAGGACGATCCAGATAGTAGAACAAGGGTTGAGAAACTATATCATGCGAGATCAGAGTGATTGGAGCGAGCACTTGGACTTGGTGGAGTTTACATATAACAACACCAAGCACTCGAGTACAGGATTTAAACCATTTGAAGTGGTTTATCGGGGCTCTCATGCACCTTGGACTCCTATAGCTCTGGCTACCAAGGGGCATGAAAACACAGGAAGGTCAAACCAGGATCCTCCAGATCTAGAGACTTTCATACGTGTTCAGGGTACTGTGTTTCAAGAAGCCAAGAAACACATGGAGAAGGCACAACAACGGTATGCCAAGTATGCAAACCGTGGTAGGCAAGACGTACAGTTCGAAGAAGGGCAGAGGGTCTGGTTGAGAACCAAGAACTTCAGAATCCCAGCAGGGGTGGATTTAGCCAAGAAGCTTCTTCCAAAGTGGGCAGGACCATTCCTGATCGAGAAGAAGTTAGGTCCTGTGACATATAAGTTACATTTTCCAGCTAGCATGAAACATTATCACCCCATCATTCATGTTTCTAACTTGAAAATGTTTCGTGAAGAACTAGAATCGTTGCCAGGAAGATATCAAAAATGGCATCCAGTGTTAGAAGCATTACCAAGAGCTGATGATCTTGAGTTGATTGAGATAGTAGATCATCGAGCATCACCGAATCCAGATGGAGCTGGAGAACCCGTTACTCAATACCTATGTCGTTGGACAGGTAGAGTTCCAGGATTGGTAAGTGAAGCTTGGGAGTACCTAGATGATCTAGCATTGTACAAGTTTCAGGAACCACTGCGTAGATATTTTGTGAGACGACAATCTGCAGTGGTCTCTTCCAGCTAAGCGGTGGATTGAATCGAGTCAGTAGAGTCATGCAAAGGGCCCTTCAAGGACACTGGAACCGAGTAGATCTGGCCAATCTGCTCGTCTAAAGGTGGAGTTGTGGTCTGCTGACTTCTTATGACTGTCGGATGTCAATCAGGTTTAGGCTGACGCTACTATGGTGTATCATAGTAAGGAGGTGGATAAAAAGAAACTGACGAGTTCACCACCTGGAAGCTAGGGTTCTGTCTCACCCGAAAGCTTCAACGGATGCTCGGTAATGGAGCATAGCCTTGAGAAAGGGCTTAATCTTACCCTGGATGGGGTACTGTTCCTCTAGATTTGAGGAAGTGTTGTTTCTAATGTGGTATTGTAGATACCGCAGTTCAGTGAAAGAACTGCGTTTTGCTGGTTGGGGCGATTGTAACACCTTTTGCTTTTTCCCCAAACCAGATGGCATTCGGGCAGTGATTAATCAAAAGTGGCAGCTGCATGGCACAAGGCAGGCTCAAGAGACTAGATAAAAGAGTGTCGTGAACCCTAAAGGAGGCCATTCTCAGTTTTTCAGTTTTGGAGAGAGAGCTCTTGGTGGTGAAGGAGGAGACTGTATTTTTCAGTGTAGTGTACATTGCCTTTGAGGTCAGAAATCAGGAGCTAGAACTGATGCACATCAAGCTCCTTGGAGAGCAGATTTGAAGAGGGACCTTGAGAGCAGACTTGGGGTGTTGATTAGGGGAGCTGACTTGGGGTCTGATCTGTTGAGTAACAGAAATCAGGGCGTTCAGAGTGAAATTAGGTTCTCTGGTGAAGTCTTAGTTCTGGAGTTGCTGAGTAGTGAAGGATTGCCGGTCCAAGAGCGCTGCGTGACCTTGTCAGCAAGTAATGCCATGTAATGTATATGAGCCCGTGACTTTCTCCATTCTGATAATTAGGCTTGAGTTGTGTGCCAGAACTGAGTTGGGCGCATCTGGTGTCGTGTTGACTTTATTTCGGTGTAATTGCTTTGCCTTCCTACTTCCTAGCATCTACTAGGTCTCCTAGTCTTGGCGGTTGCTCCTAGTGGGTCCTGGCGTTCCGACTTGATCACCAGTAGCGGAAGCGCTGCCCAAATTTTATGCAACCCAGGTCTAGAATAGTTCCACCTGTATTTAGTAACCTAAGATTGACCAGAGACCTACAAAGGACTAGTTGGTTATT
This sequence comes from Asterella californica, assembly GCA_036924285.1. Classification (NCBI taxonomy): domain Eukaryota; kingdom Viridiplantae; phylum Streptophyta; class Marchantiopsida; order Marchantiales; family Aytoniaceae; genus Asterella; species Asterella californica. Next base: position 2,611,714 of record JAYKYS010000010.1, on the reverse strand, counting down.
CGAAACTCGTTCAACAGTTATTGAATCCTCTGTGCTTATTAGCGGATAGTTTAAAGAACTGGATCTGGAGACACAAATAAAGTATACAGGTCTCCAGGGAGGTTCACGTTCGGCAGTTCATTGATTAGAGATTAAGGAATCTGTTCCGAGATCTGCGATCGAACGTTACAGCAGCTTTGCAATATCAGAGTATTAATACAGACTTGTTACAGTAGGTCCATCGTACTCAGAGATTTCACTTGTATCGCACTTCCGCTGTCTCCATTGTACTGAAAGTAAAAATTCGTATTGCACTTCTACTTGTCCCCAAATTTTGTGAATGTCCCGTATATAAAATCGTTACTCTCTGCAGTGGGTGGTAACAGTGTTTCGGCACTAGAGTAAAATGTCCAGGCAGTATCCTATTGGGCAGTGAACCGACAGTGGTCAAGAATGGCCGTATGAATGCCATAGTGAATAAGAAGGCTATGAAGACTCACTGCACAGTGGGAGTGGAAAGAAGCGTGCGAAGACCACCTACAGAGAAAGTAAATGTACACGAAGGGTCCAACCACGTTAATAAGCAAGCTTGGGTGAATAAGAAGAAGCCTGGGTGAGTAAGAAGAAGCCTGAGTGAATAAGAATAAGAGCTACTTTTTCGCGGAGAGAAAAGCGCGTGACCCAAAAACACCTTAATTGTCGGTAGAATTGATGGAAGCGGGCTTGGAAGTCATATATCGCAGAAGAAACGAAGTTTTTATTTCTTGGAGAAAAGCAAAAAATATGTCAAGACCAAGCAGGAAGGTAAATATTAACAGCGCGCCGCCGCTAGCCAGGTGAATAAGCAGCCAGGTGAATAAGCAGCCATTAAGGTAACTGTGTTGAATTGCAGATTTATTGAATCTTCGTCAAATATGTCTAATAGTTGACAATCGGCGGACCACATTATATTATGCATAACAGACGGAAAAGATGTATTGATGCTTGGACCATTTTTCAACCTTGGACATCAACCACGGTAAACTATGCTCATCACTAAACTAACTAGCTACGATACCCGGACCTAATATAAGGAGATCTGTAGTTGAATGAAGTACGAGTATCGCTAGCAAGCCTTTCTCAAACTTCAGTCGCCAACGACTCACATGTACAGACGCGAATGTGGCCTTACTTATGCGACAGATGTCGAGACCAGCACGCCGTCCTTGTTGTTGGTCTGGCCCTCGACCGGGGAAATTCAGGTGGGGTGCTCGACCCCCGGTTGGGTGGGTTTGTTGTTGGTGGTCACGCAAATTCGGGCGGGTTCTCCATGGACGACGCGTGTACCAGCGAGCGGGGAAATGCAGGTGTGGTGTACTCCGTGTAAGAGCAATCGCTCCACGGCGGAAACTACTCTAGAAACAAATCAAACAAAAGCAAATGCCGTCGGGTCGTAACTTTATTCTGGCCATCGAAAATGGATGACAGTTTGTCGTGTGTGACTTGTCACACATGACAAACTGCACATATGCAACAGGCAGCACTACATGGCAGGTGTTGTCGATGGGAATGGTACAAGCGAAAAAGCTGCTAGCAGTGTGTGACTTGTGAACTCCAATCCTGCAGCGCTCTGCACTCCAATCTTGCATTGTTGCAAATTTGTCGAGCTGTGAAAGCGGCAACTCCTGTTGCAAAAGCGTGGGTAGAGTTGGATTAAATCGAAGGGGTGAGAGCCTTAAGGCTATGGGAGAAGGCACGAAAAGCTTTCCCGACTGTATCGATTGCAGAGGTAATTCCAGGGAAGTCTGGGGTGTCAACATGACCGAAGAAGCTGGCACCGACGATGAGGTAGCACAGGATCAGCATCAACCCCTTGAAGTAGTTAGCAGTACCATCTTGCACGAGGAAAGCCACAACCAGAACCGTGATGAATAATGTCGCAGTTTCGAATATCTCAAAGTCCAAGTGCATGTCCCTGCCCATGATCCAGCCCACCACAACACAGAAAGGGATAACAAACATGGAGATTTGAGTCGAGGAACCGATAGCCACCCCAAGACTAATGTCCAATTTATCCTTCATCGCGAAGACGATGGCGCTACCATGCTCAGCAGCATTGCCTACCAGCGGAAGAATTACAACACTGATGAATGCCACTGGAATATGCCACGTTTGTGCAGCCCCCTCCATGGCGTCGACAAGGTATTCGGAGAGAACAGAGATGAAGATTGTAACGACTCCAAGCCAGAAAATAGCATTCCATTTGCAGAGGACAGGCTTTTCCTCTTCTTCCCCCTCGTCACCTCCGTTGTCGCCTTCGTCTTCGTACAGCGCCCTATGACTCTTGAGCTGGAAGAACAGATAGCACGCATAAGCCACTAGCATAATGACACTGATGAACCTGGAAAGGGTCACTTCAGACGTGAACTGGTGAAGTTCGGTATGGGTTGCGTGCAGGACCGCCGGGAAGAGCAGTCCCATGACGGCCATGAGCAGCAAGCTGGAGCTCACAAGAGCAGCTGTCTTGTTGAATTTCTGGTCCTTGTGCGGATGGGTGATCCCGCCAACGAAGAAAGCGCAGCCCAGGACCAGAAGCATGTTCGAGAGGATGGAGCCCAGAAGAGAGAGCTGGACGACACGAATTAAATTCTGGCGGAGCGCGAAGATGCAAATGATCATCTCCGTGGCATTACCGAAGGTGGCGTTCAGAAGACCGCCCAGGGTCGGGCCCGTGTAGAAAGCCAGCTGCTCAGTGACATATCCAAGTCTCTCGGCCAATGGAGCGATGGCCAACAAGCTTGAAACAAAGATATACCCCCGCCCAAGTTCCAAATGCACTGCTAAGAATGTGAAGGGTATGCAAACGAGCAGCAAACACAGCTTCGTTCCGAAACACACTTCAGAGAAGCCGAGAAATAGTTGCGCCCAAACTGAGCCATAACTTCTCATTCTCTTCTCGGTATCATTGTTGCCTTCTTTACAGCAAATTTCTGCACTCGGCATAGAGCACGAGCTTCTGCTGGTGAAGGACTTCTCTCGCTTTTCCAGCAGTCTCTTGTGACTATTTGCTCTGTTGCCCAGCAACGGCAGCACGAGCTGCGACTCAAGGCAAATCTTTCCAAGATCCTCCGTGCCGGTCTTCTCCCTTGCCATGGCCATTTCCTCTTGACGACTTCTGCAGCGTGAGCAGCGCTTTCAAATTCCTGCTGTGGTCCGTGAGGATCAATGCAGTTCGCTTGTGCAGAAAGTGAAGCAGCCGGGATGACGGAGCTAGAGATCTCGCAATCGATTGCTAGATCGCAGCAGTCACTGTTCGAGGCTGGAGGAAAACGAGTCTCGGTAGGACTCCGGAGTGAGTACTCCGACCGTGATGTCAACCCATTAGATTGTAAGCGCTCTGCCTTTGGTTCTGCCTCACCGGCTTGCAACCTGCATATATCCCACTGGAGATGCCGAGAGGACGGATGGAAGCTGCTGGACGCTATCTTCGCTCGCTATTAAACTCGTCAATAATGGCCCAACCCACCAGACAAAGAACAGCTGCTGAGCCTTCCCAGATCTGAACGTTTGACTTTTCCTGAATTCACAGAAAATCACCCAAAACGCATTTTGGAAGTAAGCTCATTGATCTCAGTAGCCATTGCTCAAGAACGAGAAGCTGGTAACTCTACAAACTGTTTTCGACCGCGTTGGAGTCCTATGGAGGCTCCAGCATTACCTACATTTCTCGACATACAGGAAGCATGATACTAATGCCGTACATGTATTATGACATCACAAGCTTTCGCCTTCCTTTATCGACCTGCTGAGGACTCGCTGCAGATTATATTGCAATGAGCTTACTGAAGATAAAGATTGTACTACATTTCTGTAACAGGTACTACTTCCTAATTTCAGGATAGAGTCCAGAATGCAGCAATACAACATAACCAAGACTCCTCTACTTCACGGCTGTAATCAAAGTCATTGAAGGAGGAAGATATTGCAGACTACGGGTTGGCAGTTTTACCAGCAGCTGCTAAATAACTTTGTACTAGAAGATTCAGCAACAGGTCACCACGGATGGCTCACTTACGGAGCTGACGAGTTCGGGTGATCTTACTGAAGGCTATACCCACGCTTCGACAGGCTACGCGGTGGTGCGTTCCGAATATGGAACGGTGTGCTGAATCTATTACAAGAACTGGCTGTCCTTTGCACTTCACTGCAGACTGACGTTTGGATTGAACTGAGGTGGAAGTAGCGCAGAGCTTCATATACCCGTGGGCAGTAGGACTTCAGTTTACCTCGGTGATACCGTTTACCACTTGTAACGAAAACGCTATGGTAAGGTAAATGACAGTTGGATTGCATGAAACGATCTAATGGGTGAGCTCATTTTGTGTCCAAAGATCACCTATGTATGCTTTATGGCAAAGCAGACATCCCTGCTCGTAGACTTGCCCCGATTTGGGGAACTGAATCCTACAAGACACGTTACCTTCCTGTTATGCGTGATTCACTTCGTGTAGACAGATCTAGACAAGCCAAGTTTAAGCGCCGGGGACTCAAATACTTTGAACATTTCTCTGATTCCTCAACTTCCGTGGCTCTGAGACTCTGCACTACGTCTCATTTTTGTGTTAGGACGACCCTGAAAGATTGACTAAAGCTTAATTTAGTAATTGCTCTAACCTCCCTATATCTTGCTATGATTGCAAGATGTGACTGCGAAGCTTCTAGTTGAACGACGTCCAGAACTGAGAGGATCTGCCAAAAGCTTTTAGTGATACTCTTAAGATCCCTGATTGGCTATGCGGGCTTTCTTCACTGCCAGTAATGGTACTTGAGTAGCTAAAGAAACATATGAACATTGCTAGTTGAGAAGCCTTACTGAGCTAGAGCAGTTCTACTCGTACGGTAGAACAGCGGGATCATAATTCGAGCAAGATCTGGCGCACGAGGTTACGTGCGCAAGTGCTTGGATCTGCGTTAGTTCGAGATGATATCGGTAAGAGTTCTGAGTCGTAAGGACTTGCTGGTAAAAGTAAAGATTCTGTACAATATCTGTACTTGTTAGTCCTTTGGTGGATGGTAGTTGCCCAGCCATGTAAGACCCGCTAACCTTTACCATGCAAGAAAAGTGGCAGGGTACAGTTGAAGGGTACAAAAGCTGGTACCTTTTCGTCCTTGTACGTAGTACTTGTGGTGCTGTAATGATGGCCGGTGTATTTTATTCGTGGGCAATATCTTGTACTCGGATTGTCCTTCGGAGTCGTTTCAACTTTCAGGTTTCTTTGCTCTGTGGGTGAGCTCAGTCAGACATGGAGAAGAAAAGTGCCAATATGAGTCTCTGAGCAATGGGACCCACTGTTCAGGCCGTCGGTCGGGGTTCATGCCTGTGCTCGAGGCAGTGGCAGTCGGATGTAAACGAAGGGACTCCAATGAAGCATTTCTATGTTAGAGCTACGTAGGGAGTGCAGGCGCCCGAGGATCCCTCGAGGATTGTTTTTTGACCCAAAGGGGCTCCTAACGCGTGATTAAAGTTATTCAGAGAACCCTTACTAACAGTTGTGCTGATCTAGAAATTAGAGGCATCTAAGAGGTAGTGTTATCAATATCTCGTCAAATACAAACATGGTCCAAACACATTTACCACATATGGCCGATGAAGAAGGTTCTATCATATGGAAATCAAAAGAAAACTAAGTCTAAAATTAACCTATAAAACAAGCTACGTTCGACCTAACAAAGTAATGAGAGCTTTACATTATCTTATTGATACACATCCTGGAGCCTACTACAGGTTAAAATTTCCTTCTGATTATTGGGGCTAATTGACTCATATGAATGTGCATATGAACTCATATGAATGAATATTGAACTCATATGAATCAATCAATCAATCACGGGCGAGTTTCAGAGCGTGTATGTACATCACGCTCACGTTCTTCAGAGGTCCCGTGAATCTGCATGTAAGGATGGGTATATGAAGGTTTGTAAAACCGAGAGAGGATCGGTATATGGGGTCAGAGAGAGGGATTGTACTCATAACGCACGGCATGTCGTAGCCTTTCGACCATAGAACCCGTGTTCTGGCTGGACGGTCCTAGAAACAGAGATGTGTAGAAAAAACGGAATGGAGCAGAAAGAGCTGCAGAGACAGCCACCTAGGAAGGAGAAGACTTAGCAAGTACAAAGAGTACTTACCGTCGATGACACCATTCGTTTCGGGCGCCCGCCCCCGAGAATGGTGCTCGCCACATTGGGATTGGACAGCATATTGGTCCTTACCTTCCAAGTTTCGGCAAAGAAGGATTTACTGGATCATCAGTACATTCAACTTTGTCACGCTGACTCCAACACGAATTGAACAAGGCAACTGCTTTGGGTTCGACTCAAGGCGGCTGACTCTATTATAGAGCTCCGATGCTATCAACGTTTCTATGCCACTGAAAAGACTTGCCTTGACAACATTATATTTGACACAATCTATCAAACAATACTTATGCACACGGAGAAAGATCAACACCATATAAACAACAGTGAACATCGAAGATCCCGACAAGGCCCAAGAGTACTATCAGACCACAAAGGATCAACAAACTGAAAGGGAATTTGAAAGCGATATGCAAGCTGAAAGTTCTTAAACCAAAACCGGATCGCGCTTCCAGTTACTAAACGGACAGTGTCATACACATCTTTCTATCTCTTACTTCCAGAGAAGTGCGATGACTAATATTAGTTCTAAGATTCCTAGAAAGTAACATAAATCATCGCACTTCACTGGAACAACGGACCGAAGTCTTGAGTATTTGCGTAAATCAATGCACTGAGTGGTTATTCAGTCGTCCAAATTCAGATGCAGGCTGGAAGCGTATTTTAGGATTTTTCAATCTTCTCTTAATGAAGGACAATCACCTGATCGAACTCAACGTTGGGAGTGTCGTAGTAACTCGAACAAGTCTTGTTCAAGTTGGTTGCAGCTCTATTCAGCTTCACGGAATGCCACAGTGAAGAAATGACGATAGAACGCATGCTATTCATCTAGCTCAAGCTGAAGACCTGGTACTTCAATCAGCAAATCATTTTACATACGTCAGAAATCTCGATCATTATGTGAGTTGCCGTCCGTGTCTAGCAAGAGAAAAGCGGACTGTTTTTGGCCCGCCTCGACTTAAATCACAACGTGGAAGTGCATCGTGGAAGTGAAAGTGGCCAACTACCGTCTCACCGACTGCAGTAGTAGAAGTGCCCCAGCATGTGATTAAACTTGCTATAGCGTCAGTAAACAAATGCACCAAATTACGGACCGAGTGTAGCACAGCGGGTAATAGAGGATCGTTATGATTTCCTGTAAATTCATGGACGTGTAAAACGTCAGTGAGCAAGAATCATGGGGATCAGACGAATCCTACGGTGGTTTACTTCAACTTTAAATCGATCACAACTCGATCACACACAACTTTAGTTGTTTCACTAGTTTGAAAGGTAATCAGAAAAGGAAAATGAAAACGTATACGCTTCTTCTTCATCCCCGGAGGCATGGGAGGGACTAGATAAAATAGCTACAAGTGAACAAGGTCATAAATAAACATATGCCCGCGAGGAGTCAAACCTTCATACAAGGTGGAAACTGAGTTGAAACTAAATTATTTTGGGCTAAACGTCGACTAGAGGACTTTAAGTTCGCTCTAATCCGTAGGGCCTTCCGGGGTGTCTAATCCAGAGATTATTCGCTAGGTGACCTTAGTAGCTAGGCATCCATTATCTTTTTTGACTTTAGAAAAAGGCTAGGTGATCAAGCCTGTTAAGGATACAGTTAAGCGTGATATAGTTGATAGTGACAGCAAGTCACCTTGTCAACTCGAGGGACTGCTCTCATATCAAAGTCACTATGTCAACTCAAAAGACTCATGTGCAGCCTGAAATGTACATGCAAGTAGGCAACAAAGAAACTTCATCTTATATTAATCAACCTGAGCACTAAGGGCCATATAAAAGCGAATATCTATGTTGTTACGTCAGTTATTTTGTAGCCTTTTCAGTTCCTTAGCCTAGTGATGTTGAGATACCCTCGAGAACTATATGGTCACTCGTGGGATATTACGATAATCTGATCCCGTTTTACTTCCTTAACAAAGAAAGCAAAGTACAAAACCTAGTTTTGGCACTCCGCCACCAACCACTGGCCTGCGAATGTTTAACTGAAAAATCAAGATAACCTTAGAATCATGAAAGAGCCAGATGGTCAAGTAGCCATTTTCTGGCTGTGTCGAAGTCCACTTGGTTCAATTCGGGTGCTTAGAGGTAGTCACTGTATGGAGATGTACAACAAGGGATGCAGAAATGTTGAGATCCATCCGAAGTGTAGTAAGATTCCATATGCAACCGGTCTGGGAGTTCTTCTATCGTAGTGATATTCCAGTTCGCGCGATACATATTTCGCGCAGATTATCGATCAATCCAGGAAAATATACTCATGAGTGCGCGAAACATCGGAATAATTGACTCTTTACCGCCAATATTAGCTTCAACGATGAATACGTGCAGACTGTGATAGCAGAATCGATTCGGCTATCAACAGTTTACCATGTGCCAGACGGGAACGCGTACTTCTCTCATAAGACTAGGATTGAAACGCTAGGAGCATTCTCTCACCTTACTGTTTTCAACTTCGTAACACGGAAATATGCATATGATACGCTTGCGCGCCTTTTCTGGACGACTGATGGTTCAGTCAGTAATATGTGCCGATTACATTCCTGACTGAAACGGAGGTAAACTCAAGACTGTAAGCTCTCTTTCTAGTTACATGGTTGTTCATCTCCCTAGAACAAACAAGGTTCATGCTGACGGTCCACCTTCAGTTATAAAGGTGTGTACACTTAGCGTTTAGTGACAGTGACAAGGCCTTACTTTCTATCCGGACTACAGGAGAGATGCTATGCATACCGTCTTCCCTGCAGTCCCGGTAGAAAAGATGCTGAATCTGTGTTCAGTGTTGACGTCATGATCCCTGTATGTAAGTCAAAGTTCAGGTTCAGGCTCGAATTAACAGTACGGTTATGGACCAGGTCATACGGTTATCAACCACATGATATGGTTCTCGTGGGTGGCTTCATAATCACAAGGTTTCTGTGGACACGAGAGTACTTTCCAGGAAATTTTCACCATGAGGTTACGTTCCGTTGTATCTATCAAATCTACCATGTAACTAAAGAACCTGGCAGCTTGTAGCTATACTCAACCTGTTAATCTACGCTTTTCCCGCTGGTCTGAAGAGGACAGGAAGAGGAGTCAGAACACTGAGGACGATCAGAAGAAATATGCAAAATCCTTTGAATAGAGACAGAGTTCTATTCCAACTTCTCGAATAAGCATCTAAAACTACTACTGGAGCGATCAGCACGAAAACAAGATCAGCACACGAGAAGTCACCTTTCTCGGGAACTTATGAGATGCAAATCAAACGCCACGGTGCAGCTTGAGAATCACAAGAAGGGAGAGCACTACAGTCTGCCAGATCCACAGAAGAGTAACACTCTGCGAGAAGGTGCAACTAGCCCGAACACAAAAGATCTGCAAACAATTTCAAACAAAGGCAAAACAAACACGATAAACTAATCCTCATTACCACCAGAACCTCCGTTAGTGTGCTGGTGCGTCCGAGGTAGTCGCGTCTTCATAGATCTATTCGTCCTCAGCTCCCTCGCTCTCCCGTAGGTTCGTCAATAGATTCTCTGAAGGCCCCATCGTTGAGATATTCTTGTCGTGAAGCACGCATCATCTCTCCAAACTGTCACTACCATGCCAATGTAAGCTGCCCTGAATAATCGCACGCCCCAGCAGTAAGACACCCAGGAAGCATATACCGTACTTCTGCTGTCTGAGCCTGGGCGCGGCCTCACTGTCGTGAACTCAGTCCGACCCCCGCCGTGTCGGAGCTCAGGTAAGTATTGCCGTGTCACGAACACACTGTTCTTGAACACTCGCTAAGCGATGAACCAGTTTTCAAGTGAGCTCTGAAAGGAAAAAACGCAAAGGTGATACTGTACTTGAGCCACCGGCTCCGCTGTACTGTAATTCAAATTTCGAACGTCCAAAAGATCAACTCAGAAGTTGCAGTTACCTGACGTTGCGTAAGTTCTGAACATATGCTGAACCGTCCAATTAGACTCGGGCTTGTAAGGAGGCGCTGACGGAAACGAAGGTCGTGATTTATCTTGAAAGTTGTACTACTATGAAGCAGCGGAAGTACTAAAACAGTCTGAAATATTAGTATGTTGTATTCGGAGGATGACATAAGGCAAGAATTAGCATGGCTTTCATAATTAGACGACTGTAAAGCCAGGGAATTAGGGCCTGGGGTGAATGGCTGAATCCTGTCAAACTGCAACTGACTGAGGACCTCTCTAACGCGATCCTAGCGCAGAGAGAACGTAGTCAATCTAACGAACACAGTAACTGTGTATTTAACCGTGTGTAAGCTAACCTCAAAGCTTTCGCTGAGTACAGTACCGAGTTCTACAAGCAGAAAGGAGCAAGTCTTTTGACCAAACAGAGAGGTTAAAAGGTACAAAAGAAAGAAAAGGAAAGGAAATTTGAGAAAAAGGGAAAATGGGTACTATTTTCTTGTCCTCCAGTCATATTCTCAAGTCATAACTTAACCTCCATCACGTTAATCATGAACCCTGTATTACTACAGTATGCATTAGCATAATTATTCGTCGATCGTGAAACTCGGAAAAAGAGTGGATCTTTTGTCATGTATTGTAACTTGTCGTTGTAGCATACGGTTAAGAAGAGAAAGGATGGAGTCGTTGTGAAACCCGGAAAAGATAAAACAAAGTTAGTTCAAGATCTGGATAAAACACTAACGCATAGCATTTCACCATTGCAATCCTATTTTCAAGTGAATAAAGTTAAAGCTAAAAGTTAAAGTTGTTAACTTGTCCGCTTTATCCCTTCAAGGGGCATCGGACTGTCCTTTGTGGGTAACCACACGGGTACCAGATTGCACATACAGCACATACAGCGACTTCTTGCACCTCCAACCGGGAGCAGGCGGGTTTGAACCCCAGACCTTTCGCTTAGAGGTCTGAGACCCAACCAACTCAGCTACCGATCTTCGGTAGCTGAATAAGAAATTTTAATTTTCGTGAATTCATCACTCAACTTGATGGAAGTTTTCATCTTGAGTTTGTGAATATCTGTAATTTCAGAAAATTTGAATTAAACTCTAGACTACTGATCACTCTTCAAGAACCGACAACGTGAAAAGATGGAGACGTAAAGAGTATTTTACGTCTGTACAACTGGAAGCAAAATGGACCTTTTCAGGCTGTGAAAAGAACTCACACAGCCTGATATTTATTAATTTGTTAATTTCTCTAACGACTTTAGCGACTTTAGCTTTCTTTCAAGGGTCGGGATGATAAGAGCCAAGCATCATCTGATATGTCGTCTGGCCAGGCCAAAGTGAGACCAAAGTAACATGTACATCTTACGCCGCTACCGTAGCAAGCAAGCTCTTCATCCCTATAACCATAGCCCTTTCTCCGTACATCTCCGTTCCCTTCTTTCATTTCTTTCTTTCCAGCTAGGACGAACCGGTAATTGCAGAACAGTCTAAACCTTCCAGGTCAGTCGTTGATGGATCTTACTTATTTAAAGTCAATTTATTGACTGATAAATTACAAGATTTTATTTTATAAATCCTTTTCTGTGCCTTCAATGAATATTGTACTCCAAATCTTGTTCAAAATATGTTATTATTTAAAGCTCTATCTGTATTTTGAAGTTTTCCTGTAAATCCTTAGGGAAATAGTAACGGGGCTAGCGCAAGTTAGTATTTCCTTCTTGTGAATAGGTCACAAAACATAATAGTGTGATACGTATGAGAGAATGCATACGCTCACAACAGCTACGCTCAATCTTTATGATTCGAAACTATGCATTAAATATTTGAATTATTCAAAATAGTTATTATCAATGAGAATTTATAAAGCTAAAATAAACTCTCAAACCCCCGCTCCTGGTACAAAAGTCTGGGACCCTTCTGTTTTCTTTTCTCGCTTTCTACCTTTCGGTTAATCCGGGTTACCCAGACTGAACTGCACCAGTTCACTTTGACATTATTTCTAAACTATTTCTTAAGCGCCTTGTACCAATGGATTTTCCTCACTGAGTACTACATTTGAGACAACAAATATTAGCATTTGCTCACTGTATGAGTGAATACATGTGTCAGAAAAATCCAAGTTCTGAGAGGAGTCTCTTGGAAATCATTTGAAATTCAAATTCACTGAAGAATCTTTGAGAATATTCCCCCCAGCAGCATTTTGTAACAGGAGTGCAGTTCAGAAGATGCGCACTTAACTCTACATGGAGATACCATACTAGTCACTCAAAGTCACTCGCCACTAGCAAGAAATATGCGCTCGTTAACTTTTCATTGCGCGAATATATGATAGGTTATAGGATTCACTTAATCCTTCCCAAAAACTACAGTTTACAGTCTAATTATGTTTCACTATTCACAATATGATAACGTTAGCTATGAATGTTCTTCCTTAAAAGTTTAAGAAAACAGTAAAACCAAAAACAAAATAACACACCAGAACGTTAGCTATGAAAGAATACGCAGCATGTTTACACATAATTTTTGTCTATGCCCGCCTTAAACCTAAAAACAAACCCTTATGTAAAGTGGTAACAACTATGCGGTGTGAGTGGCTGGTACGTTGTAAGGACAGAACAGTATTATTGTATGAGCTAATCGCTAATTGATCCTTTCCATTTCTCACTTTCCTCTAATGTTTCACTAATCTGATATATGGAAGTTTCAATCGATTTCTTTCTTGAATTGTGGAGTTCAATAATTTAGCCACTGCAGGCATAAAGGTGGGGTCTCGTAAGATATTTTCAATTCATTTAACTTCATTTTTTTCTTGCACAAAGCACTCAATTAATGTTCTTTCTTGCTTCAAAGCGTTTGTGAGGGATATGCTCTTAGACTAATATCTTCCAATTTGGATATTCTCTAACTACTGGTCAGAAGTCATTAAAAGGGAAAGTGCCATATTTCATAAAGCTTTGCTAAGGTGTCTGGGGTTATTTAAGCACTTTATACACCAAACTAATCTTAAACAAAACAAATATCAATTAGTATATTAAATCATGATATAGTAGTTTTATTTTCTAAATCCATTGTTCCAAAAACTAATTTGAATACATCCCAAGTGAACTGAATTTAAGTTCTAGGGTAACTTTAAACTCGTATTATCCTAAATTTCCTTTAAAAATCTTACCCATAATATGAATATTTATCCTGAAACCAAAACCTACACACATCAGCATTTCCTATTTTTACCTCATAGTTACTTATCAACTACAAGACTTAACTTGCGATGTTCATTACTTTCTATAATTTTATACATTTATATCTAAAAATGTGGATTTTTATTATCAATATGGGAAGGATTAATCATCTCAGATGGATCATAAAGATGGACATCTTGTTTGTTACGACTATCAAGATGTATTATCTTCATTTCTTTTCAATCATTGATGTTTAACCAAAAATGTATAACTCGTTTAGACGTAAACTTACTCTTGACTTAAGAACAAGAGACAAATGACAAGCTTCCGAATCGAATGTCGAATTGCGATGCAATCGCGAATGCTGTGTACCGTTTACGAAGTATTAGCAGTTATATCACTTGAATGTATAGGTGTAAAGAATACTGAAACAAAACCCTTGGTTGAATCTGTTTTATCATCTTTGGTTTTGTGCTAACTCTTTCCTAACTTATGCTTGATCGAACGAGTAATTAATTGATGAGTAAAATTATATGGAAGTTGGAGACCAAATATGCATGCAACATGAACTTCTGGGGAACTTTTAGCCCTTTTGTTATCGGAAAGACACAACTATAAATCCTATAGTAATCGAAAAGAAAAATCAAAGTTATTTCCAAATTATACAAATATTAGCCAGATCTAGAGATGAGAGAAGATCCTCACATAACTCATGAGGACTCACGTGATTAGAAAACTCAATGTGAATTGACGAAAGAATATATTAATCAATCGATTAATTTATTACTAAACTTTTTGATAAAAAAGTTAGATTATAAATTAAACCCTTCCATACAGCGGAATATGCAGGGGTGCCTACAGTATAAAACGCGATGGCCGGACGTGAGTAGATGGTTGAAGCAGCAAAACGACGTCGACGGAAGAATAATTGTAGATCGAGACGTTCATATCCGTCACCTCACCTCTTACGTCTGTCACGGGAACGATAACGTTCTCCATAACTGAATATTCGTTTCCAGGTTTGAAAACCCCTAATACGATCATCGAGTGAAAATAATAATAATAATAATACGATCATCGAGTGCACTGTTCACTGTTCAGCCAAGGCGCGGGTGCTCCTGGAGCCGGACCGTTGCGCACGCAACTCTAACACGTAACGCCCGTGCATAACGTACTTCTGGCAACACGGAAACGTGGCAGCTGCTGGAACCCAAAGATCTGCGTAGTTGAACAGGCGTTACGTGCTTGTTCCTACACCGCGGTTACGACAAATGGGCAACGTTTACCGTCAGGCCGGTTTCCATGAGGTTATTTCCGGTTTCCATGAGGTTATTTACCTCGCAAGGGGTAAAATCTCATGTGGGAAAGATGCACAAGAGCTATGATACGACCACATGGGATGCCCAGGTTAGCCGAGATCGGAGGTCTACACGTGCAGTCATTATGGCACCGTTAGTCCTTCTTCCTGGAGTCCCTCCAGAGTCGTGGGAGTGGTTGAGAGCTCACTCTAGCACTATTCTGAGTTTGTTCCAGACGAGTTCTCCTTGTCCGCGTTTATTCCATCGGTTACCTCGTGCTCTTCATGACGAGGTGAGACAGGCATTCCGTTTATCTCTCGACATGTTGGCACGGAACACCAAGGACGAGGCGGCGTGGTTATTGTTTCTGTTACTTTCTCGTTGGTGTCTCCGGTATACTCGAGGTGGCAGAGGAGGACATCGGGAGGTGGCGGTCCGTCTTCGGAGATTCCGAGCAGGTGACTGGGCGGCCTTACAGGAGGAATCAGTCCGTGCGGTTCGAGGTAGGAGTGAGTCTGCCTCTACACGTGATGTCTCATCTTCCGCTCGCATACGACGTTGTAGGATGTTAGGTCAGGTAGGAGAGTATAGTAGAGCTGCCAGAGCATTGCATCCTTTGTCATTGGCTTGTCCTACTGAGGAGACGATCGCTGCGTTGCGTTTCTTTCATCCCTCATCGGGTGATCCCGCACCACCTGAGGTTCAGGACTATCAGCCTGAGGAGCCATTATGTCTCGATAGATCTTTGTTCGCCCAGGCCTTGTGTACAGCTCCACGTCTATCTTCTGGAGGTCTGTCTGGGATGGTCTACGAGCATCTACGGGATTGTTTTCAGACAGACGACCCCTCTAGCGGTTTCACGGAGCTTTTTCAGGTAGCGGCAGCAGTAGCTCAGGGACATATTCCTCAGTCTATAGCTCAGGTACTGGGAGCAGCTAGACTTTTGGCCATGACGAAGGATGGTGGAGGGATCCGACCGATAGCCATCGGTGAGATTCTCTTACGACTTATCAGTCGAACCATTGTTCTTCAGCTTCGAGATACTTTCCAGGACCACCTTTGTCCACATCAGTTTGGAGTTGCGACGCCGGGAGGTTGTGAGTCTGTGTCTTTCGGCATTAGAGCTCTCTTGGACATCCATCCCGATTGGGTGGTCCTACAGATAGACGTGGAAAACGCTTTTAATAGTGTTTCCCGCGCTTCTATTTTTAGAGAGCTCATGGATGGTGGAGGATCTCTGGCGGGTCTCGTTCCTTTCGTGCGATCGTTCTATGGTTCTTCCTCTTCTCTTTATTACCAGCACGGTCCTACGATAGAGGGGGTTACAATCATCAGCTCTGCTGCGGGGACTCGCCAGGGAGATCCTTTGGGTGGACCTCTCTTCGCCTTAGCTCACTATAGAGCTCTCTTCGCCACCGCCTTGGCTGCTCCAGGTTGTGTCTTTCCATCTCTAGCTGATGATACGCACATCGTAGGTCCGGCGGACCAAGTCGGTGTTGCCTTTGATCACCTTGTCTCTCAATTGGCCTTGGTAGGGCTGAGGACGAAGGTGTCAAAGTGCAAGGCTTGGTCTCCCATAGGTATACCGTCGGACCTACAGCTCCCAGAGGGATTTGTTACCCCTGCAGATGGTTTACGCATCCTCGGAGTACCCGTGGGTACAGAGGACTTTGTCTCTCGATTCTTAGATGTTGCTCTTGCGGAGGACGTTATGCATATCGAGGATCTCCCTATGTTAGAGGACCCACAGGTTGCTTTTGGTATCCTTTCCTCTTCCATAGCACGACGTCCTTGTTACTTACTCCGCACAGTACCCCCATCTCCTATCTTCATCTCGCGCCTTAGAGAGTTTGATAGGAAGATCATGGGGGTGTTTGGCGACATCATAGGACCGGGGACCTTTGACTGTGTGACAGGACCTCTCGCACGGAGACAGACATCTTTGCCAATATCATGTGGCGGGGTGGGCTTATTATCCATGGAGGAGACTGCTGCGGCAGCTTTTTTGGGTAGTTGGGCCCTCTCAGCACCTTGGCTCTGTGGTCGTTTTCTCGTGCGAGATAGACCTATCTTGGAGAGCTATGTGACAGAGGTGGAGGATGGTTCTTACCCACTACAGATGTGTCTTCGCGAGGCAAGAGACAGTTTGACTCTTGAGGCACGTGAGGCACATCCTCGATTCGATTCCTTACCTTCCGATGGATCTCGCGGACTACAGTCTTCTCTGACAGGACACCACTTCCACCAGGTTCTCCATGCACTCTTAGTGGATCCTTCCATCTCACGAGATACTAGGGCTCGACTCCGCTCTTGTTCAGGCAAGGGCGCAGGCTCTTGGCTCATAGCTCGACCTTGCATTAGAGCGTTCCGACTCGCACCGACTATCTTCTCTACAGCGATGAGGTTTCGTCTAGGCTTGGTCCAGCCTGTTGCTTCGGCACTGTCCACCTGCGAGTGCGGTGTCTCGCTCGACACCGCGGGTCGTCATCTTGCTCGATGTCCTCACGGTGGAGAGCGGATAGCCACCCACGATGCCATCAGAGACGTCGTGTTTGCCTTAGCACGGGAGAGCGGTCACATGACGTGGAGAGAGCGTTGGTACGCCCTTCAGACGGGAGGATCAGTCAGAGCAGACCTGTACATGATGAGGGAGGATCAGGTCTCAGTGGCTGATGTGGTTGTTACGGATCCGACACGGGACTCAGTGGCGGCACAGGTGATCACCCATCCCCCAGGATGGGCTGCAGGCGTGGCGGCAGCAACGAAGGTATCCAAGTATAGGGGTATGCAAGCGGGACATCGCTTCATCCCCTTAGCCTTGGAGATATATGGATCGACAGCTTTGGAGTTCGACGTCTTTCTGCGAGAGTGCGCTAGAGCCTACCATGAGAGGCGTCAGGGGGTACCACTTTCTCTTTCTTTCTGCACCATGTTTTTCAGGCAGCGGGTTTCCATTGCTCTACAGAGAGCTTTAGCAGGGGCCATTCACAGAAGAGCAATCGCAGTAGGCGATGCCTCTTCAGGTGCACCTGTTGTAGATAGAGGTACTGATTTTTTGGTCTCCGACATTATAGGTGCGACTGGCGATTTTAGAGCTACTGATAGCGGGGCTTAGCCCCGGTGTTCTCCCCTTCAGGGTGGTTATTGCTTGGCCCTTCGGGTCCTTCTTTCCCTTGTAAGGCTTGATGGGGTCTTCCCATCCATTGGCTATATATCGCGTCGCGTGTTCCCCCGTTTCCATGAGGATCCAAGAGTTTTGACAACCGCGAATCCGGTTTTATACTGGATTACGCGATAAATAAAAACACAGCGGAGGTTTTAAGAAACATTTTGGCGGACGGTTGAATTTACATTTCTCAGTTAATTAGAGGGAGGTTTTAAAATGTAACAACTTGAAACTTGTCTGTCTCAGTTGAATACTGCAGAAATTTGTGAAGCATGACAAAATTTAAATTATTGTATCTCGATAAACTTTTGCATTAGATCGTGAAGTTTTGGTTATTGATTCATGTAAACAAGATCATATTCATTCTACATAGTTGCTTGGATGACTTACATTCCCTGTCATATAAAAAATATAAATGAAAAGTGAAAGTTGCACAGTTTGTACCTAGAATATCCTACAGCTTGGAGTTATTGCTAGAAAACAAAGATCTAGAGTTTATCTATCCTCCACATGTATGAGGACTTGAGATCGTATTGTGGAGTCATGACACGGGAATTTTCTCATAATAATGGTTTTGGTGGAAAAACAACGCGATGAATAACAAGGAGCTCCGCTTGCAATGGAATTGTGGGGTTATGCATTAGTAATTTTTTGCATCTATTTTTTTATTTTTCTTTTGTTTTTACAACGACTCTATTCATTCATTTTTGCTACTTTTTTTATTTTTGTCACGATTTTATCCTTTCATTTCGCTATACGACAAAAATCTTCTTCTTTTTTTTCTGACTTTCATAATCGACGTATAGCTATGCTACCGCATAACAACAAACGGATGAGAAACCTCATCAAACCACACAAGAGAAGAAAAAAGAAACCAAAGTCCAAGCACTCAACACCTTGAAAGTGAAGAGAAGAGAATATCTCTAGCTCTAAAGTCGCAAAACGCTACTTAATTTTGTCCAGAATACTAGCTTTAGGGTTTAGCGAAGTCCATTTCTCCCGAGGGGTTATGTTTCTAGTTAAAGTAAAGACAAAAATATCCAAGAATATAATTTCACTTCTTATCATTCTCAGAGTTTATATTTTCTGTAACGTATATTTTACCTTTGTTCTACCTTACATTACCTTACCTATATATTTTACTTTTGTATCTTTTTACCACTTTCTTTTCGATACAGTAGTTAAAGATGTGAAACCTACTTACTTAGAGAAAGAGAAAACGGGAAGAGAGACAAGAAGGTTGTGGAGGTTGTGCAGGTGTTTAGCGCTTGAAGGAAGGAGAGCGAGAGAGACAGATTTCTTTGACGAGATAACAAAAGCGATTTAACCAGCGAAAGTGAAAGAAACGATCTATTCAAGAGCAATATGCATATTCTCACCTCCTCATATTTTCAAATATCCAGGAGTTTAATTTATTACCTAACTTGGTATTTGATTTTTATGTGTAATATTTATGTATTTCTCTAATAACAACAAACGAACAAAAGCTCTCAGAAGTTCATCGAGCATGCATATTTAAGCAACGAAAGTATATCTGGAGGAGATTGTTATACATGTTTTCATTTTCTTTAAGGACCGAAAAAATCTATCTACGACAGTATTTTCTTTTTCTTTTTTACATGTTACCATAACACGTATTATAATGCACCAGAAATGTAGAAGGGTTCGGGCAAGTACTGTGTCATGAAAGAGAGTATAGTTTTCTTAGTTTTCTAATGCTCTCATAGTGCTATAAGGTAAGATATTTCCATGCCACGTGTAAAAGAGGGAAACGAGAAACAGCATCGTGTTGGGGAATGCATAACTCTCATATGGAACTAAACTATGCGTGATTGCAGTATTGGAAACAGGGTAAAATAATGGTGTACATGGAAGTGGGAAGGAGCAAGAATTTTGAGATTGCCAAGAGGGTGATCGTAGAGAGTTAGAATGAGTTTATCCCATTATTAATTTATGGAGAGATTCTGGGATGATCATATGCAATAATACTGGAGAATGATATGCATGCAACATTAGCATTTCGGTCGAGAAGGAAGAGGATAACTGAGTAGCTTGGACGGGAAATCTTGGACTGTCATTGGCTAGGACACGGTTCGGATCTTGTTATAGAAGACAAATGGTTAAATTTAAGTATGCATGATCAACCTTAAGTAATTTTTAGTTTTTGTTAATAAATAAAAATTATATTGAAATTATTGAAAAATATATACCCAAGAAATGTGAAAATTTATATCTTTTAACTATTATACGCTATAGAAGAATTTAGAAAAGAAACCATAGGCAGGGAACGCGCTCCCAAACGTGCAAGTCTGGGATTAATTCACTATTTATGTGTTATCTAATATTTCCAATATTATTATAGTTTTCCCAGTTATAAATTATCACATAAAATTAGCATCGCACATATTGCAATAAATTATCACCATTTCTCCTCATTCAAGAGATGATAATTCGAACAAGTTTATAAGACTTTACAGTCCGACTGATAGATAGAGTTCTAAATTGGAAGTCATTACTCTTGGATAAAGAGTTTACCGTAAAAAATGATAAATTAGTATTTGACCATCTTGAGACTCAATCATGACATGTTGGTTTGATCTAAAATTTCGAGTTAATTAAATGTGAGACTGATATACAATTAAATAGTCATGTGAATTACTTAAACCTTGAGTATGATTACAAGTGCTCTTGGTGATCCAGAAGATTTTATTTTGCAGATTTGTTTTCAGAGAATAGAGAAAAGGTTATGTGAAAAATATCAAATTAAAGCTATCCACCAGTTTTACAAGTTATAATTCATCTGGAAACAAACTACTTAATAACAGAAAAATATTTAAAATGAAAATTTATAGATTTTTTGACAAAGGAAATCTTTCTTCCAACTCAAAAAATAAGGTGAAGGAAAAAAATATTCTCTTTCATTCTTTATACTCATACTCTTGGTTTAAACAGTTATGTCACGTCAGTTTGGCACCTCGGCTAAGTTGACCGAGTGCGAAGTGGCGCATCTCGGTAAGACCGTTAGTGCCGTTAGGACGAGTTGGTGGGAGAGCCCACTAAGGGTAAACTTCGCAGGTAGGGCTTGGAGGCCTTAGTTCTTCGAGAAGAGCCTTCAAGCTCCAGGCTATGGTGAATAGTCTAGTTGAGTGTAACTCAGATTCTCTTCGCGTTTAGAGTGGGTTTGGCTTGACCATTTGTGAGTAATCAGTGTTGTAGTGTTGGAGATGGTAATTTCTCTATTCAGATTACTCGAAGAACTGAGTGCAGGTCGAGGCGGTCTGAGATCGAGATCGAGACCGAGGTGCATGCTACATTGCTGGTCGCAGATCTATTTGCTGTTGTTGGGGTCGAGTGGAGATTTCTGTCATGCGGAAGCGCTGCAGAAATTTTGCGGAATGTTCTTGAAGTGTGTTGTTGGAGCCGGATTGCGCGTTTGGGCGTGGCAGACGGAGGACTTGTCAATGTCAAGCGGAGTGGGCTCTTTGGAAGCGCATTTGACAATTCTAGTGCACTAAGTTTCGTGGAGTTTGGCCAAGGATTGAAGAAGTTATGGCATGTCGAAGTTCGCTGTCGTGACACCCGCAAGTGCAAAAAGACTAGTTACGTCAGATTTTGGTGCAATTTCGTGTGAAAACTCGAGTTTAGGAGTT
The DNA here is from genome assembly GCA_036924285.1 of Asterella californica. Taxonomy (NCBI): domain Eukaryota; kingdom Viridiplantae; phylum Streptophyta; class Marchantiopsida; order Marchantiales; family Aytoniaceae; genus Asterella; species Asterella californica. Next base: position 2,590,340 of record JAYKYS010000010.1, on the reverse strand, counting down.
TTGTTGTGTGTGTGTGCATTCGCGAAGTGTGTCTTGTGCATTCGTGAATCTGTTGTGGTGGTGTTCGGTTTGGATTTGGGTGTTCTTGCTGTTTTACGTCAGATTTTGGTCACCCGTGTGCACCCGTAAGCTGTTTTTGCTGTTTTGGAGCCTCTTTTGGTGCAATCTTCTGCAATTCGAGGTGGAGCCGAGTCTCTTTTGGTGTGTTGTGTCCGTTGTACTCTACTTCAAGCGGAGCGGAGCGGAGCGGAGCGGAGAGTGAGCGGGAATGTCGAGGTGTGGAGTTCGTGTTAGGAGGCGCTTAGAGGAGCAGAGGTGCGTGAGTGCGGAGGCGTGAGAGCGGAGTGCGGAGGTGGAGCGGAGCTGAGCCTGAGCTCGAGCCCGCGTCCGCCGCAAGCCAGCTTGCTGGCGTGCGTGAGAGAGGTATCCAAGCTTCAGTTGTGTGGGAAAGGTAAAATCAGCTGGTCACCCATCCCAACACTATTCCTGGACCTGGACTCCTAACTCTGTAGTCTTAGCTTTGGCTTTACCACTAGACCAATAGCTCTTGGTGTCTTACAGAGATGCGTGCAAGTACTTATGGACTTGTATAAGGTAGTAGGAGACCTTCCCGCACGTTCCTAGAGGAGTGGTAAGGCGACCCCATAGTATTAGGGGTAAGCTATAGTTGTGGTAGTGTTTGCCTATACCATAGAGACGCGTATGGAGACAGTTGTCTTGGGTGAGCTAGTAGAGCTACCACGTGGATATTTTTGGAGCTACTAGAGGTGTAGACATCTAGTTAGTGACCTCCAGTGTCAGTTACGACTGTTGGTGACCATATATTGTGCATGTGGTCATCGACGAGGAGACGTCAGTCCGGGTGGGGCTGGGTTTCTCTTTATGTGAATGTTTGAGTGTGGAGGGTTATCGTTTGGACTTCTTGTGGTTGGAACCCCTCCATATTCTGCTTCATGTTTGTGCGCCGCGTTTGCTTGTGTTGGCGCTTGATTTCCGGAGTGAGTTCACTCCAGTGTGCTGTCGGTAGTGAGGTTGGAGTTGCGGACCGGTCAGACTACCTTTGTCTCTCTCACAGTGCGGTTGGAGTGACGATCAACAGACCATGAGAGGTTGCCTGTGGTGATGGCAGGTACAGGTTGCCCTTACCTTGACCGTCCTAGTAGGGGATAGGTGAGCTCAGTAGGAGCGGGGTTAGGCAAGTGGTGGTTACGGTGGTGACGGAGATTGCGGCTTCCGGTTGGAGAGTGTGTTAGCGGGATTCTCTCATCACGGAGTTCTCGAGAGGTTCTGGTGGGGACTTTTCGGACAGTGGGTATACACGGAGTGGGGTGAAGTATCGACTAGCTACACCATTGCCGTCGATTGTTCCAGAGAACGAGTCAGACGCAGACAGCGCCTTTTCTGGTGGTGAGTCTAGTGTCGCCACACCGTTTTTATGGGACATGGATGAGATCTATGGGACCACGAAGGGGCCTCGACGTTACTCGGGTACAGTTGGTATCATTGAGCTGGATGACTTCATCCAGGAGTTCGACAGTTGGTAGCGATCTGCAGCAGATGCGGAACCCACAGTTGTTTACACCCTTCATGGCGTGGAAGGGTTTGTTCCAGCACTTGGAGGGACCGCCGATGGACGATTATCATGAGTTCAGGCGAGATTACAGTGTTGTGATCGAGTTGTGGAGACAACATTGGTCTCCCAACTACGTTTCTATCACTACTGGCGTAGTTTCGGGAGGCGTAGCACCTGCGAGTTCGGGTGCCAGTAGCAGTGGTACAGTCGCAGGTGGCGGAGTACCTACTACCAGCGGTGCGTCCACAGGTAGTGAAGCAGGTGGTAGTGTGAGTGGGATACCACCAGGGTTTAACCTTGTGGTTCAGTTCTTTCAATGTTTGAGGAAGAACTATCAGGGTGTGCGGACCGACAAGTTGAGGAGTCTGCAGGAGTTCCAGCGGAAGACTGGAGAGAGCCTACGCGAGGCGTTTACTCGCATGAGGCGGTTGATCAGCGTTACCCTTGGGTAACGCTGATCAGCGTTACCCAAGGGGTAACGGAAGCACAGGCAGTCCAGTTCTGGTATGGGATATTAGACCGGGAGCTGCGTAAGAGAGTTAGAGATGCTACTCTCTTTAGAGATACCGCTCCGACGTTGGCGATTGTCTTTAGTCTGGCTGAGCGGATTGAGCTCAACATGGTGGAGGAGAGGGTGGTGGTTGCTGGGTTCAGCAAGGAGACACCACATGGAACGACCACTCGATCACAGGCTACGCAACAGCGTGGTGGTGGTGGTGGTGATAAGGATCGTACGGAGCAGTCACGATCTCAGGGAGGTGTTGGAGGATCTGGTGGGCAGAAGCCCATGCCGTCCTTCTCTAGCCACCAGCAAGCGGGTCCTTTCTGGACGTGTGATGGTCCTCATCAGCAAAAAGACTGTCCACAGAGGAGAGGTGGTTATGAGACGTCAGGAACGTCTCACACTGCACCTAGGCAATGTGAGCATTGCGGACGACCTGGTCACAGTAGTGACCGTTATTTTGATTTCCATCCCGAGTTGCGGCAAGAGAAGGCTGATCGTGGACGAGGCGAAGGAGCTCAAGGAGGCCGTGGTGGTCGAGCTGGAGGTAGAGTTCCAGCACCTAGGAGAGGACCGGTCGGTCCACCGCCTGCTACGACGTCAGAAGCAGGTATGGCTGCTCGGATTGAGCAGTTGGAGCAGAGGATAGCTAGTATGACTATGGCTCAGCGGAGATCAGGTGGAACAGAGGCTTCCACGTCTTATGGAGGAGAAGGAGGTGACTTCGACTTCATGGCTGGTGTGGCGCAGATTGAGACATCTGCGGCAATGACTAGAGGTGCAGTACGTGCCTCTGAGCCACGAGGTGCGTCAGTGGAGTTGGATCCACAACGCGGGGAGGCTGGTAGACAGGCCAAGCTTCCCCAGTCGTTCACGTTATCGGAGGCGTTGAGGATCACATCTATGATTCCTAAACGACCTACCGATGGTGCAGTAGAGTTGGAGGCATCGACATCCAAGAGTGAGTGTGATGTGAGTCCACCTTCGACGTCTATGGATGCGACGTCGAACTCGATGTTGGAGGCGGCTACAGCAGTTTTGCGAGCCCCACTATTCTCAGCCACGGATATGAGAGCATTAGGAGTCAACTTGGCTCCAGTGTTCCAGTTGGCGGCCACGCTCAGTGAGAGAGAGGATGTAGTTATCTCTAGTGCTGAAGTAGTTCAACGAGAGGCGGTAGACGTGTCCATGGAGTCGAGGATCAGGACAGCTATCAGTGGTACTTGGCAAGCGGCGGCTGCTAGGTTAGATGAGTTACCAGCTAGGCCGGCGATTGACCGTGCTGGTTTGGCACCAGGTGTGGTGTTGTTGGACAACGGAAGTGGTATCTTGTGTTTGGTGGCACCTTCAGGGAAAGTGTATCGACCCCAGAAGGTCTTGTTAGACTCTGGAGCCCAACCGTTGATGTTGAGAAAGGCGGCATGTATTGGTTTGGGTCTGAAGAAGTCCGAGATAGAGAGATGTCCATTCCAGTTGCAGATATCTCTAGGAGGATCAGGAGGTACGGCTCTACACATGACACGTGAGATGTTGACGGTGAGAGTTCGGCCAGATCACCCCACGGATGGCTCTATGGTGAGAGTCAAGGCCATCGTTACAGTCGTAGAGTCTTATGACGTATTGGTGGGAGGTGCTGTGTTGTACCCTATGGGGTTCGTGATCGACTATTGGACGGAGACAGCATCTTACAGATCAGGTTGGCAGTCCGGTGAGAGACGAGTGAGTCGCTTACCAGTGCGGTTCAGTGCTAGAGTTGGGACGACGGAGCCTACACCAGGGACGATGGCATCCGTTGCAGGGTTCAGTTCGGTCATCACTTGGCCGGGCGAGTTGTTGGAGGGCAATGTCCATGCGGAGGATACTCCGGTCTTTGAGGAGGTGGAGGACATGCCTAGCATGTCTACGTTAGTACCATCTGCCTTGGATGTTCCACTCTGGAGTTCGAGTGGAGAGTTGCAGCAGTATGCTGATCAGTTGGTGCAGCAGGCTTGGAGTGAAGCCTTTGTACCACCAGTAGAGGAACAAAGGGTTGTTCTTGCTACTGGCCTTATGACCTTATCACCGTTGGATACGACTCCCATTATGTGGCAGTATCCAGAAGAGGGTGTATGTCTGCTGGAGCTGTTTGGAAGGATCACCACAGGTTTGGCTGCGGTATTGCAGGCAGGTATACAAGTACAGCAATACTTGTATGTGGAGAGAGATGAGATTGCGAGACGCATCTCATTGCGACATGTGGCACGTTTGATGCAGAGATATCCTGAGTTGTTGCCCATATCAGCTGTTAGAGGATACCAGCAAGCATTAACGTCGGATATTTCGCTGCTGGGGGCGCAAGATCTTACGTTTGTTGGCACCATTCACTTGGTGATAGCCGGATGGCCATGTCAAGGTCACACGCGTGCTGAGAGAGGTCAGGGTTTACATGACCCGCGATCTAGGATGTTCTGGGAGATGTTACGGATCTTACGACATCTCCAAATGCATCAGGTGGATTCTCCAGCGTACATCTTGGAGAACGTTCCTTTGTTGGGTGATGCTCGTACACAGATGATGGTGAGTGTGCACCAAGTGCGGTCTTGGATTGGACCAGCAGTGTTGTTGGATGCAGCGAGAGTAGGATCTCGTGCACATCGTCCACGGTTGTGGTGGACGAACTTGTTACCGAGAGAGGTGCTTAAGCGAGCACACGATGGAGTGAGACGACCAACACATCTCACGGTTGATAGCATCTTGGATGCAGGACGACGATCTCAAGTAGTGAGAGTCGTCGATAGGTCACCCAGGCAGTGATGAACCTAGTGGGACGGCCCATGGTAGCGTTACCTACTTTGGTAAGCTTTCCAGCGTCACATGCTTACAGAGATGGAGGACCTGGGCTTGTGTGGAATGCTCAATTGCGGCAGTTGGTGGAGCCCAATGCCGATGAGAGAGAGCGAGCGATGGGTTTCGCTACGAGTACGACGGCAGTAGCTTCGGTGTCAGAGGTTTCACGTCGTCAAGTATTGGGTCAAGCAATGGACTTGAATTGCTTGACATGGATTGTTAGCCTTGGATTGGCTGAGCAGCGTCGGATACGATCGATGGGTGTTACTGCTCGAGCACTCTTGAGCTCTTTGCCTACCGGGTCGGTGGAGGCAAAGGCTGGGGGCGAGGCACGTGGAGTTCGTCATCCTTGGACATCATGGGATGTCATAGGAGAGAGTGTGGAGTTTGCAGCTAGAACTGCAGAAGTTTTACGCACAGTAGCGGTGGAGGTTGTTGGTGGTGAGCAGAAGGAAACTGCTCCAGAGGCTGCAAGATAGCAGTCAACGACTTCGTCTTCTACCTCTAGCATGGTGACAGAGGATACTTGGGAGCCGGAGATTGGACCCAAGCTTATAGGAGAGGAGAGACGAAGAGTTCAAAGATTCCTGAAGAGCTACAGGAATTGTTTTGCCTTCAGTATGAAGGATTTGGGTACCTTGAAGGGACCTGGTATACGGATCGACTTGGCTAATGACACGCCAATCTTTCGACGTCCTTACAGATACAGTGACATGGAGAGCGCCTTGATCCAGAGTCGGACTCAAGACTTGTTGGAGGTTGGATTGGTGGAGATGTCGCATGGAGAGTATGCATCTGCCACAGTTATGCCAGCCAAGAAGGATATGTAATACAACTACACGGATAGGGAGATGTGTGGAGACTACCGTCCTATCAATCGGCAGACGAAGTCCGATAAATATGCCATGCCGATACCTGAGGAGATCTTTGATGCAGTGGGGCATGTGAAGGTCTTCAGTACTTTGGATCTTCGAGCAGGGTATCATCAGTTGCCAGTGAGAGAAGAAGATAAGTCCAAGACAGCATTCTGGGAAATTGACTCTCACGACAAGGATTGTTTGTATCAGTGGCGGTTCTTACCATTTGGGTTGAAGAACGCCCCTGCTGAGTTCCAGAGGGTGATGGACAGAATCCTAGCAGGATTGGATTTTGTCAGATGTTATATTGACGACATCTTAGTCTATAGTGCTACAGTGGAGGAGCACGAGAGACACTTAGGGGATGTGTTTGAGCGGTTGAGAGCTCATGGGTTGAAGTTACACCCTGAGAAGTGTAAGTTCTTCTAGGAGTTGGTAGAGTATCTGGGTCACACCATCTATCCAGGTGGGTTGGGTGTTCAACAGACGAAGGTTGAGGCTATTGCACGTATCTCACGTCCCACAGATGTGAGTCGAGTTCGAGCATTTGTTGGTTTGACGAACTTTTATCGTCGATACGTGAAGGGATTTAGTGCAATTGCGAAGCCGTTGACCAAGCTGATGAAGGTGGACCAGGAGTGGCAGTGGGGAGATGAGCAGGAACGAGCTTTTGTAGAGCTCAAGGATAGGTTGACATCTGCTCCCATCTTGAGGAGACCCGTTAGGGGGCGTCCTTTCCAACTGCACACCGATTGGAGTATGTTGGGACTTGGAGCAGTGCTGACTCAGCATGATGATGAGAAAAAGGAGTTCGTGGTGGCGTATGCCAGTCGCTCCAACAATTCAGGCGAGGTATAGTTCGTATGAGAGAGAGTGTTTGGCAGCAGTGTGGGCTGTTGCACACTTTCGATGTTATCTGTTTGGGAACCTTTTTACTCTCATCACTGATCACCAGCCGCTCAAGTGGTTGATGGAGTCCGACAAGCTTACAGAGAAGCTTGCACGATGGGCTCTGATCTTACAGGAGTATGACTTCCATGTAGTACATAGACCTGGAATTGCAAACCTAGATGCCGATGGGTTGAGTCGCAACCCGTGCACGAGTCAGCAGGATCAGACTGGGGCTCGATGGCATGACGAGGTTGATGAAGAGATAGTGTCAAGGTGGCATGCATCTGTCTTTCTTTGTGTGTTGGCCATGAACTCTAGTATGGAGGACCAAGTTGTATCTTTCTCTGATCAGAGAGTAGATAATGAGTCTCCAGATCCTGAGGGCGGAGATGGTGTTCCAGACCAGCGAGATATCCATGATGATGTGATCGTGATGGAGTATCTACGTACTAGTGTGGTAGTAAGCACAGTAAGTGTCAAGGAGCGAGATCGTGTCCTTCAACGAGCGAAGAGATTTCGACGAGAAGGACGACATGTACTTCGAGTGTGGGGTGATGGGAGGATACGGATAGTGCCACATCCATCCCAAAGGGCACAGTTAGTGCGACATGCCCATCAGGAGTTGGAACATTTTGGAGTGAAGCGTACGCATAGCTTACTCCAAGGACAGTATTGGTGGCGTGGTATGCACGTCGATGTGCAACAATTTGTTGCACGATGTGTGATTTGTGATCGAGTACTGTAAACCCTCCGCGGTCCTAACGATCAACTACCCCCCCGATCTCTCAACCTCCACGATCGTCATCCACGAACATTGCAACATGTCGGGCCTGTCTCTCACTCAGGGGTCACCTCTGATGGCTTTGATGGAAGCACACCATGAACTTGAAGGGAAAATGCTGAGTTCACTCACTCATACACCCACAAACTTATCAACTAAAAATCTCCTTAAACACATCAACTAAAATCCTCCATTATAACGACGTCTCTCAAGTTCTCACATGCTAAAAATATCCCACACTCTCTATATTACTCAAGTTGTCATTACGACAATGTGAAAACAAGGATGAGGAGCTCTTCTCTACTCCTCTATTTATACATTCTAGGTTTTTACTTTGGTACTCTCCGGTAACTCAGCCGTAACTACTTTTACCGGGTTTTACTAAGATATTACTTAAGGTAAAAGCATTGATCACATGGGCTTTTTACCTTTTCACATGGGCTTATTCCTTCAAAGTCAACAACTTCTAGAAGGATTCTGGAATATTCTCAAGGAATCTCGAATTTCCACCCCTCCTCTACACTAGGACCCACTAAAAAGGAAACATGTGGAATCTCTTCTTGTTTTTAATGCCCACAAAGTCCACAACTTTAATCCAACCACTAATATCAAGTCAAAAAGGAGATAAGGGATACTTTCCACCTCCTTTCTACCTTTAGACAAGATGACAAGATAGTAGTACTCACTCTTTAGCAAATATCTGAATTCTGCCAAAAGTACAGCTAAGTTTAAGCATAACTAACTTTTAGCTAGTCATGACTAACTTGATATCTCTTAAAAGTACTTTGGCAGCAAATAAACATTCTCAACACTTAGTTAGAACTAAACATCTTACTAATAGACAAACTTCCTATGTGTAACATAGGTCGTTACAGTACGAGCATCGTTTAATGCTCCTACTCCACAGTTACACCCCTTATCGATTATGGGATTGGATTACCGTTGGAGTTTGGATTTTGCGGGACCCTTACCGTTGACCGTACGTCACCACCGATATGATGGAGCACTTCTCCAAGCGGATTGAGTTGGTGGCATTACCAGACAAGGCGAGTGAAGGGACAGCGTACGCGTTCTTAGATCGAGTGCTGAGTCGTTTTGGAGCACCAGCTGAAGTGCTGACAGACCAAGGTACAGAGTTTCTTGGTGAGTTTCAGGTCTTGTGCGATCAGGCGTTGATTGATCATCGGACTACATCTCGAGATCATCCTGAGGCGGATGGTTTGGCGGAGAGGGTAGTTCAGACGGTAAAGAGAGGATTGCGCAAGTATGGCTTGCAGAAAGGTCACTTGGGAGACTGGGATGTGCAGTTACCATGGTTGGCTATGGGTTATCGTTTCAGCCGACAAGCGTCTTTGGCTTCTTTCTCACCGTATTTTTTATTGTATGGCCGAGATCCAGATCTACCTTCGGCCATTCGTCGTGATTCTGCTGAGGTGCTGGATCTTGATGACCCGGATATGTAGGTGAGAGCATGTTCTCAACGAGCAGAGACATTTCGGAGAGTTATGTCTATGGCTTTTGAGAACCTAGCGATTGCTCAGCATAGAGACACGTTGCGATATGCGACTATCCGAGGAGGAGGTTATCGACCGTCAATTCGCAAGTTTCATCTTGACGATTATATCTATCTACAGCAGACTGCACCGACGATGTTGGATGTGACCGCAGGGCACACTCGTGAGGTGTTACCTTCTGGAGTACTCATGTTAGAAGGCCGTGATGGTGTTGTGTGGAAGGACCATGTGCGTAATTGCGCGCCATGTCATCTTCCCAACATTGATGGTATTGTTGACCCAAGCTTAGCAGTTGTACGCGCGGGCTTGAGGTGTATGTTGTGTGGGTTTGCTGGTGGAGCAGCCCGTATGTTGGTGTGTGATGGTTGTTTGAGAGGTTGGCACATGTCATGTTTGACCCCACCTCTCAATGTCGTTCCTACTGGACGGTGGGTTTGTCCTCGATGTATATAGCAAGGATAGTCGATTAGTTCTTTGCGTGATATGGATTGCACTAACGATGGGACGATGTAGCACCCGGTCTTCTGATCCTTGCACCCATGAAAGTGTATATCACGTAGTTGGGATATAGAGCTATCTGGAGTTAGAGGGACCTAACCGCCAGTTAGGGGGGGATTGTGGTACACTTGTGTATGTGTATGACATCGTCCATGTGTTATGTGTATGTGTGGTGTACCTCTGACAGCGATGTATGATTGTGTAGCGATGTGTATGCGCACGACAGTTGTCACGTCAGTTTGGCACCTCGGTTAAGTTGATCGAGTGCGAAGTGGTGCATCCCGATAAGACCGTTAGTGCCGTTAAGACGAGTTGGTAAGAGAGCTCACTAAGGATAAACTTCGCATGTAAGACTTGGAGGCCTTAGTTCTTCTTTGAGTATTAAGAGAGTACTCAAAGAAGTCCTGTATACTTGAGTTATTTATGAATTTGTGTAACTCAAGTGATCATATACAATCAAGTTTGCCAAGAAGTTTTAAATTTAATATTTTTAATTTAACCAAATAAATTTAAAAAATTTATACCAAATCATCGTTTGCAAACCCAATCGAACTCCACTTTAGGTAGGTGTACTTTAATAAACTATATATTTCACTAGATTTTGTTGAAGACTGTTCACAACCAGTTTGCTCATGATTATTTTATAGTCTGTTTAAACCCCCTGTTGATATAAAAATATCAAGATCTTGATGAAAATATTCCTCTCAGATTGTTCTTTTGAATTCAAAATCACTAGCTAGAATCTGGAACACATAAAATCCTAAAATTTAAAAAACCAGTTTTTGATAATGCTTAGATAAAAGTTAAAAACCTTTTGACAAGAAAATAACGCTTTCCAATACTGCATCAAAAACGAAGTCAAACCTTAAATGATCTGGCTAACCCAGAGGTCCCCGCAAGTCAAAAAGCGCAAGTCAAAAAGTGAAAGGTCTGTATCCTAAGTATCAAAAGTTTGTCTTTTTCCTCGTTCGCCTAGAAGTGCACTTTGGATACATATTTTAGCCGATAGTACCACATATGACAAACTCAGATAGGAAGTTCCAGAAAAGACATTTTGGTGTTTGGGTAATTCAGTGCCACAACGACTGCAACGAATTGATTAGATCTTCAATGGTTCCAAATATCTCGGAGGAAAGAGTACAGGTCAAGAATCCGTCTCATGACCTGAAGATACATTGCAGTAAGCCCCCCGGAAAGGTGCTTAGTTCTCTGCAATTTGGGGTCCAAGAACAAAGCCCTACATCATTCAGAATGCATTGTAGAACATATTCCAAATACAGAGACGAGATAGAATCTAGGGTTTAGAGCTGAGGGGTTTAGAAATGATATTTTCCAGTTTGACTGGATAACAAGTGCCTTAAGGACCACCGAGGACGAAACTGGTAATGAGATGTAATGAGATCGATAAAATGTGGCCCTAAGATATCACAGGACACCCTCGCCCCAAACGTCTTCTTCACTCAACACGTTCACATCAACAATCTTCCTTCCACCGGGTACCTGTCCAAGAAGAAGACAGTCACCACAGCACAAGACAAGGCCAAACCGACCAAGCTGCTAAAGACTTTCCTAAGAGTGCTGTTCAAGGAATCGCTGTTCCTAGAGAGACATTCGGATCATCTGATCGGTGACCTTAGTCTGAGGACGTGTGACCTACCTAGAAAACAGTGATATAATTCTTGAAAGCATATTAGCAAGAGACAGAGGACGGATACTGTGATATGAAGGCGATATGAACTGCTACTGACTGAGGAGCAGGGAACGAGAAGGTTCTTCATGCAAGGTCCTTCCAAGTCTCCTCCCATACTTACAGGACAGATGCAACTTCTGATCAAATCTGCACCACTCGTGTCCGCTCGGTATCCAACCTATACACATAGGGCAAACTATTAGAGACTTATCTTCTCGACTCCGAGCTGGTGAGGTATATCGTCAGTCCCGCTCACCGCTTATCAGAGAAACAGAACTTCTGGTACCATTTCGGATAAAATGGGTACACTACCAGTAGCAAGAATCTGTTTCTTTGGATCAAACTTCACATCGCAGCTGTCATAACAATCATAGCCCATCTAGCAGAGCCCTCCCCACGGTCTAAGCATTTTAACCATAAACTTGTGATCCATCGTCGACAGCTCTTGTCAAAACATCACTACCTAGAAGGGTCCTATCACAGACCCTACAAGAGAGATGATCACAAGTTTTGGATATCTGCTAACGAAACTAAGACCGAGTATTATTTCCCCAGGCAACCGGACCAAGAGCCATTCTTCCGGAGCAATAGGCCCTGCGCACATCTTTACATCTCTTACATGCGTAAGAGATCGATGCAAATGGTTACTACGCAGCACTCGAACAATCTACCTACGACGGACAACCCTTTGAGGCTACTTGCTCTTCAAGTGCTGTTAGTGAGTTTTCAATAATAACAGAAACATACCTCCACTGCGCCGCCTTGAATCTCCATCTCACAATGACAACAAGATCCTTCGAAGCAAAATTCCTGGGAACCAGATGAAGCGCGAAGCATGTTTCACGAGAATTATTAGATCGTTCGCCGCGGATATGATTCACAAGCGCGTTCACAGTACTTCCAAGAGAGCAACTTTCATTTTACCTATATATGTAGGAAATCAGAAAGAGGAGTTAATCATAAGAAGTCGTGTTGAAATTTAAGTTCTTAGTCCAATCAGCCAGCGATCCTCGCACGAAGTATGTAAACGACTAAAAGATGCTTACGGCATTTGGTACAGTGACTCCACATCGCTCCGCAACACGAAGTAGATTTTCACCGGCCCTGCATTGCACACTCACCTGCAACACAGGTGACGTCATTCATTATTTTGTAGTTCGATGCCTTGACGACCATCCCTGAACAGTGAGAACTCACAGAGCCATTGTGAAGTGACTGCCGGATTCCGCAGGCTTCCAATAGTTCAGACAACCACACAACAATAGCTAGGTCATAAGCTCCACAGCGAAAGAGGCCTCAAAAACAAGACAAACAATATCTAGGTCATACATCATATCCTAAACCTCCGCAATAATGGCGATGGTTATGGAATGATTCGTAGTGAGGTGCGTTGATGCTAGCAGATGAGAAGCGAACTGGATCAACAAGTACAAGACATATCGATGGAATAATCAGATACTGGACAAGCAGTTAGCGGTATGAAACGTGTGAGGCTCTGAGCACTTCCACGACCTCCAAAGACAACAATCCACAATTCAAAAAGACCAACCGACGACTTTACTGTCTTCTACGGTCAGGTAAACAATCCAGCAAACTCATCACCTTCGGTCTCCATTTCCAACCGGGTGTGAGATGGGTTCGGAGGTCATACGTACAATCAGAATGGAGCGTTAAATAGTTCCAAGTGGAGGAGCATTCTCAATATCTCTCCGTTCTGACTGACCGTGAGTTTCAATGGTTTGGTAATCTTTTACGGGTGCGCAATTGATGGATTTCTTTCCGCTACCAGCTCCAGAACTGTCCTTCGGACGTTTTGGTTGTAAATTGATCACAATGCCTGAAAAGCCCTCACTATTACCCCAACTGCAACTGCCAAACCACGCAGCTGAAGAAACCACTCAGTGTGACTACGTTGGTGCCATTCATTGCCACTGTGACACTTCAAAATGTCACCTCAGTGACACTTTAAAATGGGTTACCTACCGGCGAACAGAACAGAACGTATGAATATATGCTAAGAAGCATATATTCATGCGTCGAGAATGGCAGATTTTGTCAAGGATCGCTATCTAGTCAGAGGTAAATACGCCCTAAGAAGCATATGCAAGAAGATTATCATTTTTCTTGCATTCTAGTGTTCCTGATCCAAAAGATATATATTCGTCCATACTAGAGATATGCAGAAACAGGCACATTATTACACCCAAACTTCCCACCTTAGTGATGATTCTGCACAAACAGCACGCATCTGTCAGAGGATTCAGTCCTTACTGGATTTGCACAACCGAATAGCGATTCTCGGTACATTATGTGCCACTACATGTGGTTAGCACCGCGATGCAAAAGCTACGCAGGTAGACCTGAGGCAACCCAAAACTTTAAACTCAGTAACGTATATAAGTAAAAAGTATGGAATTGCGGGTTTACTCTTCCAACAAGCGAAGGCACAATCCATCCTAACATGCTTGCTCAGGCTTCCTTCACAGCCAAACCAAGCAACTGCAGCATTATTGAAACGCCCACGGCGGAAGAAGTCAGTACCATCGAATAAACTACTGAACCATCAATCGTCCTTCACTACATATGCACCGCTTAACGTGACCCGTGGTGCCTCACAGCTAGTAAGAGAGTACTGCTGCATATACACAGTAAACGCTCAGATATTGAAAAAAGGGAACGAACTCCATTCTTCCAGGATAATCCAACCACCCACTGCAGTGCAACAGAATGCGTCCCAACAGAGTATCTAACACAGGATCTTATTGGTTAAGCCAGAGGAAGAGTCATGCGTTTCCAAGGAGAGCGCCATCTATAAGAACTTTTTGGAACTTTTTACTTCAACCATTCGTAATATAGAGTCGGGTTATATCACGTTGTCTAACTACTGTTTTGTGATGACTGGCTAAATTGCTATCTACAACTCTGAATTTCTGCAGCAGATCTGTCACATCTTCTTGCTGCTGGAGTAAGTACATGGCGATGTTCTCCAAGGAGCTTTGGACTGAAGAGAAACTGATGAGTGGCACATTCTCAACTGGCCCATCCATATCAGTTTCTTCCTCCACCTCGTCGGTAGATAACGAAGCTTCCCAAATTTCATCTTCGCTGGGCTCACGGGAGGTTGCAAACCCATTTTGCTCCTCAAAGTGGACATACTCCTGGGCAGACATATCGGCAACCATTCCAGTTGACTGGTCTCCATAGTGCTCCAGCAATTCAGAAATCTCCGTGAGTTGCTCATTCAATTCGAAAGAGTACCTCGGTTGCCAGTGCCCGGGAGAACCATTGAGATTTTCGAGCATAACAGGCTGCGATCTCTTCCTACACAGTTCGGTATATCTCCAGCAATTGGAGATGGTAATTGGCGTCACATGTGTCCTCCATGCCTTCTCCAAAAGAACAACGGCATTATATACATCAATCCTGGCATCCTTCCCAATCGAACGAGAGTGTGACTGATGCTTGAGCAGGAGCGTGCGGTAGTAAGCCTTGAAGCAACTCACCAGTCCATTATCTCCCGGTTGACCAAGCCCAGAAGAACTCGGGATAAATCTGACGACAGTGATTTTCAAATCTTTCTCCAAGTTGGCGAATTTATGGCTGTGAGCACAGTCCACAAGCAGCAAGACTCTTTTCTTGCCTGCAAACATCATTCTGTTCTCAAAGTCCTGTAGGAATTTCTCGAAGATAGTGATACTCATCCATGCTAATCGATTCGCGTGCCAAAGGACGCCGACATTAGCGGGGTTGGAGATATTCCTTGACACGAAGGCGTGAGGCTTGCAGTATTTGTTGATAACCAGAGGGGGAAGTTTGACGCTTCCATCCATGTTGGCTGTGAGGGCGACGGTGATTCTCTCGTTAGCCTTCTGGAGGAAACTCGTCCGTTTGGCTGCTAGGGCTTTATTGGGTTCCAGCCTGTAGACAAGTCTCGTCTCCTCCATACTGAAGATATCTCCAGGCTCAAAATCAGATAAGATTGCTTTGATAGCATCAATCTGATCTGGCATCTGTTGCCTTGTCTCAAGTGGAACAATCTCACCATGCTTCACATATCCTTTAATACCGTGTCGTTTTTTGAAACGTCCCAGCCAACCATGTGAAAAGACAAGTTGCTTTGTAGCAGAATTATGTTCAAGGCTTGAATAAAAGCGCTTGGCAGCTTCACACACCAACGCGTCGGTAAGAGTGGCCCCCTTGTCTTGCATTGCAAGAAACCAAGCATAAGTGGCTTCTTCTACTTCGGGGCAGACAAGTTTGCGTGCACGTTTGCCATCGGGTGATGCTTTGTCTGAGATCCATTGATCTCTCCTTTTGAGTGTGCGTGAGATGGTCATCTCCGACACCGGAAACTGGAACTTTTCGGTTGCCCATAGACTCAACTCCCGATTGGTGATGGATGTGGCCTCCTTATGAAGACAAATCAACTTCCGCTGAGCGTTGTTCAGCTCTCTATTGCGGCCCACCTTCTCGGATACTGTGAGGAGCATTTTGAACGATTACAATCACTCAGCCTACTACCTGCACAGGCCACCGTACAGGCATGGTTGAGTTCCTAGAATGACTCATCTACTTCAATGATGTGGGTGCATATGCGCGCAGAAGTCCGACAGAGCTTTAAAATCTGCTTAGCACTCACATCATCGATACCTGATCAAGCTAGGTTGGTTGTAAGGTAATCGGCTGCATCAAGGAATTTCCTCCAACAGTTACCCGTGATTCCCCAACTTACGGATGGTCCGCGCTATAGGTCCAACTCCTCACCAAAAATGACCCCCCAAACGGGAACTAGTAACAGAAAGGAGGTTGTCATGATGAAAATCAATGACTCTGTGCACCATATAACCAGGGTCCAGAGAGGTAGATTAAAATAAGTAGGCAGAGAGAATAAGGCAGTGGAAACGATGGATTATTCTCCTTGAGTTCAAGCCGTTGTCTTGTTATCCCTGATTACAAAAACAGCTCCTCTACAAGGACCTCATACAAAGTTACAGTACTAAGGTAAAAATTAGTTGTCAGGGGTACCCACTCAACTCGGGTTCCCCACAAACGGGGAGGTGACAGTAAGGAAGCAGAGAGGATATACCAGTGGGTACCTTGAATTATTGTGAGCAAACAGTTGAGAAACCCTATGTACAGCAAGAGAAAATGGACGAATGTACCCTTTGATGCACATGATTTCTTGTCATACCACCACAAAAAGAAACTTGAAACAATGGGAAAGAAAGATCATAATGACCCTTACTCTATTTGAGCCTGTGTTGAAACAAACGGTTGTCTTCTCTCCTAAGTCAAGGCTGCAATAAAACAACACAGCAGATACATTATATCGGACGAATGACAAGAAATAATATATCACGCACGACATTATATGAGTGAGAGGGCGTCTGAACAGTCAACGGCGACGCTGTAATTACTACAGAACCGGTCTCGTTTCCAGAGTGGAATTTAACGAGAGTGTACTCATTAGTGGAGAAATCCTCACCTTTCTTGGGTACTTCAACAGCCTCACTCTCTGGCCTAACGAAAGCAATATAAATAGTTTCGGACTTAGAGATTAGACTGAGACCCTCTCGATTCAGTGAGACGAGCAGAGGCTATGATGTGTCTTGACATCCTCCTGACAGATAGGTGCCTCTCGAGCTCATCCCGGGGATAAATATGTTCGTTGTGGGGCACTGATGTGAGGAAGTATTAGTCTTGAAGTCTTTCTGATCTCTTAGATTTTCGAGCGGAAGCACAAGTATCTTTGACTCGGAGTACCAACCAGGAGGAAAATGTACCTGTCATTCCAATAGGTACCAGGAACGGCTCCATCCTTGAAACGATCCTCACCAAGAGTACCAGTTTTGGGACTCGAAAATGGACCTGATATGGCGGCATTCTAGGACAAGAAACGATAAGAAATAAGAGAGGCATTCACCATCGGATTTACTCGGACCTTCCCAGATAGAAGTATGGCCAAGTTCACATATTCAGAGATTTAAACTACAGGAAGGCATTGGTAGAATTACCAAACGTCTCGCTTGTCTGCTCACTCCATCTTTTCTTCTAACGGCCTCCGGTTCAGCTCCAATCTGTTCGCAAGCAGGCGAGACAAGAATTGTGACTGCTATACAAGAATTGTGCTGCCGAAATGTGTACCGTATCCTTCCTAAGATGAAGTGATCACAAGTATTTCAGTGCTACTTCCAAATCCTAAATTTTCACGGGCATACTAACAATTGCACCTTACTGAGATGTCCTTGAATCGAGCTTTTCTAGACGAGTGGTTCATCCAAGCCCAGCAGTAGAGGTCAAATAAGCTCATGGAATATCATTCATCCATATCAGAGCGTCCAACTGCTAACACAGGAGGGAGAGAAGAAGGGTACAGCACATTCGTAGTTGCTGGGTAACCTACCAGGTGGTTCTTACTGCAATCTAAAATCAAGCATTGAGCTGGAAACTTGATGAGCTCACCTTTCTGCATTAACCAGGACACAAGACGAACGAGGATAAATCAGAACATGACCAACCTGTCCCATGCGCACCATCGACGGTCCAATAGAAGGATGCCTATCCACAAGAGCCACTCTGCTTCCCCACAGCCACAACCGACAACTAATCTTGATTCAAACAAACACAGAGAAAACTCCCCCCAGCCTCAAACTAATCAAGAAAAGAAACCACCGCAACAGCAATTCCCTCTCGATTACAGTCAAAACGTCCTCTCACTACTAAAGTCTCCTACAAAGATAAACCCACAAAGCCATCCTATCATCTGGTAGAGTCCCCAAGGCAAAATAAGGGAAAACCTGCCCTTTTCAAGACAATAAGCTAAACCCATAAAACACCAAACCCCTTCATGCCGTATCAGTCTGTCCGTCTCCGCGGCTCGACAAGACCTTCCATCACTATCATCGGACCAGGAATCCTGATGAATATCCGGACTGATAAAGAAACCCGCGACCGACCAGCCGAACTATCAATGACAAGATGATGTTGGAGACAGGTACTCACAGAGGACGAACCCAAACACTTCGAAGGCATACGAGGCTTGCACGACCACAATGACCAGGACAACACTGCTGGTGATCCTGCTGCTGCTAAACTCTCCATAACGCTTGCCTGCCTGCTGCCCTTTCTGCCTCGCTGCTTGCCTACAGCGGTACTTTGTCAAAGACGCAGCAGGAGCGACCGAGAGATCCGAAAAAGAGACCTCTCAAGTTCAAACACAGGGCCAGCCTGCCAGCAGCGTCCCCGCTCCTTGCCCGAGCCCACAACCAAAGCAGGCGCCGGTCCCCCATCTCCAGCCCGAGCCATACACCATTCATCGCCGAGTCATCGACCTCGTTCCCTTCATCGAAGGAACGACGCGCAATCTTCCTTGCCCACCCGTGCCCTTGCTGGCTGTCTGCCCTGCACGTGTACCGTGAGTTTCGGTCTAAACTCAGACCGCTAGAGGTCGAGAACTAGTCGCAAAAGTTTACACCCTACAGGAGAACCTTCGTAAGGACTGTGTCCGCTTTGCCGTATCTTTTACTTAGGGGGCGAGATCTAATATAGGTACAGTACGTAGCCAAGCCTAAATAAATCAGAAACTGACTTGATCATACCCCCAATACGATTGTTTCGCTTGATCATACTCCTTTCAACGTTTGGTTGTTTGATCATACCTATGAAAGGTTATTGACAGGAAAAAGTGTTTGCCTTGTATTCAAGGGAAAAGTGTCTGGAGTCCTGCATGATCACCTGCGCAGAACCAGTAACCTTCAGTTTTGTAGGCTACGGTAGCCTCCATTGCATCCAAGCTAAGTTCAACTGGGAGAGAACGCGACCCAATGAATAGCAAACGGATGAGAAGACCCCATCAAGCCTCACAAGGGAAAGAAAGGACCACTGGTTATTGACAGTAGAACCAGTCATTTATCTTTTGGTTCATCATTTTAGTACTTTGAACCTTGACTAAATATCACTGTAAGTTAAAATATTCAACATTAAATACACATTAGACTATCCATATTCTTATTCTTTTAATATGTGCAGTCTCACATGTGAGTAACATCACAAAGTGACTGGTTTTACAAGCAATAGCCAGTCATGGGTGTGATAAATCCATATATCGTTAAGAGGGGTATGATCAAGCTCACGGAACCTACTGGAGGTGTGATAAAGCCAATTTCTGTAAATATTCTCTTGTTTATACAGTACGTCGTTCCACGGTCGGCTCCTTTAATGCACTTTAGCGACGTCCCCCGTAAATTTCGCCAGAGGTCCGCGACTATGTCTCCTCCGTAATGATGTATAGCACCCAATTCAGTTGTCCCGTCGACGTCGGGATCACCTTTACCAAGTTTGGTAAAGTTCGTTCGGTTTGGCGACGATCGCCGAACCGACTACAGTAGAACCTGCTTATAGTGGTAGAGTCGGTAACGGTCACTTCTTATCACCGGAAAAGAAGTTATCTTCGGAGTTTGATCAATAAGAAACTATAGGTATCTTTTGTTGAATTCAAACATGAAAAATAAAATAGAAAATAAGCGGGATAAATGTTACAAAATCAATATAATAATTCAATCTACTTTAGGTAGGTTTTCCTTCCAGTATAACACTTTTTTATCTTGAATATATTGTTTTTCGTAATTATCACTATACATTAATGACCGACAACAACGAATGCTGATGTATTAATCAGTTGTCTCGAGTTAAATGACAAGAACTGTTACTTCATGCTTGTTCTCAAACATCTTCCATATAACACAGTCTTCCCTTGATAAAGGTTACCTGGTTAATTGTTACAATTTATAACTCTTATAACTTTGCTACTCTGTAAAGCAGATACTAGTAAAACAGTTATCTTTTTATCTATTATGGTTTAGGTACTCTGTTCCTTTGTTAATACTCTGTTCGTACTCTGGATATGTGTTATTTTAGAAGATGTATTTATAATTACTAAATAACTACGATCATGAATCTGCAGCTACAATTTGTAAGTCTATAAATTAAAAGCTGTGAAATTAAAAGTATGATTACGCGTGGAAATCACAAGCATTAATATCAGAAAGAGACTGAATCGGGGTGTTGCTTATGAGTTTTCAGTGACTGTAATGACAACATGTAATCAAATGAAGCATTGTGAAATTTAAATTTAACTATTTAAATTTAATTATTTAAATTTAACCATTTAAATATAGAATACTTTGACTGTCTAAAAATCCACCCCTTCATGTTTTTCAGAACCCAAACAAACACAAGTATTATTTGTAAGTACTGTCGATGTATTTTTCACTATTTATTTTTGAAATCAGTTTTTAATCAATCTCTGATGAAAATTTTACAGTTTGTTTAGATGTATGTCGTTTTCTTTCCCTCAGCCAAAAGAGCACTTCGGATGCATATCAATTTCCACATTCAACTTATAACAACGCATAGACACAATGTTGTGCACATTTTGCATACAAAGTGAATAATAAATTTTAAATATAATAAGAACTATATATTCATGACAGATATTTCAGAAAAAATTAAAAATATAAACTTTTAATGACATACATATTAATTACGGCTGCAGCGATAAATTTATGGTATAGTAAGTAGTTCCGGAATATAGTGATGTGGATTCAGGTTTTTTTTCCAGAATTTCTGATCTTGAGCCAAATCTATCAGAAAATGTAATTTATCACCTACCCCTTTCATCAAGAAAAGTTAGGGGTAAATTAAACCCTTTGTATATATCGCAAAACCCCTTTTCGAAAAAAGGGGTATGGCGAGAAACTAATGCATGTCAGGGTCTGCAACACATGCACGGCATTGATCTATGCTATTAATAAAACCTCTTCGCGGTTGTGACTATTTTGTGTATAATTATAACCAAAATGGGAAACAGTGATATAAATACGCTCTTGTATTGAAACTTCCTACTGTTTATGACCACGGAAATAAAAGTTTTGCATGTAATTTTCAGAGAGCACCGGTTTATTCATGCATGCAGGTGCTATTTGAGATGAAATATTTTGACTTGAGAACCCATCACTATACCAGTCCGCGAAGAAACTCAATCTGATCTCTTCATGTACGGGTATAGTGATCATTAATTTACAAAGATATATTTTTTATTTCTCTAAGAATTAGTCGTCTTTTATGAATGATATTTTAAGAATAAAAATATTTTTTTATAAAGACCTTTGCTTCGTCTGAGATTTATTTAAGTGTCATTAGAGTCCACTCTCCCACATGATTTTGATCCTAACGACGTCGAGTCTCGAATACTAACTTCAGTATGCTGATAAAATAAATATATTCTGTGTTTATATACTAATATTGCACCCCGTCGCATGTTATCAGTTCTTGATATGCTTGATCTTCTCTATATTCAGATTTCTATAATCCATTACATAGATGCTTATGAATAATAAACAGACGTAAAAAACTAATCTTGATATTTTTTAATCTGGATTTCTTTTCACACTAAATATATTCAATAATAAATAATATGACAATCAGAATTCAGAAAACGAATGAAAACACTGAATTATTCATCCAGAATAAACGTTTGTCATTTTCTTTGTCCAACGCGAAAACTGCATCTAGCATGCATATTATTCAGAAATATCCTTTTAAGTTTACAGCCTAGTAATCATAAAAAATCCTATGTGAGCGTAATCGTCTACGGTAGATGTTTGAGACCTCCAATAAGGCATCTGAAGGCATATTACCTTCCACATATCCACTTAGAGGAAACTCTTCTTTTAATAGATGCTTCTCAAAATCATAATCTGTTAATATGCTCCATAAATCAAGATGATTAGAAGAATAAACACCAAACATATCCCACGTTCTATTCCATCAGCAGATAAAATAAAAATATAATAAATATTAGTATTAAAGTACACACGCCATGTTTATTTCTGCCCAATTTTTAACAGCAATATGTTACAGATGTTATAGTAACCATAGATAAATTTTATGACCAAGAACAAACTTATTAGAGTCAATGTTTGAGACCTTCTAATAAGACAACTCAACCTTTTCCCTTAACAAAAAATACAGGCAAATAAGAAAATATAAGTGTAAAACAATATGTTGTTATTTCGATTCATTTATTTTCAACTGTTTTCAGGAAATCTCGTTTACAAGCATACACTTCATACATCCATTGACTATAAACTTCACACATCATCTCCAGAGATAGTACATACAATTTACGACAATATTTTTTAAAGATTGTAAATGAGTTACAAGAATCCCTTATAGCCAAGGTTTGGATGGTCTTATATATTTTAGGTGCTTGTGCAAGCCGTGACAGTAGATGTCTCGAGTGTCGAACCCTCTCACTAAAAGAGGAGATGCCCGTCTAGTCTAGGTTGGAGTTTCTAAACTCGAGCTCACTCCATGGAGAAACCGATACTAAATCATTCTATCGACTTCACACTAAGGTGACATCTAGACTTGTGTTTGTCGTTTATTTGATGTTCTCGAGCTAGACAGGTTCTGTAGACTGCTTGGGCTCGTCATCATTAAAGTTTCCTATTAGCACGACGTCGAGTTCATAAGTTCATACGACGGCAGTATCTTTGCAGCAACCGCTAATGAGACATCTCTCTACGTTGCATTGTGATATCCTCACACACATGATTGACAGATCTAGAGCTTTTGCAGCTGTGAGAGGAGAGAGGAGAGAGGAGAGGAGAGAGAGAGTGTAGGTTGAGAGGCTAGAGTGTGTTGGGGTGGGTTAGTGCAGATTTTCCTTACATAGTCCTCTTCACTTTTTGTTTCTACTTCTCTTAGTTCTAGAATTTTTACATTTTGTGGAGAAATGAATGAGTATTAAATACTTTTGGATTTTCTAGGGTTATAGATTGCTTAAGGTTTTTGAGAGCTTTTGAGAGTTTTCTTGCTACGTTTAGTGCATATTTTATCTCTAGAGGATTAAGGTTCTATATATGAGGGTATATATTTGAGATTTTTTTACTACGAGTATCATTTGATTGGATATGGTCTTTTTTTCTAGCTATGAGTTCTCTCCCATGAGATCGAGATTGATCCGAGACACACCATGTTTGATGTGCAGTCAGTTGTTATCTCGCAAGAAGTAACGTCTCATGTGCGAAAGATCTATAACTAGACCATATGGAATGTCCATGTTAGCCGAGAGTAAATGTCTACACGTGCAATCATTAGGGCACCGTTAGCTATTCTTCCTAGTGTTCTTATTGAGTCGTGAGAGTTTTTGAGAATACACACTGACACTATTTTAAGATTGTTCGAGACGAGTGTTCTTTGTCTGTGCTTGTTACATCGGCTACCTCGTGCTCTCCATGACGAGATGAGGCATGCATTCGTCTACCTCTCAACATGTTGACATGGAACATCAAAGACGAGACAACGTGATTAGTGTTCCTCTTACTACGTTGTTGGTGTCTCTGTTATACTCGAGATGGTAGAGTTGGACATTGAGAGATGACGGTCCATCTTCGGAGATTCTATGCTGGCGAGTGGACGGTCTTACAGGAAGAATCAGTACGTGTTGCGTGAGATAAGAGTTAGTCTATCTCGACACGTGACGTCTCATCTTCCACTCATGTACGACATTGTAGGATGTTATGTCAAGTTGGAGAGTATAGTGAAGTTATTATTGCATTCTTTGTCAGTGGCACGTCATACTGAGAAGACGATCACCCCGTTGCGTTTTCTTCACCTCCATCAGATGACCTCCACTACTTGAGGTTCAGACTATCAGCATGAGGAGTCATTATATTTCGACAGATCTCTGTTTGCTGAAGCCTTGTGTACAACTCCACGTCTCTCATATGGAGGTCCGTTTGATGATCTATGAGCACTTATAAGATTATTTTCAGACATACGATCTATCTAGTGATTTCCCGAAGCTTTTTTTGATAGCAACAACAATAGCTCAAGGACACATTCCTCATTGTATAGCTCATGTTCTAGGGTAGCTAGACTTTTGGTCATGATGAAGGATGGTAGGAGGATTGGATTGATAACCATTGACGAGATTCTCTTACAACTTATTAGTTGTATCATTATTTTTCAACTTCGAGATACTTTTCAAGATCACTTTGTCCATATCAATTTGGAGTTGCAATGCATGGAGGTTGTGAGTCTGTGTCCTTCGGCATTAAGGCTCTCTTGAACATCATCTCGATTGGATTGTCACATAAGTGGACGTGGAAAATACTTTGAATAGTATTTTTTGCGCTTCCATCTTTAGAGAACCAGGATGACGGTGGATCTTTGACGAATCTCATTCTCTTCACGTGCGATCGTTCTATGGTTCTTCCTCCTCTTTTTATTATCAACACGATCTTTCGATAAAAAAGATTACAATCATCGACTTCGTTTTAGATACTCATCAAGGAGACCCTTTGGATGGACCTCTCTTTGTCTTAGTTCACTATAGAGTTCTCTTGGTCACCACCTTGGTTGCTCTCTTTGCCTTAGTTCACTATAGAGTTCTCTTGGTCACCACCTTGGTTGCTCTAGGTTATGTCTTTTCATCTCTAGCTGATGACACACATATCATAGGTCTGGCGGACCAAGTCTATGATGTCTTTGATAACTTCTTCTCTCAGTTCGGTCTTGGTAGGGTTGAGAATGAAGATGTCAAAGTGCAGGGTTTGGTCTCTCATATGTATACCGTCAGACCTCTAACTCCTATAGGGCTTTGTTACACCTAGAGATGATTTATGTATCTTCGGAGTACCGGTGGATTCAAAAGATTTCTTTTCTCAGTTCTTAGATGTTGCTCTGACGGAAGACGTGTTACATATTGAGGACCTCCTTAAGTTAAAGGACCCCTATGTTGCCTTTGGTATCGTTTTCACTTAGCACATCAGACAGAAACCTTTGAGGTTGAGCGTCAAAGTTAAAAGACGGAAGCTGGGAGTGAGACTAATCTGAAAGGTGAAGACAATTAATAACTTTGTGATGAATTTGATCAAAGACAAACATATGAACTTCATGGAATCATGTGTTTGATGCGAGTTGTAGATATTATGACGAGTGACAGACAAAAGAAATATCATGAGATACGACTGGACTTTTGGAGGTGCTTTACAAAGTGAATTAAGGAGTTTGAAGATGTCTTGACGGATGAGCTACTTGCTGAATTACCTCCAAGACGGATGGTGGACCACAAGATCGAGGTCTTGTCAAGATCAAAATCACCCTCTAAAGCTTCTTATCGACTCAATCAAGTGGAACTCCTTGAGTTGAAAAGACAACTCCATGAGCTATTAGCATAAGGATATATATGAACCAGCAAGTCGCCTTATGGAGCCTGAGTTCTTTTTGCAAAGAAGGATGGGAAATTGTGACTCTACGTAGATTTTCATGCGCTCAATAAGGTGACGGTGAAGAATAGTTATCCCTTATCAAGGATAGATGATTTGTTTGATATTTTAGTGGACATGAAGTACTTGAAGTCAAGATATTACCAGATTCGGATAGTTGAACCAGATGTTGAGAAGACTGCTTGTCGAACTAGATTTAGATCGTTTGAGTTCGTAGTGATGTTATTCATACTCTATAATGCTTTTTCGACGTTCACTGCATTGATGAACACAATTTTCCACGAAGAGATAGACGTGTTTGTCATCATTTACATTGACGACATCTTGATCTACTAAAAAACATTGGAGTCTGTAAAGCACAAGGTTTGCTTTTTTACACCATTAGTAGTACAAAAGATATCATCCCCAAGAGAACTGGTGTCAAACTGTTGTAACTTGCAATAAAATTGATCATAACTCTATCCTGGAGGTCAAACTCACAGTTCTCTCTTTAAACACAACCAAAACTCACAAAAAGTATTGAGCATGAAGCTCTCTATCATAAAGCTCTTCTAAACTACTCAATAACCAGATCTCACTAGAAAATCGACTCAGAATCCTTACAACGGAAAGTAGATGTTGACTTTTGGTACGACAGCTTCTGAGACGTTAACCTCCAAATGCTGACCTCCTAACGTCAACCTCCACTCTCATGATGTGATATGTGTTAGTAAATACAATATATACATGAATTCAGTAGGTGTCGCGAACACCTTCCTTACAAAAAAATGTCATCAGTCCTCTATTGGATACAAAAATGGATCTTTGTATGACGTACGTCTCCTACAACTAGTTTCAAGTGTGGCATATGAAGACACGTACTGCAGTTTTCACTTCCAAGAACTCCTCACAGTCACTCCTCTTTCCTAGACTACTTGCTATCTCTCTGTGTACATCAGAATCGTAGACTTCCAGCATGATAAGACAATAGACTCCTCTATTGACACCTTATGACTCTCTTGTATGCTAGTTGATGGTTCACTCTCTTTGCTGAGTGGATGGATAGATCAAGACTTTGAGTGTGTGATAGTCTCCTCAAACAAATGCATTTTCTCTTCGTAATTTGTCTCTATACCTGCCTCTCTTTTTGTCTGAACAGAATGTTAGCTTAATAGCACTCTTGGTACTTAGCATCATATTGTACAAGCTCTCAACCCTTCCTTGCTCTCTCTGTCTTTCTTGTATGGTTAGCACACCCCCAACCTTGTGCACACATAGCTGACTTCAAAGCAAACATATAGATTACTCAGAGATATGCATGAAAGACCCACACAAGACCTGCAAGTATGAAATCCACTACTGAGGAGGATAGACTCAAGAATACACAAAAGAGTTGCACACCAGATCTTACTCCTTCCTAGGGCTACTCGTAGATCCTCAAACTCCCTCCTAGAACTAGTTAGCAAGTAGCTGTAGCACCTAACAGATCACAAAGAAGACACATGGCGAGTAAGTCTTTATAAACCCCCATAACACACACCAGCAACATCACTCCTCGTGATGTTGAACAGGTCGGTCTCTTTGTTGAGCTCAATCCTGGCTAGTGATAAACGACAGGACCTATCGGTGATATCGGTGAGATCCATCCACCAAAGGCTAGAGGATGACACTACCAATGTGTTGTCACCATTAAAACAACTGAAATCTCAAATCTCTCTTCCTACACTACCAAGTGGTACTCCAAAATAGCCTACCACGAAAATGACAAAAAGAAAACTAATTTGAGACCTCTGACACATGTGTCATGTTAGTTTGGCTACTCAACTAGGTTGACCGAGTGCAAAGTGAAGAATCCCGGTAAGACCGTTAGTGCAGTTATGGCAAGTTGGTGGGAGTGTCCACAAGGGGTATACTTCGCAGGTAGGACTTGGAGACCTCAGTTCTTCAAGTTGAGCCTTCAAGCTCTTGGCTATGGTGGGTAGTCTTGTGAGTGAGATCTGAACTCAGATTGCGAGGCCTGGTTGAGAGATTTCAGGTCGTGAATTGCTGCCGGTGGTATCTCCGGAGTTGACAAAATCGTTGATTTCTTCGATTTGTGGGTGCGGGTGCGCGTGTGCGTGGAGTGGTTTGTTTTGGTGTTGTAATCGATTGCTGTGTGGATGGGTGTTATCTGAACCTGTTCTCTGTCGATTTGGTGGTGAGGTAGTGCGGAAGCGCTGCTGAAACTTGACAGAATGTGTTGAAGTGACCTGTTTCGGGTTGAAGTGCGGGTTTGGGCATGACAGACGAAATAGTCAACAATGTTAGACGAATGTGGGCTCGTTGGAAGTGCGCTGGGAAGATAGTCCTAGTGCACGAAGTTTCACGAAGTTTGGTCGAGCAGTTTGTGAGTTATGACAAGTCGAAGTTTCTGGTGGAGCAGGTGGTAGTGCAAGCGGGATACCACCAGGTTTTAACCCTGTGGTTCAGTTCTTCCACTATTTGAAGAAGAACTATCAAGGTGTGCGGACCGACAAGTTGAAGACTCTGCAAGAGTTCCAGCGAAGAACTAGAGAAAGCCTATGCGAGGCGTTTACTCGCATGAGGCGGTTAACAAGGTTATCCAAGAGACGACGGAAGCACAAGCAGTCGAGTTCTGATATGGGATACTAGACAGAGAGATGCGTAGAAGAGTCAAAGATGCCACTCTCCTTAGAGACATTGTTCCGACATTGACGGTTGTCTTTGGTTTGGCTGAGCGGATAGAGCTCAACATGGTAGAGGACAGGGTGGTGATTGCTGGGTTCAGCAAGGACACATCACATGGGGCGACCTCCTCTTCTCGAGGATCACAAGCTGCACAACAGCGTGGTGGTGGTGGGAGTAAGGATCGTGCTGAACACTCATGATCCCATGGAGGTGTTGGAGGATCTGGTGGACAGAAGCCTATGCCGTCTTTCTCTAGTCAACAACAAGCATGTCCTTATTGGACGTGTGATGGTCTTCATCAGCAGAAGGATTGTCCACAAAGGAGAGGTAGTTATGAGACATCTGGGACGTCTCAAGCGGTGTATGTAGTGTGAGCATTACGGACGATCATGTCATAGTAGTGATCGTTGTTTTGATCTCCATCCCGAGCTACGGCAAGGGAAGGTTGATCATGGACGAGGCGGAGGAGCTCAAGGAGGCCGTGGTGGTCGAGCTGGAGGTAGAGGTCCAGCACTTGAGAGAGGACCAGTCGGTCCATTGTCTGCTACGACGTCAGAAGCAGGTATGGCTGCTCGGATTGAGCAGTTGGAGCAGAGGATAGCTAGTATGGCTATGGCTCAGCGGAGATCTGATGGAACAGAAGCTTCCACGTCTTATGGAGGAGAAGGAGGTGACTTCGACTTCATGGCTGGTGTGGTGCAGATTGAGACATCTGCGACAATGACTCGGAGTGCAATACATATCTCTGAGCACAAGGTACGTCTGTGGAGTTGGATCTACAATGCGGAGAGGCTGGTAGACAGGTCAGACTTCCTCAATCGTTCACTCTATCAAAGGCATTGAGGACCACTTCTATGGTTCCTAAACGGCCTATCGATGGTGTAGTGGAGTTGGAGGCATCGACATCCAAGAGTGGAGGTGATGCGAGTCAACCTTCGATGTCTGTAGACGCGACATCAAATCCAAAGTTGGAGATGGCTACAACAGTTTTGCGAGTCTCACTATTTTCAGCCACGGATATGAGGACATTGAGAGTCAACTTGGCTCCAGTGTTCCAGTTGGCAGCCGCGCTCAGTGAGAGCGAGGATGTGATTACCTCTAGTGCTGAGATGGTTCAGCGAGAGGTGGTAGATGTGTCCATGGAGTCGAAGATCAGGATAGCTACTAGTGGTACTTGGCAAGCGACGACTACCAGATTAGATGAGTTACCAGTTAGACCGACAATTGACCGTGCTGGATTGGCACCAAGTGTGGTGTTGTTGGACAACAGAAGTGGTATCTTCTATTTGGTGGTATCTTCAGGGAAGGTGTATCGATCACAGAAAGTGTTGTTAGACTCTAGAGCCCAACTGTTGATGTTGGGGAAGACCGTGTGTATCGGTTTGGGTCTGAGGAAGTCCAAAGTGTAAAGATGTCCATTCCAGCTACATACATCTCTAAGGAGATCAGGAGATATAACTCTGCACATGACACGCGAGTTGCTGACGGTGAGAGTTCGACCAGATCATTCCCACGGATGGCTCCATGGTGAGGACCAAGGCTATCGTTACAACCGCAGGGTCTTATGATGTATTGGTTGGAGGTGCTGTATTATACCATATGGGGTTCGTGATCGACTATTGGACGGAGACAACATCTTACAAATCGGGTTGGCACTCCGGTTGCAGTCCTGTAGCAGTTTCCTTCTCCTCACCACCAACAACCTCCATCGCTATTGTGCGAAAAAACCATGTGTTGTGTGTGTGTGTGATGTACCTTTGACAGCGATGTATATTGTGTAGCGATGTGTATGCGCACGACACATGTTACCACGTGATCGAAAATTAACCTCTAGTACATTGACTTCTTGGAGTCTGATCTCTAAGTCGTATCCAGATATAGATTTGACATACTATTGATTAGAAATAGATCAGATGAGGCTATCTTTAACCAAGTCATCTAATACATTTTGAAATATCATCACATTCGTAGGACGCCTTCAGTTAACTTAGAATTTGTCAACTAGTTTTGTTTAAGCGTGGTCAAAAAGGTTAGGCTTCCTTAGACTAGTTGGAAATTTTCTAAGTGTTCTAGCGACAACTCAAGACTCAAGCCAAGAAGAGAATTGCGGGTTAGCTACCAGAATGCAATTCTGACGCCAAGGGGTTGACTACCCGTTTTGAACTTGGCGTTAACTTAAAGATCATTGTTGATGAGTGCATCAACCTCCAAAGTGAGGGGTGAATGTCGTGACGCTCAGTCTCTAGATCAAGCTCAAACGAGAACAATATAATCTAGCGAACTTGTGTTAGGTTCTGAACGCTGCGAGTAGGACTTAATGACTTGACCAGGAAGTCAAGAACAGATGAACCTTAAGTGGTTTTTTGAACTAAGATTGGAAGATTGGGTTAGGATGTAGGGGTATATTTCAAGAGGATCCTAGACGAATGTTGACCTAAGGGGGCAAGTTTAGATACAGATTGAAATGTAAGTTTGAGACTTGTGTCCTAGAGATAGTTCCGAGTGGACCGAGATGTGCATCCGGTGTAGACGGACTATGGTTCGACCCACAAGGTCCCATCTGGCGCTAGACCACGGTTCTTCAGAAAAATGCTAAGTATTACAGCTCCAACGAGTTTTGGATCATGGACAGAGATCAAAAAGATTTCGAGATGAGTAAAATTTCATTAGAAAGGTCTTGGAAGGGCTTTTCAATGATGGCAAGAACTTCTCAAATTGACATCGGAGCTGAGAATTACAGCCGATCTCGTGATCGAGTTGCGGTATAATTTCTAAGGACATAAGAGGAAGACAATGTCGTAGATCTGTAGAAGTATATGTGAAGGAGACTCGATGCCTGGGTGGACCAAGACGAGTTGCTCGACCTCAGAGTTCGACGGGAGGACTCTAAGAGCATCATGTGATGACTGAGTTAGTACTAAAGTGCTTTTTCGTCCAAACTTAGACGTCTAGACTTGAGATTGACCTAAGATCTAGATCGCTAGGTGTGCTGGAGGTACGGTTTAAGACCTTAGACTTTATGAGAAGTCTGTCCCAAGTCACGTTGCTCGTGTTTTGGGACAGATCTAGCCGAGTCTAGATTTGGACTTAAGGAATGTTGAGCTTGAGAGTTAAGGAGACGATCTGGATCATGTCTGAATCAAATGAGATAAAGATAAGTGTTGCATGGATGCTAACATGTGATTATGATTTGCATATTAACGTTATGAGTTTGGTGACCTATTGATTAAATGCTTCTGCTGATGCAACAAAACTGTAGGTGCGCGAAAGCATGCTCTTGGTCATAGCTCGACATTGCACTAGAGCATTTTGATTCGCACAGACTATCTTCTCTACAGCGATGAGGTTCTGTCTAAGTTGGTTCCGCTTGTTGATTTGACACTATCCCATGCGAGTGTGGTGTCTTGCTCGACACTTTACTCATTGTCCTCACTGTGAGAGCGAATAGTTACTCCTGATGTCATAGGGACGTTGTGTTTGCTATAGCACGGGAGAGCGGTTCCACGTCGTGAGGAGAGTGATGGTATGTTCTTCATATGGGAGTCAGTAAGAGTTGGTTGACTTGTACATGATGAAGGAGGATCATGTCTCGATGACAAATATGATTGTTTTGGATCTGACACGAGACTCGATGACGGGTGAGTGAGCACTCATACTCCAAGATGAGCTGCTGATGTGACCACAGCGGCGAAGATGACCAAGTATAAGAATATGAAGAGAAACATAGTTTCATCTCCCTAGCTTCAGAGATGTATGGATCATAAGTCTCGTAGCTCGACGCTTTTATTTGAGATTATGCTAGAGCTTATCATAAGAGACGTGAGGGGTACCACTTTCTTTTTTGCACTATGTTGTTTAGATAACGAGTTTCCATTGCTCTACAAAGAGTTTTAGCAGACGCGATCCACAAAAGAGCAATTGCAATAGACAATGCTACTTCATGTCCACATGTTGAATACAAGAGTTTTGATTTATCAGAGTGGGATATTTTAGGAATGATAGACAATTTTGGAGCTATAGATAGCGGAGCTTAAGCATGATGTTCTTTCTCCCTTTGGAACGTTGGTTGCTTGGTCCTTGGGGTCTCTCTTCTCTTTGTACAGCTTGATATGATCTTTCCATCTGTTGGCTGATTATTGTGTAGCGTTGGCAAGTTGGATGTTGCCGCGAGAGATTCTTTACAGTAGTTGCATGAACCAAATTTGCTGCTCGGTGACGGAACATCTTGCAAAGGAAAAGAACGATGCGGATATTGAAGAGGACAGTGGCATCCATCCTTCCGGGAGGTTCTAGATCCAATTCGTTTCCTTCGCTCTGTAGTTCTCTATTCACCACATGTTCGTGTTGTTCTTTTCTTCTAGAGAGAAAGTCCACTTTGGTGACTAATACAAGCATATTCACTTTCTCGTTTATCGCTTTCTGCCTTTAGTTTCTGGATTCGAAGGTCACTTTGGATGCATATTCAGCTTTTCAAAGAAATATGCGTGAATACACTTGAATTTCAAATAATCAAGTGTATGGTGAAGCATATATATTTATCTTATTTTTATTTTTATTATATAACAAATTAACGCCTATCTTTAATTAATATGCACTTGATCCCTGCCTTGCGATTTCAGAAATGCGTGTTCTCATGTTATATATTTATTATTTATAATAAATAATAATCATAACATTTATTATTTAGAGTTACGCTTAAAATAATAAGCATAACTCTTGGTTTTCTTATCGTTTATTATTTTAAAAATAATCATTTTATATAAATATTAAATGACATGTATATATTTTTCTATAAGAAGAATAGAAAAGGAGTTCGCCAAAATTGATCCCTCCCTTTGTAAAATGTATTTTTTCTAGAAAATAAATCACTCAAGACTTTTGGGGAGCATGCATATTCACACTCTTTCATAAAGATGAAAGAGGGCGGTATACTCATTAGTCAATCATATAATTTTTGGTAAAAAATAATTAAAATAATAAATTAATGTCTATTATAAATAATGACCATTTGGTACCAAGGTCCAGGCCTTGTAGTTTCAGAAGCCCGTGTTGGCGCACTATGCTTATGGTTATGTTTGGATCTGGCCGTAATTCACAGTTCGCTTATCATTTAATATTTATAAATAAAAACTAATATTTTAATTTTATTTATTGGAGAATGTTTGTATAATATGTATATGACCTTTTAATTACAAAAGAAACAAAATTTCTCTTAAGTTGATCCCCTCTTCGTGGATAAACAATTCTTTCTAGAAGTAAAAAATGAATCAGAATTTTGAAGTGTTCATGTTTTAAATGCCTTGAATATGAATAAAATGTTCAAGAGTTCAGACGGTAGAAACTAGATTATCTTAAATAAACCAATTTCATAATGTAGCTTTTTGGTAACAAAAAGAGCTGTAGAGTTCTCCGAAGTTTAATGCATGTTTCACAGCAAATTAGCGAGGAATAATCTTTTCTGAAAATAAACATTGCACATATTAAGAAAAAAAACGAAGAGAACAACCTCCCAGAATTTTCACCCTCTAGGCGCCTTCCTTCGTCTGCATATTTTTCCTGTGAAAAGTTCGTGGGTTCAATCCCTTGCAAACATGATTGGAAATGAATGCACTGCTAAGAAGACTTCTGGTCCTAGTCCCACGTGGTGGATTCACATTAAGAGTCCCATGGTCCGAGAATACCTTATTGATAACATTTACCATTTAGCATGCATCTTATTCAATCAAGGAATATATTCAGTAGGTGTCACGTATATTTCCAGCAACAACTCCAGCTCTTAACGAATATGTATTTGGCGATGACTGCATTACGAATCAAAGCTGTATGAACCTTGCATAAGCTGAGCACAGATTCCAGGATATTTACACAGATCATACTGATGCGTCAAGCATTTATGCGTTTTTCCACGCTAGTTTGGTTAGTATTTACAGGTGGAACTAAAACTTCGGAATCTCACTGATGATCTAGAACATTTGATACAATATTCAGCATCCAAAGATATACTTTTGTGCAGTGTATAGAAAATATATGTTCTTATACACTCCATAATCTCACTCTTGCGTCAGGTGGCAATCAATATAAGTACAGTATCTCAAATGTGCTCCTGATCACCCCTTGGAAAACTGCATTGCTAAGAGTGATCAATAATGGAATTTCTGATTACGCCTTGGCGATGCCCTCAAATCCAACAATGCACTTCCTGAGTGCATTATGTTATATGTAAAACCTGTGGCCACTCTCGTAGTGTTTCTTTTCGTGTCTTCAATCCTTGAAGACAATGCTGCCACGTGTAGGAGATTCTTATGAAGTATGAGTGTTCCAACGAGTTCGCAACGACTCTGTCCCAGCCGAACGGACTACAATAAAGACGAGAGTGCCGGAAACGAAAAGGTTCCACGCCGCCAGTCCTTTCCCGGATGGAAGACCTCCCCCGAGGCGTTATTCCCGGCTGTTCGACGCTCGGGGGTGGACTTACATCCGGGAAAGCACCAGCGGCGGAACCTTCCGCTACACATCCAGGAAAGCTTGTCTTCTTTGTATCTTGGTATCTTTTGACGATAGCGTGTGTCCAAGTGACAGCAACCGCTGAGGGTCCCGATGTCATGCTTGTTAACCATCAGGATCATGATCATTGTCTACCATAAATGGTTAATCTATAATCTTTACCACGGTAAATCTATAATTTCGGCAGCTGAACGTACGTACAGAACTACTGAGAGCACTTCAAGATCACTCCAATGCCCCTACTTTTATTCACTTGATCTGGATAGAGCTTTCTCACATATGGCATCGCACGCACGGTAAAGTAATGAATGAGCTGGGCAAGAACCAGCTTCGAGCTATAAAGACAACCGAACCGTAAGTAAAAAAGGACGGACTTTTCTGCCGGTCATGCAACTTTGTTCGAACATCAA